>OY776111.1:355931763-357131763 GCA_963675035.1 Allygus modestus | reverse complement strand
TTTCTAAGCTCCATGAAAATACTAAGTAATCAATTGTTTTCTTAAGGTGCGTCCACAATGGGCAAACGTTCGTTACGAACATGTTCGCCGAACATAATATTTTTGCTGAACAGGAAAAAAATTTTTGCCAAACATTTATTTGGATGTTCCTCGAACAAAATATGATGTTCGCTGATAATTCAGTCTTTTACTGTCAGGGAAGATGGATGTGGGTGCACGTCGGAATTTACTTGCTTGTATTGTTGTTCCTGCAGCATCTCGTTTTCCTTATCAGCTATCAACGACGACGTCGGTGGTGACAGAGACAGTTATTAAGAAGGTGTTACGAATATAGAGGTCAAGACTTCAGAGCGGACTTGACAGCAGATGGTTGCCTGTTCTCCAACTTTACTCGGATTACTCGGTATTACTAGTATGTTTAAAATTCATTGTTGGTGATGGCGAGTTTATGTTATTTAAGGAATTATTACGGACATTTTCCATCACTTATTAGGGCCTATAGATGGAATCTATAATAAGGAAAATATCACAATGAAGTATATCAAATATAGTTCCGGAAGTCTGTACAGCATTATCTAATTGTATAAAGACAAATCTTCACTAGAAATACAAAATATAGACAAGAAATGGGCTGCAAGGGCTGTGAAACAAAGGGCAGCTTTCACCGAACAAAACAAAATTTTGCTCACAGAGCGAACATTTTGACTGAACAAAAATGGCTCGACAGGAATGTTCGTCAAGGCGTCCACACCTACAAAACATCTAACGTTTGCCGGCGAACAACAAAATGTTCGCTGATATTGTTCGGCGAACATTGTTCGTCCAGTGTAGACGCACCTTTATGTTGAATGCAATAGTTTTATCGTAAATTTATAAGAAGGGCTTTTAGTATGCTTTCCTAAATTTACTATCACCAGACCCTGATTCTCCGAAACAAGTGTAACTCCGTCACAGCAGTACAGAACCACTCCATGCACTTCTCTGTTTATTATTCCAGTACCCTTAATACCCATGTGTTCGCTGTTAGCATATATTCTGGAACTATTTATTAGGGAAAGAGCAAATTGTAAATGAAGCTTCAATTGAAACAAAATGAAGATCAGTTTAAATTAATTGACAAAGTCAAATAAGTGTTCTTAACTATTTCCTTTGGATACCAACAGTGGTCTCTTCAAAAGTCAGCATTTACTAATGGACAAGGGTATAATTACGCATCTGAGAGTCCCCTATTGGCCCTTTGACAAGATTCTATTTGATTTATAAACAAAGGACAAGGGACTTCGATGCCGTGTTAATATACCTTCCATTGGGTTGTTAACAAAACTATTGCTTGACTTATTTCTGTATAATGTGTTGTTAGTAATATTTAATATTAGCTCTAGTATATTTATACCTTTTTCCTTAAAATATTTGCTGAAATTAATGTTTAAATTCCTTGACTGTGACAGACTGAATAATACTTGTTTTCTTAGTCAAGTTTCACTCAGGTTTAACGTAATTAAAAATTCATATATTTATAAAAACTAGCTTCAACTACATGTGTATAATGCATTCTTATAGATGTAGCAATTACTATAAAGTGTATGAATATAGTTGAAGTGTGGTCTTACCGTGGATTTATAG
The DNA here is from genome assembly GCA_963675035.1 of Allygus modestus. Classification (NCBI taxonomy): domain Eukaryota; kingdom Metazoa; phylum Arthropoda; class Insecta; order Hemiptera; family Cicadellidae; genus Allygus; species Allygus modestus. The sequence goes on along the minus strand of OY776111.1, from coordinate 357,130,140 downwards.
GCTTTAGAATTCCAGTAAAAGCAAATGTAATGTATTGTCTCCATAGCCGTTTCATTGCTCTTAGTTGTGTTGACAGATATTTAATATAGCAGTTTTTTTATAATAACTTGATACTGATGAAGGAATGTTACATATATTCTCACAACCTTTTTCTTCATATTTTTTAAAGTTTAATTTCATAAAGCTTTTATATCTTCCGCACGCTAAAATAAGATTTTGGCATCTCCCACATTGTAGGCTCAATTGTTAACCAATTACAAATAATTTGTTGTTATTTCATTCACCAAATTTTCATCCATGTATCATACGATTTAAAAACAGTGATTTTGGCTCAAAATAAGTGGTAGGCCATCAGTAAAGTTTTCAAATTAAGCGTTTTTCTACTTTCTAACGCAAGGAGAAAAATTATTTTGGAAAAAAGGAACCGTATAATACCTAGATTGGAATCTGAAAACTGTGAAACTACAAATATGTTTATAGAAATCTGCAAAATAACAGTGCGATTGAGGAAAACAAAAAGGTCTTCTAGTGTAAATATGCATGGCCCTGCTTGGTGGCGGCGCGGCGCTAAACAACATCGTGCGGATCATTCAATCTGGGCTAGGGCGCACCCTTAATGCCATTCGGTACCTCGCTGTCCCATTGCGATGGGCAGTAGTTAAGGTTTTTATTAATAAAAAAAAACGCAATCAAGGTCTTATGCTAGGACTTTCTATCTTGTTCCCGGACTTACGACCCGCCGTGCGGGTGTTGCTAAAAGCTTGCTATTATATTGGAGAACGGCTGTCAAAGATGATGGTACAAATATAACACTAATTATTTAATAGAACAATTTGAAAAGTTGTATCTCGAGTTCATGATTACATTATTTGATCCAGTAACTCCAGTGAAACCTTCTTAAAAGGCGTGTTAATTCAATATACTGAAATACCGTAAATACATTATTACTAGGTCAGGTTTACTCTAACTATTTTACGAGTACGTCACGTGCTACTCTGCTACTAATAATTACCACTCAAGATTGCTAAAGGTTTTTTTGTTACTATAAATTTTCATTATTTTGTACTGTTTCGTATTATACTAGTTTCTTGTTCCTACTATATTTTAAATACAGTATGTTCTCAATATGTTCTTGTTTTCCTTACAATTCAAATAGAACTGCAATTTATGAATTGTTAAACTGCGTAATATAATCAGCTAGTTTGCTTCTATGAAGCCATAAAGCGCTGAAGTTAATAAACCACGCAGTGAAAGATTAATAAACAAAGAACTAACCGCTTCACTGGCAGTCGGAACAAATAGCAATACAAATGTAATTTAGTATTTCAAATCCATTGGGCTTAAAGTTACAGTAGCATGTGTATATTACATCAAAGCTTATAAGGTTGAAGTAGAAAACAATTAAGTAAAGTATTTTTTTACAATGAAACGTTCAACTAGTTAGTTAAATTAACTGTCTCGGCCGTCACCGTCGAGGGAGAAGAGATTTGCAAGGGTTTAACTTATCAGGCCAACGTAAATCAACTTTTAATGAGAAAATAAACGGGAACTTATAACTGAATCGTCCAAACAAGTCTTAAATTGGCTGTCCAACTGTTTATCCCAATATTAAACTCTTATTCTACATATTGCAATTTATAATGACCGGTATGATTTGTCGGAATCGGTTGTCTTGTACTACATTTTATGTATATTTACTATCTTGCACGAAAACGCAGTACAAGTGTAAAAATATTTTGAACTGTTGCAAGACCTAATTAATTGAATATTAATTAACTACAACAACAACACATATCATGCCTCTTAAGATATTGTTTAATAACAGCCAAACCTGGTTAAAAGACTCTACAAATACAAAATAAAATCTTAACAGAATGCAAAATAGTGACATTTTTGTAAACGTAGCTACAAAGTACAAATATCCATAGTAAAAACATTATTGATAAAAAAGAGGTTCAAGAGAAGTCATGTGAGATAAAACTATGACGTGTTTTGATTAAATCTTAATATATAAAATTGAAATACCACTAACTGACCTATCACGAAATCACCATAACTATAAGGCCTACTACAGAGTTAAAATTTGAGATAGAAGTTCTCCTTTGTCCCTAGGTGCTTGCTAAGAAACGGTATTACGAAATTCTCCTTGTGTTCCGCCCCACTGGGTCCCAAGGTTACCATGTATTCCTTATGGACATTCACTTTGGTTTAAGCTGATGAAAATTCAAACAGCTGATCTTGATTCGTATTAGTTTCACGGGCTAGCCGCAGATTGAAGCACACACAACTATCATAGTTTACGCGGGCAAAGCCGCAACGGGTGTTAATGTGTTATGAAATATGAATTCAATGTTAAATACACCTTCATAATATTACGAACCACTACTACTCTCCTTTTCACTATCTCAGCAATGTATTTTCACACTGCACAGTTTTCCATAAAGTACACAGGAGTAATGAAGGTATTTGCTAACATCAAATGCCTCAAAGTAAGGTATACGTATTGAGGTGCAGATGTGTGTCGTGTTGGCCATGCGTTATAAAGGTGCATGGTCTAAGTGCACAGACTCGACTCTCGGTGCTTAGGGTTGGATCAAGTAGTTCCTCTGGGATATTAACAAGGTGTGTAGGATTGGCAATACAATTTTTGTACCGAGCACTTTTGTTTTTGCTATGCAACTTGTAGATAAGCAACATTTTACTATTACTGAACTAGAGGTATGTACGTCACTACAACTGCACATATGTGTTATAAATGCTAAGTGGGATAGAGGCTAGGTGTGAGAGGAGTTTTGCCGTGTAAGGTGTCAGTGAGACATACACTTTATTCATGCCAATTCACCATCTCCATTGAACAACTATATACAAGTATTATTTACACTACTTACATTTAGAATCATTCATTTTCAACGTTTGACTTATTTTTGTTTGACTTGGTACGATTTGGTTTACTTAAGTACTTCAAAGATTTCCATAATAAAAAGGGAAATTACCTTCTAAAAATACTCGAAGTTGAAGAGACGGCAAGGCAGTAGTAAGTTAGCGACACTGACAAAGCGCAGGTAATCTCATAATCCTCTCAACCGGTAATTGACTGATCAGTTTACAAAGGTCAGTTTCTGATACCTGACCTGGTAATAGTCCTTATTTCAGTCTATTGTATTAATAAATCTTCTAAAGGGTATTTACAGAAAGTAAAGAAGCAAATAAATTACAGTTAATAATGTATTCCAGATAACATTTTTGCCAATTTTCACGTTAGTGGTAATTATCGTCAGTAGGGGGTATTGGAGTCTCCGGCGCGGCGTGAGGCGAGGGTGAGGGAGTGACGCTACAGATTTGCATAACAATGGAGCTCTCCCCCTCCCCCCCACCACACTTGCTCACTTTGCTCCCCCCCGCCATACTTGTTCACCTACCCCCCCCCGTTTGGACGAACCACTGAGTGAGTAGGGTCAATGACCGGGTACAAGGTCACATTTTCTCCTACTGCGCAGTTGCTCTTTCTACGCAGTTGTGTGACCTACTGTTGAGAACAATGGGCTTCTAGGAACTGGAGACTAGCACCGAGCGGACGGAGTAAACAATTCTAAGAATCTTGGCACCTTTTGTTTGTCACTTTCCCGCCGCGCCTATTCCATTGTGTGCCTCGCTTCCTTCTCTTCAGAGTATGTCGGGAGCTCACAGTGTTTGGACGCATCTTCTCAGTGCTGTGCTGATTTGCGTTATTACTTGTGTTTTGGGACCTGTTTGTTGGATTATTAATCGTAAGTGTAATTCATTCTTATTATTAGATGTACTGTAGACAAATATTCATTTCCTAAATTCTTTTATAGGAAAATATACTATTTTATGCATTCTGTAATATTGTGAAATCTTCAACTACCATGTTACAACAATGAAAGAACACATTTCAATATAAAGTAGTAAGGATTAAATATCATTAAAGTTTTTATTTTTCGATCAGTACATTTTTCACCAAATTTTTCTTATTTTAAATGCATTTTAGTGATTAACCTTAGTTAGCACTTTTCAATTGACATTATATAGAGTGGCGGCTTACACTTCCTTAGTTTATTTCTAAAATATATTTTTATTTATTATTACAATTTATTTTGATAACATTTATTAAAATTAAAATAAATAAAAAAACGAAGTGTGGTTCAGGTTAACCTCTAGTTAGTTGAAAAGTATTAACTTATCATACTATAAATTATGTCTCAAAGTTAACCTACGTTATTACTATTCATGCAAGGATCTATTAGCAACTCTTACTACAGTACGTACGATAGTTAGTTGGCACACCTTAACAAAGAAAAATGACTATATCTGCGTTGTTTATCGGTCGATTGTGATGAGACTCGGTATATGAACGTCATAATTAATGCGCGTATTGATTACGTCATCAATATTTTCCGCATAAAATTTTCAAGGTCACTTCACTGGAAGCTTATACCTAAAAATGGCTGTATCTCCGTTATTTCCGGCCCGATCTCAACCAAACTTCGTCTACCCCCAATAATTATTTTCGTGTCCCATGTAATGGGGGTTGCCTATCCGGGAAATTTAAGGCGCTACAGACTTTAAAAATTCATTTGTCACAAACTAATAAAGATTTTTTACGAAACTCGGTATTTAAGTATAATAAATTATGCTCTGCAAGACCAAGTGATTACTGTTTGCTGGAAAAACGTTTCAAGGCCACTTTACAGGAAGACCGAAATATATCAAAACTCGCAGAAAATCCGTTTATGAGCGGATTGTTATGAAACTAAGTATTTATGCTGACCAATGAATAGTCTAACAGATAACGTGCAAGTAGTATGTCTAACACATGTTTCAAGGTCACATTATTGGTAGACCGAAATATAAATAAATTTGTTAAAATTCTGTTCACTGGCTTATTTTTACGAAACTTGGTATTTAGGCTTTCTCGTGTATAGTCCAACGTATAACGTGAAAACATTACGTTTTATATACATTTTAAGGCCACTTTACTGGAAGAACAAAATATAAATAAATTTGTTAAAATTCGGTTTACTGGTGGATTTTCATAAAGCTCGGTATTCTGGATCGCTGTTGTATAGTAAAGTATATAATATGATCATAGAACGATAAAAGTGTTTTTTAAAGTCACGTAACTGAAAGACCAAAACATAAATTTAATTTTTATTTTACAAAATTTACAGCAGGATCAAGTGTTGGTTAAAGATCATTAATTTCGAAAGACGTTTCACCTGTGGGATGTGAGGTATGGCATTCAAACGGAAGGATCATGTCAACCGTCACGTACGCACGGTACATGGTGGTGATCCTTTTGTCTGCACCGATTGGGGAGCAGTAGTTTCAAGAGAAACTGTGACCTTCAGCATCATATGACAACGGTCCACCGACCCCAACCCCCACAACCCCAGAATCCCGCTTAAGACTAGGTCATTACTTTTATTTTTGTTTGTTTCAAGAGGCAAGGAATGACAAGTAATCAATAATTCAAGATTACTTATAATCAACTGTTACTTCCTGTCAATATCAAGCAGTAATTAGTAACAAAACGATGATTTTAGAGACAAAAGATTTGTAAAAAAATTAATAAATATACATTTAATTTTTCAAAATTGTCAAAATGTAAATACATTTTTCCTTCTCTTTTACTTTTACTAATAATTCGCAGTGATGACTTAGATGTCACTGCCCGGGTTCCTGAGCCCACACCTGGTCCGTCATCTGCTCCGGACGTCATGCCTTCCTCTGCACCTACATCCACTGAAGACCCGATAGGTATGCATCATTTTTAGTTGAACACTTCAAACTTGTTTCTATATTTCGAGCTTTACTTGCAGCTTTTAATAATAAACAAAAATAGTAAACTAAAAGAAAACAGAGGATATTCAGACTCTTGTCTATAGAAAAGTTGAATATTAACATGAAATCTAATATAAATTGATACTAGTGGGTTTTATTCGTTTCATTGTGAACCAGTTTATCAATTAAACATTTTGTGTTTGGAAAGAAGAATCAGAGACTCTGGTATAGTGTTAGTTTATACATTAATTTGAAATTATATTACATCGACACTGTCGGATTTTGTTTGTTCATCACGGGATACCAAACCTATTGGACGTTATGTATCCTGTTACAGGATACCCTTGCGAGTTTTAAGGCAGCTTTTTTCGAGGAAGGACAACGTCAGGTGCCAAGAGAAGCTCTATTGCACCGGGAGTCATCGACAAGTCCCTCCAGACTGTGCGGCTGGGCCTAGCGGTCTTCAGAAAGCCGTGCCACCCACATCACGTTCAACATCATCTTTGCGAGACGGAGCCGACGACAAAGATCCTCCAATGCTGCCGAACATCTTGGCACTAGAGAGATTCGGAGATGTCAAGACGGTGTTCCGCGGGCGACTCAATACTTACGCCCTGCAGGAACTTGCCGAGGAACATGTTAGTCTCGTGGACTTTTTCAACTCTGTCTTTGTTAAGGTAGTTTATATCATGCACCGCGTCTAGGTTACTTCAACACCATCAAAGCTAACCTGTGGGTCGATTGTGAGTTTGAAGATATACACGGAGAGACCTCCGTGTATATTACGGTATCTGACGATACATGGAATCGTCAGTTCAAGACAACTAACGTCCCCATTTTTCGCACAACAAATATTAAAGGATTATGTCGTCAATTATTCGAGAAGATGTTGAACGAAAAGGAGACGTGCGCGATGAAGGGATCCAGCGGGACGTATGTAAGAGTAATGGATATGGATATCCGCATCAACGTTTACCGTCCACTCGGCGGAGCTTCCTACATCCAGTTGCCTGAACAGATTATGATAAAAGAAGCAATAATCAATGTGCTGAACGTGGGGGACGAAACATTTTTCATGTACACCGTACATTCGAAGTTCGTCGAGAACCCGAATCGTAATCAATTGCGTGTGGCTGATTTTACATCTGAAGTTCGTTCCCGCGCCAGTTTGGAATTTTTGGGTCTTGACTTTCCGGTACGGTTGGATAAAATCCCCACGTTCGAGAAGAACACCCCGGGCGTAATTGTTAATGTGTACGGACTTGACGAGAAAAATAAGATGATGGACAACGGACACTTCAAGCTGCAGCACTTTGTTTACCCGCTACGCCTCGTAGACAGGTAGCTACCCAAACACTTTGATCTGTTGTACCTGATGGACGAGGAGTCATCTTACTACGCTTTGATTAAGGATTTTGAGAGATTGGCCCACAGTCAGGTGACTCATCGTAAAGGACGTTTGTACATTTGCAAAAGATATTTTACCCATTTCGACGAGCGACCAAAAAGTTGTGTCTCGGCGGAGCGGAACGTCTGAACGAACACCGTCGGTACTGCATCGTCCACGCACCACTGCGTACCGACGTGTCAGATGAAACGGAGATCCACTTTAGGCATCCCGAGTACTCGCAGAGAAGCCGTTTTACTATCTACGCGGACAACGAGCCTATGTATATCGTCTAATGTATAGAATGTTTTTTTTTTGTATTATATTTAGGTATTAGAGAAATGACACTATTTACCGTACCAATGAACAAACAAAAACATGAATAAAGAATTATTGTCTATTGTCTATTGTCTATTGTCTATTCTCGTGCCGCACGAAGCCAACTGACCTTTCGACCCACCACTGACAGTTCGACCTCCGGCCTGGGACCCAGCGACCGCCAGAGGAGAGCTGCCACACCACCACCACCATTGTGGAGCAACGCTCGATTCCTCACACGTCAAGACACGAAACGTGCACGTACCATCCGCTTATGCCTACTACGTAAGCGACGGCCACAGGAGTGCCGATGAAGGAGACAACGGTGATGACGAGGACCCCAAACAGCGGAACACGTTCTCAAAGACGTGGCTATACAACGGCGAGGACCCTGCTCGGCACTTCATCTCTCAGCTGCGGAAGGATATCGAATATATCAGGGATATCCTTTACGGGAAACGTCAACCCCAGGACCGACTGCAGTTGAGTGCCGCAGAAGAAGCGGAAATTCAGGCAGCGACAATCTGCTACCTTTGCAAGCGGCCCTCATCGTCGACGATGACGACATCAAGGTGAGGGACCACCAGCATTCTCCACCATACATGTACAGGATTGGGCCTCACTTGACCTGCAACTTTCGCTACAAGGAACAGGATACGGTGAACGTATACCTGCACAACTTGTTTAATTACGACGCCCACTTCATCGTAAGGGAGCTGGGAGTTGAAAAGGGAGACGTCGATATGCTCGCCAACACGAAGGATAAATATATCACCTTCACCAAGAGATTCAAGTACTCCGGCGCAGGACGGCGAAACGGTATTCGAGTGCGATTCGTTGACTCATACTGATTCCTGCCAATGTCGTTGGCCAGTCTGGATGCGATCCTGCCTGTAGAAGTTATGATCATCACCAAAGCTCACTTTGACGATCCGGAGCAATTCGACCTTGTGCGGAGGAAAGGAGTCTTCCCGTACAGTATATCACGTCTTTAGACGTGTTGGATGAGAACGTGTTGCCACCCATTGAGGCCTTCAAGTACAACCTAACACCACAGGATTACAGACACGCCCAACGCGTTTGGACCGAGTTCGGATGCGAAACCCTTGGGGATTATTTCAACGTTTACCTTTTGACACATGTCATGCTGTTGGCAGGCATTTACGAGGGTTTCAAGAAGGGGTGCTTGGAACACTACAACTTGGATCCGGCGCACTACTTCACCCTGCCGTCTTACGTTTGGGACGTGATACTGAACAAAACCGGCGTGGTCTTTGATAACATTCAGGACGAAGACATGTACTTGTTTTTCGATAAGGGTATTCGTGGCGGACTTACCCAATACGTAACTCGATACGCCGAGGCTAATAATGAATAAGCTATCGGCCGAAACGATCAGGGCACGTGTGCAAGTGGTGTTTGCAATGATAACGAGGAGAAATATTTTATCATTTATTATGACGCCAACAACCTGTACGGTTGGGCAATGTCCGAGCCACTCCCTTACGCAGAGTTGAGTGATTATCATAGTCGGAATAGGCATAGTCGGGCATAGGGAGTCTGCCGGCAGACGGCAATTACGGCTACGTATTAGAGGTGGATCTGGAGTATCTGCGTGACAAAGCCCTCCACGACAGACAACATGACTTGCCGTTCTGTCCGGAAACAAGGAGAGCGTAGCCAGACCAACTACCATATACGGCAGAAGATATCTTCAACTGCGGTACAGGTAAGTCGTCCAAACTAATGGCCACCCTGATGGACAAAAACGAATACGTGATCCACTTCAGGTATCTACAGCATGCGCTGGATAACGGACTACGTGTACGTCGCGTCCACCGGGTTCTACGCTTCAAGCAATCGAGATGATTCGTCCTGTAGGTGACTGCTGCCGGTCGCAGTAAGCGAAGCGATTATCAGTCGCGTACGTTGTATTATGCATTATGTCCACTATTTTGGCACCGGGGATCTTCTGGTTATGCACTTACACGTTACGATCGCTGTCCCAACGGGTCACATCACTGTGGCGTGCTATCATTGTCAAGAGTTTGTGCGTATCGCTTCTGTACCCCCGTGAGAAAGTCAGTTACCTCTTCCACCAGTTCGTTAACCATTATCGGCGTGTCGTCCGTCATCTTCATTATTGGCAGACCGATCGGTTTGCGTTTGTTCGCGGCGATGTGTATGAACCGTTGTTACACCTGTTGATACAGTTTCCATTTCTCTATGGTCCATCTGCTTGTCGTTGTCCGTTGCATCTCCATGTCGAGACTGTTACCAGCGGGATGTTGTGACGACTCTGTATTCTCATTACCGTCAACACCACTGGCACGCAACCGTTCGATTAACTCTTGTGCCACAACGACCATTTTCTTTGCATTTTCCTTGACTACTATTGATTTAGAATGGTCTGTAAGACAGTGCTCAACAGTAACGGTAAAAGTATCCCACCGCCTTTCTGTACTAGAAACTTGCGTTTCTTGGCCCAACCCTCGCCGCATTTTACCAATCGTCTCAGAGCCACCTTGTAATTCCCCAAATCTCGTTTGCTCTTGTCGGACAGGCGCACGTTGCCGCGCAACACGTTGTAAGTGCACTCGCACACTGAGTGAATTCGACGGTTAACGCAAACTTTTAACAGAGCTTTAACTTCATTTGGCGTGATGTGTACGCAGAGCTGCGTCCTTCTGCAAGCATGACATGATCGCTACTGACGCGAACGTTATCGTGACATCGTCTAAAAAACACCCTTCTTACACTTCGGTATATAAACACGCCATCGTCCGGAAATATATTCGTACGTACGTGCATCTCCTTGGCCGTGGACTGTTTCAAGTCAATCAGCAAGTAACCATGTGGATCGCGCGTGGCGTCCGAGTAAGCTTCTTCTATGAACTTCAGATCATCCGGACGGATCTGTTTGGTCAGATATTTGATCTGCACTCTGTCTCTGGGGTTTTTAAAACACACTATTTAGAGGGCGTTCAACGAAATGTCCCGTTTCCGCACCCCTGGTGAAACAGATTCTGCGTGATGAAAACACACTTACGTTTCAGTGATGACAGCATTTTGTAAATAGGTCTACTACTCTACTGGCTGTTTCATGCATCATATCGTTACTAATCACAAGGACCGGCTCACTACCGTCATAATCTTTTATATTTTGCAAGCCAGCCTCATACCGTATAGTGGAGGTGATTAATTTACCTGTATCGTGACTACCGCATTCGCTACCATAATGCCAGTTTATTTGGGCAAATGGTGTATTGCACATCTCCTTAGCGTGAGAAATAAAAAGTGCCACGAACCACGACTTACCGCAACTCGATGGACCTGCCCCTATTGCAGAGAACGGATGTTTCCACCTCAAGACCATCTCGACTACTGACTACTGACTCACACACTACAAGCTAATTTATGCTAAAGAGGAAATGTGGGAAAATAAATAAATTAACAACGATCTATTCTCTGTATGTGACTATATGTCACTTACAAAACGTATCAAAATTATAGTATTTAAAATTGATGTCTTCTTTTTCTTGCTTTACAATAATAATTTTCTCTATACAAATTCTAATGGCGTGAATGTGCTGCCTGGCTGCTGCGGGCTGTGTTTCACCAGTCGAAACCGTTCCCCGTATCCCGTGTTGTTTAATTCGATGTCTTTATCGCTAACGGTCGGGTTGAAGTGTCTCGGCTGATAGACCCTCAGGTAATAATCATCTCCGACTTGTCCCTCCAATATGACGACTACCGTTTCATCTAACGGGGTGTCGACTCTCTCGAACGAACGGATGACGTAGCCGCATTATTCTCGAAGATCCGCTATACTGATGTATGACGGAGAGTTGGATTTACAAGTGTTCAATGACGTTTTCAGGTCTATAGCCGTTGCTGCTGCCCCTTCCTTGTTTATTGGTGGCTGCGGTGTTGGTTGTGGTGATGGAGGTGCAAACACAGAAGTTGTGTATTGCTGCTCGGTCTTCACGTTAACACTCGACATCTTGAACTGTAGTGCTGCTGGTGGTGACATGTCTGCTCGGCACGAAGGTTTGGCAAAGAATGATGTGGTTGGAACGTTCCCGCCACAATGGTGCTTGACCGGTTTCTATTGTTTCTGAGAAACGCGTTTCTAGAAATTTCTAACAGGTTTTGTCGTGTCCGTCTATTATTCAAACACCTGCGTTTCCGTAATTCTAGAAGGTTCGACGGGGTGAGTGGTTTGACAGGTCTTGACATGTTGATCCATTGTTTCCTTTCTTGGAACTCGGCGCAGGTCTTCTATTGTTCTGTTGATTAACTTTTCTGACAGGTTTCAATTTGACGGCCTATTGTTTCGATTCCTGGAAAGCGGCTCTAATGGGATGTGGGATTCTGTCGTTTTTGGTGGGATGATTTTGCGCGCTTTTAGGTGATGGTGTTGTGCAATCGTTATGGCTCGGTGCAACAGTTTGAGTCAAGCCCATGCTTTTTGGAACACTGGTCGCTTTATCGGCCCACAAGTTTTCCAGTTTATCAATAAAGTCCATTACACTCGCGTACTCATCACTGTTATTGTCCAGAAATAAGCCGCAGATGTAAACCATTTCCGGACCGTCATACAGTTGCATTTTCAATAAAAACCTCCATTGTTTGCAGGATTCTGAACCGCGAATAAGTAGTGTATAAACAGGGGTTCTGGGACTATGAGGGGTACGAGAGGCACGAGAGGTACGAGGTCAAAGTCCAAGGTCATCGATGAGAGGTACGAGGTCAAAGTCCAGACCATTGGCACGAGGTCAAAGTCCAAGGCCATTTCAAAGGTCAAAACTCAAATCTGAGCTTAAAATCGCGTTTTTTCACGAGAATCCAGGAAAAGTTAAAAATCTCAAATCGACTTCATTTAAAAAAAATCCCTACACGTGGGTGGTCTGCGTCTAGCGCCCTTAGCATACATACCAAATCTCATTAAAATCGGCCGGTAAATAACCAAATGTGAGGTCACCCAAACACCTCACATATCTATCCTCTGCTCTGTTGTGTTTACTATACCATATTATCGTGTTCTTTTGCTGCTTCATCAAGAGGATTTATACCTTTATCACCTCTAGCTAAGCGTTCTTTGAGTTTCGTCCCAGGTCCTAGAAAATTCATACCCGGCGCGTGAAGTTCAAAGGGCAATTTGTTGATAATATCGTTTAAAATTCCAGATCCTTCTATTATTTTCTCGGGTAAAGCAGCCAAACATCGTGCTAAATACATAGGACCATCTGGAAGATCGATCTGTTGTTTGAGAGTGTCCCAGATAAAATTAATAATATCAGTTGCGTATTCTTTGGTGTCATTTTTGTCTTTTATTAAATCAATCACGTATTTCGCAGAAGGTTTCGGTAGAGCAAGCACACATCGCATAATGTACTTGTGCCCCTTTGGTTTTGCTATTAATTCTACCAATCGATCGTAAATAAATTGAACAATACCCAACTTTTCACTGTGGAAGTTGTTATTGCCAGCTCTCTCTTCTGCCTGTAGGAAATATAACCTTTTGATAAGGTCCGCATATTGTTTTATATATTTATATTCAACTGGATTGTTCATTTCTTCCAGGAAACCGGATCCCATAGCTCTCACTAATTCAAGTGCTTTGCTATTTTTTAAGCCGCTTGCCGTTGGTTTTCCGGGTAAATTCTCCAATCGATGCTCCTCCCACATAGGTCTAATCACTTTTTTCCACTTGTACCCTTGACTGGATTTGGGACGTCCCGATGAAGGATCATTGCTTTGAAATATCGCACCAGTGTCGATTAAAATCTTTTTATAAGCATCTCTATCACTTTTCGTATATTGTTCACTCCCAACATCTCCAGACTGTGTTAAAAGTCTCCATAGGCCTGGAGTACCGCTATATTTTTGGTTTGTCTTATCGATAATTGTATCATCATTTGAAATAGTGACACTGGAATTTCCTACTTTGAGTTTTCGCTCTCCGATATCATAGTTAAGGCCAAATGTTCCATCGTTAGCTCTAGATAAATATTGTTTCGCCAAGGAGCCCATCTCAGTACCCCTTCTTTCAACGATAGATTGAATCGATTTATCAAAACGCATATTGTCATCCTTGTCGGGCAACGGTGTGCTAGCGGCCTCTACTATAGTTTCCTCTTCAAAAATACCCTTTTGTTGTGGTAAATTCTGTTCCGGAAACATTGTTTCTTTTCCAAAAACGTCTTGTTCTGGACAATTTTCATCATTTCCCGGTATTATTGTTCCCTTTTCAAAGACTTTACGACTGGGTGTACTCATTGCACGCGGTCTAAATAAAATGGGTCTGTTTTGTTTACTTCGCAGTTCTTTTATCTCTTTTTTCTTCTTTTTTTAATTCATTTGTCAGTTTTTCCAACGCATTTACAACTGGTTCGTGTTGCCTTTCGATCGCTCGTTTCTCATTGAATTCTCGAGTGCGATATTCTTCCGCTTCACCTATTAGCTTGTCTTGTAATTTATCTATTCGTTTTGCTTCTTCAACTGTTAAAGGTGTGTTATCGTGTTTTGGTAAAAGTATCATTTGATTTTTAAATTTTTTAGGTAATACAACTGGGTGTTTTCTGCGAAACTCTGCTTCCTCCTCTGCTTGCTCCCTTTGAATTCTCTTACTATACTCACGCCACCGCTCTTGCATTTTTCCAATTATTTTAGCCGCTTCGGGTGTCATTACGTCAGGCCAAATTTCATCAGCAAACTTATGTTTTTTAACTAAAGTGCTGACTATATCGCTACCACTAATACTTCTTTTCACCATGTCTAAGTATAGATTTTGAAAGTTTTTATTTGTATATTTTTAACAAAATTATATTTCACATTTAATGAATAAATCGGAAATTACAAGTTTAATAAATAATAATAATTAGCGTCTAGACGTGCGTCAAACGATTCGTTATAAAGTGCGTCCGTACGAAACTCACGCAAGTCACGCGCGTCACGGTAAAAAGACCAATATCAACGTGCGTCAGACGAACGTCACGGTATAACGATCATAGTCAACGCGCGTCCCAAATTAGTCTGACGGGCTCAAAGTACATCTTGCATCAGCCAAGAACGGGAACTATTCAATGAACGAGTCCGCGGTACGGAACGGTTCTCTTTTTGGAACTCTTAAAAATTGAATTTTGATTTTTGAATTTTAAATCTTTAATCACTTATATCTCGGAAACGGTAAGAGATATCGAAAAACTGGCGAAATTTTCAAGAGAATAGTAAAGAGAACTGTTTCCGTATATGAGGTATATGATGACGTAACTTTCACCTTTGTGGGATGAGTTTTGGGTCGGACTTAACTATTGACCTTTGCCCGATGCTTAATATCTCCGTTATTATTGGTGATATCGAGTTGAAATTTGGTATGCGTGTACGCGGGGACCTCTAGTTTACGTAGATATAAAAAAATCCCGGATTAGTAGATGGGCCTGGGCGCTACATGCGATAATTCGGAGTTTACAAAGTGACCTCGCATTTGGTTATTTACCGGCCGATTTTAATGAGATTTGGTATGTATGCTAAGGGCGCTAGACGCAGACCACCCACGTGTAGGGATTTTTTAAATGAAGTCAATTTGAGATTTTTAACTTTTTCCTGGATTCTCGTGAAAAAACGCGATTTTAATCTCAGATTTGAGTTTTGACCTTTGAAATGGCCTTGGACTTTGACCTCGTGCCAATGGCCTTGGACTTTGACCTCGTACCTCTCATCGATGACCTTGGACTTTGACCACCTCTCGTGCCTCTCATACCTCTCATAGTTCCAGAACCCCTGTTTATACACTACTCGAATACGTTTCCGTTGTCCACCCAAGACTCTATGGGGCAATCCGCAGCAGGCTTTGGCACCCAGCCCGGTTTCTTCGTTTCCACTTCGAGCGAATCCGGTCTCTTTCTCTTCTTGCTGGAGTTAACCGGTGTCGTCTGGAGCGGTAGTGATGGTGATGGTTCTGCAATCGCTTTATCTTTCATGGCCTCGATCTCATTTTTAAAAGATTTGATGTACTCGATTGCGGAGCCGTTAGTGATCATGTTCACGTCCGCACCGTCAACTGCTCTCGTACAACTGATGCGAACCGTGATGATTGATGCTTGAGGTAAACTGTGTGACGCACGATTCATGTTGCAACAGACTAAATGTTTAATTTTATCTTCCAACAACGATTCTAATTTTCTTCGAGATATCATTTTATCTAGCGCGATTTGCATCCATGATAACTGTTGTTCATCGTCCTCGCACAGTTCGTAAGTGTAACGCGTATTTATCTTCTCATTAAACTTAACAGTTTTTCTTTATTTTTGTTTTCTTTATCATTAGGTCTTTTCATATGAAATTCCTGCTCAAAAAATGCGTCCCTCGCTCGTTCTAGCACAATCTTGACTGCAAGTCTTTCGCGTAAGCTGTAATGTTTAAATCGCCGCAATCATTGACGCTGTTTTTGCTATTCTTTTATCATCCGCGCTTTCCTCCCAGCGTGCATGACGAACGGAACTGTCAGCGATGACAGCCACTAACGATGGTAGACTGCCGCCAATGGTCGAACTGTTGACTGATTAAAATATGTATTTTTAATATTTTTATTTATTTTTTACGCTTTTTATCTTTGTATTTTTTAAATACAATGAAAAGGAAAGGGGAAAAGGATACAGTTTTTATTTGAAACTTAACCCATAAACTGACAAAACTGATTTTCCGTGATGATTTTTATAATTTCTTCTATGCTAAGTGATGCTTCTATTCCGCAACAGAAACAACACTCCACTGTTTTGTTTTACAGAGATGTGTATACGTCTTTCATCACTCGCAAACATTCAATAATTTTTTCACATTTATGCACTGTAGCAAAACACAATCTACATTGATACACCTCACTGTTTTTGTATGTTTCGTAGATTCTTCGGTCCCTCTCGGTCAACACTTTGTTTGGTCGGCTGACTTCACCCGTGTAAATAATCCGCTGCTCAGTACTGTCAATGTACTCTTGTAATGTACGTGAGAGAATATCTATTTCAGGTTCGAACCAAAGACGATGTTTCATTATGCCTAATTTTGCTAATTGTTTTAATGTTGCATCATGTTGTGTTACGTCCATTGTGATGCAACATGATCAAATCTATATTTCGCTGCTACCACTTCGAAACGCCAGACTGAACTGAACGTGAGAGAGTCCCGGTGAAAGAGGTGGGCGCAGGTCACGCGATTTTCTCGGAACTAATGATGTAGTGAAAGGTTCTGGAGCGACGCGTAAACAAAGGACCTGACACGACAGGAAACGTCTAGAAACTTCGGGAACAAAAACCCCCGAGTTCTAGGTATTGTTTACACCACCAACTCGGCGCTAGTCTCCAGTTCCTAGATGTCGATTGTTCTCAAAAGTAGGTCACACAACTGCGTAGAAAGAGCAACTGCGCAGTAAGAGCAAAGAATAACCTTTAATCCGGTCATTGACCCTGCTCACTCAACGGGGGGTCCACCATTTGGTGAGGGGGGGAGCTCCATTTTATGCAAATGAGGGGGGGGCTGTGACGTTACTCCCTCACCCCCGTCTCACGCCGGAGACTCAAATACCCCTTACTACCGTCGTCTAGTTTTGGTTTGTTAACTGTCTACGAAGAGTGTTCACTTTAACTGGGCCACCATCCGTAACGTCCTAGAATCTCATGTTATAGTGTATTTAATGAAAATGTTCATACAATGTTCTTATTTCGCCTAACGTTTTAAATAGTAAGCAATTATAAGGTTTAGGAAACTGCATATTTTTATGAATAAAAAAGTATGCAATATTGATTGTTCACTTGCTTTAAAGTTTGTTTGGTAAACATGTTATTATAATATGTAGTAGAATGTGCTTGGGTATAATGTATAAGAATATATTATGGTAAGACATTTGACTTCATATACGTTATGGCTTTGTTGGTTTCTTGGGTTTAAATTTATATTCAGCCAGTAACATCTTTTTTTACTTGGTAAATGTAGATAATAGTAATAGCTTATAGTTTGTTTCTTAGTATGTATTCGTCAGTATTCTTAACGCAACACACGAAACCCATAAGGTTTAAGAGGTCCGTATTATAATGAGTATAATTTTCTCAAACAAAGGAGTGACGCAGACGAGAGCCTTGCATACAATATCCGCCTGAGAAAGGTAAACTACTGTGTTCATCATATCATCATCACCTTCACTCACCGTGGATTCCACCTCTATCCCTAGGCTCGTAGGAAATCCTGTTGCATTGAGTTTAACATGTTATTGGAACATTTACAAAGGTGTTATGTTATTTGTGTCTGACACGCATAAAGGGAAACCGAGTTAAATTACATTGTACAGTATGAACTTTGTGAATGTTTGATATGTAGTCGAATGCTAGCAGATGTAAAACCCCTGGGTTAGAAAAACGTACAAATCAGTACTTATCAAAATTCTTGTTATCAGTAAAATGTTGTATAATTGATAAATACCACTTAATACTAATACATAATAAATATTATAATATAATAAATGGCATCATGTTAAAAATGAAATAAACGCCTAGGTAAATGTTGCAAAGTAATAAAACATAACAAAGTTACATGGCTAAAGAAACTATTATAAACAATCGTCAATGTATAATGCATAAATCAATGAAAACCCTAAAATTTAAATGCAAAGGTATTGTGTGACTAGCTCTTCTCTACACGGGGATGTTGCAGACACAAAGACAGATGTTTGGAACTTTTAAATTATAATAAGCTGACTAACTAATTAAAATAACGCCATAAAATTAATCATTGGTGGAGCTTTCTCTATAACCCCCTTTTAGGGGATGAGTAGGGTATAATGGACATTCCTGGGGCAGGAGGGACAGGAGGGCCACCCCCCACCACTCCCCCCCTCCCCCCCCTCTCCCCCCTCGCGAATTTTTTTTTTGCGAATTTTTTTTTTTTGCGAATTTTTTTTTTTTGCGAATTTTTTTTTTTTGCGAATATTAACCTAACCTAACCTAACCTAACCTAACCTAACGTAACGTAACCTAACCTAACCTAACCTAACCTAACCTAACGTAACGTAACCTAACCTAACCTAACCTAACCTAACCTAACCTAACCTAACGTAACGTAACGTAACCTAACCTAACCTAACCTAACCTAACCTAACCTAACGTAACGTAACCTAACCTAACCTAATCTAACCCATCCTAACCTAACCTAACCTCGGATCAGATTTCTGATTGCAGATTCTTGTTCGTCTAGTCGAGCCGAGAAATTTGCATACCCACAAAGTACATTTGGACGATGTAGGGGGGGGGCTATCTCGGTTACCATAAGTCGGATTTGAATTCTGATTGCAGATTCTTGTTCGTCTAGTCGAGCCGAGAAATTTGCATACCCACAAAGTACATTTGGACGATGTAGGGGGGGGGGCTATCTCGGTTACCATAAGTCGGATTTGAATTCTGATTGCAGATTCTTGTTCGTCTAGTCGAGCCGAGAAATTTGCATACCCACAAAGTACATTTGGACGATGTAGGGGGGGGGGCTATCTCGGTTACCTTAAGTCGGATTTGAATTCTGATTGCAGATTCTTGTTCGTCTAGTCGAGCCGAGAAATTTGCATACCCACAAAGTACATTTGGACGATGTAGGGGGGGGCTATATCGGTTACCATAAGTCGGATTTGAATTCTGATTGCAGATTCTTGTTCGTCTAGTCGAGCCGAGTCATTTGAGTACCCACATCGTACACTTTGGATGATGTTTACAAAAAAGGGGCCCGCACCACACTTTTGACCTTTTTTTTTTGCATTTTTGGAATCTCCTCGTCAAGCCGAGTATTCTCAGTACCCACATGACATACTTTGGATAATTAATACAAGAGTTGAACAGGGTAACGCTACAACCAACAGAGCTAGCCCATCAGCGCTTGCGGTCAATTGAACTACCAGTGAATGCAAATTTTGAGGAGAATATAATTGCAATGCTTTGAACATATACTGCAAAGGGGGGTGTATCGATACACCCCCCTTCAAGTACTCTGCACCGAGGCAGCTGTTCGCACAACCGACTGACGCGTCCAGTCTACTGTCTGGGAATGCGGATGTTGTAATTTGATACCTCGACTGGAGGGTGCAGGTGTTCACACAAAAAACCGACAAGTTGAGACCTGTCTGGGAATGCGGATGCTGTAATTTGATACCTCGACGGGAAGACGGCTGACCCTTCTAGGAACCCATAATAGTCCGCCCGTATCGAGTTCCATTAGAGCAGGGTGGTCTTTACCCCAGACAGCGGTTGAGAGTTTTTGCCCCGACCTTCTCCGAAATCCATTAGTGGGGATAGTCACCCACATCACCAACCCTCCTTCAGTTCAGTTCGAGAGTTCAGTGCGTGAAGACGTGTTAGTCCGATCCTGTTCCGTTCTACGCGATTTGTGTTAGTTGCTGATTATCATCATTTGCGATTTGCGATTTGCGTAAAGCACCTTTGAACTATTTAAAACGTTCGTGTTGTGCTGTATTGTTTGTGATTATTAAAACTTATAATCCATATTAAAGATGAACGCCACACACGTTTGTAACATTTGTGGTTGTATTTATGTGCGTAGAAACAATTTGGTGCAACACCACATCAGATTCCACGGCTTGAGACCACAACTACCACCACCAACACCAACGCAGCAAGGTACGTTTTTTGCGTTGCATTATTGTTTTAATCAGACCTAAATGTTAGTAATATAGGAATACGTTATGCAATATAACCGCAGAGTGATACAATTATTCTTATTTAACGGCTTTAACTATTTAGCGCGAATAGAGAACTCTGTTTTTTAAATTTAAAATTACATGATTATATCAATATAATTTAATTTTAATAACTTATGTTATTGCTCGCCCCATCAAGTCAAGTCATCAGAGTACTACATTACATACATAAACAAAATTTTAACCCCCCCCCCGACCATTTTGTGTGTGTGTGTGTGTGGGGGGGGGGCACTGAGAATTTGAAAGTACTCTAAACAAAGGTAGGTGTTAAACATACTTCACAATCTAATCGTTTTGTGCGTTTGCAGATGGAGAAGCTGCATGTCGAGCCACATTCGTAGACCGGGGAGCTTTAGAGCGTCACATGGAAGCGAACCACCGAGTCATTCCACCCCGGGAGGTGATTGATGCTCCGCAGACGACTGCCGATGTCAATCAACACTCCGTTGAAGGTGAGAATCCACATTAAAATAACTTTTTCCCCTTGAAACTAATTACCTTTTTTATAATAATTTAACTAGGTACATGAAGAAGAATGAGACCGTGACAACTGGTGTACTATTGATTTAATTGCTAGGGGGAGATTTTCGCTCCCCCTAAAACATAATGCTTCTTTAGGGTTGGCGCAGCTCAATATTGCAGCTACATCCTTAGCTTTGAACCCAGGTTCATCAATGTAGACAAACAGTACAGAAGATTACATTCCCTGTTTCAAAATTGATATTTTTAATTAACAATTACATTTTGAAATGTGATTCTCGAGAGAGGGGAATTTGTATCTTTAGTTATCCTAATCTGTTTTTTATTTTTATTTTCAGATGAAGGACCGGGTCCTGGCCACCACACCTGCCATGAATGCGGTCGCCGTTTCCGTCGTGAAATACACCTGCGTCGACATGTGGATTCGGTACACGGCAGAGTCCGCAGGTTCATATGCGGCACATGCGGCGTCGAATTCAAGAGGGAAGACAACCTGCGTCGACACACCATGCAATTTCACGGCAATGGTCAAGAACGAAGATTCCCTTGCGCATACTGCGGTCAGGAGTTCAACCAGCTGTTCAACAAGGACCATCATGAGCGGATCTCTTGCCCGATCATGAAGGACCTGATCCGGAACCGAGCAGCCATGGAACAGGATGAACCCCAGCCAGGTCCGAGCACGGAGCCACAACCCGGTACGAGCACACACCAACAACCCGATGATGTTGAGATGACTGGAGCAGGACAGTCAAGCCCCGTATTCTCACTCATTCAACGGGGTTTCCGCAACCGCCTCCTAACCTACCGTCTGCAGCGACCGATGGAGAATCTCGTCACAATCGGAGAAGTGATGGCGTTGTTGATTGTGAGCCTTACGGAGTTGCTTGAGAACACCTTGGCGAAACACCGCAGCATAAAGGTCAACTTGAAGCTGGAGTGTGAATTCCAAAATATTCACAACAACACCTGCCTGCGCAACTTCAAAACGAAGATGACTCCGCTGACGGTGACCTCGGACCTGAACCAGTACATCACAACAGCTTTTGCGAAGCTTATCAGAGAGAAGGCTGAGTGTGATCATATCGGCTCCGGGTGGACATACCTTCGCGTTCGTGATTTGGAGGTCGGTATTAACGAATACACTCCTCTAGGTGAAGATGGTCGAGCTTGGCTCCCACTGCCTACGTCTCTGGAGAACACCAAAGCAGTCGTCAACGTATCGAACGCCGATGAGCGGTGTTTTATGTATGCGGTCTTGGGAAAGTTTGTACAAGAGAATCCTAAAAGACCGGCATCGTACACCGACGACATCATCGCCCGATACGATTGGACCGGCCTTCAATTCCCCGTTGCTCTGAAGAGTATCAAGGCGTTTGAGTGGACAAACAACATCAGTATCAACGTCTATGGTATTGATCACACGCGCGTGGGTCAGAAACCTGACGGACGACCAAAGTATCAGGACACCGTGTTTCCCTTGAAGATTTGTAGGCAGGAGCGCGAAGACCATTGCGACATTTTGTACGTGACAACGGACGGTGATAGTCACTACGCCTACATCAAAGACCTTGGCCGACTGATCCGTCCACAGCTCACAGCACATATGGGCAGGATATTCATCTGTAAGCGGTGCTTCGCGCACTTTGACAACCGTCCGAACAAGCTCGGTCTGACGGGTGCACAGCGTCTGGAGGAGCACAGGCGATACTGCTCCGCTTCAGCCCCTATTCGCATGGATACGCCGAAAAAGACAGAAATCAAATTCAGCCATCCAGAGTTCACCCGACGCGAGCGTTTCACCATCTACGCGGACTTTGAGTGTGCTCTACTGCCGACCGCGGAGATGGATGAACAAGTCGACGAACCGCACGGAGGAGTAGCCACCCACATCCACATCCCATACGCCTTTGCGTACCAGATTATCGACTCGTACGGACTAGAGGAGTTCGAGCCTCGAGTCTACTTCGGGGATGATGCGTCAAAGACATTTATGGAGATGTTGAAAACTGATGTTGAGCGATTGTGGAACTTCCTGTACGAAGCAAGAAATCTGCGCCCTGTCCTGACCCCAGCCGAAACGATGCAGTACAACTCGACAGCGAATTGCTACCTCTGCGGATCGGCATTTTCAAGCGAAGACCCAAAGGTTCGTGATCACAACCACGCACCGCCCTACGAGTTCCGTGGCGCTTCGCACAGATCATGTAACCTACGCTACAGGGAGCAGCGAGTAGTCAACTGCTACTTCCACAACCTCTCCAACTACGACGCTCACTTCATAGTGCGGGAGTTGGCGGTCGACCCTGGTGATGTTGAGGTGTTGGCTCACACGGAAGAGCGGTACATCGCTTTTACGAAGCGGTTCCTGTTCGACCGAGCGGCGGCACCGGTTGGGATGCAAGGGCGTGGAAAAAGACAGCCAGGATTCAGAGTCAGGTTCCTAGACACCTACAGGTTCCTGGCTTTGAGCCTCGCCAGCCTCGCAGCCGCACTTCCACCAGCTCAACTCTTGGAGACGAGGAAGAGATTCCCCGAAGACCACCTCTTCGATCTAGTCCGTAGGAAAGGCGTGTTCCCGTACAACTTTGTAACGTCGAACGCCGTGTTGGAAGATACTACGGAACTGCCTCTGCAGCGAGATTTTCACAACGACCTTACCCTGGAGGACATAACGGATGCAGACTACGAGCATGCTCGCAACGTGTGGGAAACCTTCGGTTGTAGGAACCTCAAGGACTATGCCGAGAAGTACCTGCGCTGTGACATTGCGCTGTTGACTGACGTCTTTGAACGCTTCAGGGACACGTCGATGGCTGAATACGAACTAGACCCTGCGCACTACTACACCCTACCGTCATACGCCTGGGATGTTATGTTAAGGACCTGTCGAGTGGAGCTTGATACGATACAGGACTTTGATATGTACCTCTTCTTCGAGCAAGGCATCAGAGGAGGTATTTCCCAGGCGATCACCAGACACGCCAAGGCCAACCATGATGGATGTCGCCCTGAAGATCGACGACCTGAAGAGCCAACGAATCACCTGCTATACTTGGACGCCAACAACCTTTACGGTTGGGCCATGTCCCAGTGTCTTCCACAGGGGCACTTCCAATGGCTCAGCCGAGAGGAGATCTCGTCCCTGGATATTGCAGCGTTGGACCCCGAAGGACCCACGGGCTACGTCTTGGAAGTTGACCTTCGCTACCCCGCCCACCTGCACGACCTTCACAAGGATCTCCCCTACTGCTGCGAGACCAAACGTCCGCCAGGAGGGAAATTCAAGAAGCTCGTTACGACTCTGGATGACAAGAAGAACTACATCTGTAATTACAGAATCCTGCAACAGGCGCTGGAAAACGGACTGGAGCTTGTGAACGTGCATCGCGTCATCTCGTTCCGTCAGTCTCGGTGGTTAGAGAGCTACATCCTAATGAACACCGAACTGAGGAAGAAGGCCACGACCAAGTTTGAACAAGACTTTTTCAAGCTTATGAACAATGCGGTCTTTGGCAAGACGATCGAGAATGTTCGCAAGCGAATGAACGCTAAACTGGTGTGTACGCCGGAGATGTTCAGGAAGTACGTGGCCAAGTCAAACTTCCTGGACCGAACCTACTTCAACGAGGACGTCGCCATTGTACACATGTCGAAAGTCAATATAGTCCTGGACAAACCGCTCTACGTCGGAATGTGTGTCCTCGATCTGAGCAAGTGGCTCATGTACGACTTCCTTCGGAAGATGAAGAACCGCTACGGCGATCGACTGAAGGTTGACTACATGGACACTGACAGTTTCGTGTTCGACATCCAGACTGAAGATGTTTATAAGGACATGTTGGAGCATCTGGACGATTTTGACACCAGTGCGTACCCCCGAAACCATCCCTGCTACAGCCCCGTCAACGCAAAAGTCATCGGAAAGTTCAAGGATGAAGCGAACGGTCTTCCGCTGCTCGAGTACCTCGGTCTTCGCTCAAAACTTTATTTCATGGACATTGTCGAGTTCGAGGAGAGGACCGAAGATGACGAGTTGCAGGTCATGACAGTGAAGCGCGCCAAGGGAGTCGCTAGAGGTGTTGTAAAACACAATCTAACCTCTGACGACTATCGGGAATGCCTCTTCAACGGCGTGTTGAAGAGAACCATCAACACCAGGTTCCAGTCCCGAAACCACCGCGTCTTCACAGTTCAAGTCGACAAGCTATCCTTGAGCTGTAACGATGACAAACGCTACATCCTTCCGGACGGTGTAAATACACTGCCTTGGGGGCATGTTGACGTTCCACTTCAGCCCGAAGACATCCCTCAAGACGATGAAGAGGCGGAGGATGAGGAGCGTTGAGTGGTTGTGTCATATTACCAAAGACCCTGACTTGACTTGTAAATTATTTTGAAAAATCTAGTCATTAGTTTGTATCGAGTCTCGTAAAACTTAGAAATGTGCTCTTTTGTTCTAGTCGTTAGTTTGTGTCGAGTCTCGTTTTTGCTAGCCAAACACAAATGTTCAGGAGCACATACTCGATGTAAAATATATATAAGGTGTGTAAATAAATAGCCAATATGTTCGTATATACATTCGTCTTTTTTTTTCTCCCCTCACATAGTCTTAAGATTCAAAAGTAAACTACCAATTCAAATGTCTGACTACTTGCTAAAAGTGTAATTGCTAAAGGAGGCGAGGATATGAATGTTACTTTACAATCATTGTATGATAGGTATGTCCAAAATTGGGTCAGACCTAGTGTTTTCACCAACACGCAAGGGGGGTGAAAGGGGGGTGTATCGATACACCCCCCTTTCACCCCCCTTTGCAGTATGTGTTCAAAGCATTACATTCATCTTTTACCTCAAAATTTGCATTCAATATCTGTTTTGCTCGTTCAATATGTGTCTGTCTGACTAATTGCTAAAAGTAAATACTAAAGGAGGCGAGGATGGGAAATAATAAGAATGATTCTTTTTTTATTCTGAGTACACAACTAGTTTATTGATAAAAAACAAATGCAAAATTTCAAAACTCAATTGGTATACATTTGTGCAAAGAGTCTTCTGATCAGTGCGTCGTTGTGGCCGACAGAAGAGTGTTCAAAAAGCTGCACAAAGTCCTTCATCTTCATGCCGTAGTGGGTGCGGCAGTACAGGAATACAAGGCAGTATTGACCGCAGACCAGAGTGATGTCACTTTGAAGGCGATGCTCGTTGTACAGGTAGCGACGAGCGTTGCGTCTCAGGAATCCTTGGTAGAATTGAAGATGTGGCGGTTGACCGTAGCTGTCAAAGAATTCAATTATTCCTCCTCCTCTGTTAAGGTAGAAAGCGACCCAGTGAGTACCGTCTTCATTGTGTGGATCAGTGTTCACAATCATAGCAGTAGATGGTGAAATATAATGGGGCAATTGATCCGCAGCGTAGACACCAACATTCTGTACGGGCAGTTTAGCCATACACTTTTGTATCTCTAAGGTATTCATTCCACTGTGTCGACGCCACAGTCAGTAGTAGGAGTAGTAGTGCTAGTAGCAAAACAAAAGCAGGAACTGGTATCACTCTCACCATCGTCAGCGTAATCATCAGCGTCAGCGATATTTGTACTTAGATGTAACCAACTGCGTAATGTGATGCAATTGGCTAGAGCGCATCGTGTGTGAGCTGTTCTGTGGTGGCGACATCGCACTGCGTTTGTTGATAGTAGACTGTTGATTGACGACAGTGATCCGCAGCCAATATCGTTGATATCCATGACATTAGTAGTACAGTGATCCGTGGTGAAATTGTATCGTACAAACTCTTTTTTCTCAGCACCTTTGACGTAGACAATCGGTCGTTTGGCGATACATGCGCGTAACTTTTCCTCTAGCACATGATACCAGATATCACCTTGGTCCCATTCCAATCCGTGACAGTGTTTTGTGAGCCAATAGCATTCACGCAGTTTCTCTTGTGATAGGAAATCTCGACTGAATGGTGGTTTGGCGATATGATGCATTAGCAGTGTTCCACTGGCCAATTCCAAGACGCACACTTCCTTCAGAATGTAGTCATTTGCGTTGTCCTTGAAACATTGAAAATCTACAATAATTGGAGATGCTAAATTTTTACGCGGTACTCTGCATAAACGATCCATCTTGTGCGAATGTTGGTTGTAGACTGAGGCGGAGGACGATGACGCCGCCGCCGACGATCTAACCACCAAAGTCCGCAGACACGTTGCGATGACGATCGATTTCTATGACGTTGTCAAACTCTGCGTATACCAGACAGTTGACAGTCTCTGTGAGCCCCGTGTCGAAAGCAATCTCCATACGCACACTACCGTTGCGCACTAGGTTCCAATGAGTCGTGTCGCTTGCTGACATATCAGGTGTTAGATCGAATGCCATCAGACAGTATCCATCGTCGTAATCGTCTCTATTTATGAGATTACCAGCATCGCTAAAGTGTATGCCGGAGCCTGAAAACAGACTGTGATACGCCATCACGTATTTTCCCTTGCCGGTTTCGTAGTGTGGTTGTAGCGGTTTGGACGGCACTTGTTCACCGTCCACGTACAGCGAGAAGTAGTTGGTTTTGAAATTTTGAAAGTTAAATGGATTCTTTTTTAAATCGCCATTATAAGCGGCGTTGGTGACCAGTCCGACAATGATTCGTTTCGGCACTTGACCTAGAAACACATTGTCCAAAGTTTTGCTCCTCACTCCAAACGGCAGTGTGAATGTTTTCAATTCCACTCTAGTGATTGGGTATTTAGCTGTGCCGGTCTGAAGCGTCTTGCTGTGCGCCAACAGTACAGTGGGGCTAACTTTACACCTTCGTATCCAGAGATTCGCATCAACAATGTGCACCTTGTAGTCACCATCATCCGACATAATGGAGAAGGAATCTTTTGATCGGATCAGTTTAAAACGCAGTTCCACACCGTTCAACAGGAACTTGTTCTGATTACACATGTCCACATGTAGGCGACCGAGCATATCGATTTCACGACTTTTATTTGTCATTTTTCGTCTCGCCTTTAGTCCATCGTTATCGTCCAGAGTATTGTCCATGTGGCCGGCATCGTCCGCGTTCCACAATCCACATGTTAAATGTGATTTCCTAGCATCATAGCCGTAATTCAGCAATGTTTCAATATACGCTCGATATGCATAAGTGTTGTTTTGTGGTGTGACCAGTTTCTGATTCATACTCATATCGACTTGACTGAATAACGTGTGAGTAGTGTGGGTTTGCGGGTTTTGCGCCGGAAGTGACGTCATCCGGTCACGTGACCGGAAGTGCTGAGTCATGAAAGATGTTATCTGGGGCTGAGCCAGTGACGTAGGCGGTTTTGTGACGAAATGAGTTAAAGTTCAAAGTTCAAGGTCACGGGGAGGTAATTTTAAAAAAGTACTACCTCGCACGCGTAAAATCCGATTGTGATTCGATAGTTTTAATTCGATAAAATATCGAATGAAAATTATCGAATGAAGCAATCGAATGATACGAGTGCGAGGTAGTACTAATACAAATATTACTTTATTTTTATTTACAATAAGTTATGTTTACAATAATTCATGTTTACAATAGTTCCCCGTTGTTGGTTGTCATCGATGTTGTTGATCCGGACGAGTTGCGGCCATCACTTCGCTTTCTGAAGAAAGACGGTATATACTTCGATTCCTGCGCAGAGTCCATGTTGTTTTTTGATGCGTAAAGTTCCAAAGATAAATCGTAACCGGACGCAATGAGAAGTCTTAACTCTTCATTAAAAACCTCGAGGTCTTGGAAAGTCGCCAGATGAATAGAGTCATAATGAATACACCTAATTTTAATGGACATTTTAATACAATGTTTTACGTTTGTGAAGAGCACTCGATGTTCACCAGTCGAGAGCCGGAGGTGTACTGACTATTCGCTAGCTAGCGTTCTGGTATCAAACAAAATGGTGGGGCGGAGAAGATGGCGGACAGCAGATGGCAGGCGGCAGGTGGCAGCTGGTTGCTACTACATTCGCCGCCACAGTAATGCAATCCTTCGGCGTAATTCTTGTAGTTTATCTTGTCGGTTCATTTGATACGTTTTACATCTACATATGCAATAGCTGAAACACTTGCACTTACGACAAGCTTTCCCGTCAACTTGATCGCCTGGTATTTTAAAACATTGTAACTCGCAACAATATGTCTTCAAATTGTTATCGAAAAATAAATTTTTCATAGGTGACACCGACATGTTAGCTGCAGCGTGTGTTAGACAAGACTGAGACTAACTTCACTGCTCCCTCTCTTTTATACCTCTTCATAAGTTAACCCTGAATGAAAGTTCAAGGTCATCCATTTGAATTTTAAAAAAAGCAACACAGCAGTATATAAAATAATATACTGCTGTGTTGCTGTTTTTATTTTTTATTTTATTTTATTTATTTTTTTTTTTTATTTTCTTTATTAAACAAACATCTTACAATACAATAAACTTAAGTTTAACATTGATAACTAGAAATACAAACAATAAAATACAAACAGAGACATTATGTACAAGGATGCGTGATGTGCAGAGTGAGTTCCGTCGAGTTGTTGCCGCTTACACCGTGTGATACCAAATACAACGTCCCCGGTTGAATATCTCGCAAATCTTCATTTTGTAGCAGTTGAACAAATCGTTTTGGAAGAAATACTTGAAACTTCGGCTCATCTCCTGGAGAGAAAGGTCCTTCGCTCAATGAAACTAGAATTGCTTCTCCATGTGTGGTTTCCACTTTCTTGATGTTATGAATAATGTAGTGTTTTTGTTCTTTTAGTTCTGAACACTTTTTAGTTAGCAGAAGGTCGGATTTTGAATGAGTGTTGAATTGATCAACCAGTGTTTGTAGAAACTGTTGTGATGTCATCTTCGTCAGTGGTGGTTGTGGTGTCTTCTGTGATGTTGCCTCTTCGGAGTCTCGAATAATACTCGTGCCGGAGCGGTGTTGGCTCCTCGTATTTATAGGCCCCGCTACCCCCACCACATTCCGGTTCTTTGCTACCCCCACCACATTTCTGCGTTTGTTCCAAGTAAGCAGCCAAACGATATGCGTTGTGCAATGCGCAGTTTAATTGTCCGTGTTTAGGATCTTTTGCAGCAACACAAATATTACCGAGATTAATGTTAAAGTCCTTACCGATGGTTATATCGAAAACATCACCGTGCGTGTACTTTTGTATCCAGTTCCTTTTTTCTAATCCTCTTGTGTATATATGTGAATATTGTTTGCAAAAGTTAAACATAATACTGTGCAAATTACTGTAGCTTATAAATCCTTCATACCAATGTATGTGATGAAAGTAGTTTGTTATCCATTTGTTTGTACTTTTTGCTTTGGCGTTAAGGTTGTTAAAAGAAAAAGGAGCTTCAAACGTGAATGGGTAAACTACAAATGTAAGCAAGTCTAAAATTACTAATTCCTTGATAATAAACCTATCATCATTATTTCGAAATGCTTGAAATTCTATTACACAAGGCTTTACACTCACTTCTTCATCCCCTCCGCTCATCATGGCACCTAGCGATCAACTAAACTGTTTTCCACACCACGGTAGGTTAAATACCAGGCCGTACAGTTGCAGGCGCGTTGGTGTATATTTAACGTGGGCACCGTCCCCAATAGGCCTACCCCACGTGTGTTCTTCTTTACTAAGTCAAACTTTAGTCTTTTTTAACTTCTTCTTGTGTTTCGTTTTCTTCTTCTTCTTGTTTCTCCGTTTCTTCTTCCTGTGTTGTTTCTTCTGTAGCTTCTGTAGCGATTTCTACAAGTGGTTCAAAATCCTTTAACTTTCTCCACATGCAAACTTCATGAGGTATTCTATTAAAAATAGATGTATCCACAGGTCCGTACACGATGGTGCTATCAGGTTGTTTTTCCAAAGTATCGACCAAATATTCTTTAATAATAGCGCTTGCAAATACCAACTGTCTCATGTACCTTGTAATAGGTTCTGTTGCGTAGTTTAAAACGTAGAATTCTTCACGTGACAGTAGAATCTTATTTTCATGTTGAGTCAAGTCTCTAATTCGCACTTGTAGTTGTCCACGATGTTTAACAATATCGATTTCATTGTCACAATCCAAAAGTCGAATATGTGTTTTCCTTCCACACAAACTGTTAGTTAAATAACATTCTATTAAATGTACATGTTTCAAAAATGACTCCCAAGCATTTTGCGAAAATAAAACCTTTTTTGTTCCATGGTGTAGTATTACTGTAGGGGAATAATCCAATGACTTCATCAATCCAACTGATACACTTTTACTGATGCATGCTGAGATGGGGTAAAAGATTCGCAAAAAAACTTCAGTTAAAATGTGAGGAGGAATATTTTCTTCAACTTTCTTCTTCCTCTTTGGTACTACCTTTGATGGGTCTGCATTACTTTCCTCCTCTCTATCTCTTTTACCAAACTTTAAAAATGCAGTTATTTCCTTGATGATTTCTTCTTCACTAGTATTATCACGTTCCAATAACGGTGCTACCTCTGCATCACCTTGTACAACAGATGGAGAACTCATTTTGTAGAAGATGTTGCCCATGCGACGATAGACGATCAACTGAAGACCTGCATTGTTGCTCCGCTATTTATAGGTTAGCGACAGTGGCGGTGCCGGTGGTGGTACAACGTTTTACAATACCGTCTTTACGATACCAGTCAACGGTGTGTATGTAACAATTTTATCGTGCAAAATTAAACAATACGCAGATGTATTTGCAGGTACGTTTTCTTGAAATTCCATTTCTATTTTTATATCAACACTAGACGATTTTACAGATTCGTTTTGTTTGGAGCAATCAATTACAACAATCGGAGCTTTCGATTCAAACTGTACGGGAGATAGTAGAGGTGTGTTTGTTTTGCCGTAATATGAATTTTGGAACCTAGCGTACATATCGTATAAAACACTGTACCTTTTTTTATCAAAAGAGATATTAAAGTTGTCATAGGGAAAGAATTGTGAATTCAGGAACACTTTACAGTTTGTTAATTTACAATGGTCAAATTCACCAGCATTTTCAGTTAATATACTTTTTTTCTTTGTTTGTAATCCAAAGATTACATATCTCGCTTTTTCCAAATGAGTAGAAGTTTTTACAGTCCATGTATGCCGTTGTGTTGAAGGTAAAACGGGGTATTCATGAAACTCCCAGCTTCTGAATGGTATTACAATGTCTCGATCTGATTTTAACTTTCTTAATAATGTAATCCTGTGTTCATCATTTAGTCGCACATGTGGTACTCTCCAAACAATCTTGTCTAATGTTAGTTTCCAGTCTAAATTGGCTTCAGTTGTTCCAGCAGATGCTTTAATAATATCATTATCGTTTGATGACCTTAATAAAACTAGTTCTTGTTTTACATTTATTATTATTCTTCTGTAATCTTCAGCAAATCCTAAAAGTAATCTTAAAGGTACGTAAAAATCAAAGTTTCCTGAAGCGTCAGGAGTAATTATACTTTTGTCTGGTGCAACCCATCCTGCAACAGCTAACAGATTCTTCTCATTTGGTGTTAAAGACGCTAATCCTTTTAATGTACTGGAAATTCCAACCTTTTTTGTTGAATCGACTGTAACTCCTGAAATTTCATATCTAATCTCGTCAAACAAAAATGCCATAGGATTATTTATGAACGGAACAGTGGTTCCAACAGTACCGTCAGCTTTTGTTACTTTTCCTTCAATATATAAATAACTTTCGCATGGAAGAGTATAAATGTCTTGTTGTTGTATAGGAATCCTAATTTCATCGTTATTGTTTAATTTGGACGAAGCGTAAGGGTTGTGCGTGTGATATTCCTTTTCCCATAAGGTCTCGTCGAATGTTGGGCCCTGCGCTATATCCAGTATATCCATTGTTAATGACCTTTAATCCAATTTCTTCTAGAAAACGAATGTTGTCACTTGTTAATCCTTCTACAGCTGATGAGCTACTGACCTCTTTGCTGGTTGGCTCTCTCTTTTTAAATGATAACCCCATTATCTAAGCGGATGATTTTATATGTATTCTTACAGTAATAGCTTCTCCTCGAAAGTCAATAAGGTTTCCGTCTTGATCCACTATGTTCAGCACGATGTCTGAAATGAAACTGGTGTTTAACGGTAGGTACACAAGGTTTTGAGGCTTTTCTACTATCTTGAAACCCGGTGCGACTGATGGGTAGAATGTGTGTAATATATGCCGATTTTCTCCATCTCTGTAGGATCCTTGTATAATGTTACATGTAATGTCTATGCTGTTTACTTTAATGATCGTCACAGTTCTATTCCCAGAATGAGTTGTATTAGGTTCTAGTACCTTTGTTTCCTTAGAAAACCCCAATAAACTACCAATTGAACGTTCTTGGCCAAAATCAATATAATACTTAGAAGTAATTTCGGCTTTCATTGTATTGTTATTGCCTTTTATCGTTATATTTTCTTTTCCCATATGTTTTTGTATAACTTCATTTATATTATCAATTTCATAAGCTCCTGTTGGTAAACTGAATTCTTCCAAAGCTGAATATTTTCCTTTATTATCTTTTGTCTTGTAATAATGTATTTTGTTATTAATTCCTTCACTAACGTTTGGAATAGAGTTATATGTTGTTAAATCCAATAATGCGGCTTCCCATAGTCTTCCTTTTTGCAAACGTAGCGCTGGAAACAGAATACTGCGCAAAGTACATGAGTTACCGGTTAATGACACTGTATACGAAGACATCTTAAAGTTGACTAACACTTTTAGCTAAAAAGTCTAAACATAAATGACCGCAAATGGATGTATCATCAGGTTGTTTTCTTGTATAATTGTAAAAAACATTTTCTGCCGCACGAAAGTATTGTTGAAGTTCTTTCGGTGGTGGAAGGTTTCCAAAACTGTCGAAATAATAAATCGTTTCACCAAGTTTCTTGTAACACACCCAATGAGTGCCTAATCCTTCACTATTATCCAAATTTACTATACCAGTCTCATTTTTCCACATTTTAACCGGTAATTCATCTTTCATAAATACTCCTCTAAAAAATGGGATTTTCAAACAAGAAGCATATGTAATCAGTTCTTCATTGGTTAATTCTTTGTTTTTAATTATTAATTGCTCTTTCTTATTTAATACACACGATACGGTCTTAGGTATAGTCCTCCTCCCTTTTTTATCATTGACCATATTGTTGGTTTCTTTTTACCTTTACCACTAGTAGATCGACGTTTTCTTCTGATATTACCTCCTTGTTTCTTAGCGGGTCTTTTCCCACGCCTTCTTCTCTTTCCTCCTCCAAACGTAGTTTTTGCTTTCATTGCTGCTGTTACTGCTAAAGACGATGCTTTTTCACCAATACTCGCGTCACTAGATTTTACTCTTTGCCAAGCTTTCTCAGAAAGTGCTCTATCTGCTATTGATCTATTTTTTGTATCACCAAATTTGGAATACGCTATATCGTGCTGTTTACAAGCCTGATCAAGCTTATTTATTCCAGGATCTCCTCTAGCAAGCCGTTTCTCTAATTTGGTTCCAGGACCACAATATTGATATCCTCCAGGTAAATGTAATTCCACAGGTAATAAATCAATCGCCTTGTTAACTATAGCTCCAACCGGTTTACTTAATAGAGAAAATGCTGTTGATGCTATTCCCCTTCCTCTCTGTAATCTCTCTCGATTATGACTGATGCGTTTAGCCCTCGGCATGACTATTTATAGCCAAACTTACAGTCAGTAGGTGCACTCTATAAATGTTTTACAATGAATGTAATATTAGTCTTGGCTTCTTGTATTATATATACTGTTTAAAATCCATTTATTATATAGAAATGGATTAATTAATTAAATGTAGACATAATAAATAAAAGTAGTAAAAATAGAAATAAGGTGTAATTGAAGATGTTTCAAATGTTTCTCCGCTGGTGATGGTATCGTTGTTTTCGGTAAAATGAATAAAATCTAAATAGTTGTCATGTTCCCTTAGAAACTTGCCACTTAATCGTTGGTAATTAAATAACACATTCCAGTCTAGTTTATCTTTAAAATTGTCAATGTAATTTTCAGAGAGATTTTGATATTTACTTATTACTTCCCAACAGTTATTAAAATTTGATGTCATCTCTACAAGGAAGTTTTCTGAAAACTGTTGTCTTTGTAAAATATGAATCCAGTTAACTCTGTGAAAATAAATTCTTAACATAGTCATTGTGAAGAGGTAGTGTATGGAAAGTTGTTCCCAATCCATATATCTATCAAACCGTTGAACAAAACCATCTGTCAGCACTCCTTGGGGAAATCTCGGCTCTTGAGATATTAAACTCCACGCAGTAATATTGGATTCCGTCATCCTCTCTGTATCATCTCTCGAATATAACTGATGCTTTATCCCTTATCATGGGTATTTAAATTCTTTTTTCTCTTATATAATCTTCATCGTTTTCTGTTGGTTCATTAATCACATTCACTTTATCCCCCTTTCCTAATGTCTTGACTTTATAAGGCTCAGACGGTTTATCTAATTGATTAGGTTTTTCTGGATTGTGTATCTTTTTCCAGTCTAAATAATTGTGGCTGTCAACATCTGAAGCTACAGCTCTTCCTGAAGCCCGATGGATATAATTAAATAAAGCTGCACCAAACCTTTCCATATGTTTTTCATATTCTGTAGTCCATTTCTTGTGTACTATATCAAATATTTTCTTATTTACAGCGTCTCCATCCTGCTCACAATCACCTACATTTGACAATTTTAATTTTTTTACATCATAGCTTGTATCAGTTTCATTCTTTTTGTAAATCGTTAACAATTTTAAAGTCGCTAAATTTACTGCTTCACCATCATAAATGGGATGTTTTATATTGCTTAACCTTTTACCGGAAAATCCCCAATGGTCTTCGTGTACAATCGGGGTTCTTTTATCCATGTATTGTACCGTAACCGCATCAGAAGATAAAAGCGGATCACCAACATTTTGAATTACTTTTCCTTCAAAATTATAATTACCATCAGGTGTTAACGGAAACCCAGCTCTTTTTTCACTATATCCAGATTTTACTCCAAACTCGGAATACCGTCCAAACTTGTCCACACTCATGATGTAACTGAATCGCTATCGTTTAGGTTCTTACTATATATATATATATATATATATATATATATATATATATATATATACGTCTATTGAACAATTATTTCTCGTTTTCGCAGTTCATCAACCAAAGCTACCCATTCGTTTTCTAAACCAGTGTGCCCGGCTTCCATAGCTTCATGTAATAACCTCATTCGATCAACTAACTTATTTATATCGTTGTAATATATTATATTGGTTTTATACAAATTTTTTAATAATCCCCTTCCAGATGTAGTAGGATCAGTTGTTTTTCTTTTTTTATGCAAAACATTTAATTCAGCAGAAGATAAAGCTCTTCTTTTAATTGGAGCTTTATTTGATTTCGAGGGGAAAAGACTAGATATAATGTTTGTGTATTTTATTGACCTGTTTCTATGAATAGGTAGTTCTTTGGAATATTTTTTTCTATGTGCATTTGTATACTCTAGTATATTTTTAAACAATTGTAAATCCTTTTTAGTATATTTACCAGGATTATTTTTAAAGATGAGTTCAAACAAACCTGTTGTACCTTTATATTTCTTATCACCAATAACTATATCATCATTTTCGTTTATATCTAACTTTCTATCTCCAATCATTAATCCTTTATCCTCTATTCTAGCTCCATATGTATGATAATTTCGATTAGCATGTGTGCCATGTAACATTTTTAATGTATATTTTCTTCCAAGTGTTCCTTTAAACATAATATCTGTGCCTAATTTGCTTAAGTTGGATGGGTTGATATCCTCTTCTTCTGCTCTTGTATCTTCCGCACTTGTATCTTCTGTACTTGTATCTCCTGCAATGTTCTTTTCCCTTAAATCTCCTATATCTCCGCTTTCTTCATACTCGTCGCTTTCTTCAGATGTTTGTAACTGGTCAGAACTTTCATCATTCTGAAATTCTTCTTCATATTTGGAAATTGGTAGCATTTTGTCTCCTTCGAAGCGAATTGAAGGTCTTTCCATATTTTGTGCTAATCGCTTTAAAGGTTCAGTAACAGGTTTGAATGTTGTTTCTAAAAATTGCTCTCTTTCATTTATACCTGATTTTAAAGCTCGGTTTTTTTGTCTAATAGAATCACTAAGTGATTTTATTTCCTTTAATAGCTTTTCCTGGTTAACCATCTTCACACCTTGACGACTTGTACAGTAATACCGCTAATCAGTGTATTAAAACGAATTTATCAAAACCTATTCTATAACGACCATCTTTTATAGCTTGATCTTTCATAATAACCAAAAATCCATACTTTTCCGCCCATGCTTTTCCGCAAAGCTCTTTAAACTTCTCAAATGGCATATCCGCATTCACATGATCGTTATATATATGTTTTAGGTTAGTATCATCTTGTTTGAATACAATTAGAATATTTGCATTATCTCTGATAAGTTGTTTTGGGATTTTGCTATAAGTTTGTCCTATATATATGCTGTCGATGTTATTATGTCTTCCCATGGCAAAGTAGTTTCTAATAGTATCCTGATTTTCACAAGATACATCGTCAAATATAAATACAGAATACGGTTTCGCTTCGTTTGGTTGCATAATGCTATCACTAGCGTTAAATTTGTAAAAATTAACATCAGACACATCAGATAGGATTTTATCCAGCAATTGATACTTTGGTTGATGTAGAGACTTTGAAAAAATATATAGGTTACTAAACCTTAATCCCTGCGGATTAGTGATCAAATTAAAGACAACATTGGTCTTTCCACAGTTTGAGGGGCCACTTACTATACATCGAACAGTGTTTGGAAGTAAACTACCGTGTTTACCATTGTTGATTTTAACGTTATCCACAGTTAAATCATCTATGTTATTAATATTGAATCGATCTTTATGGTGAATAATCTCCATCCTGCTCAAAGGTTAACGATGAAATGAGTTGCTTGTATTAAACCAAGTCCTTTATAGGTATCCATGAATCCTCAGTTTTGTTAAACCCTAACCACCGCACTTTAACTGCGTCCTTTTTTCTTTGTAACACTTTTTCAACAAGATATACATCACCTACTGTTGACTTTAACATTTCATGTCCATAAAATGCACCTTGCAACAAATCTCCTTTGTTATCTTTTAGGATATACGTTTCAGGTACAGTCGGTTGCACTTTATACACTGTAAAAACTTCATTCGTCCAATTGGGAAGGTATTTTTTGGTAAACACTCCCTTATATTTACTAATCCGTACTTTATCACTTACATTAAATTTTCTTGGCTGCATTTTTTCTACTTTAGGCTTTGTATTTTTCTTTATGCGTTTTAATACATCTTTTGCATTTCTTCTATTTACTTTGTTAGGTTTCATACCAATAGTTCTATGAAACCTGTTGTTATAATCATTTATTAATTGTGGTAAAACATCATACCATACGTAAGAACCTCTTTTTGAAAATTGTTTATACAGTGCTCCTTTCAAGGTTCTATTGAATCTTTCTACAATAGCTGCTTTTTTCTCTGAATTTGTAGAATAATGATTTATTTTATATTTATTCATTAACTGTGCAAAGTTTGTATTAAAGTATTCTGTTCCATCATCAGTTTGTAAATGTTTAATTTTGTTTTTATCTCTTTTTATGGCTATTTCCATGGCTTCTGTTACGCTTTTACCAGTCTTGTCCTTTAGAGGCAAAGCGTCTGCAACTTTTGTAAAACAATTAATAATTGTGAGTATATATTTAAATCCTTTGTTTATTCTGCTATGCGGTCGCATTTCAATTAGATCCGCTTGATATAGATCATTTATCCCTTTTATAACAGTATTTCTTCTTGGAAACTTTATTCTTGCAGGTTTGTGTAGTTCATTAATAATCTTCTCCTTCAGGTCTGACATGATGGTTTCACGAAGGCAGCTGATATGGTATTAAATATTCTTTGGTATAAATCTGCTTATATATATATATATATATATACATATAGTTCAAGGTCATTTAAAACTTGTGTAAAAAAAGGGGAAACACAGCTTAACATTGCTGTGTTTCCCCTTTTTTTACGGAAAGGAAAAGGATAAAGGATCTAGGACGATGAAAAGGTTACTCGTCAATAGGGTTGAGGGAGTAGTGGCCGAATGGTAATGTGTTGATTTTGTCTGGAAGTGTTTGTCTTTTGTCGTCATTACAGGATAGCGCCTTTTTAACTTCAGTCACGCTGTACAGCTGATGGTTAAAACTTCTGATGGTGTTGAATTTAGCTGTAATGATGTTATCCTCAAATAAGCATTGCTTGTAGTGTTCAAAATGCACTTTCTTCTTTAAATATAAACTCTTTACACCTTTAGCTTTCTTAATATAGCTATTCTTCTTTTCTTCTTCTTCTTCTTTTTCATTATAGAGTTTCAAAGAATATAGTTTAGACATCAATGCAACAATCTCTTCAAGCAGAACACCATTAGCCTCATCCTTGAATTTGCCTAGTACTTTTTTGTGTCTGTCATTGTCGTAGTTTGGATGATCTTTTGGATAATCGGAGAAATCAAAGTCGTTCTTGTAAATAAATGTACGCAAATCTTTATACATGTCCAATGTTACTATGCGATATATGAAAGCGTCAGTGTCCATATATGTAATAGATATATTTTCTCTTCCGTAGAACGCCACCATTTTGTTGTAGTGAAAATCGTACATGTGTGTTTTTGAGATGTCCAAGATTGACATGCCTATATACAAAGGACGATCCATCTTCACACTCGTCTTCTTCATGGATACTGCTACAAGTTTTTCATTAATAATTATAGATGTTCCAAAATTTGGCTGCTGTACTAGTTTCTGTAATTTTTTTGCGTCGGTAACAAGTTTAACATTTTTGTGTCTTCTTTTGTTTTCCAATGTTTTTCCAAATATCGCATTATTCATTAATTTAAAGAAATCTTTTTGAAAGTCTGATGTAGCTGCTGCTCTTCTGATGGTATTTGAATCAATGTAGGGTTTCAACCAGCATGATTGAGAAAATTCCAAAACTCTATTAATTTTTGTTAGACGTAGTCCTAATTCGATAGCTTGTTGAACCACCCAAAAGTGAGCCACGTAGCGTTGTTTATTATTTAATGTCATCATTAATTTGGGGTGTTTTCCAATTGGTGAAATTTCTGTTTTAGCAAGAAGTGGAAGGTCATAATGAAGATCATGTAAATTTTCTGGGTATTCAAAATCGCAATCCAAAATATATCCAGTGTCACCATGTTTCGGAATTTGTAAAATATCGCCAATAGAGTCGGGATTAATCCATTTAAAGTTATCAAAAGGAAGTGGGTTTGACATTGCCCATCCGTACAGGTTATTTGCATCGAAATATCCTAAATAGGTTGACGGTTTGGTTTCATCGTAATCGGGTAGGTATTTGTTGTTGGCTTTGACATGTCTGGTAACACTTTGGGTCAATCCGCCTCTTACTCCAGCTTCAACCATTAAAACCATGTCAATGTCTGTTAAAAGTTGGAGTTTGCATTTTGTTTCTTTTAACATGGCTTGCCAAGCTAATCCTGGTGAAGTATACGAATGTAGAGGGTCCAAACCGTATGCAGCAAAACAGGTGTTTCGGAATTCTTCCATTACATCACAAAGAAGAGTTACATCTAGTTTGACATAAAAGTCCGAGTAATCTCCTAAGGTCTTCATATCTAACTCATTCCATACTCGACGTGCGTGTTGATAGTCCTCAAGTGATATTTCCGAATCATTAAGTTTGTTTTTGAAGTGTTCTGGTGAAGGTAGTGATGTTTCATCAAATCTATGCAGTCCATCGATGTAATCATAGGGGAAGACTCCTTTTCGAAGAACCAAATCCATTTTACTATTGGGTACAATTTTGCTTGTTTCTATCAAATCTGTTCTTCTTAGATTTTCAGATAATTTCATGAGGCTTGAAGGCATAAATCTAAATGAATCAACAAACCTTAATTTAATTTTACCCACCTTTTTTGAAAAGCTTATAAATTTTTCCATTGTAGTAGCCAAAACGTCTATTGCTCCATTATCTCTTCCTAGTTCGGGGATTATGAAGTGCGAATCATAACCACTCAGATTGTGCAGAACTACGGGGATAAAATATGGTAGTTTGTAGTTCAAGTTGCAAGCGTTACAGGCTGCACCTCTGTACGCTCCCGTAAGATGATCGTGGTCACGAACTTTAACGTTATCCAGTGTAAAGGTGTTATTACACAAATAACACGTTGTTGTTGAATCATAATGTTGAAGTTCTTCTTCTTCCATAGGTGACATGGGTACCTTTGTTCCATACAGTTCTTCTACCTTTGCAGCTATGTCATACAAATCATCGACAAAGTATTTGGCTGCTTCTTCACCGCGATAAATCTTTGGAGAAGATGATAGTCCATATTTTTGAAGATGGTCTTCAGTCAACGTGGATTTAATTAGTATGCAATAACTGTTTGGTGAATGAAGTTGGTATTTGCTTCTTCTTGTAACGTTCTCTTCTTGTTGTTCAAGCGGATGTAAAGAAGACTCGAAATCAGCGTAAACAACAACAGGTACACGGTATTGTTGTATTACTTTGTCAAATTTTATCTGCGCTCTGCTAGGATGCGGCAATTTAATTCTTACTTCATAGTTTCCATTACATAACCGTTGGTGTTCTACTAACCAATCAGACCCTCCCCTTCTTAGTTCTTTGTTCACGTGACAAAAACATCTTTTGCAAATTGTCATCTTTCTTTTATGCTTAGATAATTGATTAGAAACAAGACTTTCAAATTTTTTGATATACACAAAGTGTGAAATATCACCTTTAGTAATTAATAACAAATCGGTATGATCTCTGCGCTCATTTGGTGTTATACGCAAGGGGTACAAATTGTTTGTCGAATCCAATCCGAAGAGGTTGACAGAAGCTGAAGGATTTTGTTTTTCAAATTTTGAAACGTCTGTTATAGCAACAGGGTAAGTCATCCCTTGGAAATTATATCTATGTTGTACTTCTTCATAATAGTGACTTGGTCTTTCCGGATGAATTGTTACATATTTGGCCAACATAGCATATTTAAAACACTCAGTATCTTGATTTTGTACGTTGACGCAGGATAAGGTATTTCTAATCTTTGTTGGTAGAGGAATGTAGCTACTTCCTCGAATTCCATAGCCGTGTTTGTGTACTCTTAAGTCTAGCCCTGTGATGCTTAACAAATTCCATCCAGAGCCTCTTCCTTCATGTTCTTGTATTTTAGTCATTAGCTCTTCAAAACATTCAGATACGATTGAATCAATATCTGACGAAAACATAATAGTTCGGTTTTTTGTTAAAAACCCTCTCGGTGAAGTTTCATTTTGAATGTTTGTAAATAAAGCATCCATTAATAGTCCAAATTTAATAAAATTTAATCTTTTTAATTCATTTTGCAAAGTGTTGCTTACCAATCCTTTTGCGTTATTTAAAAACTCTTTGAGTTGTAATTTTGCATTGTCAATTTTGAAGTGGGTTACTACATTACCCGGAAGTGCTCGGGCATGTAGTTCTACATTTACTGCTGTTGATGCTGAAGGACGGTGAAGTGTAGACAGAGCATGCGTAGAAGTCGATGCAGCTGATGATGTTGAAGGATGATGAAGTGTAGACAGAACAGGCGTAGAAGTCGATGCAGATGATGATGATGATGTTGAAGGACGGTGAAGTGTAGACATAGCAGAGGTAGAAGTCGATGTTGATGGTGCATATTGAATAACACTAGGTCTGGAATTTTGGTGTTGAGCTAACATTTGATCTATTTCTTTCAATTCTTCTTCTTCATATTCTTCATTTTGGTTTTTGTTATGTTTCAGTTCTTTATGTATCATTAAAATAAATTCATCCTTAAATGAAGACTTGCAAATATCGCAGCGATGCATAATGTAGGTGCGATCTCCACAAGGGTCTAGGCAATAATGAACAACACTGCAAATACCCCTCTATTTATACCCTAGCAAAAGTAATGGGGGTACGTATTACGTTAAGTTTACTATTTTTTTTTTTGCATTTTATATTTACTATTGTAGCTGGAGGCTACAAATTTCTGTATTTAGGTCAAGGTCATTGAACAAATTTGCCAAAACGGGGAATAGATCAGTAAATGATTTCATATTAAACCATAAACTGATCTATTCCCCGCTCTGTATTTAACTAAGACAATTTTCTCCAACAGAAACAAATTTTAAACTCGGATGTGAAGTTGGATTGTACACATTGCATCTTGATCAACTAAAAATTTCATAAAACAATAGGGATCTTCAGTTGTAGATTCATCTTTAACATATTCAATAGTCAACATTGCCGAACGAAGATCTTGTGGAATTACGTCGACTTTTATGAATGAGGGGAAAGCTGTAGCAAACGGAGTTTCCTGGTGGGTTCATTATGCCTATATGATAAATATACACTGTTGCATCGTCTTTAAATAGACGTTCCCCCACCATTAAATGTATAAGTTACCCCACTTTTTTAATCATGTAAATGGGTCAAGGTCATACAACGATATTACCAAAACGGGGAATAGAGCAGTAAGTGATTCTCACTATAACCACAAACTGATCTATTCCCCGCTTTGTATTTAAAGTAAACTATTTGAAGACAACAAAAACTTATTCAGATTCTTCCGATGATGATGATGATGAGCTCGTATCACTAAATAAGCGACGACGAACACAAAAGTTCCCTGTGACTGGATCTAGAACTACATCATCGATATTAATACTGCTTGGAGGGGTTTCACTATCAACAAGGTCCATTTCCTCCAAGCAAAGCAACTGATGATGAAATTCCGGTTCATTATTATCGACATCGT
Organism: Allygus modestus; assembly: GCA_963675035.1. Lineage (NCBI taxonomy): Eukaryota > Metazoa > Arthropoda > Insecta > Hemiptera > Cicadellidae > Allygus > Allygus modestus. The sequence continues at coordinate 357,086,538 of OY776111.1, read as the reverse complement.
CGTCGTCAGTCAACAGCTCCAACAGCTCCATCTCTCCAAGATATGGTTCACTGCTAGCATACTCACTCAGTAGTTCAAGATCACTAAATAGTTCAAGATCACTAAATAGTTCACCTTCCATCTCTGAATCGTCTTCGTCTTCATCTTCGTTTAAATTTAATGGAATATTTTTAATCAATTCTAGTATAGTCTTCTTAGAAGGGAAAATGTTATCTCTGGGCGACATGATTCCAAGTAGCAGACTGATTTACCACTAATACTAAACCACCTTTTATACATGATTTCGGTGGTGGTGGGGGTAAGTGTTGAAAGTGCAAGTGGTAGGGAAAAGTGATAGGGAAGAGGTATTATTGTAACACAAATGATTAAGTCCTGTAAGTGGGTCAAGGTCACCTTATCCTATTACCAGAACGGGGAATAGAGCAGTAAGAGATTCTTATTCAAACCTCAAACTGATCTATTCCCCGTTCTGTATTTCTCCCCCCCCCCCTTTGGCGTTTTATTTAGTTTATGAGGTTGTGTAATAAAGGCACAGTGTGTAGCCTTCTTGTAATAATTGGTCAATTTTTTTCTTCAAAGGGATTGGTTTTACATCTATTTTTACTTCTTCTGTTCCACGAATACCCAATCCTTTGACCTGAACATGATGGTACTCCGTTAACAGTTGGTAAACACGCTGGATAAAAGTATCCGCTTTAGCAGTAGAGTCAATATAGTGGAGGTATACCATGGTAGGTGCTCTCTTGACGCAATTCAGAACCAAAGTGATAATTGTCTCTGTAACATCGGGCTTATATACCCATCGTTTTTTTTTTTTTTTTTTTTTGCTTTAATTACAGGTTTGGAACAATATAAAATGTTATATTAATGTTCCATCCATTATTGACTAACCTTACCATATTACCAAAGATTTTATATAACTTTCTACTGTAGTTTATTTAAAATGCTTCATTTTCACTACTATAAACTTCACCTGTTGGTCTCCACATGCACAATTGACAACTAACCTCTATATCAAGATACCGTAGCAGTAATCTCCTTACAGCAAGCAACTGATCAATGTTTTCGACCCGTCTGCTAACTATTATAGTTGCTGCAGAGATAGAAGTAGTGGATGCATTCATTTTCAGCAGAGTACTAATTTTTACCAGCGATGGAGAACCTCCTTTATACTTAGTTTAGGTAGTGGTGGGGGTTAGGAAAAGATATTGTTGTTGTGAGAAATAAGAAGATCTTTCATTATTTTTTATCAAACGAATATTTTCTAAGTCCCAAGGTCATTTACACCAGTTGCCAAAACGGGGAATAGAGCAATAAGAGGTTCTCACTTTGACCTCAAACTGATCTATTCCCCGCTTTGTATTTCAAAGGACTTTAGTTTTTTAAGATAGTTACTCGTCCTGATCTTCATCCATGAGGAAGATTTGTTTGTAAGCTGAAGGTTCTTCAGCGAAGAAATGTTGGTCCGCTAACTCATCCTCTTTAAGAAAAACAGCTTCAAAAGGTGGAGGGTTGTGTAAATCTTCTTTGTGAATTAAGGACGGTTCTTGAAGCTGCGACTGAAGGTTTGAAATGTATTTTATTGACTTTTGTATAGTGGTTAATTTAGAATCATACGGATTGGAGGATGGTAATATGCGTCTTAATACTTTATAACAATCAGCGATCCTTGTTCTCATTTTTCTAGAACTAGCATTGTTTCTCTCGGTTTTGAGAGATCTCGAGTTTAAGTTTGGCGAAGTATTACTAGTCTCTGGAAAAATGTTGGATAGAATCATAGCCTGGACAAGTATCGATGGGGCAGCAGAAGATGAAACAGTACAAGAAGAGGCGTCAGATGTTGGTTTTCTGATGTGCTCCATGGTGTCTGAGGTGGGCGAATACAAGCAGCAGACTAATTTTACCATCGATAAGGTGTCTCTTTTATACCCAATGGAAGTGGTGGGAGTGCAAGTTTTAGGGAGGGGATGTTTTTGTAAGAAATATATATTTCAATTTTTTTTTTTTTTTTTTTTTTTTTTTTACCAAACAAAATTTTCTAAGTCCCAAGGTCATCTGAACAAATTGCCAAAACGGGGAATAGAGCAGTAAGTGGTTCTCACTTGGACCTCAAACTGATCTATTCCCCGCTCTGTATTTCTTAAAGTAAACAATAAATCTTCACACTATTGAGCAGCCTTTGCTCTTTGAAGCTCAAGTTCTAAGTCTGCAACCAGGCGAAAGTCTGCATCGTGCTCCTCCCATTGTTCAGGAGAACGCGGTTGTCCACACCACTTTGTAAAGGCGTACCTCATTGCCTCATTATACTCCTCCAGGATAACATGATAGGGTCTTGGTTGCTGCGTTGTAGACCGCATCGATGATGTAGTTTGTTGCGGTTGTGACTGGGCATCATTCTCCGCAACCTTATCAATCTTAGAAACCTCGGTAATTTCAGCAGCCTCAGCAATCGCGTACAACTCCTCTTCGCTAATTTCCTTTCCCCATGTGTTGCTGTTGACGCTCATGATGATACAACTAATAATTATATTCCGAATCGCTTGCTTAAATACCCGCTTACCCCCTCCCTTCTTCACTGTTGAATAATATCTTTAGTATAATATTTCTCCTTTTTCCTTTTACGTTTATCTTTGTCTTAGTGTAAAATATCTAAGTCCGTTATCTAGGTCAAGGTCGTTGTAACATTGTAAAAAAAAAAGTGTGGACAACCTATTTACACTCTGCAGCATATGCTACAATTTGTAAATAGGTTGTCCACACTTTTTTTTTTAATTTGGAAAAACTTTATTTAATTTGGAAAGAATGTTTTTTTTTTTTTTTTTACAATTTATTCCACACAGTGGTTCCTGAATCGGCTCGGATTAGATAGTGCTTTTTTGTAGGGTTTTTGGGATGACGCATGCCTTTAGGTAATCTTAAAATGTAAAGGCGGTCTTCACATTTTAACATGACCTTCAGGAATCCCATTATTTTTACAAAGACGTATTGTTTGTTTTTAGCTAGCCTATTAATCCGAGTCTTAGCCGGTTTCACTGTTGGATGTGGTGAAGAAGGAGAAGCGGTATTTTTTAAATGAAGATTGCACAGTTCTTCATTTAAAGTACACTGTTTTGCACAGCGTTCGCCTTTCTTTGCACCTTTTTTGAAGATATAATTACATAGTTGTGCAGGACGTATGCACCTTCTATGCAATGACTTTAATTGATTAAATTTCTCTGAAGGAGATTGAATATTTGTGCAAATTACTGAAGGTCTGGTTGAACTAGTGGAAGGTGAAATTTCAATTGGGGGTCTTGTAGATATTTTAGAGCTTGATCTCGAGGTGGAGCTTGATCTTGAGGTGGATGATGAGGAGCTCGAAGAAGACCTTGATCTCGAGGTAGATGATGAGGAGGAGGAGCTCGACGAAAACCTTGATCTCGAGGATGATGGTGAAGGAGAAGTTGGTCGATCCATAATGGGTGGTGAAGTTGTCTTCTCAGGGATGATAAGAGACATTAAAAGAGCCTGACGAAGAATTGAACCAGCAGCCGAAGTCAAGGGTGATGCAGAAGTCGAGGGTGATGCAGAAGTCGAGGGTGATGCAGAAGTCGAGGGTGATGTAGAAGTAGAGGGTGATGCAGAAGTCGGTAGTGATATCGGGTGTGACTCCATAGTTCTGAGTTGAGCAAGCACAAGCAGCAGAATGATCTTACCAGTAATGGGAAGCCTCTTTTATACCCAATATAAGTGGAAGGAGAAAGGGGAAAGGGGAAGGGGGATAGGCTATGGTTTAAAATATTAATTTTCCTATATGTAACCAGACAGAGGTTTTATAAGTCCTGTCAGTGGGTCAAGGTCATCTGAACTTGTTGCCAAAGCGGGGAATAAAGCACAAATTGGTGCTCTATTCCCCGCTCTGTATTAGGGGACAGGGAATTACAAGCAATGATTTTAATAACAAAAAATAAAGAAAAAAAACCCCCCAAAAAAAAAGGAAAATCACAACAGTTTCTCAGGCTAAGAAAGGTAATGTCAACCGGTTTACATGGCCGTATTGACAAGTCCGGTAGAGCACAAATTGGTGCTCTATTCCCCGCTCTGTATTAGGGGACAGGGAATTACAAGCAATGATTTTAATAACAAAAAATAAAGAAAAAAACCCCCCCAAAAAAAAAAAAAGGAAAATCACAACAGTTTCTCAGGCTAAGAAAGGTAATGTCAACCGGTTTACTTGGCCGTATTGACAAGTCCGGTTTTCAGGGCCGAAACTTATTGTCAGGGGGTTAGGAAAGGGATGAGAAACAAATTACATTACTTTGAAACAAACTGGTCAGTTAGAGTTAACGTTAATTTTACAAAGAACAATCAGTATCACTGAAACCCGGACGGACGTAGATCACGAACGGGCGTCAGGATACTGCGAACCAATGTTTTGACCAAGGTAGTTTACAAAGACCGGCATTTAAATTACTTTGATAACAAACCCTACGGATAGGGACCTAGTTTAACAAGGTCACAACAGCAACACTGAAACCCGGACGGACGTAGATCAACGAACGGGCGTCAGGCTACTGCGAACCAATGTTTTGACCAAGGTAGTTTACAAAGACCGGCATTTAAATTACTTTGATAACAAACCCTACGGATATAAAGACTTTACCCAAGGATAAGGATCTGTAAGAAAGGTACATATTTCATCATTAAATATTTACAAAGACCGGCATTTAAATTACTTTGATAACAAACCCCACGGATATAAAGACTTTACCCAGGGATAAGGATCTGTAAGAAAGGTACATATTTCATCATTAAATAAAACACTTAAAACCAACACCAACATTCATTAAACTAACTACATTAATTAGCAGCAATCTACAAGCAATAATCTAACAAACAAACTACCATGCTTAACAAACTACCATGCACATGCAAAGGCGCGGATCTCTTAATTGCGCGTCGGGCCCAACGCACACTTAAAAGACCTACGCTGCAGCAGAATGCAACCCGGACGGACGTAGATCACGAACGGGCGGCAGCCTACTGCGAAGAGACTGCGGACTGCTCCCGCTTATAAAGGCGGCGGTCAGTGGTGGGAGGTGACTCCGCCCCGTGACGTCGGGGGGGGGGGACATGACCCAAATGGGGGGGGGGGACATGACCCAAATGGGGGGGGGACATGACCCAAATGGGGGGGGGGGACATGACCCAAATGGGGGGGGGGACATGATCCAAATGAGGGGGGGGGGGTGTCATGAAGGGAAGGGGAACCGGTTCTTAGCTTTCTACCCGTATATGGAAGTGTCAAGGTTACACTTGGCAAGCCGCCAAAAACCTAATCAACGAGATAAACCGTCTGACCCTTCAAAAGTCAAGACATTAGGACTCATTCCAGCTTTGTCTCTCGAACTAAAACTACGTGCCGATCAGCAGCGCTACGATGACTTCCCCTGTGAACCTTGAGAAACTGCGACGTCTGAAGGAATCCCTGAAGGAGACGGTTGAGAGAAGAAGTGGTTTTAAGAGACCAACTTCTTTCAAGGCCACAATAAGAAGAAATTTTAAGAACCATCCGCTCTACTTCAACCAACATCCGTCATCTGAGCATCGACCTTCGACTTCGACTACAAGTCAGCCTCGACCTTCAACTCCACCTCTCACCGTGGATGAGGTGATGGAGCGGACGAGGGTGTTGAAGGAAGAAGAATTAGTCACTCCTCTAAACTTCAAATCACTTAAATTTAGAAAACTAAAAACAAATATCAAATACAAGTTTGTGGCAAGGCTCAGCGGAAACAGCTATATTTTACAACATGAAGATTTTCACTTCAAGGTCCAACTGCCTCATTCCCTGCCGCAACCGCCTAGAATCCCATCCAAAAAGGAACTGTTTTTCGTCAGACAAGAGGGCAAGGCGCATTGGTTAATTAAATAAATTGTCACAGCCCTTGTCCATTTCCTCCACCTCGACTAACCGCAACTCCTTCAGGACTCCTCTTCATGGCATCAAAAACGGTCCTTTTCAGGACCACCCTAAGCATTTCAAGTTAGGGACTTGGCCTGTACATAGGCAGGAGACTGTTAGTCTTATGTTTGTGTGCAGCCCACTTTGTAAAAATTTCTAAGTCCCAAGGTCCTTGACCTTGACCATGACCATGACCCAAGGGGGGGGGGTATAAAGTTTGTGCAAAGTATGTCATGTGGGTACTCAAATTACGCGGATTGATCGGACGAACAAGTTGGTGCAAACAGAATTCAGATCCGACAAAGGGTATAGAAGCAACAGCGAAAAAACTACTATTTTCAAGGATAAACCTAAATAACTTCTTTATTTACGGTTTAAAGTATATTAAGTGGGTACTCAAATTACGCGGATTGATCAGACGAACAAGTTGGTGCAAACAGAATTCAGATCCGACAACTGGTATAGCAGCAACAGCGAAAAAACACCTATTTTCAAGGACAAACCTAAATAACTTCTTTGTTTTTGGTTCAAAGTATAACATGTGGATACTTCAATTACGCGGCTTGCCAAGACAAACAAGAAGGTGCAATTTAAATTTAAATCTAACCAACAGTATAGCATCTGTAGCGTAAAAACGATGGTTTGAAGGACAAGGTAACGTTGTGGTGGGGGTTAGGTGCCTATCATACATGATAACGCTCCATCATTATTCTTCCAGCTCTTGACGGATGAACATCTACCTAGAGGGTCTGAAAAATGTCGCAGTTTTACAGGAACATGAGGAAGGTGACCTTCAGTAGTCCCCTTGACACTACTTTCTACTTCCCTGACAATGAAGACAGAAGGTCTACACTTTTAGTGGACAATGAGCGGTTTCGTCGAAGAATAATCGAGGTTGAAACACTTTTAGCTAGTTGTTTGCTTCGCAAAAAGAACCATATGAATACATGCACCGGTTTAGATCATAGTAGCTGTTATACTTATACAGAGTTGAAGCGCAAACATTATTGAAGTTTTTAGTTACGGAGCTAAGGTCTTGACAGTCTAAGAGCTAAACCCTAACTAACACATGTAAACTAGTTATTGTGCGATGTAAAACTCGGTGGGGAGACTGGTGTAGTGGGGGGACTGGTGTAGTGGGGGGACTACCATCTGCCGCACACTTGCCACCTGCCGCCTGCCACCTGCCACCAGCCATCTGCTTCGTTCTACTACACTTTTACCCCCACCATTTTGTTTGATACCAGAACGCTAGCTAGCGAATAGTCAGTACACCTCCGGCTCTCGACCGGTGAACATCGAGCTCTCCGAGACGCTCTTCACAAAATAACAATATCATTTCACTCAAGGTCTGATAGATGTTTCTATTTCATTGCCGTCACGTATTATTTCCTCCTGACAGCAATGAAATGCAAACACCTAACAGAACAGATAGGTGTCAAAAACACAACATGGACTCTGCGCAGGGATCGAAGTATCTACCGTCTTTCTTCAGAAAACAAAGTGATGGCCGCAACTCGTCCGGATCAACAACATCGATGACAACCAACAACGGGGAACTATTGTAAACATGAATTATTGTAAATAAAGTAATATTTGTAATATGAATTATTGTAAATAAAATAAAGTAATATTTGTAATTGTTCTACCTCGCACTCGTATCATTCGATTGCTTCATTCGATAATTTTCATTCGATATTTTATCGAATTAAAACTATCGAATCACAATCGGATTTTACGCGTGCGAGGTAGTACTTTTTTAAAATTACCTCCCCGTGACCTTGAACTTTGAACTTTTACTCATTTCGTCACAAAACCGCCTACGTCACTGGCTCAGCCCCAGATAACATCTTTCATGACTCAGCACTTCCGGTCACGTGACCGGATGACGTCACTTCCGGCGCAAAACCAGCAAACCCACACTACTCGTGTGCAGCCAATTGTTGACTGGGCCAATTTTGTTCGATTCATCGGCATCTGCGATTGCCGCTCCTGTCGACTTGACAATAGACGCTGTAACTTCCAACATTGTTTGCGAAAGATCGGTGTATTCTTCGCCGTTGCCGGGCACAACAAACTCGATGGGCGAATCATCAGTCAGTGTGGAGATTGGTTTGTACTGAATCCATTTGCCGCTCTCGATGCTGGTCTGCGTCGGCGGTAGGGAGAATAAGTCCAATTCCGTCTTGACGCATTCACACGACTTTTGATGTAGAAACGACATTGCTAGCGTGTGTGTTAATTGAATATATCACGTACGGAAGTTCTCCTCACTGCTTTCCTCGTCTTCCTCGTCTTCTTCCTAACTGTCCTTCTCTTCTTGCTGCTGCTCTTGGATGACGACGACGACGACCTTCCTCGAAGGAGTTTCGTCAAAGACTGCGGTGTGACACGACGGCCGCCGAACATGGCGCGCTTCGCGTTCCTCTTACGCGAGAGTCTCGCGTTAGTCTTTCGCGCAGGAGTAGCGCGTCGGTGTTTCGCGGTATTCTTTCGCGTTACGCGACGGTGTTTCGCGCGAGAGCCGCCGCCGCCACTTAGCACACGTTGAAGTTTGCCATCCGCCCTGCGTTTTAGCGAGTCTGTAAACTGGCTGAAATGATCTCTAGCGGCTTCTTTGGGATCCCGCTGGTGCATGGCCATGTCGCCCAAGAATCCAACACCGGATTTCAACGCCTCTTTGGCCACAGCAGAGGCTCCCGACTTGAGCAGCGGTGTGATGGTGCGGAACATACCGCCTAGGAAACTGCCAATTCCATGTCCGCGCTGGTAGGGTGCACCGCGAAATACCCTATCGATACTGCCGCCGGTCTGCTGCAATTGTTGGCGACGGTAGTAAGCCAAGTAGGGATCGTTTGTATTCATAATTGCTGAGCTACTCTTTTGAAATGAAGCTTCACGTACGACGTCCCAAAGAGGAATGACGCTTTTTTACTAGCGTGATCCCTTAGGTCAATATCGATCGTTTCAAATGTTCCTTTCATAACTGGCGCATAATGAGGACTGATGAAATGCACAGTCTTATGCGCGCCGTGTGTGTAGTTATCTCTGTCAATGTTGATAATCTTCAAAAGCGGCGCTGTAGTGTCGCCAATCAGCTGCGGTTCAATCAGATCACAATACACGTACAAGTGTGTCGGCAGTCCCATAGTCAGATTTGGTGGCCATATCGCTGTGAGGTCATTTGTCAAAACGTTCTCGTACGGATCGAAACCCAACTGGAGAGACAGCGCTTCGGTGAAATGCACTTTGCTTATACCATCCACCATTGTCGTGATCTTGACTCTGTCCTGCTCTTTGTCATACTCAAAGTACAAGTACTGGGTTACATCCTTCGCTTTATTGATCATTTTCAATAAATCGGTTATGTTCTTGTAATAACCGGGTTTCATCTTTAGCATAATGTGCTCGACACTGAGTGTGACGGGTATACTCGGCAGAACGAGTTTATAGTCGAGCCAAATACACGATTCATCGTCCACAGTCATAAAGGAGCATGGATAATGCGCTTCGACCAAAGCCATCTCCCACTCGCCATCGCCTTCTAATCGAATTTGTCTCGGCAGATGTGTAGTGTACTTGGACACTGTGTTTTTTGGAAAATAATCCTTTGAGCTGTTGCTGGGCAATGTCAAATAGAACTGGTTGCTATTAGGCATTTTGCAAATCTTGCGCTCCTACCCAAGAATTGAACTCGTCTCCGTAACCTGCCCACTTGACGAAATAACGCTTACTGCGACCGCGACCCTTAGTGGCTAGTATTTCAGCAATCTTGAACAGATGGTCGTTGTATATTGTCACTTTTTGTAATTCGTATTCGTAAAACTGACCAGTCACTTGTTCACCGTTGAGATCCGCCAAAGTGTACATTGGCAGAGGCATCAATGTGTTTACACGACGCACCACAAACACTTCTTTACTCCAATTAGTCTCGTAACCTTTTGCGAATGTACCCTTCTCCTTAGATATGCGCACTGTGGTGCCAACTGTCAGTTTTGCCTTAACACGACGCGGTATCTTACCGAACATGCGACGCCATACCTGATGCAATATTCGCTTATTGTCAACAGTCACATCGACTGGCCGTATTCTGTTGCCTAGACTCTTGTGAGCGCTGTTGTTGTATGCACTAACCAGTTTGTCCAACACATCTAAGTAACGATATGTGTTTTTGTAAGTCAAATATCGCCACATGCGAGTTTTCAAAGTGCGATTCACGCGTTCCACTACGGCCGCTTTAACATCTGGGTTTTGTGTAGTGACATAGATGATTCCGTATTGTTTGAATAACCTTTTCGTCTTGGCACCGGTGAATTCAGTACCTTTGTCGGTTTGTAAACAGCGAGGTGTATCGGTCGCTTCGGCAAATATCTCCTCGAAAGCGTTGGCCACTTCAGCTCCTTCTTTCCGCCTCAACGTCCGCACATACAGGTGTTTGCTAAACACGTCTATTACAGTCAGTAGGTAGTTGACGCCGTCGTTGTGTTTACTAAGACCACGCATATCGTTCAAGTCCGCTTGCCACAATTCAAATGGACCATACACTATGTAAGGATTGCGCGGGAAACGCTTGCGTGCCGGTTTGTGCAATGTGTAAGTGTCCTGTGTTTGTAACCATTCAATCACTTTGCGTTTTGAAACTGGTTTTGCAGCTCGCGCTAAAGGAGCTACACCGCCATACGACGAAGGTTCGATGGGATTGTAATACAAACGCTCCATAATACTGAAAACCTATCCTGTGTACGTTTCCCACTTGTCCAAATTTGACGACGGCTTGTTTCTAGTTAGAAGATCAAACTGCTCTGTCGGTGTAGATGTTACACGTTTTCCTCTAGCCGATCGTAGTCGATTTACTAGCGGTGTTCTCAGTATTGATTCAGTTGATGTGTCTTCCACGTCATCGTCTGATCCTTCTCCTCCTGTGAATGATGATCGATATTCGGCATTTATTTCCTTTAGTGCTCTTAGATTATTCATATAGTCCTTTGGAACGTTCATCGCTTTCAATGCGATGAGCACTTCCCGCCATCCTGGCGGTATGTAATCACGCATACGCACCTTTACTATGCAATTTAAGATATCCACTAGATTTGAGTCTGGGATTTTTACACCGTTGATGTACACTGAATAGCCACTGTCCCAACTGATTAAGCTGCCGTCACGTTTCATGAAACGTAAAAGATTGCGGGCATCAGATCTGTAAGTTTAGGAAAACGTCTCCACAATCTCTTCCACTGGACCGCCTTCCGCAGCGGGGTGCGATCGTCGACTATGTTCATTCCCACCCGACTCCACGATTGGTATGCTAATCGGTTGACGTCTATTCTCTGCAATATGCAAGAAGCGATGTAACGCTTGTTTGTACAATTTCCACTTTTCACTATCGTCCATACGTTTGTTATTCAATATTTGTTGCATCTCCGCGTCGAGGCTGTTTTCACTGGATAGATTAGTCGGTCTGTTATCCGTAGCATTTGATTGCAGTCGATCAATCAACTCTTGCGGCACAACTACCATCTTCTTTGCATGTTCCATATTTGCACTAATGACTAGCTACTTTTCTAAAGTGTAACTTCACGCACGACGTTCCAAAGTGGAATGGCAAATGATTACCAATGTTATCTCTTAAGTCAATTTCCACACTGTCAAAAGATCTATTCATAACAGGCACATAGTGCGGATCGATGAATGATGTTGATTTATGCAATCCGTATACATAAGTAGACGTGGATATATTGACAATTTTCAATAACGGTGCGACTGTATCGCCAACCATCTGCGGCTCGACTAAATCACAATACACGTACATGTGTGACGGTAAGCCAAGACGAATGTTGGGCGAACGGATGCTTTTGTTAACTGCATCACCTTCCAGCGTCAATTCATTCGGATCGAACCCCAATTGAAGCGCCAACGTTGGACTTAATGTAATTTTTCCAACATCAGTTCCCATCGATACTTCAATGAATTTGTTGTATGAGTTTTCAACGGTGAACTTTACACCAAAAGTAATCGCTAGTTCTTGTGAATTGATATGATCACACAATTCTTGAATATTTGCGTAATCACCAGTCTTCAATTTAATTCTGTGGTTTTGTTTTGGAGTAGCAGACACTACCGGTGTTACATCGACAGTGCTGTCCATAACCAGCGCCAACGCTTCTATGTTCACTTTTGCTTCCTCTTGCGGTTGTATGCAAATGTCAATTGTTTCGTCATTACCGACAGATAGAAATGTCATTGGATAGTGCGCTTCCACAAGTGCAATTTCCCAGTCGCCAGCGTCCAGTTGAATAGCTCTCGGCAAATGTGTTATATAATTTGCAACTGTATTTTTCGGATAATACTGCATCGAACTGTTGCTGGGCAGTGTCAAATAGAACTGATTGTTGATGCCAGCCATTTTTATCTACTCAGTGCTGCTTGTAGTACTGCGCTCAAAAGTAATGGTATAAAGATTCCACCGCCTTTTTGTATGAGATACTTTCGTTTCTTTGACCAGCCTTCGCCGCGTTTCACCAATCGACGTAGCGTCGCCTTGTGTTTGCTTAACTGACTTTTACTCTTCTTCGCCAGAGGAACGTTACCTCGCAACACGTTGTATGCGCACTCACACACTGAGCGAATGCGGCTCTTGTCACACACCTTTAACAGTGCCTTCCGCTCCTTGGGTGTTGCGTGTATGAAAGCCGTAAGCAGAGCTGCGTCCTTCCGCAAGCACGACATGATTACTACTGATGGCGAAATTACCTTTTCTTTGGCAAGTACACATAGTTGGTAGAATCGTCTGGAAATATGCAACTTCGTATTCGCATATTCTCGTCTGTTGATTGTTTCAAGTCTATCAGTAGGTAGCCGTGTGGATTCCTCGTAGCGTCAGCATACGCCTCCTCGATGAATTTCGGGCTGTCTGGATATATTTGTCTGGCCAAGTACCTAATCTGAACTCTATCTCTAGGATTCTTAAAACACACAATGTAATGCGCATTCAGTGAGATGTCCCTCTGCCCGCGTCCTTGATGAAACAAATTTTGTGTAATGAAAAACACACTAATGTTGCGATGATGGCAACCTTTTGTGAAAAGATCCACCACACGGTTGTCGGCCTCACGCATCATATCGTCTATAATCACAAGTATCGGCTCGTTACCAGAAAAATCCTCCAAGTTTGGTAGACCTTCTACGTGGTTAATGGTGACATTTTTCGGGTCACCACCACCACCATCACCACCACCACTACCATAATGCCAGTTTATACTGGTAAATGGCGTGTCACACATTTCTGTAATGTGTTTTATAAACTTTGACACAAACTGTGACTTGCCACAACCCGAAGGTCCCGCCACAATGGCTGAGAACGGATGTTTCCACATCAAGCCCATGATTACTACTGAGCTACTAAACACCTCACAGTTACCATACTCACACTCTTAAACTTACTACCAAAGGACATTTTTGGGGTTAAGTGAAATAAATAACACAGTGGTTATGTTCTGAACGTGACTATAAGTATTGACTACGAAAACTAATTTACAAAGGTATTAACATAATCTTCAAGTCTTGCTTTACATAAACTCCAAAGGTGTGAATCTGCTATTGGAACCCCTCGGGCTGCGCTTCACCAAGCGAAGGCGTTCTCCAAACCCGCTGTTGTAGCGCTCGATGTCGGTGTTGCTCAGGACCTCGTTGAAGCGCCTAGGCAGGTAGACTCGCAGAAAGAAGTCGTCCCCGACCTGCCCCTCCAGGATCACGATGATTGTCTCGCCAAAGGGTGTGGTGGCTCGCTCCATCGCAGTGATGAGATAGCCGCATTCCTCTCGGAGATCGGCTATCCTGGTGTAGAGCGGAGAGTCAGACTTGCAGTTGTTGAGGGTAGCTCTCAGGTCCGCGGTTGTTGCAGTGCCGTTCACGCCCGGAAACTCTAGCTTGAAAGTGCTGCTGCTGTTTGACATCTCTAGTAGTAGTAGTTGGAGTAGGTCTATGTGAGGTGGTGGTCTGGTGGCGAATGATGCTCAATCGGGCGAGGCCCCGCCTTATAAACCCTCGCCGCCATTTTCTTCTACGTGGGTGGTCCGAAGGGTCGGGCGCAGGTGTTCACACAAAAAACCGACGCGTCGAGACCTGTCTGGGAATGCGGATGCTCTAGTTGAATGCCGGCGCCACTCGTTGTTTCTTCCTCACAGCTCGCTTCTTAGGCATTGGCTGCGAAACTGCACTGCGTTGTGTAACAGTTTGAGTTAAGCCTGTAATTTTCGGTACTCCTGTTGATTTATAGATCCACATGTTTTCCACTTTATCAACTACTTGTTTGACATTTTGGTGCATATCACCATCTTTGTCCAAAAATAAACCACACATGAACACCATATCTGTACCATCGTACATTTCCATTTTCAATAAAATTTGTCCTTTGTTTCCCGGGTTTTGAACAGCAAACGTATTCCCATCGTCCATCCATGACACTATGGGACAATCATCTGTTGGTTTTGGTACCCATCCTGGTTTCTTGGTTTCCACTTCGATGGGAGTTGGTCTCCTTCGTCTCTTGCAGGCAGTTGTCGGTTTTACAAATGACGGCTGAGGTGATGCCAACGTCTGATCACTAGCATTATTGTTCATAACCTCAATCTCCTGAATAAACGATTTGATATAGTCGTCCGCAGAAGCGTAAGCGTCCATGTTAACGTCCTTACCGTGCGACTTCAACCGTACTACTGACTGGTGTTGCGTCTGCTCACCCTTGAAGTAAACTGTACGCACTCGCTGTCAGACAATATTTCTGTTTGGCGTTCGCTTTTATTCACCCGCTGAAGTCAACTGTTACGTTACGGTGACGATCAATCTCGATGACGTTGTCCAGTTCGGCGTACACTATACAGTTGACGGTCTCGGGCAACGCTTTGGAGAATCCAATTTCGATACGTAGATTACCGTTGCGCAGGAGATTCCAGTGACTCGACTCAGCCGCGGACATGTCCGGTGTCAAGTCGAACGCCATAAGACAATTACCGTACGGATAGTCACCTCTCTTGATCTCATTACCTGCGTCGGAGAACTGGATTCCGGTGCCGGTGACCAATGTGTAATAAGAGAGTATATATGTCTCACTGTTCAATGTGTAAACAGGCTGTAACGGTTTGGCCGGTACTTGTTCACCGTCCACGTACAATGCGAGATAATTCATATCGTAGTGTTGAAAGTTGTAGGGATTCTTCTTGAAATCTCCGTTGAACGCAAGATTACTGACCAGTCCAATTATCACACGTTTCGGTAACTGACCGAGAAATGCGCTGTCTAAAGCTTTACTCATTATACCGGAGGGTAGTGTGAAGGATTTCACTTCTACACGCGTGATCGGATACTTGGCCGTGCCGGTCTCGAGAGTTTTGCTGTGCGCCAACAATACGCTCGGATTGATCTTACATCGACGTACGAAAAGACTAATCTCTTTAATTGTCACCTTGTAGGTAGTTAGCGTTTTGGACATTATACAAAACGAGTTTCTGGATCTGTTAAGTTGCAATCGCATCTCGACACCGTTCAACATGAATTTGTTCTGATTGCACAGATCGATGTGCAATCGACCGACCATATCGCAAACATCGCTTTCTATCGTGTGATCGCGACGCTTTTTCAATCCCTCGTTCAATTCGTCACAATCGTCCATTAGTCCGGCCGAATCTTCAAAAAACAGCTCGCTAGTCAGGTGCGAATTCTTCGCACTACATCCGTAGTTCAAAAGGTTTTCCAAGTAGGCGCGGTAAGCGTACGTGTTGTTTTGTGGTGACACCAGTTTATGATTGAGATAGAGATCCACTTGACTGAATATCGAGTGGAGCCAATTGTTCACCGGGCCCACCTCTTTAGCAGGTTGCCCACCGTCCGCTTTAGTGTCGTCCTGTTTCACAATAGCGGCTTTCACGTGTAATAACGTTTGTGTCAGGTCCGTGTACTCGTCACCGTGACCGGGTATTACAAACTCTATTGGCGAATCGTCCGTCAGCGACGAGATCGGTTTGTATTGAACCCATTTACCGCTCTCGATGCTGGTCTGCGTAGGCGGTAACGAAAACAAGTCCAGTTCAGTCTTCACACATTCACACGATTTCTGATGAATAAACGACATTGTTATCGAATTAATGTAGACGTCCGTCTTCGAAGAAGTCTATCAAGAGACTGTGGCGTGTCGCAACCCGCGCACCGCTTAGGGGGAGATTTTTGCTCCCCCTAACACATAATGGCTTAGGGGGGAGATTTTCGCTCCCCCATACGTCAGGAATTGTTGAAGACTAGAACAAGAATGAGACCGTGACAACTGGTGTTCTGTTGATTTAATTACTAGGGGGAGATTTTCGCTCCCCCTAACACATAATGGGTTAGGGGGAGATTTTCGCTCCCCCATACGTCAGGAATTGTTGAAGCCTAAAACAAGAATGATACCGTGGGTGTTTGACAACTGGTGATTTATTGCTCGGAATTCGATACGGGCGGACTATAATGGGTTCCTGGAAGGGTCGCGTCGCCCTCCCGTCGGGGTATCAAATTACAGCATCCGCATTCCCAGACAGGTCTCGACTTGTCGGTTTTTTGTGTGAACACCTGCACCCTCCAGTCGAGGTATCAAATTACAACATCCGCATTCCCAGACAGGTCTCGACTTGTCGGTTTTTTGTGTGAACACCTGCACCCTCCAGTCGAGGTATCAAATTACAACATCCGCATTCCCAGACAGTAGACTGGACGCGTCAGTCGGTTGTGCGAACAGCTGCCTCGGTGCAGAGTACTTGAAGGGGGGTGTATCGATACACCCCCCTTTGCAGTATATGTTCAAAGCATTGCAATTATATTCTCCTCAAAATTTGCATTCACTGGTAGTTCAATTGACCGCAAGCGCTGATGGGCTAGCTCTGTTGGTTGTAGCGTTACCCTGTTCAACTCTTGTATTAATTATCCAAAGTATGTCATGTGGGTACTGAGAATACTCGGCTTGACGAGGAGATTCCAAAAATGCAAAAAAAAAAGGTCAAAAGTGTGGTGCGGGCCCCTTTTTTGTAAACATCATCCAAAGTGTACGATGTGGGTACTCAAATGACTCGGCTCGACTAGACGAACAAGAATCTGCAATCAGAATTCAAATCCGACTTATGGTAACCGATATAGCCCCCCCCCCCGCCCCCTACATCGTCCAAATGTGCTTTGTGGGTATGCAAATTTCTCGGCTCGACTAGACGAACAAGAATCTGCAATCAGAATTCAAATCCGACTTAAGGTAACCGAGATAGCCCCCCCCCCCTACATCGTCCAAATGTACTTTGTGGGTACTCAAATTTCTCGGCTCGACTAGACGAACAAGAATCTGCAATCGGAAATCTGATCCGAGGTTAGGTTAGGTTAGGATGGGTTAGGTTAGGTTAGGTTAGGTTAGGTTAGGTTACGTTAGGTTAGGTTAGGTTAGGTTACGTTAGGTTAGGTTAGGTTAGGTTAGGTTAGGTTAGGTTAGGTTAGGTTAGGTTAGGTTAGGTTAGGTTAGGTTAGGTTAATATTCGCAAAAAAAAAATTCGCAAAAAAAAAAATTCGCAAAAAAAAAATTCGCAAAAAAAAAAATTCGCGAGGGGGGGGGGGCTCGGGGGGGGGGTGGCCCTCCTGTCCCTCCTGCCCCAGGAATGTCCATTATACCCTACTGGGATGAATTTTAAACATATTTTTCCTGTTACTCACCTACACTATATAAAAATATCATGTGCAAAATGATATGATTCCATAGATTTAGGCTCTACGTTGACTGTCAGTCAGTGTAAGAGCTTTATAAGTAGACTAGGCTTATCGCCGTTGGGGGCTTGGCCCCCAAACCCCCTTTTGGAGTTCGCTTCGCTCACTTGCATTCCTCAGTCAACTCAAGTTTAAATTAAACTCAACTATTGTAGTTCATTAACCAAAGAAAAACTACACAAAAATTACATTTGGTGAGCACATTAACACCTACAGAGGCGGTCCCATATCGGTTCGATATTGAAACATTTGACCAACCGGCTGCTTGTTAGTTTTATCGAATTAACTCTCGACTGCGATGGTTCTTTTGAGGTTAATAAAGGCAAAAAATAAAGTACTCACTCAATCAAAGTAAATCAGATATAAATAAAAAGTTGTGGTTACAATGTTAAATTGGAGTTCTACAAATGGATTTACGTGTAATAAATCAACAAACTAGACTTCAGTTCACGACAAAATTATAGTAAACTAACCTAACCCAACTCCGCTGAGCGATGTATAGTGGCTGTTCGTTGTGCAACATAATTACAAATAAATAAATTTGTAAATACAAAAAATTCAAATTAAACAGAAATAAATTGCAGCTACAAAAAGTAAGCATAAAAAGTAGGATTCAAACCCGTGACCACATGATCTTGAATCATCTGACAACATATCCACTGGGCTACTGGGCTAAATTCATTCGATAGAACAAACAATCGGTTGATTACATTTTCAAATATCGTAACAACCGATATTCGCGATATTGGACCTCCCGTGTAGGCGATAATGTGCTCACCTTTTTTTGTAACAGCTGATTTATATAAACCTCACGTGAGCAAATTAGTATCGTTTACATGGGAGGTTTTTTTTTTAAATTAGCTGATACAAACATGTGGTATTAGCCAAAGTTAGTGTGCTTTCATTAAACGGCTTTCCAAAACTGTACACATTTAAATGGGCCAAAATACTCAAAATTACTTCTTCTCCGATGAATAGCGGCTAAACGGATGATCGGATCTTAAATCTGACGGAAAATTGTTAGTTGGAAATTAAATTTTCTACAACTATTGTATTTAACATTTGTTGCCATCTCTTACCGTTTCCGTACAAAACGCGCTCAAAGTGGAAAAATTTAAAAAGTCGAATTTTCCCCGCCCCAAAAATGCCCCAAAAACTCAAAAATGTTAACTTTTGGTAATTTTTCAGGACGTTTCTCGTTAAGAGCTTTAATTCAAGTATGGGGTCGAGGGGGGTTCGATTACGGGAAGTGCCTCATAGTTTATGTCAGTGAGTGAGGGAGTGAACCCGTCTAGCTTTATATAAGTAGATAAAACCACCTTCGTAGGTTGCATCGGTTTCGGTCGTCCCGCTTTAACACTATATTTGAGGGTATTCGATAATAATGACTAAATCAGAGCATTTGTTTATGACACTAAAGATAAAGTACGTAATCGGAAGAACAGTTTTTTGTTTTCCCTTTAAGTACACAAACACAGTGATAAGGCCACATATATTATTTTGTAGGAAAATGTAACTCTTTATTTAGGGTCCCTCGGGAGCTAGAATGTCGCGAAAGCTTTTAACGCTTTTACACGACGAAGAAACTTGCTTATAGACGATGGAGTGGGAAAAACTGTTTCTCTCTACGGTAGGTATTATCGTTCATGGCGTAGTTGGGTTGTTGGATTGGTTGGTTGATTGGTTGATGGATGGATAGACTATGGATTAGATACAATCCAGATACAGTCAAGATATTTTTAACCAAGCCTCGTTATTTAAAGTTTCCACAAAACCGGAAACCTTAATAGCAAAGATCTCACTTGATTCCAAAGGTTATATGTAATACAACCGTCAGTCCGTGTCTGAACTTCAATATCTTGACGCTGGTAAAAGGTTATGAAGGACCTCATATTTGTTAATTACATTTACAGGACTTTTATTAAAACGAGTTAATAATTGTTTTCATCCAAAACATTAGTCGAATATTATATGAATATGTATATAGATTAGTTTTGTGTCCGACTTTAAGCATCGTTTGATACAAATTATGTTCAAATATAAGTTATATGATACATCTTTCTTTTAATGCCTGATCTAAACATAAATGAAACATAGCGGACAACTAGGCATGTAATTCGACCTTACACAATCATTAACACTAAACTATAAATAAAAACCTTAAAATCGTGTTGTGCATACTACATATATATATTCCTGTAACAAGAAACCATGCACATTTACTACCAGAAACTCATTTTAACTACTACCAGGTTAATTAATTAATGAAAACATCAGAAGACAAACAACTCGTTTTGCATAAACCAATTTCCAGCCGTAATGAACTCAATTACGATGATAATTACAACAGCAACGTTACCAATTCAAAAAGGTATTGCCTGGACACGAGGAAATATATTAAAGCCATTATTCAATTAAACTACACGGATTTTCGTTTCAATATCAGTTTAAATTGAAATCTGATTCTACTGATGATCATAATATACATTTACAAAGTATTGCTTTATAAGCTCTGGTTACCCAAACAATTATGTTCATAAATTCAAATACCCACGTCGCAGCAAACCTGCGTACTCAGCGAATTTTCCAATGCATGATATATGTCTTAATACCACATAAAGCCGCATACCAAGTCTCATAAAAATATATTTCCAAATAAACTATATAAACAATTTTAATTATTGTCCATAAGAATAACATTGGGGATGAGTACATAGATTCCTGAAACAAGGAACATAACAATTGGTTTCTATGAAAGTATCAATATAACTCAACTAAGTGAAGCCACATACCTAGTTTCATAAATATGCATTCATAAATAAGCGATATATACCATTTTGATTAATCTCCATAAGAATAACATGGGGGATGAGTAAGCAGGTTTGCTGCAACAAGAAACGAAAAAGATGGGTGTTTAGGCAAATATCAATAAAACTCAACTAGGTGAAGTCATATAGGAGGTTTTATTAATTTATGTTCATAATTAAAGGGGGACATAGCATTTTAATTTTTCTCCATAAGAATAACATGGGGCTGAGTACACAGGTTCGCTGCTACGGGAACCTTTAGGAAAAAATCGTTTTTTGGGCAAATATCAATAGACCACAACCAGATAAAGCCGTATACCAAGTTTCTTCAGTACACGTTCATAAAGAAGCGAGATATATTTTTTTTTTATTATTCTCCGAAAGAATAACATAAGATAACGTACAGTGTTTAGCACTTTCAATAAATCGGTAACCGATTGACGTAGATGAATGATCAAAATCCAAAATTGTATATTTTTTTAAGCTAAATCCAATGGTAAACACTAAAATTTGACTATTTCAAAAAAAGTATGTAAGAAGTTCAAAAACGCCATTTTTGGGGTACAACCCCCCCCGAAAAAAAACACCCCTTTAGATAGAGCGATATGGCTGGTTTTCTAAACCAGCCATAAAAGATAAAGTTAAAGTTGAGTTAAAGTCATAAATGTTGCTTTACACGTTTATACCAAATTTCATCAAAATCAGACCTTTTTTACGAGAGTTATCCACCCACGGACATATATAAATATACAGTTTCAAAAGAATGGTGTTTTTGGGGTCTGGGGACCTCAAAACGAAAAGTTATCATGGTTCCGGGCCTAGGTCTTACCATGCCGACTATGGTAATAGCTTCTTCCCTATAGGGGAAATTCGCTAAAACTGTAACCGTGTTGCAAACTAAAGCGGTAATATAATACTTGCACTTCTATCTACAATTCATGCTAATTTAAGTCCTGGTACTATTATAAAGAGTGTTTCCGACCTCTCTCCGGAAACTCTAAGAACTTTTGCCTGTAAGATCAAAACAACCAAAATGTTTTATGTCTCCTGAGGGCATATCTCGCCCCGTTTCCCGTGTGCGTATATCTGTACGTGTTTTTGTTTTATAAATACATTATATCCTAGGAACCACTACATGTACTGACTTTGCCTTGTCTCGTCTATTATTCTTGCTTAAGGCTAATTTAGTATTCAATAAAGGTTAGGTTTTTTTAAACAGCTTACAAATTGTTATTTTTTTAAATAATGCTATCTTCTATAAATATATGTTTTACCTTATTTCCAATTACAATATTACGAGTATTATAGAGTAATTGTAATTCAATAAAAACTGTTTATTTAAGATGACCTATTCATAATACAGTACACAGATTAAAGAATAAGATGCTGTACAACTTAGTGAACTATAGTTTTGCTTCAATTCATTTAATAAAACATAAAAATAAAAGAAATTTTAGTTTAGTTATATTGTTTTAATTTATAAGAACCTGGGGGCCGAGCTTTGCTCGGGGGAAGGCCAGTCAGTTTGTTTAGATGTCTTGGAGTAATATTTCACCAGTTACCCCTACTGACAATCAGATTTGTATAACTCATTTGCCTCTTTTATACATTTTTAAGGTCACTCCAGTTGTTATTTATAGCTCAATGTCCCTTTGATTTATTTTACTCCTCTATTTATGTAATATTCACTCAAATCTTTTAATCTCTGCTCTCAGGAAACCACATGTTAATAATCATATACAACATGAGTATTACTTTAACAGTTCCCTGGTTGACTATGAACAGCTGTTACAATTCTTTTGTTTTGATTTGAAACTCCATAAGCCCAATGTTTTTTTTACATTTAATTTTAGTTTTTTTACATTATTTGATTTTTCCTGTGGATTAGGCCTGTCTAGAACTTATTTTTATCCGAGAAATTAGTTATTTCGAAAATTTGAAGGAAATCGTTGGAGCCGTTTTTGAAATCAGTGTCGCAAGCAAGCAAACCTTACTCATATTAGAGTATAGGATATCAACTTAACTCCATTCAGTTTTTCATTCACCATTCTCTTACTGTTCACTTTTAAAATATTGCCTAGTATCTTTGGAGTGATTATTTAACTTTGGAGTGATTATTTAACATAACTGTATATACTGTTTTGTGAATTACTTTGCATAAGTTTAAAAGATACTAGGAAAGTTTGAAACTCTTAAGCTATTTAAACTTATTATAAGCCAGTTATTGGATTAACTTAAGTAGTTTGGACAGTTATTAATTATTTAAGTTGTTTTGTTTAGTTCCCTTATAAAAGAACTAGCTCCGTAACCTACAAGGTTTAGTGGAAGGAGGAACAAAGCGCATTTACCTGTCAAGTTCAATTTATAAATCCCTAACATTGTTAAAATTATACTATTTATCACGTTTAAATTGTGATTCATTATTATTGTGAGTGCAATACTTATTCTTGTTGTTAATATTACATTCATAACTGAAGTCAATTTACCAAATAGTTTATAATTAATGTTTATTGTCTATATTGTGAACAAATTTTTAAGGATATGATTGAAAGAATAAGCTCCTAACAGTAATTCGTTGTAAATATATAATTTATTGGTTAAAATCATCTACTAGAATGTTAATGTTTCTACTATTACACGTTTTACCTTGAGGCATGAGATTTAATTATCATTATTTACTGAAAACTTGGTTAAATTGTAACATGTAGTATATTAGCAAAGATGTAGCTACAATACAAGTTTATTTCCAGTCTCTAGTCTTCTATCATATATATTGTTTCTCTAGCCTGTTTTTTCTGTCACTCGGCGAGATCTTCCTTATTCCTTTATCAAATTCCATGAATCACCCCTCATTTTAAAGCTTCGTGCCGGCTAATGACGAAAAATAGACCCACGGGCTAAAAATGTACCGCTTCTCTGAAATTTGGATAAAATTTAAAAAAGTAAAGGGAATATTTAGTTTTGACAGGAGCGAAAATGTGAACAAAAGAACATCTGATCAGCTGACAAGATTTTGTTCGCAGTGCGGAACTCCGCACGGGTCGACTAGTTTAATAAATATTGACTATTGTCACTAGTTGATTTTACTTAATTTAAAAAGATTACAACCTGAGTAAGTTCTTAAAATCTTTCTATTAAGATTTTTTAAATAAATTCTGTTAATGTAATTATGCGATGCTATTGTGCCAAGGCGATTGGTCCCAAGGCTAAGTGTTCAGTTATATTAATTATGACGTCAGATAGTTCATTGTCAGTCTACTTAGTTTGAAAGCCAGTTTATGTTCTGAAGACAACTTTATGTTGAACAAAACAACTTTAATTATGGAATTATGCGATGCTATTGTGCCAAGGCGATTGGTTCCAAGGCTAAGTGTTCAGTTATATTAATTATGACGTCAGATAGTTCATTGTCAGTCTACTTCGTTTGAAAGCCAGTTTATGTTCTGAAGACAACTTTATGTTGAACAAAACAACTTTAATTATGGAATTATGCGATGCTATTGTGCCAAGGCGATTGGTCCCAAGGCTAAGTGTTCAGTTATATTAATTATGACGTCAGATAGTTCATTGTCAGTCTACTTAGTTTGAAAGCCAGTTTATGTTCTGAAGACAACTTTATGTTGAACAAAACAACTTTAATTATGGAATTAAGCGATGCTATTGTGCCAAGGCGATTGGTCCCAAGGCTAAGTATTCAGTTATATTAATTATGACGTCAGATATTTCATTGTCAGTCTACTTCGTTTGAAAGCCAGTTTATGTTCTGAAGACAACTTTATGTTGAACAAAACAACTTTAATTATGGAATTATGCGATGCTATTGTGCCAAGGCGATTGGTCCCAAGGCTAAGTGTTCAGTTATATTAATTATGACGTCAGATAGTTCATTGTCAGTCTACTTCGTTTGAAAGCCAGTTTATGTTCTGAAGACAACTTTATGTTGAACAAAACAACTTTAATTATGGAATTATGCGATGCTATTGTGCCAAGGCGATTGGTCCCAAGGCTAAGTGTTCAGTTATATTAATTATGACGTCAGATAGTTCATTGTCAGTCTACTTCGTTTGAAAGCCAGTTTATGTTCTGAAGACAACTTTATGTTGAACAAAACAACTTTAATTATGGAATTATGCGATGCTATTGTGCCAAGGCGATTGGTCCCAAGGCTAAGTGTTCAGTTATATTAATTATGACGTCAGATAGTTCATTGTAGTCTACTTCGTTTGAAAGCCAGTTTATGTTCTGAAGACAACTTTATGTTGAACAAAACAACTTTAATTATGGAATTATGCGATGCTATTGTGCCAAGGCGATTGGTCCCAAGGCTAAGTGTTCAGTTATATTAATTATGACGTCAGATAGTTCATTGTCAGTCTACTTCGTTTGAAAGCCAGTTTATGTTCTGAAGACAACTTTATGTTGAACAAAACAACTTTAATTATGGAATTAAGCGATGCTATTGTGCCAAGGCGATTGGTCCCAAGGCTAAGTGTTCAGTTATATTAATTATGACGTCAGATATTTCATTGTCAGTCTACTTCGTTTGAAAGCCAGTTTATGTTCTGAAGACAACTTTATGTTGAACAAAACAACTTTAATTATGGAATTATGCGATGCTATTGTGCCAAGGCGATTGGTCCCAAGGCTAAGTGTTCAGTTATATTAATTATGACGTCAGATAGTTCATTGTCAGTCTACTTCGTTTGAAAGCCAGTTTATGTTCTGAAGACAACTTTATGTTGAACAAAACAACTTTAATTATGGAATTATGCGGTGCTATTGTGCCAAGGCGATTGGTCCCAAGGCTAAGTGTTCAGTTATATTAATTATGACGTCAGATAGTTCATTGTCAGTCTACTTCGTTTGAAAGCCAGTTTATGTTTTGAAGACAACTTTATGTTGAACAAAACAACTTTAATTATGGAATTATGCGATGCTATTGTGCCAAGGCGATTGGTCCCAAGGCTAAGTGTTCAGTTATATTAATTATGACGTCAGATAGTTCATTGTCAGTCTACTTCGTTTGAAAGCCAGTTTATGTTCTGAAGACAACTTTATGTTGAACAAAACAACTTTAATTATGGAATTATGCGATGCTATTGTGCCAAGGCGATTGGTCCCAAGGCTAAGTGTTTAGTTATATTAATTATGACGTCAGATAGTTCATTGTCAGTCTACTTCGTTTGAAAGCCAGTTTATGTTTTGAAGACAAATTTATGTTGAACAAAACAACGTTAATTATGGAATTATGCGATGCTATTGTGCCAAGGCGATTGGTCCCAAGGCTAAGTGTTCAGTAATATTAATTATGACGTCAGATAGTTCATTGTCAGTCTACTTCGTTTGAAAGCCAGTTTATGTTCTGAAGACAACTTTATGTTGAACAAAACAACTTTAATTATGGAATTATGCGATGCTATTGTGCCAAGGCGATTGGTCCCAAGGCTAAGTGTTCAGTTATATTAATTATGACGTCAGATAGTTCATTGTCAGTCTACTTCGTTTGAAAGCCAGTTAATGTTCTGAAGACATCTTTATGTTGAACAAAACAACTTTAATTATGGAATTATGCGATGCTATTGTGCCAAGGCGATTGGTCCCAAGACCAAGTGTTCAGTTATATTAATTATGATGTCAGATAGTTCATTGTCAGTCTACTTCGTTTGAAAGCCAGTTTATGTTCTGAAGACAACTTTATGTTGAACAAAACAACTTTAATTATGGAATTATGCGATGCTATTGTGCCAAGGCGATTGGTCCCAAGGCTAAGTGTTCAGTTATGTTAATTATGACGTCAGGTAGTTCATTGTCAGTCTACTTCGTTTGAAAGCCAGTTTATGTTCTGAAGACAACTTTATG
This sequence comes from Allygus modestus, assembly GCA_963675035.1. Lineage (NCBI taxonomy): Eukaryota > Metazoa > Arthropoda > Insecta > Hemiptera > Cicadellidae > Allygus > Allygus modestus. The sequence continues at coordinate 357,060,159 of OY776111.1, read as the reverse complement.
TTGAACAAAACAACTTTAATTTTTCGAAACATATTTAGCTATTTCAAATCTTATTGTTGCAAGTAAAAACCGCACAAAAAACCAAATGGCAATTATCTTGAATCAATACTTTAAGATAGTAAGTTTTAGAGAAAATGTTATTTGGGGCAAACGCAGTATTCCACAAACTTTTCTTACAATTAATATTTAATTATTATTCATCTCTTATTCTTCAAATATATCAAGGTGAATAGGATCAGGTTAAGCTGTTTTTTCATGAACTGACGTATGCACACACCCACTGGATATATCAGGTACTTTTCTCCCAGCGGTCAGAGAGGGATGTTTGAGAGAAGCTCGGAGAGAATGTAATGAAAATCTAGAGTATAAAGTTGAAATTAAAAAGAATGCTTAGGTGAAAAACTCCTGACTTGATTTAGTTAATAGTAAGTATTAAGAGAGAGGAGGTATGTAAGAGGCAATTTAGAGAGTTAAAAACAATACAAAGAGCAAAAGAATATTTACTTGTATTTTACCGTTGTGTTGATTAAATGAGTGAAAATTACTAATGCGCTAACAGTTCTAAGGCGCTTACTTTGTTGAGATGCCTCACACAGTGCGGTGCTTGACAACAGTTTTTCATCACCATTTTTTTATAAGTTTAATGATTTTACCCAAGTAAAACTATGTTAGCAATGTATTAGCAAATTTCTCCTATAGAGAAGAAGCTATAACCGTAGCTAACACCGTAGCTACGGTATCGTAGCTTACATAGTAAGACTTAAACCCGAGACCATGATAATGTTTTGTTTTGAGGTCCCCAGATGCCAAAAACACTATTCATTCAAATAAAATTTATATATGTAAATATGTATTTATATATGTACATTTATATATATGTGTGTGTGTGTGTCCGTAAATGCGATAGCTTGAGTAAAAAAGTCGGATTTCATTAAATTTGGCTCAAATGTGTAAATTGGCATTCATGACTTTAAGTTAGAAAACCAGAAATTACTCATAGCCTAAGGTTGTCTGTGAAAATAAGGTTAACGATTATAATACTTGTTGGTTGTATAGATTTAAATTGATAACAGATAACCTGTTGTTAAGCCTGCAATTAATTTTTGGTCATGGGACAGATGTTTAATGAAGCATCCTTTTGTTGAGAATACAAATCCTGAAACTACCTTTTTATGTTAGCTTGAGAATATTCAAGTATATGCTAGTTTTTTTTTAGATTTTCTAAAAGCAGAATTGAAAACCAATAAGCTTGAGTAGGATTATGATGAGAAAAATGGTAGATATTAAACTAATTTGTTGAAACACAAAAGAATAAGAAATATCAGTTTCCTGTATTTAAGCTATAACTTGCATTTTCTAAGTTTTTTTTACTTGTTTCCAATTTGGAATGAAATGAGAATACTTCTTTACTGAGGCGAACTTAGGACCACATGGTCCTTTCTTACAGTTAACCTCTAATAACTAAAATAATTTCTTTCTACACAATTTGACTTTAATGGAATCAAAATAAAACAACTATCTCTAGTTTTGTGTTGTTTTTTTTTGTTTGAGTGATTATTCGTATCCAATCCTTTACATGGTATTCCATTACATCAAATGCATGCACATTCAATACAAAACCAATCCGAAAAGTGCAGTGGCCAACACCATCTCATGTTTATACAGCGCTCAGTTTAAAATACATGTAGAATTCTTTAATTAATGATCATCTAAATGTATTCTTCCTGTTGAAATATTTAAACAATGCCATTAAGAAATACAGTTTGCAAAATGTATGCAGTAAACAAAATGTATTTTTAAATGCATTATAAATCTAATTTGTTATTAATCATTAACTTTCTTGTATTGCTAAATTCATATCTAGAAGGAAATTCCCGTTTCCATTTGTTGCACTTGCTTTTATATTAAGATTAAGGTAACCTTATTTTTAAGATATAGAGATCAAAACTGTCCGTTTTATTTGGATTTTTGTATAGGATTTGTTTAGTGGACTGGATATTTTAGTTGTGGTACAAGCTCTTTATTACGTAAAATTTTTTTCCAGGCTGGAAAACGGCACTGTAATAAATAAAACCTGTAATTAACAATCTTATCACTCTTGGTTAACAAAGCTTAAAGAATTAACTAAATTAGGTTTAATAAGGGAATGTTCTGCCAAAACTAAGAATTTAACATTACATTACCTAAACAAGTAAAGATTCCTAATCCTTTCGATCTTGTGAAATTGCTTGTCATTAAATAATATATCAAGTTCAAAAACTTAAGTCGCAACCAAAATATTGAATTTGAACCTAAAATCAATAAGATTGGATGGCTATAAATAATACTGATGAAAATAGTAACAACTTTAATGTATGAGGTTATTGTCAGATCTATAGATCTACGAGGTCGGGAAGTACCATCAGTTAAACTGTCAACTTCTTTTTTTTTGGTCGAATATCTTGTGGAACGTTTCTTCAGAACTATATTATAATAAGATATAAGCTAGAGAATGTTTTACTACTCCTCCATGAGAGTACTGAGGAGGTTTGCATGTTTTAATGCTTGCGTGAGGTTATGTATTTATATAGAAATATTGATCAATTGAATAATGTTTAATTGATCAGTACTATTACAAAATGTACTCATGTTAGTCTATCTGTATATTTTGCTTTATTTTCAATTAATTATTTTATTTTATATATTGCTAAGTCACACAAAAGATTCTGAAATGATTTATTTGACTCTCTTTAATACGAAGAACATATAACTATACGTGTATATACTTGTATTCACTTTGTTTTTATAGTGGTTTATGAAAATTCATAAAATGGGAAGTAAAATGTACAGCTTTCGTCATTTATTAACATTTAACAATATCCATAACCTTTGTGTAATCATTTTAAAATTATTTAGTTATTTAATTTTATTAATTATTGTATTTGTTTAGTAAAAATATTTTTATTACAAATATTCAAGGCAAATAGATGAAGAAATTCTGGAACGTGCTATTTGAAAGTGTTTTAACTTAAACAGTAAAAATATTTCCAATAGTATAATTACATTTCAATAATTGTGACCAATTTCCCTAGAGATATTGTCATATATTTAATTTGTTTAAGTCACTATCTTAAGTTGTCTTATAATCTAATACAAAAGACAGCGACCAATCACTTCAACTGAAAGTCTTGACTCGTTAGAATCTTCATCCATTTCGCGCCTACGAACTTGTTCTTGATATTGTGGTCAAGGATAATTTATTTATAATCGACCTTCTACTTGAAATAACTTTTATTACTAATCTTTCAATTACTATTCTTAGTAGTACAGTGTCTCGGGTTGGTCTTCCAATTGCTAAAATATGCTATAGTTAACATGTATAAAGTTTAAGATTAAATTAATTAGAAATTTGTATACGTTTAAACAATTTAAATTTCAGTAGGGCCTAACTATTGCATAAAACATGCATACAACGGCATGTATAAGATTGAAAATGATTTTTTGAATACGTTTTTCTTAAAAATTGGTGTGGATTTGCACTACCAAACAATTTTACTAGCAGATTATTTTTCAAGATAGCTATAAACAAATGTGTTTGATCATCCAGACGCTATGTGCTTCTATATGTCTAAATTGTATTTGTCAATCTTCGGCAATCTCTTACATTTTCAGCTCGAATTTAGTTATGAACAAAAATACCACAAATAGACTTTGCATGAGGAGTTTCTGTTACTCATATATAAATGTTAAGAATAACCATTAATAATTTTTTGAACAAACTTGAAATTTGGTTAGTGCAAAGTTGTACCTTATCACTTTTAACAATAAAATCTCCAGCTTGTAAATTGTAGAGTACTTAGTTATGTTTACGGTGTGATTTCTTAATACAGTGTTGCTTTTAAAATCAAATCAAACCTGAGAGTGAGTTCTGATGTACATGATGGAGAGGAAATATGTTATTTAGATTAAAATATGGTAACGTGTACAATATTTACTGCTGCAATTTGTCACACAAACTCATAGTTTGTATTTATTTATGACTTAATTGTTATATTTATTTGTAAGTATGTTATTTATTACAATCGGTATTTACAACTCGATGAGAATACTTACTTTTACAAAAAAAGTTTTCTATCGCCGGTTGTTTTTATTGGGATTGAGAATACGATCACATCCCCGTTTCCTGAATACATTTCCGTTGTCTTCTACTATTACTATTACATTTGCGATACCCAAAAATATCGTTCAAGAATTTTCCATTTTAGTTCAACGTTTCATAAATATTAAACACTTCATTATATTGTATAGTATCATAATTTTTTTTAGTTTATTGGTATGGACTTGAATTATTTAATAAAATAGAGTGCTGTTATTACAATATAGACTGCATTTTGTAACTAAAAAGCTAGGAATCATAAATACATTATTGTTATACGTATCAATAAATATGTATAACAAACATATTTACTACAAAACTTATAATTCATACACATACACACTACATACAACATAAACAACATGACACATAATTCTAGATACATTAAAAAAATATAAATAATCTAGTAGTGATAAGTGGTTTCGTTTGTACCTATTTTATAAATACTTTGTTTGTTTTATCTGTCGAGGTTGGTATATTTGACTCTGAAGTATATTATCTCAGTGCCAAACCTGGTTAGAAAATATAACTGGATTTTCAATTATTAGTGACTCATTACAGTCTTGTATTACTTAACTTGATATTTTTGCACCTAGTTGACTTCTAAAAACTAAAAACAATATGTGAAATAAATCTTTCTTCCTATATAGGTTATCGTAAATACATTATGGTGGTTTATTCTTCAATCTGTCACTTACGTTCTCATAACTCGTTCAAACTGAATTGGTATTAGGCGGTTTCATTTTGAGTTTACATACCAACATAACACGCTCGTACTTATTATATTACTTTTTTATAGTCTCGCTGTAGGTTATGATCATCTTATTAAACTTTTCCAGGGACTACCAGTTTAAACGTTCAAACACTAAGAAAATATGACCAACGGAGTAAATTTTACTGCCAACACAATTAGGTATATTGAAAATTCTATTTAATAAACCCCGAGTACGGAATCAGAATGTTGCATTGAATTACAATTGAAAACGTGGACTGAATGCGGAACTAGAAAAAACCTACATTGGATATTCAGCTTGAGTCCTAATGTAATTAATTTTCTCATAATTTATTAATGTTATAACGAAATTTAAAAAAAATAGATTGTAAATTATTTATTTATGAGCAGTAAAATACAACTTCTAAAATAACAAACAGACATAAATATAACGATAAAATAATTATTTTAAATAATCTTATAGGATTATTAAATGCAATTTAAATTTGTAAATCTGGCAAACTAAACCTGTGGCCAAGTGTTATATATAAGTATAGATTTTCGGTGCAATTTTCGATGTCGGTAAATACATTTCTAAATAGTTTTTTTTTATATTATTTTCTCAGTACAGTTAGCATATTACTTATAGTAACAGGTTATTTCATATAATATTAGAGCTCCACACAACATTTATTACATAATAAGGCGTGTTATTTAAGGGGGCAAAATATTTATTTTGTTATCTTACAATAATTTGTCCAATAATGTCCATCAATTTATGTTACAATAATGTTAATCCTAGTCTAAATTGATTTCAGTGCACCTTACTAACAATTCAATAGCAATTTTTAGTAGTGCCAACTTTAGGGTGTGAATGTCTCCCACAAAATTTACTATGAGGTATAATTGAACCATGAATTAAGATTCCCTGTATTAAAAACTAATAGTCTAGGACCGTTAGATAAAATATGGACTTAACCTAGACAATATTAGGACACGAAAATCCGACTGTAATGTGTTTGGCACATGTCCCTGAAAATGTCCTGAGAATTCCCAAGTTTGTAAGCCATCAGCCAAAATGTAAGCAAGATTCAATTTGTAGATGCTTACTTGTGACTATTGTCCGTTAATTAAGATAGCGTTGGTAATTCCGTCACGATGAACCCCTTGATAAATAAAATGATAGGGGTATACATAGTGGTGCCAGAGATTTTCCCACTGCATGATCCTTAAGAGCAACTTGGGAGTAAGTTTTTAGGCCCTGGAAAACGAAGGTGGTTAGTTGTAAGTGATGAAATACAGGTGCAGGTTGGAAATACGTACGTACGATGGGTAAGTTATAGCTGAAGTGTATTCTATAAAAGAAGATATTATAGCTCAGCGTAATCCTATTGAACACATGAAAGAGAATGCAAGTCAATAGGAATAGAAGAGTTTGTAGCTTTAACACGTGACATGGTGTCTATGACAATATTCGATGAACCCGAGATGAGCTGAATGTCGGTTGTGAATTTTGAAATGAAAGTAAGCTCATCCTCAAATAAAGGAAGGTTACAACTGTAAAACAGTCGCTATTTGCTTGCCATGGAGGCTGAAGTGGCTTTGCTAATTCGTCTATAGTAGAATACACAGCGAGTTAAGTTACAATATACCCAAAGACTTACAATAATTAATTTAATTCAACTTTATTTTGCTGTATAGGCAAACACGTCCCGGAAAGGAAGAAGCCACCGTGTGATGAATGATGCCAGAGTCATGTGAGTTATTAATTAAACTTTGTCATAAACAAACACACCGACCGGATGCTAAAGTTTGCAACGCAGGGTGCCAATATGTAATTTGTATCCACTATTTGTGTTCTAACTGGCATATAGTTTTAACTCGAATAAAGATCTCGTATGAGTATTTCAGATTTTTTAATCTCATGCTGTATTTCCATAACCTAGTAATCCCGCTATGACAACATTATATAGTCTTTGAGAAAACAACTATTTTAGGTAAATATCAATAAGGAATTAGTAATAATTATGATGTAACTTTATAGACTAGGACTTTTAGGGCTTGACCTATACAAAATTAGGCCACGAACAAATCCTACTGCAATGTGTTTGGTACATATCCCTGAACATTTCCTGAGAATTCCCTAGTTTTCCCACTTGGGCAACGTTCGCCATCTTGGAAAATGGCGGGAAAAGCCTAGAATAAAGCAAGCATTTACTTGAAACTAAATTGTGTAAAAACCGTAATATGTAGAGAAGTCAAGTAAGTTTTTGATTATTCCCCATTAGATTTCCTACACGGTAAAACTTACACTATAAGAGGCCTTATTGGGTTTGTAATTGTCAAAAATCCGATTCAAATCTGATATTTTGTTAAAAAAACATGAGATGTTTTAATTTCTTTCAATTTTGCGCCGTTAATACTCAAAGTATGCATTTTTTACAATATTAAAGAATTGTAGAACTTTAAATTGCGCATCTAAAACATATAAATTAGAACACATTTGATCAAAAACTAAGACTACACCATGCTTTAAATTATATCGTTTTATTCAGCATATCGCCAAAGCAGTGGAACCTGAAACCACCATATTACAAATGCTCTATCAGTTGGTACGAAAAAACGTATAATACCCAGTAAATTGTATGACATTATGTAAACCCTTTGTCCATTAAACTTTGGTGAGGATTCCAACATTACCCCAAAATCCGCCATTATGGAAAATAACGGAACATGCATTTAATAACTCACGTTTTTACTTAAAATTAATTTTACTCAATACCGCACCTTTTGGACGGACCAAATAAGTTTTAGATTATTGATAGTAAGACTTCCTACACGGTAACAATAAATAAGGTGGTGATATTTAGTTTATTGTGGTCATAATGATGATTGAAAGTTGATATTTTGATGAAAAACAAACCCTGACATGTTTCCATTTTTTATTTTTTACGCCGTTAATACTCCAAGTATGAATTTTTTACAGCATTAAAGAACTATAGCTTTAAATTGCGCATCTAACGCATATATACTATATCATACCTTCTATAAAAAGCAACCTCCATACCATGCATTTAATTACATCAATTTATTCAGCGTATTGTCAGTGTATATTTATACAGGGTGAGTCAGACCACCCGTCCAACATGTATAACGGGGGAAGGGTTTGGTATAAAGTCATTAAACAAAATTCTTCGCACTAAAATGCATATGGGCTATCTATAAAAAATATTTTCATCAAAATCTATGATCAGAATGTTAAAAAACTGAAGGTCACGGGTTCGAATCTCAAAATGTTCATATGTAAACATAGGGACAATTATACATCATTTCAAAGGTCTAGCTAAAATAAACATTTTGGCAGAAACAGAATTCACTTATATTCGTTTCAAAATGGTTGCCATTTTTGTGTAAACTATTAACATTTACGGAATACTCTGTATTTTCTAAACCACTACTCGTATATTTTTCCGACTTAAATTTCGTACTATTCATAAACTCAGCTTTACTTTGGTATGCTACATGAAAGGTTTTTTGAGAAAATCTATATTTCCAAAAAATATTTATTTTGAAAATGCCTATATGCCCAAAATTCAAAAAATTCAGTAGGTAGTGTATGTCAAAAACATACCATTGAAAAGGTCTTTTAAATCATAGCAACTTTCTTATTTACACCGACCTTGTACCTCTTTTAGTTTTTCTGCAATCAACAAAAAAATTATATTCCCGTACGAAATGCATGTTAATTTGCATAAAACTTGCATGTATTTTGTGACCACATTCGTTTTATATGTTATGTACAATTAACATGCATTTCACATGGGGAAATAATGTTTTTAGTGAATTTCCCCTATAGGGAAGAAGCTATTACCGTAGGTGGCATGGTAAGACTTAAGCCCGAGACCATGATAACTTTTTGTTTTGAGGTCCCCAGATGCCAAAAACACTATTCGTTCAAATTTATATATATATGTAAATATATATATATATATATATATATATATATATATTTATATATATATGTGTCCGTTACCGCGATAACTTTTGAAAGAAACGCCCAATTTTGATGAAATTTGGCACAAATGTGCAGAGTAACATTTATGACTTTAAGTTCGAAAACCAGAAAAATCGAACGATGGGAAGGGGGGTTTTAAATTTGCCATAAATTAGTTGTTTTTTTTCCCCTACAATTTTAAAAACACTCAATTTTGGTTATAGTCATTTTATAGAGCTTAAAAAAACAAATAATTTAGTATTTTGAATCATTAACCTAGGTTTAGTGGTTGTAGAGAAAAGTCAAAAAACGCGTCCATAAAATTGTCTATGTTAATCTTATGGGAAAAAGGTTTTTGGATTTTCCTCAGATAATTTTACTGAAAACTTGACATTTGCTGATACCAATCAATTCAGCTCTACAAAACAATCATTTTGTTGTTTTAAGTGTTGATCTATGTCCAACCGTTGAAGAGATATTCAAAGTGCTAAACACAGTACGTTGTCCAATGTTATCCTTATGGAGAATAAATAAAATTTTATATCTCGATTATTTATGAATGTATATTGATGAAACTTATGTATGTGGTATGTGGCTTCAAGTAATACTGGTATATTGATATTTGCACTCTAAATGGATTTTTTGTTGATTATCCCCATTGCAACAAACCTGCATACTCGGCCCCCATATTATTCATATGGAGAATAAGTCAAGTTTTATATCTCCCTTAGTTATGAACCTAAATTAATAAAACTTGGAATGTAGCTTCACCTGGTTGAGTTAAATTGATAATTGCAAAAATACACATTTTTTATCTTCCTCGTAGCAGCAAACCTGCATACTCAGCTTTAATGTTATTCTTATGGAGAATAAATAAAATGCTATATATCACTTATTTATAAATGGATTTTTGTGAAACTTGGTAAGTAGCTCTATGTAGTAGTGAGACATATATATATATGCATTTGAAATTCGCTGAGTACGCAGGTTTGCTGAGACGGGGGTATTTGATAATTTTATAAATACGAAAAGAGATACAAGGTTAGTGTAAATTAGAAAATTGCTAGGATTTACAAAACCTTTTCAATAGAATGCTTCTTGACCCATGATAAAATTTGACTTTTTTAATTTTGGCATATAGGCATTTTCAAAATAAATATTTTTTGCAAAAATAATTTTCAAAAAAAAAACTGTCATGTAACATACAAGAGTAAAGCTGAGTTTATGAAGAGTGAGAAATTTAAGTCGAAAAAAAGGTACGAGTAGTGGTTAAGAAAATACGGAGTATTCCGTAAATATCAATAGTTTACACAAAAATGGCCGCCATTTTGAAACGAATAAAGATAAGTGAATTCTGTTTCTGTCAAAATGTTTACTTTAACTAGCCTTTTAAAATTATGTATAATTGTCCTTTTAAAATTACGTATAATTGTCCCTATGTTTACATTTTTATGAACATTTTGAGATTCAAACCTTCAGTTTTTTAACATTCTGTACATATATTTTTATCAAAATATTTTTAATAGATGCCCATATGCATTTTAGTGGGAAGAATTTTGTTTAATGACTTTATACCAAACCCTTCCCCCGTTATACATGCTGGACGGGTGGTCTGACTCACCCTGTATAAATATACACTGACAATACCCTGAATAAAGTGATGTAATTAAATGTATGGACGTTGATTTTTATAGAAGGTATGATATAGTATGTGCGTTAGATGCGCAATTTAAAGCTATAGTTCTTTAATGCTGTAAAAAATTCATACTTGGAGTATTAACGGCGTAAAAAATAAAAAATGGAAACATGTCAGGGTTTGTTTTTCATCAAAATATCAACTTTCAATCATCATTATGACCACAATAAACTAAATATCATCACCTTATTTATTGTTACCGTGTAGGAAGTCTTACTATCAATAATCTAAAACTTATTTGGTCCGTCCAAAAGGTGCGGTATTGAGTAAAATTAATTTTAAGTAAAAACGTGAGTTATTAAATGCATGTTCCGTTATTTTCCATAATGGCGGATTTTGGGGTAATGTTGGAATCCTCACCAAAGTTTAATGGACAAAGGGTTTACATAATGTCATACAATTTACTGGGTATTATACGTTTTTTCGTACCAACTGATAGAGCATTTGTAATATGGTGGTTTCAGGTTCCACTGCTTTGGCGATATGCTGAATAAAACGATATAATTTAAAGCATGGTGTAGTCTTAGTTTTTGATCAAATGTGTTCTAATTTATATGTTTTAGATGCGCAATTTAAAGTTCTACAATTCTTTAATATTGTAAAAAATGCATACTTTGAGTATTAACGACGCAAAATTGAAAGAAATTAAAACATCTCATGTTTTTTTAACAAAATATCAGATTTGAATCGGATTTTTGACAATTACAAACCCAATAAGGCCTCTTATAGTGTAAGTTTTACCGTGTAGGAAATCTAATGGGGAATAATCAAAAACTTACTTGACTTCTCTACATATTACGGTTTTTACACAATTTAGTTTCAAGTAAATGCTTGCTTTATTCTAGGCTTTTCCCGCCATTTTCCAAGATGGCGAACGTTGCCCAAGTGGGAAAACTAGGGAATTCTCAGGAAATGTTCAGGGATATGTACCAAACACATTGCATTCGGATTCGTTCGTTGCCTAATTTTGTCTAGGTCAAGCCCTAAAAGTCCTAGTCTGTAAGTTACATCATAATTATTACTATTTCCTTAATGATATTTACCTATAATAGTTGTTTTCTCAAAGACTATATAATGTTGTCATAGCGGGATTGCTAGGTTATGGAAATACAGCATGAGATTAAAAAATCTGAAATACTTATACGAGATCTTTATTCGAGTTAAAACTATATGCCAGTTAGAACACAAATAGTGGATACAAATTACATATTGGCACCCTGCGTTGCAAACTTTAGCATCCGGTCGGTGTGTTTGTTTATGACAAAGTTTAATTAATAACTCACATGACTCTGGCATCATTCATCACACGGTGGTTTCTTCCTTTCCGGGACGTGTTTGCCTATACAGCAAAATAAAGTTGAATTAAATTAATTATTGTAAGTCTTCGGGTATGTTGTAACTTAACTCGCTGTGTATTCTACTATAGACGAATTAGCAAAGCCACTTCAGCCTCCATGGCAAGCAAATAGCGACTGTTTTACAGTTGTAACCTTCCTTGATTTGAGGATGAGCTTACTTTCATTTCACAATTCACAACCGACATTCAGCTCATCTCGGGTTCATCGAATATTGTCACAGACACCATGTCACGTGTTAAAGCTACAAACTCTTCTATTCCTATTGACTTGCATTCTCTTTCATGTGTTCAATAGGATTACGCTGAGCTATAATATCTTCTTTTTTAGAATACACTTCAGCTATAACTTACCCATCGTACGTACGTATTTCCAACCTGCACCTGTATTTCATCACTTACAACTAACCACCTTCGTTTTCCAGGGCCTAAAAACTTATTCCCAAGTTTCCCTCAAGGATCATGTAGTAGGAAAATCTCTGGAACCACCATGCACACCCCTATCATTTATCAAGTGGTTCATCGTGACGGAAATGCCAACCTATGCACATTTTAAGTCGAAATGTCCCTCAGGGACACAAAGTTGCACTTTACTCCCTTAATACACAAATAACTATTTACAATCCTTTGTTTGTAGAGTTGAGGTAATTTTACTAACGGACAATAGTTACAAGTAATCATCGGCAAATTGAATCCTGCTTACATTTAGGCTGATTGCTTACAAAAATATTAAATAAATCCATCCACATTTTCAGTCTCAGTCACAGTCTCCACCCGTCACTCACTTACCAATAATAATCACAACAACAGTTCCTAACTACGTTACCCGTTTAGGTCGTCAAGTTCAGTTTACACTGTCTTTACCGGAGGGTTTCTACGGCTGCGCACTGACAACTGAATGCATCACAACATGTCACATGATTTAAATTCAAGTAAGACAATAATATTATTGTGACAAAACCATTTCCCCCCTATGTAAAGTTGAATTTTACTCCTTGTAATGAACGACTAAAGCGCACTTTGTCTCCCGTGGAGACAAAAAGTACTTTGACTCCCGTGTGAGACAAAATAAGCCCATAAGAATAACATTGACAATCTGGCAACAAAGTGCTGTGGAAAACTGACAACGCTGTGGCTATAACGGAATTTGAACATATCGCTCAGCTGATTGATACTTCGCTGCAGCTGCAAATAACGTCCCGAGTTCCGAGGTTAGTTATTACGCATTACGCAACCAAATGGACAGCGATTTTGAATACTTATTGATGCTTGTAGATTTTGGGGTGTGGGAAAAGTTTTGTGTGTATTACAGGAGTAAAGTACATCGTCTCCCTCGTGAAAATTGTTGCCCTCGCCTACGGGAAATTGTTGGGGGTGCCAACAATTTCCCTCAGGGACACAAAGTTGCACTTTACTCCCTTAATACACAAATAACTATTTACAATCCTTTGTTTGTAGAGTTGAGGTAATTTTACTACCTAACACTAAATATATCTTTAAGCTTGACTATTTTTTAATTAAATACTTTAAACAACTAGATCCCAACCGCTACATACTCAAAAATACTAGAGCGCAGCCGAGGCGCAATTCAGGTTTGAGCCAAGCCTACATCTCTCGTGGAGCAGTTTATGTCTCCCGCCCGCCACCTTCATTAGTAACTGACTATCCATGGCCTGTTTAATTGTGTCATTTAAATGTAATCATTATAGGTATTACTGAAATTTACAAAACAATCGTATTACATATTTACATCCGTTAAGCCTCTGAAATAAACCAATAAAGAAATCACTTTTACCATCATTGGGAGAACAAAACATATAGTTTTAATACTTCATATCAGTTGTTATATTTTTTAATATGTCTATTTTTAACGTATTATCAAAAAAAGGATATGGGCTGAGAGAATTTATAACATTTTTAGTTGTCATGAATTTTGAAGTTTGTTATGATCTATTTCCTGAATTAGGACAAATGATTCTAATAAACTATCTATCTAAATATCTATCTATCTATCTATCTATCTATCTATAAATATATATATATATAAATATATCTTTAAGCTTGACTATTTTTTAATTAAATACTTTAAACAACTAGATCCCAACCGCTACATACTCAAAAATACTAGAGCGCAGCCGAGGCGCAATTCAGGTTTGAGCCAAGCCTACATCTCTCGTGGAGCAGTTTATGTCTCCCGCCCGCCACCTTCATTAGTAACTGACTATCCATGGCCTGTTTAATTGTGTCATTTAAATGTAATCATTATAGGTATTACTGAAATTTACAAAACAATCGTATTACATATTTACATCCGTTAAGCCTCTGAAATAAACCAATAAAGAAATCACTTTTACCATCATTGGGAGAACAAAACATATAGTTTTAATACTTCATATCAGTTGTTATATTTTTTAATATGTCTATTTTTAACGTATTATCAAAAAAAGGATATGGGCTGAGAGAATTTATAACATTTTTAGTTGTCATGAATTTTGAAGTTTGTTATGATCTATTTCCTGAATTAGGACAAATGATTCTAATAAACTATCTATCTAAATATCTATCTATCTATCTATCTATCTATCTATATATATAGATATATATATATATATACCTTATTTAAGGATGCGAAGGAATCCCACAATATTAAATAAATGGCGTTCCATTACATTTAAAACCGAGATGGGGAAAACAAATTTGTGAATGAAGTCCAACACAAGAAAAACACCCAACTGTTTATACAATAAAAACTCTCTGATGGTTCATTCATGTATCTGTCACTCACTTCTGCTATTTCATTTCAAATACTTAAAAAACATGCTGTATAAAGTTCAATTTGTATTAGTAATAGTATGAGAAACTTCATGCTACTGTGGTTTTCGGTTCTCTTTTCTTACAGTGATTTTACTATTTTCTTGTCCGTTTTCCTCAGAAATCCTCGATGGATATAAACAGTAAACAAGTCACAAAATAACACCGTAAACAGTTTTATACCTTTGGAGTTTTGCCTTCTTATACTATTGAGGTTAAGTACAAGTTATGATATATCGTGTTCAGCTTTTTTCCAAGTTTTTGAGCCAGGTTAAATAACTTTCAAATAATTTTAAATTGCGATGCATCTAAAATAACTTGCCTCAGAACAAGTCACCACATCTTATAATTTGTTAGTATTCCCTTCTGCAGTTCTGGCAAATTTCACAAATCCACTGCACCTAAATGTAAGAATTATTTTCCAGGTTTCTCTAGTTTTAGGCTTTAGACGGTAACCAAAATCATATATGTATACCACATAAAATTATAAATATTTGTTTAGCTTGGGTAAACTACCTTGTTCCAATTAATTAAAAAGGCCTTATTAAAATCAATATTCTAACTACATTAGACCTGTTTGTCTGAATGACCGATATCAAATTACAGTAGGCTACAAATATTACTTACAATGCTACATAGTCCAGTCAAGAAAAACAACCGTGCGGGCAAAAGGTTATGTAGTTATAATTTTGTTGTATGTTAATAGGACCTATACCACAAGGAATAAACCAAATTTGCAGCTTCAAAAGACCTGTGCTACTGGGTAGTCCCCAAAAAACTGTAAAGTTTTTGCACTTTTCTCAGTTTTTGCTAAATATTTCAGAAAGTATGCCCATGACAGAATATGTTGCCCGATCCTTTCTTGAACTGGATAACATTTTCTAAAGTTTAAGAGGATAACGACTTCAGTACGTCCATTATTTACTAAGATACAATACTTTAAAATCTCAACGCCCTTTAATTAGTCTCCATAAGAATAACATTGGGGCTTAGTACGCAGGTTTGCTGCAACCAGGAGTACGAAAAATTGTTTGATATGCAAACATCAATAGAACTCAACTAGGTGAAGCCACATACCAAGTTTTATTATTTGTTCTTCATAAATAAGGTAGACATAACAATTTAATTAATCTCCTTAAGAATAACATGGGGGTTGAGTGCCCAGGTTTGCTGCTACAAGAACTATCGGCAAAAAATTGTTTGTGAGAAAAACGATAATTTACAACCACTGACTATAAATACTATTCCAGGTGAAGCCATATATAAATTAATTGTCGGCAGTATATGTTTATAAACAATCGAGATATACAATTTTTCTTTTTTTGACAATACGTCACAAAAAATAGACCATAATGAAAATGTTAAATCTTTTGAAGTTTTTAAAGTAGTGTATCTTAGTAAATAATGGACGTACTGAAGTCGTATTCGTCTTAAACTTTAGCACATTTTAACCAGTTTATGAAAGGATCGGGCAACATATTCTGTCAGAGGCATACTTTCGGAGATATTTAGCAAAAACTAGAAAAGTGCAAAAATGTTACTGTTTTTTGGTGACTACGCCAGTAGCACAGGCCTTTCAAAGCTGCAAACTTGGTTTCTTACTTGTGGTATAGGTCCTAACAACATACAACAAAATTATAACTACATGACCTTTTGCATGCAAGGACCCTTTTTAATGTCAAACTTGACTAACATTAGAGCTTACGACAGTGAAACAGGTTAGACTTGCAAACAAGTGTAAAGTAGTCAGTGCTTCTATCAAACATAAAAACAATAGTTCAACATAAAATAAAAATATGAGAATAATAATAAGGTTACCAAAGTAAGTTTTGTCAATTTGTGCAAAATTATTTGCTGGGATAGTTCTTCCTTTCAGAAAATTAATTTGGTGATTACCTGTCAAATTCTATTTTAATGTTGAAACACGCAACTAAAATATAAATTAACTGTCAGGCCATCAGTGGCGAGTGACAAGGGAGTTCACGAACCAAGCCCAACTGTCAGGCCCTCAGTGGCGAGTGACAAGGGAGTTCACGAACCAGGCCCAACTGTCAGGCCATCAGTGGCGAGTGACAAGGGAGTTCACGAACCAGGCCCAACTGTCAGGCCATCAGTGGCGAGTGACAAGGGAGTTCACGAACCAGGCCCAACTACCAGGCCATCAGTGGCAAGTGACAAGGGAGTTCACGAACCAGGCCCAACTGCCAGGCCATCAATGGCGAGTAACAAGGGAGTTCACGAACCAGGTCCCACTGTCAGGCCATCAGTGGCGAGTGACAAGGGATTTCGCAGGGGTTTCACGAACCAGGCCCAACTGTCAGGCCATCAGTGGCGAGTGACAAGGGAGTTCACGAACCAGGCCCAACTACCAGGCCATCAGTGGCGAGTGACAAGGGAGTTCACGAACCAGGCCTAACTGCCAGGCCATCAATGGCGAGTAACAAGGGAGTTCACGAACCAGGTCCAACTGTCAGGCCATCAGTGGCGAGTGACAAGGGATTTCGCAGGGGTTTCACGAACCAGGCCCGTTAGATTAACTTGTAATTAACTCGAAACAGTAATAAAAAACGCAATATTTCCCTGATTTGCAATTTTATAAATTATATCACTTCTCTGTTATCGGTATTTGTGATTTATACATATTTGATAAGATTCATTTTAATTTAGGATGGAGTTCAGATCACAATATTTCTTCTGCTTTTAATTTACTGTGCCAAATACTGTTGAATCAAAATATGTGATTTTGTTTACTACAACCCAGTCAGCAATAAGAGATCTACATCTATACAGTTTTGTGTAATTGTTAAAATTTGTATCATCTAGTAAATAATAATGCTTTACTAATGAAGTGTATATTGAACGATCCCCTTTATTCTATTTTGTATTTTCGTATGTAATTGTAATTCCAATCTCACTAATCCCATTGTGTGTAAGGTATTTCAACATCCTATATGTATTACAACCCAATATACATTTCTACAAAAATAATTTAAATAATGATTATTTGGCAAAGAGTGAAGTAATCATAAAGGTAAATGAGTTGATAAATGTAACCAATCAAGAAGTTGGGAGTTATTTTTTGACGAATTCCTCTCAACTTATAACAAGCCGCTCAGTAACTTTGTGTAGTTATTGGGGCTTCTAGTGACAAACTTCCTTTAAAGAATACCAGTTCCATGTTTGTCTTTTATTTACTTTTATAAGACTCGTAATTAATGAATAAAAAAGTAATAAAAATGACTAAAACAAGTGTTGATAAAACCACGCATTACTGTAAGCCGGCACTGCTAAATCGCTAACCGTGTTATTCTGTTCTGTTTAACTAGGTATTTAGGCCTGCCTATACTTGGTAATATATTCTTCATATTATTTATTTTTGAAATTACTCGCTCCATTAACACACATAAATAAATTAATAAAATCAGAGCTTTCTCTCAAGTTGCTGTCTATGTTTTATAAATCTTAAAACTTGATGTATAGTTTACCTTTAACATAAATTGAAAAATAGTTTATGAGTCAAAGTCCAACACTAATATTGAAGATTAATATTAATCGCCAAACTCTACTTAAGCTTAGTATCGTAGTATCTTAGTTACGGAAGAAACAAGTTTTCATTCTTCCTGTTTTTTTTTTTCAACTTTGATTTTATTATCATTCTGTATTAAAATTGCAAAGTATTTGGCCTATTAAAATTACTATATTAATATTATTGATTTATAATATGCAATGAACCCTTATTCCCACAGTTTCTTATCCTATTCCATTTAAAATGTGAACATTAAACATAATATGAGAGTTAACACCGTCAAATAAAATATCAAACAACTTATTTATAAAGATATTTTGCTAAAAAAAACATCGCTCCCGCATTCACATTCAAAACATGCTACTACCCTAAATACCCTCAAATGACAGTTACTTGTTTAACATTTGTTTGATAGGCAAGCCCTTTCCCTACCTGCTTGTCCCACCCTAGAAAGTATTCATCTCCAAAATTATCAACCAATAGCATCACAGCCATTGTCACAAGGGTGTGGTTGACAGTACCCAACTGAGATATCACCACTCTCGTCGGGATTCAAGTCGGTTATATATGCTGGTACTATTACCAGACTGAAATATTTCCAGATCGAATGAATCTTCCTACGATCCCGAAATTGTGAGTTTCGGCCTCCAGTTCCCACAACAATTAACATAGCGATAAATATAATCTGCTGATATGAAATTGTGCTATGATGAATGTTAACTTTAGTCCGATAAAATACTAAATGTAGTTATTAATATCAAACATTATTGTGCTAGAATATTAGAAGGGAAAACAATTTACTAAGGAAAAACGATCACTCTTCTAGCCAAAGCAATATATTACTTTCGTCAGCAAAACAATGGAAAACATGTCGTGCTTGTTTTTCGAATCATAGTTCATAGATAGTTCTTATTTAGCTATTTCATGTTCAGATAGATGTGGAGCAAATTAAAAGTTTTTAAGAACCGGTTTTTAATAGTGAAAATAATGCTAAGATAGATGGTGCTTATAATTCGTTTTTTTTATTGCAGTTTTCTCGTTATTATAATATGTAAAGTATAAAGATAATAAAACATAAACGAGATTCAATCAAAGTTGTTAATTAAAGCCTTGCTCAATAAATGAAACTGCTCTGTAATCTAACCCCACGCAATCTTGGATTACATCACAACTGAAACGTGACTCGAATATAGCAAACAAAATATAAACTAATAAAGATGGTATAGCTCAAGTTTTAATTTAATTTAAAATACTGTCTGCTTAATAGTTTTTATTTTAACAAACATTGCTCTATTTAGTACTAGCTCATACACATATGGTTTATTGGTACGAATACAACATAACCGGCCTAAATTATAACTCTATTAAACATGAAAAATAACTCGCAAATCAAATTTGAATTCAAACCATTTTTCTAACTACCTCTTAGCATAGTAAATTTAAATATACATATAATATTTTAAGAATAAGAATAAGAATAAGAAATAATTTACCCATGCAACAATACTTTAACAACAATGACCCGTGCATCATGCGAGACGCGTGCGAGAACCGTATTATACAACTCATTTCTGTTTGAAATTATAAATATGCTGCAGCAGCCAGTTCAGTCTTTTGTGCACATCAATCCGTTCACTGTATATTTGTTCTTAATTAATAACTATTTAACAAATTAAACATTGTATGCCCACTTGCCTTTGCCCAACTCTACAATGAGATAAAATACGAAATGATAATAATAACAACAGGAATATAATGATGATAATAAAAGCAATATATATATATATGTATATATATATATATATGTATATATATGTATATATATATATATATATATATATATATATATATATGAAACAATAAATTAACACAAATAGTGCAACAGTATTGTATAGTTTTGTATTTAATATGTCTTTGTATAATAAATCGTGTATGTTATATTATCGTGTCATATTGAAGAACTCAAAATATATTTGTTATTTTTTATGCTAACTATATTATTTTTAAAGCATAATCGTGAATGTGTATAATTTAAACACCTCACTAAATTTTGTTTTTAAGTGAAATTCAAATGTTCAATAAAGAGACGTACTTCAATACTACTCGTTTAAGTAAAAGAACACGTCTCATATACTCTTTTTTTACAAAATATGGAAATTATTGTGTTTTTGTAGTTCAGATAAAAAAATATTAACGTTTTTAAATAACAGCTAGATATTAGTACTTATATACTTTTCATTTGGCATGTTTTATCAGATAATATAAATTATTTTCAGCACAAATATATATAATTTATATTTATACCAACATGCACATTTTTCAACAAATTCTATTAGAGAAATGTTATTAAAGTTTCTCCAGAGAAACGTGTGTACATAATTGAATCCAAGAAAACTCATTAAAGTAAGGACAGTAACACACGCATACACATACTAATAATAATTGAATGCAGTTTAAACGAGATCCTAGTTTTAATAATTATCTTTGTCAATAATGTTGAAAATTTATAGGTCAATAAATGTCTATAATAAATATCATAATAATTGTCAATAAATGTCCAAGGCCCATTTTCTAAATAGGCCAAGTAGGCCGCGGCCTAGGGCGGCAAATCTTTGGGGGTTGGCAAATTTCTGGGTGCATATTTTTGTAAATATAAATTTGTCTACAGATTAGATGGATTTAAAATATTGTAATCCTACTTGCAATAACAGTTTACTTCTTTTAAACATTGTAAATAATCTTTAGGTTCAAGTAAATATGACGAATTAATATGTTATAACGAAGGCAGGCAGGGCGCGGAGATCAAGGTATTTCATTTTTTTATCCGTCTTTGCCAGACATGACGGGTGGTGTCACCGCGCTTGTTCACACGGCCGATGTTCACCGGCGAGGACGAGATGCGGGGAGTATTTATCGCTGGAAGTAGCTGGAAAAAGCAACAAATGGTGCATTTTTTTAACCCAAAAACACTGAATAAAAAGTACGTTAACGAGGTATAAGGTTATTTGGTATGTGCTATGTAATCAAATCTGAAGGGTACTTTTGGTATAAGTTTTGTAGGTAAAAGTCACCAACATGAACATTTCTCATTTTTGAAGAATTGCATAGTTACTGTTGTATACTTTCCAAAATCACCATCCACTTTGGTCGATTTACCCCAAAGTTTTTAAGATGCAGATAAAAAAACTGAAATACCTTTAATTCTGCGGTTACATATTTTGACAAATATAATTAGTGTAAGGGTATATTTGTACAACTTAATCTTAAGTTCCACCAGACGGATTAT
Source organism: Allygus modestus (assembly GCA_963675035.1). Classification (NCBI taxonomy): domain Eukaryota; kingdom Metazoa; phylum Arthropoda; class Insecta; order Hemiptera; family Cicadellidae; genus Allygus; species Allygus modestus. Next base: position 357,038,645 of record OY776111.1, on the reverse strand, counting down.
TATATTCAATCCCTCACTAGAAACCCTTGATTATGTAGATTATAATACAACTATGAAATTATGTATTATTTTAATATTTATGGAGGATATACGTTGTATTACATTATAAGGAAGACATTGGACATTTTATTAACAAATTAGTTATTTTTACTGTCAACCTTTGCCTTTTTTGCATCAGTTATGTCAACTAATCATTCTAACTAGTTGTTCTGTTGCTCGAATCCAAGCAAGTTTGTACCCAACGAAAGGTTACTTCAGTTGTAAACAAACATCACAAAACATCTGGTATTAAAACAGATGATAACAATGTCCTTTCAATCTCCAATTAGTTTAGATTACCGCCGTCGGATAGCGCCACTATTCCGAAATTCAGCCCTTTATTGTGTTTAAATGATGTCCTTTCTTAAAATTCTGTGACATATTGGCAAATCTACGTAAAAATATATTTAATTTGACACCACAAACGTTAAAATCCGTCCAGCCGTTATCGAGTTATGACTGTGAAGAAAAAACCTCTAGCGTATTGATATATCATCATATACACTTAATATTATAAATGTGAAAGTATGGATGTTTGCGCAGAAGTTTGTGTAACTTTGAAGTTTCATCACATGAAAACTACTGGACCGACTGAGCTGAAATTTTGCCGAGAGGTACTTGACAGTCCTGAGTAACATATAGGCATATTACAGTTGTGAAAATCCTATAGGGCTATGCCTCACGGGGGTTCAAAGTTCCCATGTATTCCTTATGTACATTAATTTTTGTTTGATCTGATGAAAATACAAACAGCTGATCTTGATTCGTAGTAGTTCCACAGGCTAACCACAGAATGAAGCACACAAAACTATCATAGTTTTTATAAATAATTCGTGGGGCGAAGCCTGCGGGTAATAGCTAGTAGATAGATAAAAATGGGATGGTGTGTTTCTGCCTGACTGTCTGTCTGCCTGCTTTTCGTTCCTTAATCACTCAAAAACTACTGAACCGACTGGCATTAAAATTTACATCAATTTTCCTTCTATACCAAATAAACACATAGACCTATTTTAATTTAAAAAATCCTATAATGCTTTGCCCCAAAGGAGTTCAAGGTTCCAATGTATTCCTTATGGACATTCATTTTTATTTGAGCTGCTGAAAATACAAACAGCTGATCTTGATTCGTAGTAGCTCCACGGGCTAACCATAGAATTCAGCACACATAACTGCTTAGTTTTTCTACTCTGAAATGTTTCCCCGTTGCGAAGCACGGAATTAGCAGCTAATGCTTTATATATTTGTAGGAAACTGCATAAGCTTAAATAATATTACATCCATCGATCTGCCCCCTGTTTTTTTATTATTATAGTTCAAAAATAAAAACAAACTCTAACGAAAAATTGTTTATAACTAACTTGAAGGAATCAACAGACTGAACTCAAACAATGTCTACACATTAACGTATTACTTACCTTAACGTAAGGTAATAATAATAATTTTATTGGTATTAAATAACCACAAAGTTTTGGATCAATGCAATAAATACATTCAATTTGACATTAACTAATGATTATAACTATGCAATATTTATAATAGTTTCAACCTAACATATCCTAGATGTATAAACAAACCCAGTTTTTGATAGTTTTTTAAATAATATGATTTAAAATAATAATATTTTTCTTAAATAATAAGTAGTCCATATAAATTCTTCTACATTATAAAATGCAATATGTAACAAGAAGATTAAAAAAGATTGTTTTAAATGAATTCTGATTGGTTTCGACTATAATAAAATTTGATAGTTTATTTCTAAACCGACACCTGCATAATGTAAGTAATATCTTCGCGCTCGCTGCGATATCGCCGAGAATGGATTGCCTGTGTGAACTGTGGGTCTGCGAGTACGTTGCGGGCTCGCCGCGTTATCGTGGCGCGGCGATCCCTCTCGCTCGGGTGAAGACTGAATGCAACACATCTTGTCGATATATACAGAAACGATTTTGATGACGATTTTTTTCGATGAGTTTAACAATTTTGAAGCATACTGCGAAGATACAGTTGAGAAATTCGAAGACAGTTCATTGATAGGCATTTTAAAATACCTGAGATAGGCTCTATCATTAGCTTCAGGGTGTACATCATCCAAATATATATATATACAAACACTGAGAATTTTCTTAACAATTCCAGCTGCTAATTGATCTGGTGAGAGAAATTTTCCTGCCTGAAGAGAGTGAAAAATTACGTAAAATCGACGCTACACTAAGAGAAGATAAATACCCCCGTCGCAGCAAACCTGCATACTCAGCGAATTTCCAATGAATATATAACATAACACATTAACACTTAACAGGATTCATAAGAAATATATTCACAAACAAGGGATATTAAAAATATTAATTATCGTCCATAAGAATAACATTGGGGATGAGTACGCAGGTTTGCTGCAAAAAGGAACACAAAATAATGGGTTTTTATGCAAATATCATTAGAACTCATCTAAGTAAAGTCATATACCAAGTTTCATTCACATACAGTTATAAGTAAACGATATATAACATTTTAATTATTCTCCATAAGAATAACATGGGGACCGATTACCTAGGTTTGCTGCTACGGGAACCATACGTGAAAATTTTGTATTTTGTGCAAACAACGATAAACCCCAACCAGATGAAACCATTTACCAAATACCAAATTACCATTACCATATACCAAATTTTATCAGTTTATGTTCATAAATAAGCGAGATATACAATTTTTCTTTTTCTCCATAAGAATAACATTAGACAACGTACTGTGTTTAGCAATTTCAATATCTCAGGAACCAATTGACGTAGAGTAATGGTAAAAATACCAAATTGTTTGTTTTTTTATGCTGAATTAAATGGTGAAAATTAAAATTTTATTTGAATAAAAATTACATGTGGAAACCCCAAAAAACCCATTTTTGGGGTACAAAACCCCCCAAAACCCCCCTTTGGATGGTGCGATTCATCTGGTTTTCGAACTCGTTCAAATAAATGGTGCTTTACACATTTGTACCAAATTTCATTAAGATCGGACCTTTTTTACGAGAGTTATCGTGCTTACGGACACATGTATATATATATATACATATATAAAAATTTGAACGAATGGTGTTTTTGGCATCTGGGGACCTCAAAATGAAAAGTTATCATGGTCTCGGGCTTAAGTCTTACCATGAGACCTACGGTAATAGCTTCTTCCCTATAGGGGAAATTCGCTAATAGCACTTATTGCGGGCCTAGAACACTTTCTCGGCCACCGCCGCGCGCCGACGTGGTCCCTTTGTACTTCGGCTTCTTTTCTTATCACTAGTTTGGGGGGGAGGGGGCGGCAAGCTTCATAGGGCCTAGGGGTGGCACGAAGCTAAAATGAGCCCTGTAAATGTCCAAAAGTGTCAAAATCATTCCAAAATCTTAAAACGAAAGAAGTAACACATCAGAAATAGGTAGTATAATATATACATTATATTGATCTTGCTGTATATCAAGTATGCAACTTTAATATTAGTTTAACCAACTCACTTCTAGACTATTAGAGTACAATGAAGGGGATTGCATTCATACGAAGAGCGATTCTCAATCGTAACAATTAAAAACTTCACCCAAATAATCCAATATTGTTGGCATAAATTGAGTTACAGATCCGCTGCAATATTTTTCGTAATAAATCAAATAATGAATCACTATTTGGTAGTTTTAAAGTTTAAAGTAAATTTTACCCATTTTGTAGCATAAGAGTTTGTGTTTCTATCAGAATATTTCCCGTTTTTGTATCTTTTTTTACGTTAAACAACATAAACGTAAGAAATGTTAATGCAGTAATATTTCAGAGGTCGGTCAGTTTTGGATATAATAATCACCATGATAATTTTGCACTAGTATACCAACGAATATTCAAACATTTATTACTAATGTTCAAGAGTTGTAAACATTCGGAAGTTCAAGCCATTTAGTGTGGCTATAATTTTCCCAACTATATAATTACTTTTCCTATGCAGTTTCCGCTATCGTACGTGATAATCAAAAAATGTTCGCCTTTTTCGAATTATTATTGTCGCTGGTTAACGTTACACTGTCTCTTCCCAAGGCGGTAAGATTTAATGGTACTAGACAATCGGTGGCGATCGGTCTCACCAGTAGCAATGACTACATAAACTACAATATACTATAAGACACTATAAGACGCTTACGCGACGTGTTACAAATTCAGCGCCAAACAGTAACTCTCCGACCCACCGCTAGTAGCGCTGCAAGTATGACATTCAGGTCATGTCCAAGCAGTTTTCAGTCTCGCCGCTCGGAGCGCTGCTGCACCCTTCTTCTTCTTGCACTTTTCTCTCCGTCCCTGTAGTCCGTAGCCCTGTAGCTCTACCTTAGCCCGCCATACACGCGAACTTTACACCGAACTGAACCCCGACGCGAACACTGATTTTCATGGTTCGTGGTGAAGTTCGTGTCTAATTTCGCGGTGACTTTTGAAAGAAACTTTTGAAAGAAGCGAACATTTTCGCGCGAACCACAAATTTCTCAGACAGTACTGATCAGACGTTTAATGGATGAACAACTAACTAGCTGCTGTGACTTGCATCTACGTTAGCCATGTTCTTCAGATGCAAGCTCCACCCATGCATCCTTCCGATTGATTTTGTGGCAATGCAGGTTATGTGTCAAATCCCACAATATTGGCCTCTTCTTTTAGCACTCTATTAGCACTCAGTTCGGTGTGAAGTTCGCTAGTGTATGGCGTGCTGTAACCACGCCCACGGCCCATAACCACGTCTCTTGCTGTGAGTAAATCGGAAGCCTGCCGCCTGCCCCCACTGATTCAGCCAAGAAACTAGAGTCGCGGACTGTAAAGTTGTCTACGTTAAGTACAATTGGAATATAATGGAGTGTATTTCAGTACTTTATGTTTTATTACACAGAGATAGCCTAATAATGTATATAAATAATTATAGAAAAGTGGAAAGCATCTGAGTCTTTGCTTGACGCAAGAAAAAGCCTATTTATATTTTTTTTAACAAAATTAATGGTAAACCCTCACGGCATGGATCGTTTGGCTGGTCAACTGTATCTTAGTTTGATATTTACTAAACAATACTAGTTTGAAATAAATGTTAGTGATTTTTATCAGCCCAAATATTGGTTATTTACCCTTGATTTTATGTGTAGATAGTTATGAAAGTTGCTATAATGAAGTATCAAAAATATGTGATTTCAAAATATCAATCTATAGCATAGTGATCATAAATCCAATAATATCTGGCCAAGATGTATTGGCTGGAAAAAATAGTTGGCAATTTTGTAAATAATTAAATGTAGTAATTTTAGCCTGTTGCAATATCGTTGAACATGATTAAGACAGGTGGGTAGTATTCTGTTTTATGTTTGTATTTCAAGTAAGACAAGGAAATATAATTTGAAAGCGATTTGGAAAGGATTTTGAATCTGAGAAAAGGAAAATAAGCTTTCCATTTACACCAAGTCCTAATGGGTTATAACAAGGGTAACAATTTATGAATTTCAACTATATACCACCATTGACTATACACACTACTTGAGTGTGTATAGTCAATGATACCACTAATTATATAGAATAAAATCTATTTCAAATTTATTATGTAATATGATTGACAAAGAAGTAAATATAAGAAAATATGTTTAAATAAACAATTTTCAAATTTATGCGATATAAAGAAATAAAATGGTAAACTATTTCATAATGTACAATATTTTCTCAAATACCTGGTTTTGTTATTATTTTCCAAGCAATGATTTTCCATTTACACGAAGTCTTAAGGGACAAGCGTAACCGATTATGAATTTTAACTACAAACTAATAATTATAGCCTATTGAATAAAATTAAATTAATTTATTAATTATTGAATAATAATTTTAAAAACAAAAATTCCTTATAACTTTCTTGTTTATAAACATACAAATATCATGTCAGAACAAAGTTAAATGACAATTTGCGTAAAAATTAAAAAAATCGCTTAAAATTAAATTAAATATGAACTCAGTTTATGATGTAGAATGGCCAAGTCTAAAATATGTTTTAACAATGTTTTCCTGATTAAAAAATACCCCATAACAGCCATTCCAAGTCCCGTAAGGGACATTTTAACCTTGTTTTTATCATTGTATAGGGTTTACAAATATTGGAGATTATCCTGGGATTTATAAACGTACTATAAGCTCGATAGTACCATGTCTACTACATGGCACAAAAGGAATGTGCCGAGTCTAGATATTTGTTTTTAAGATATTTTAATGTTTTTTTTTAATCATAATATAATTCAAAACAATATCCCTATTTATTATTTTTTAATTCAAATTAACGTTTTGAGGATGGATAATTTACGCAACGTCATTGTTTGAGCTAATACATTTTTAAATTATCTTAATATGATTCTGTAAGCAAAATTTGTATGTTAAAATTGCGGGACTTTGGCAAATTGCAGGATGATGAGAGATGGCTAAAATTAAAGGTCCTGATTTCAGAGACTCGGGAAAAATATCAGGATTTCTAAAAATTTACCATCAAACGAGAAATAGCGTAAAACATTCCCCATATGAAAAGCATGGGAGTTTAAAAACGTCTGCTTTGTTTACATTAAAACACATGTAATTAAGTGCTACTTTGTTTACGAAGTGACATGTGTTCCTACATAACATGTAAAAAGTAAAATAATCAATTGAGGCAGAGTATTGGAACAAAGTTAGGGGCAATAGCCCCTTCAAGAAACTAGTGTATGTATAATTAGTCTTTATTCGAATTCAAATTAGGTACCTTTATTGTAACTAAACTAATTAGCAATGATATAAACATAACTAATTAATTAATTAATTAACTGACAAATTAATTATGTTATATATATTTAGTTTAAACTAGAGCGAGCTGTTACACTTCTAATACGAACCACAAATAGTTAGCTCACCTCGTTTTATCGCTTACTGGAATTATAATAAAGTTAGAACCATGAGTTTTACACCCTAAGTAATGACACTTCAACCCTACCTTCCTTATACTCTATAGGGATAGCCACATTTGTTAGCTTAGGTACAGAAGGTAAACATCAGAACTCAAATTTATCGGAGGGTAGCTGCCTGTTGACATGTACGATATACGCATACTGCCGCTAGTGCGGGTTAGTGTGAGTTGCGCGTGGCGCGGCGGTTGATCAGCTGGTAGGGCGAAATCGTACGGTCCGTACCAAGAGATCAGTAGCACAGTCAACACCCGCCGCCACTAGCGCCAACTCGCGGCGGGTTGCTGAAGCAATCTCTCCTACTTCTCAACAGGCGCTGAATTATTTCCATAAGGCTTGACTGTCTTATTGTTGTTTATGTAGTCATTGTCAGTAGTCATCAGTACAATAAAACTCTCATTCTCTCCTTTTATGATCCTCGCTTTATGGCTTTTCAAATTAATAATCAAGTCTTATTTTTGTTTACACGGGCTGTAATTGACACTAAATGATTAAGTTTCTGTTTTAAAACTTATTTACTTTTAATTCTTATTCACTTAAAATATTATTAAACAAAACCCGTTCTTTATTGTCACTATATTATTTTAAAATAATACTAATAATGTTAAATTGTAAGATAACAATTATAATTCTACAAGACGAGTTTAAATATTTAAAATTTAACAAAGATTGTCTAGCTTACAGATAAAGTGTTCTAACTTTGATTCTGGTTTTAGCTACCTGAAATGAAATGATTATGTGAATTGATCCCTTGTCGTTTCCTTTCATTATTCTGGTATTACATTTTGTTAACAAGTCTTAGAGGATTTAGTTCACAAAGCACAAAAGCGGAGGTAAGTAACTAAAGGGAAAGTTTCACTGCAGTATTTGCCTTCTGAACAAAAGGCTTTTTTAATCATTAAACTAAGCACTTCCACAAGTATTATATAATGGCGAGTTCGTTAATTATTAAACAATCTGAAGATATTTTAATAGAAAATCTGCTGCATTTATATTACTGGTTAAAAATAAATTTATGTACAAAACATTTTAAATGGTATACAAACGTTTGATTAATTTATCGATTATGCTATGAGTATAGACAGTTCCGTGAAAAACGAAGCGTACTGACAACATAAAACAACTAAAGAACTCTTTGTTCAGTTAATACAATTATTACAATTCGCCTACAGTAATACGTACGTTGTAAAAATGTTCCCAGTACGTCCTAATAGGGGAAAAGTAGTATACATGTATATTTATTTATAATACAAATTATCCTATTATTACTGTCACTGAACTAAAACATAGAATGTGGTAGTATAAAGAAGTTAAAGCATTTTTGGACGATTTCATAATCAAAATGAAAACCGACAGTTCAAGTTTGCGTAGTTCGTTGAATTCAATAAACTCTTTTAGACAAAATATAACAATGATTAGTAAATAACAAACAGAAACAGTAAGGTGTTTCATTATATTGTTTTTATGGGGATGGTTCTTAGATTCCTTAACGAGCTAAGTTTATTTCAGAGTACTGTAATTTTAGTAATAAACACAATATTTGTCTGGATTATTGTCGTAGTGAGGCCAAGCAACGTGTTTATGAGTATATTTTTATTTTTCGCATCAGTACGGCGGGCGGCTATATCGTAAATGCTTGCTTTACTCTTAATCCCATTCACTGGCTGTTGTGAGATTGATATACACGTGATATATACCTCTAGTCGAGTCCCTGGCTACAGCTACAACAGTACTGCATATTGACCATTAGTCCTATTTTAAACAACAGTTAAATTGTGACAACCTTGCCCTGCGAGCTATGTACCGTTCACAGAACAACAACTTGATATAATTATATGTTGGGTGGTATATGTTACATATGTTGTATTTGTTGTGTACATGTTGTATAATATATAACAAAAATATAATGTTGAGTGTTAAAATCAGATAAAATCAACAAGACAGACTATTCTTTGTTTGAAATGCATTGTTAGTGGTCGAGAGTTAATGTTAGAGTTATGGGAACATTTACCATAACTGATTAGAGAAAAGCAAGTTTCACGATGTATCTGTATGTGGAATATGATCCCTTCTTCGGGTGCGAAGGATAGCTATAACATTACAGAATTGTTGGTAAAACCCAGGCAAGGCTGTAAATACACAAACAAATTAAATAACAGATTTCTCCAGATTCCAGACCCTGAGACGTCGTGAAATTTGGTTTCCCCTATAGTATATTATGGCAGATATCTCCAATAACAAGATAGCCAAAACTTATACATTATTAACTACAGGGTTATTAAAAAAATACAAATATTCTTTAGCAAAGTTCAAATACCACTGACTGACTGACTGACCTATCACGAAATCTCCATTACTATAAGGCCTACAAGTTTAAATTTGACGTATAGTTTCCTCTTTGGCCCTAGGTGCTTGCTAAGAAACGGTATTACGAAATTCCCCGTTTGTTCCGACCCGCTGGGTCCCAGAGTTCCCATGTATTCCATTCACTTTGGTTTGAGCTGATGAAAATTCAAACAGCTGGTCTTAAATCGTAGTAGTTCCAAGGGCTAACCACAGAATTCAGCACACATAACTGTCATAGTTTATGCAGCCGAGGCTGCAACGGGTCGGCTAGTCGTATATAAACTAACAAATTATTAAATTCTTCACCCTTCCATTATTATTTTCTGCATTGTAACTGTCATTTAATACGTTTGTTTCGATGTCTACAACTTTCCAATCACTATTTTACGTATTTCTGTTAGCAGAAATTAATTATCTATGTTCATCCTCCACCATATTGTTTAAAGAAATTAAAAACTTTCATCATCCATACTAGTAAGACTGGTAAAACTCATCTATAGCGTTGTTTATTTTACAAGACATTAGAAACGAAATAATCCAATGGTATTTCCTTCGTTTGCAATTATACTGAGGAAATTCGTTTTAAAATCGTAGTATAACATAAACTGGAATATCAGAACCTGATCTGAAACAGTATTTTATTTTGAACTACTAATTAAAAATATAATTATTTTATAAGAAGATCAATTTTGATTGAATACGTGATTTGAATACACCAAGTGGTAAAGAAAATTAATATTAAATTATTAATACGTAATTGAAATATAGTGGCGTATTTTAAAATATGGGTTTATTGAACGGCTCGGATTCTAATTACGTTATTCATTAAACAATAATGTAGTTTGTATTTTATTTTTATAACCTTTATTTAATGAACATGATCGTATTTCATATTTTATTCATATCATAATTAGTTTAGTTAAAATTAAATTAAAAAGTTAAATTACCATATCTAGCAGGTTCAGTTTACTGGTTTTACATTTTTTGGTTGATGAAAGTTTCTGCTGTTGACGTAAATTCTAACGAAATTTCATCTCAAAATATTAAATAAATAGCCCTGGAGGCTCTGTAGGAAACTATGTACTTTTCTTTTAGTTAATTTTAGATCATAGGATAAATCTTTTTGTTATTATATTATTATAGGTGCAAATCCTTCAACAAAAAATAACATGGTAAGTTGCCTACACAGTGAGATATATTGGAAATTAGCTGAGTACGCAGGTTTGCTATGACTGGGGCGGGGTATTTAATATCATAAACAGACATAAGAACACAGCTGGCAGAATTAAATACGAAATAAATTAAATGGCTGCTGCAATCTAGCGGATAAACCATTAACTCACTCGTTAGAGACGGGATCGTTTACGTTCGTACGGAAGTCTCTTAGTACTCACATTATACGAGAACGTCACCTTTATTTGTAAAAACTTGTATTCGTTTTTGAATATAACATTTTGTAAAACCATTGATAAATTTAATTAAATCATGTTAAACTGAGAGTACTTTATTTATTTAATCTTAAATATATGAGAACAACAATTTGTTAGTAGTTTCTTGTAATTACGAAACAACATTGCATTAGTATCTCGTACTATGAAACTAGTAATTTTTATACAATGCTTTACCTTATGGAAATGTTACAACCTTTAAATGGTAATTAATAAAAAGTATTTAACGAATGTGTTCCATTTTTTAACTGGAAAAGTGAAGTGTACTGGAAAACACTTGTGTAAAATCTGAAAACGATCCGTGCAGCCGTTTTCACGTTATTGCATTCCGAACACACATGACCACACGACCACACGGTGACGGACACCGAATCATTGTCTCTGCTAATACATAGATTCCTTCACTTGTTCCCATCAAATTCATAGATTACTTCACTTCATTCCGTCATCAATAGTTAATATTGAACTATGCAAGTTAAAGAGACCACTCAAAAATTCAAATTATTTGAATAAGAGTCGATGCTCGGGCTATTATGTTTTATTTAAACAATAAAGTAAGAATGACAAATTGCCTTTATATTTTTAAGGTTATTGAAATTGAAACGTTTTAGTATCACATTTAAAGCGGAAATCATAACAAGAATTTAAAGTAAGAGATCATTTATCACAATTCAAATATTTAAAAACTGTATTAAATAATAATTTAAGAGTCTTCATCACCTTTGAGAAAAGTTCGACCGTACAGTCTGGCTTGATTCCAAAGGACCTCGTATAGTCAGGTGCGCCAGGCTACGACGAGGGGCGAAGAGGGGGCTCTTTTCTAATAACATCAGACCATCTACCACCGCGCCGCCACGCCGCCGGCCGTCGCGGTCGTCCCAATGGGTCGTCCTTCCCCGACTGCTACGTTACCCCAGCTCGCCATGTAGAGCTCGCCAGAAAACGGTCCGCGGCATTGTCAGGCCAGGCGATAAGTGAGTAATCCCGAGCGGTGAGCGCGTTGTCGTTTACACTTTCCTGTACATCGTAATAATAATAAAACTACAATGAAACTTATATATTCATTTTCTGCATCCAACAGTAAAAATATATTTTAGTTTACAATTATGTGTAATTTTTAATAATAACAATACTAGAAAGCTGTAACAGCATGACATGAAAAAGTCAGCAAGCGAGAAACTTTTTTATTTTTGAGGTAGAAACAAACTTCCAGCGAGAAAATTGTAGCTAATTAGATGATCTTAAATTTTCATTCAAAACAATTTTCGATATAACTTATAGTTTGTTCAATAATCCGATCTAAATAACCGCTATGTTGTTATAAGCGCGCCGTCGTCGCGGACCACGGCTCCACGCTGTTCTACCACATCCAGCATAATTAAATGATCCTCATTTTACTTAGATTTTCACCTGTAAAATATTAATTATGTACATTTTACTCCATCTTGTATTGAGATTACCGTTTTTTAACATAGCTTTCGATTTTGATAGAAAACTCAGTTATCGAGATGTAATTAGGCTCATGAGGAATCTTATAATTTTATTTGTAAAGTAAATTAGACAGTAAATAATAAGAGACTTACTTGTATATAAGAATAAAACATTATTTGATAAGATAAACACTATCCGATTAGTGATTGATTATATTTTACTCGTGAAGTAAAAACTTGTTGGAATCAATAATGAAATAAAATACTTCAGTAAGAAAACATAACGTTGCCTTTTATAAAACAAAACTTACATCCTTTTAAACTATCTGTTACTTAAACATTTATTCCCCCTCCAGATATGAAAGCTTCTTAGTCGTAAATGAATTGTTGTAGCTACGAATTTGATTAAAATGACGAATAAATATATGTTTTATATAAAAACTTAAAACTAATCCTCTATATCAGCAATATAACCAATCCTATACGAATGTGTTTGGCAGCGGAACGTATCAAGGAACTTGAATACGAAGGATACTTAGTTCAGGGTTTCTACAGAATTTCAATTTTCTATTTCCCTGACTTTCCCTGACCCTTCTGTCAAACTCCCCTGACCAACTTTCATTATACGTCTTCGCAATCTCGCTTTATAAACAAGCGTGTGTGCACAATTGTTATATAGTACCTGGGGGCCGAGCTTTGCTCGGGGGAAGGCCAGTTAGTTTGTTTAGATGACTTGGAGTAATATTTCACCACTTCCCCCTACTAATAATCAGATTTGTATAACTCATTTGCCTCTTTTCTTCATTTTTATGGTCACTCCAGTTGTTATTTATAGCTCAATGTCCCTTTGATTTATTTTACTACTCTATTTATGTAATCTTCACTCAAATCTTTTAATCTCTGCTCTCGTTAAGAATAAACTCCTAGGAATCCTTAGACCATCAGCCAACCATTGGGACTCCACCTGAAAAATACTGCTACAACAGATTGTATACAACCTGGAGCAAAACATTTCCTTAGTTTTGTCATCATCGGGGATCAGATGGAAAATAAGAAGCACCGAATTATCAAGTAAATTTTGTATGATTCCTCACAGGAAGTTATTCTTGTTGTGATAATGACCCTCATAACCTATTTTGAGACTTAACAAAGATTACAAAATTAATTTTGAGAAATAGCATTAAGGTGTAATAGTAATCAGTATTGTCTATAAGCTACAAATTTATTTTCATATCTTTAGCACGTGGGGTCGATACTTATTAAAATAAGCTTTATTACTGGGTTCCCTGACTTTCCCCGACCTTCCCTGACCAAATTTCTATTCCCCGACTTTCCCTGACTTAATAATAATTCAATAATACTAAATTATTTAGTTTTTTGAGCTCTTTTTAATGGTGAATAGTAATATTTTTTTATATTTATGTCTTTTTATGAAAAATCCAAAAAACTGAATTTTGGATGTTTTAAGTCCTGTAATTTCTGAACCCGAATTTTTACAGGAATGCAGGTGGTGTCATTTTGTTGGAAAACTAAAGTTCTACAAACGCCTAAAGTTTAATCAAAATCGTTAGAGCCGTTTTTGAGAAATTTGGATTTTTCATGTTTTTTGGCGGTTTTTGGGGGATAATTACCCTTAAAAATCAAAAATTCAAAAAAATGAAAAGAACGCCTGGAGATATCGTGGATTAGTACCTGCATACCAAATTTCATCAAAATCGGCCTATTGGTTAGGGCTCTAGCTCTGTACACATCCACACAGACACACACACACACACACACACACACACACACACACACACACACACACACACACACACACACACCACGTAAAAACCACTTTTTTGGGTTCATGGAGCACCAAAACGAATATTTCCACTAACAACTCAAATTCGAAAATTTTGACGAAAACAATACTTTCTCCTTATACTATGAATAGAGGGAGAAAGTAAAAGCGTAAACACCAACCATGTAGGCCGATTGTAAACTAATTTATGAATTTTCATTTACTAACTCACCTGTTACGTTCTTTGTGACCATTACAAAAATATTTGAGATTCTTGCACTTTAGGTGTTCCCCAAAAAGATGTCAGAGCGTCTCAAAGGATGGTAAGGGGGTCGAAATGGGCTGTTTATAGCGTGACGTAATTTATGCAGGGCCCCTAACCTAAACATCAGGATGAAAAGTATTGTAATCAGACAGTATTTAAGTATTTAAGGGACCATCTCAACAGTTTGGGGTGAAACTGTCTGATTACACTTTTATTTCTAAAATTACTCGTTCTGCTGAATTTATAAATGTATTGGGTAAAAAACTAAAATGCACTCACCTCTTACGTTGTTGTTGGCGCCATTTCACAATACCAACATTTATAATTATTTGTTTACGCTTGGCGTTTAAAAACAACCCACCCTTTTTTGACCGTCTCCTTCCCATGCTTCACATCGACAAAAACTACAGGAAAAAAATAAAACTGAAGATCTGCGAACTGAGTACACTTCAGACTGCACGTTACCCACGGCACAGAAGGAAAAAGGCGGGAGCGGGAAACTACTGTAGCGCGCCCCGTGGCATTGTGTAAAAGCAGCCCTCGATAGATTTGTCGGTGAGTTATTAGGAAGTGTACTTATATCACAACAATCATTGTCTATGAAATGTAGCAGAGCGATTTAATGAGCAGGAAGATCCAGGCGGAACGTTTACCCAAACCTGTCAGACTTATATATTCTTTAAAACATAAGAACTAGCCTGTTATAGACATTTTTTCTATGGTAGCCTTCTAGCCTACATGTTTGGTTTGGAACTAAAGCAAAATCTCTTTGCACATTATTTTATAGGTGAGATATTTGAAATAAAACAACGTTTTTAATTAATTACTGGTTTGTAAATAATTAAAATGAATAAAATAAAGATCTTATTTAAAAATTAATAAAATAATACATTTCTTACGTAAGATGAATCGCAACCATAGCACTGACGCAGATTTGTAATCCTCATATCCAACTTTGGAACACGGACAATGAATCTCAGAGATTTCGAACGCGTGTAGGATGTTTAAATATCTATCTTTGTGTGCTTGTGTGAGTGAAAATGACAATGTTTGTGGAAAGGCTAGTAGCGCCATAGACGGCTTTGTTCGCCGGCCCCGTTTTTGCCTAAAACACGCTCTCGTAGTACCCTGTTTCCGTCGCAACCTACAAACAATTGTTGATGGGATAAATTTCTGCGTACATTTCGAATCTTACTGCTTCTTTCTATAACCTAAAAATTTCAAAATTATTCATGGAAGTATTTTTAAATAATTATGAAAATCAAGTAATTTTGGCTAATTTTGATAGATTTTCTCGATGCTAAATTATATATTTTTCAATATTATGAGGTTATATAAAAAGAGACACACCCTTCGTGATAAGTTTAAGAGTATTTATGAGAAAATCGGTTGAAAAATGGTGTTAGAAACAGGGTACTACGAAAGCATGTTTTTAGCTTTTTTCGTGAGGGTGATGAAGACTCTTAAGGCATTTTCTTACTTTTTGGGCAAACTATAGTGCATTACTCATGATCTCTCCAAATAGTCTATTGGATACTCCTAACTATTAAATTTTCATGAGTTTTAATCAAAGAGGTAAGCTGGCCTTAATACAATTTAACTGCAGTTTTTTAGGAATACAATTTGGCTTAAAGTGATGCCAAAATGGATCTGATTTAACATCCAAAACAAAACTAACAACAAAGTTTAAACTAAACCATTGAAAGCGCTTTTGGGCTATTGCATGCAGGTGTAAAATGTCTTTTGTAAAAGACTTGTTTGAATTCAGACAAGTTCTTATAAATATTATAATATGCATTATGTTGGGGCTTTATTACAATAACACCTCTAAATTTTGCACGGGGGATTCCAATTTTATCACATGCGATTCAAAATCATTTGTTTAAATATAAATTGTTAAGCCATTAAATTTATTTTACAACTGATGAACAATAGTTCTTTATTTTGTTTAAGCCCATCATTTTTGATGGGCTAATAACAGCTAGTAATAAGTAAAATTTGTTTAGTTTTATAATAAAAAACTATAAATTTGAATTTACTCCAGTTAACTGTTTTATAAACAATATACTTGTCAAAAGAATCGTGAAATATACAAATAAATGTTAGTGCTTTCAATGTTAATGATACCCAGTTTATCAATGTTAACGTAATAAAGAATTAAAATGCTACCAGTATCAATGGGGTAAAGTATTTCACAGTGCAGCGACAACTACCTCTGCTCCAAACAATATATTGGCAAACTTTGATATAAACTTTCTAATCCGGCCCGTGATTCTATTAATTGTGAAGTTTTGGTGCTGGAGGTGTTAGGGTCATCCCACAGATTGGCTTTTGGGTTGACCGATGTGGATAAACTACATTTTCCCAGGTCCAGGTGTAATGTATATAACTTGTCCTATTACATTTACGATTTACGAGATCACTGTACTTGCAGGACGTCTTCCAGTAGCAACACACTACGTTAAACGTCACAATGGAAGAACACAACCCTACGGTTGCATCACTGTTGTATATTAATTCATAAAATATCCGGGTACAAGCCTTTTTCAAATAAGGCATATTTAAGTCATAAAATGAAAATTTAAAATCAGTCCATCTTGGATATTTAGAATTAATTGTCAATCTATCAATGTCCTTCTGGTTAAAAACAGTTTAGTCACGCTTTGACGCTAGGGTCAAGTTTGTAGGAAATAGTGTGGTTTATTAGAGGTTTTTCGGCAATCCATTCAAATAACCCAAAATAAACCTTGCAGACTACACTTTATTAACTCTCATCACTCTGTATTGATAAGCGATTTGCCCTAACAACTCCATTAAAAACCAAATGTATTATCTTTGCGCGTCAAACAAAATATCTTAACTAAAAATTAATTTTATATAATCCACATTATTAGACTATTATTTTATTATTATACAGAATGAGTTTTAAATGAGCCCCCAAGACCTTTTTGTACACTTCTTAAGATAATCAACTCCGGACCACCGCCGATCATTGTTGATCAACATTATACTTCATTTTGACTAAGTTAATATTTTTGGCCGCCATATTGGATTCAAATCATATTTTTCAAATGTAAAGGTGGGGTTGTGAGAACTAAATTTTACGGTGAACACAGTGCCGAAATCCGTTTTTAAAAAACATTATTCGTTCTCGAGATATTGGTGATATAAAAAGATTCATTTTTAAGACAATTTTAAATGGCCGAACCTTAAAACATGACCATAATCTCTTAATTTCATCAAATAATTCCCTGTTCAAAATGGATCAAATGAATCAAAATTCCCTCCTCATCAAATAATAACCAATCACTGTTGAGTGGCATTTTCTTCATTTTGAAAAATTTGAAATTTTTGGCTGCTATCTTGGATCCGCCATTTTTGAAAGGGATTTTTTTCAAACGTTAAGATAGAGTTGTGATAATTTCCAATTTTCTCCCACGCTGAAACCAATGCCGCGATTGGTTTTTAAATATCACCTTTCGTTCTCATGATATTGATACTTTTTGAAATGTTAAACATAAATCTATCAATATCATTAGAACCAAAGGTTATATTTAATAACGGATTGTGGCATTGGTTTCAGCGTGGAAAAACAATTAGAAATTATGGGTCACAACCCCACCTTTGTCGTAAGTTTTGAACCACGCCCCCGCACCCGCACCCAAGCGAACCATGAAGCGGAAGCGTGCTCCCATGGACGCGGGGTGAGGGGCGGCTCACAACCCTACCTAACTAGACCGTGGAGGAAAGAGTTCAAGAACAACACACTGCTGAGAGGCACAAACTGTAATTAACAAAAAACGACAACAATACATGTGAGTATTATTAAAAATGTCAGGTTGCCTCAATATTTCCTCACCTGAGCTTCTAGCTTACAGTTCCTTTCTTTTTATATAAGTTAAATAAAAGTTAAATCGATTTCAAAAAAAATAGTATATAAAACTTTTGTTTTAATTCCAATTATTCACGCGATTTTCTTGTTCAGTTCAAATTTACCAAAGTTACAAATAAATGATATTAAAGAAAATCAACAATAAATGAATTAATAAATAAATAAATAAATGAATTAATTGATCAACGAATTAATAAATAACATGAGACAGAAATACACACAGACATTTCAATAACAATCTAAATTAATTTTGTAGGGGCCCCCTTAAATAAATGAACAACGACGAATAAAATAACTGTGCCTAAAACTAAATAACAACTAATAAATTTTACAGTCCATGGTGGCAACAGTCTTCTAAACAACAATTAAATAAATTAATTAATTAATTAATAACAATATAGAATTTTGTTTTGTTTCTTTAACTTGCGGCAAGGCGGCGGTAACTGGGCGGGTGAAAGTGGCCCACCGGAGGGGCGACGAAACTGGACGGAGAGGGGGCCAGAGTCCACAATCGGCAGCCAAGAAAGAAAAGTCCCTCTCCGCCGACGCTCATGGTGTGGAAGGTGGTCGCTCTCCTCCGGGACCCTGGGAAACACAACCCAGAAGCCCCAATAACACCAGTCCAAATTCAAAAAAAACAGTTCTGCCACTTTCAAAGCTTTTGCCAGATGTATTCAACCAAAATTTACTAATCACATTTTAAAAAAAACAATTTTACACTAACTAAAATCTCAAAGTTGCATTTACAAATTGAATCACAGTATGAAAAACAAAAACAAAAATTTTGGCTCAGAGTCCCCAAACTCCACTACTACTGTTCACAAATAATAAAAAAAAATAAAATTTCAAAAAGGGGATTTTAACAAGTTATAATCATGAAAACAATATTAATTAAGCGAAATACTGGTATTTAAAGTGAACTAAAGCACTGTACAAGATTAAACAAGATATTATTTTTAAATAAATTTACTATCAGGTCAGGTGAGAAGCTAAAGGGACCGCGTCTAGGTGTCACCCCGTCAACCTGTCACCCCGACAAACCATCACCTTTTAAAACAGGTTTTGAGGTGACGAGTTGACGCGCATCGTCCCCGACAACCCGTCACCATTTGAAGGAGGTGACAGGTTGTCGGGGTGACACCTTGACTCGAGCGTGCGAGGTGACGGGTTGTCGTGTACGGAGGCGTCTAATCGTCACCTACAAAGAGAGGAGGTGACACCTTGTCGGGGTTACACCTTGACGCGAGCGTGAGAGGTGGCGGTTTGACGTCGATGCAACCGACAACTTGACACCACAGCAAATCGCCACCCCGATAGGCTCCTCCCTTTGAACTAAAATGACATATTTGCACACATAATCAATTCGTTTAACACTGCAATAGAGACAGCGTCTTAGACTTTATACTTGGTATGGTCCAACAAAACCGCTGATGATTTTTGTGGTGAATGGTTCTATCAGTAGTTTTAAACTATTTCAACTTTCTTAATAGAGGCGGCATAAAAAATTTATAATGCGTGAATTCTACTAAACGTATTTTTAAGCTCGCTTCAATGCTGTTTGTCATGTTTATAATAATTCTAAGGTAGGTAAAAAACTTACGCAATACCGCAGAAGTAGTCATTGTAGAAATGATTTTGCAATTTCATCAAAACATCATCGAAAAATTTGAACACAATCCCCTTAGTAGTTAAAAATAAGTTTCACTGGGGGGTGACCATAATGAAAATGTGTTTCATGTGCAAGCTGCAGTTGGTTTATACGCATAAGGCAAGACAGTTTTCAAAGCGTACTCACGCGTTCTCATTTGTGTCTATATCATTGCATTTTTTCCGTTACTAGATGGGAACTGACGAAATGTTGTTGAGTTTGTCATTACGTATTGCTAGATTCAAAGTTATGTGATTGATTATCGTGAGAATTTGACCAATCCCGCAAATCACACTTCGCATAGAATTTACATATTATTTATTTTCTATGCCGCCTTCATGAGAAAAGTTGAATAGTTGAAACCACTGATATGAAAAAATGGTAGTATCTAAAGAACCGTTCACCGCAAAAATCATCTCTCTAATCAATGAAATAGCTGTGCTGTCACCAAACAAAATGTGAGCACTATTTTTGGACCATCCGTTATATGATTAGGCCTACTAGCAGTTTTCCGTGGCTACGCACACGCTCAAACTGAGGTTATAAATCAGTTTTCGTCTCACTGCTTCAAAAACAACTGTTTTTGACAGATGCGTTGAGATTCAAAAGTTCTTCTTTTTAGTCTTTGGATAATAACATATGTTTTGATGATCATTATCGTACTAGTACTAAAAAGATCATTGTTGATGATACTTTTGATTCGAGGTCGTCATAAATCGATTAAAATTCATTCGAATATAAATAATCGAAACATTCATTGTTATTATCGAAACATTCATTGTTGTATTGTTATTATTTTTGCGTTCGTTTCCCGTACACCACTGGTGAGTGACAACTGTGAGTGACACGATGGACGAAGCTAGTAGGCCTAACGATTAGTATCGAAATATAATAGAAAAAGCCCAAACAATTCAAGAATCGAATGTTTGTTTTGAAGTACAACCGATTGATTCGAACCACAATGATTGGTTTGAAGTGATCGACTCAACAACCGATAGATATGAATGAACCGAAGTTATGCATGTGCAACAGCTGATTGTTTCAAGAGACAAGCTGAAGCATTTGAGGTTATGAAGACAGAGTACTAAATTTTACTTTTGTTTTTATTTAAACCTTAAGTTTTTTGGCAGTATGACGAAAAACATAGTTCGTCACTCGGATCAAAAGTGTCTTTTTAATACTCGCTCATTTCCCAGCCTCGGCAGTTAAACTGGAGCTCGTATTAAAAAGATCCACTTTTGATCCTAGTGACGAAATATACTATTCCTGTTGTTGCCTTTAAGACGAAACCCCAAAAAATAAATTATAAGTTAAAACTGCAACATATATGCTTTATTACAGTTATTACTTATTTGGTTTTATCAGTTGGTATGTTAAAAAATTAAGACACTATTATGAAGGTTTATTAAGATGGCTTATAAGGACTATGAAACGACTACCTATCATGAAGACGTTACACGCTATTCTTTAAGATATAATTTTTTGGAGTTGAGATTTCTGAAACAAAGTTACGAAAATTGTTCATTTAAAGTAATAGGATTTTTAAATTTAAAAGTCGAATGAAACCAATCTAAACTTTTATTTGTAGCCACAAAGATACAATTCCTAGCATATCATAAATTTATTTGAAAACATACTTTATCTTTGCACGGGTTACAGAGAATATATGAATCCTGATGTGTCAGCTTTTTCAGCCTTTTACTTGCGAAACCTACTCTTTGTGTCATCTTCTTTGTTTACGTTTTAAAAGTCAACTAAAATTGAAATGAAAAATTTTAAAGTGATTACTTTTAATATATTTCGATTTTAAACTTTATTCATAGTATCATAAGGCACTTCTATGAGAAAAAGTATGAGTGACTTTGAAATTTCATTTAGGTTTGATGAGAAATAAAGTCGCTAGGCTTTCTGAACATCGAGGTGTAAGATTCGAGCAAAATTTACGAAACTTGTAGTTTTTGTCGCTACTTAAAAAGTTTATTTCTCGATTATTATACCATTCTAAAACAACCTGTCGTATACTTTGGTATTTTTAACGTGTTAAAACGGAATTAGATCAAATTAGGGCTTTAAATTTCTTTGTTGGTGGGTCGAAAAATCGCCTCATTTTCCTTCGTGTTAATAGTTACTCACATCACATTGTCGTTCGCTCGTCGTCTGCTGGTGGACTTGGCGACGAGACACGACAGTGTCTCTAAATTAATGTAGTTTTAAATACGGTAGTAATTATAAACATGAATTATTTATAATTTTTTAAAGTTTATTATTTGTTTTAAGCATGGTAGCGCTGATAAGCCAAGTGGAGAAAGCCTATTTTGCGTTATAAGAAGACGGAAACAGATGGAGCGGGGTGGCAGGTTGTCGGGGTGACACCTTGACGCGAGTGTGCGAGGTGACGGTTTGTCGTGAACGGCAACGACAGATCGTCACCTGGGAGTAGAGAAGGTGACGGGTTGTCGGGGTGACAACTTGACGCAAGCGTGTGAGGTGACAGGTTGTCGTCTCTGCACACGACAAACAATCACCTCTATAAAAGAGGTAACAACTTGACGGGGTGACACCTTGACGGCATCGGTATATTTTTACGAGGTGACAGGTTGTCGCCTGTGGCCAAAATGCCAAGGTGACGGGTTGTCGGGGTGACACCTAGACGGCTTCCCAAGCTAAAACCATTTAATATTCAAAAATAGTGAAAAGGTCCAAAACTATCTGGTCCAGAGTGGCAAAAGATAAAATAAAACAATGAATCATACACAGAAAAACATTTAAAAAGACATAAAAAATGAAGTTTTAAAGAAAACTCAAAATTTTGGCCTAGGGGAGCATTCACATGTATTTTTGTTAATAACTCAAACAATTATTGACAGAATTTGCTCGAAATAGTCTTAAAACCTGGGGGGAATATGCCCCCAGCTTTCCAAGCCTAAACCGAGCCAACAGGCCTTAGGCCAGTTGGCCTAAAGAATACCCAAGGGTACCTCAGTATCAGAAATGGCAAAATTAAAAAAACTCATAACTAAATTATTTATTGACAGAAATGGATTAAACTTGCAGGAAACCAGTATGAGCATGAGTAATAACAAAATATAACAAAGTTTCCCACTGGAAAAGTCCTAAGGCCAAATTATACAACATAATTAAGGGGTCACTGTGGCCTAGAATTCACAGGGACAAAAAAACAAATTTACACTGAACCAAAACACATTATTTCGCTACACAAGCTGTAGCCTATTACACTAACACAAATAAAAGCATTTTGGGGGCCATAGGCCTAAAATTGAACTGGAGGGGAACAGAACAAGTTTTGACAGGCCTCTCAGACAGGGGTTTTCAAAGTCTTATATCTCGAGTAATATTTGCTCTAGGACCTCGGGAAAGGTCTTAAACTAAAGACAGCAATGATAACAACAATATCAACAAAGAATATTTGGTCTGACGTCCCCCAGGCCTTGGCCTTAGGCCGGCAAAAAACGAGAAAACGCCCAAGTTAAATTGAGCTCGGAATCAGGGAAAAATGCTCTAGAATCGTGTCCAGTGATAAACCTGCGGCACAGAAGGTGCTTAAACATTTGACAGGACACTAGGAACACCCAAAAAAACTGCATAAGGTCTCGGCCGAAGGCCGAGCAAAACTTCAAAGTCTTAACCTACAATCTTCAGAAATCAAAATTATTACATACCCATCAGGCTGTAGTGGCGCGTTTAGCCGAACGTCATAGTGACAACAAAAACGAACGAAGACATTACACAAATTACTGAACACAAAAACTTAGTTACAAAATCACTTCTGATGTTCACAGTATGACAGTCGCACAATCTATGACGAGGCACCTCGTTGTGCAACGGAAATTGGCTTCGGGGTTCACGAGTCGACGCCCAAGGATTCCGTGCACGAGGTGCACAGCCGTGCAAATGGAGACGTCAGACCACAGACATAACAAACAGTACTATAATAAAACTTAATTAACAGAGGCGTGACATTCGCCGGTGGAACTTGTCACGGCTCAACCTCCCCCCCCCCCCCCAAAAGAGGACACTCCTCTCCAAAGGGACGACACAAAGCCTCTCCCCATTTTTGAAAGACAACGACACCAGTAGAACTAGAGTGTCCGGAGTGGGGAACGCCGAGGGACTTCCAAACTGAGGGGAATACTCACCCCCAGGATTTGCTCTGGCCAGAGCTGGGGATTAATAAGGGGAAATCATCAGCAGCGCACAGGGGACAGAAGAGGTGATCAATCTCTCTGGCCCAGTGCACTTCCCACCCAGACACAAGAGTGACCTAGCCCTGGAGTGCTTCATGAAGAGTAACCACCCAGCTAAACTGACTCCTCAGCAGTTCGAGGTCCAGCGATGCCAACTTGTTCATGTTGTTTTCAGTCAGTACGTCACCTACCCTACAATAAAATACACCAGTAACACTACACATACTTAACCTCCTAAGATCCCTGGACTGAAATGCCTATCCGCCTGATGAGGTCCCAAAAGAAGAACCTGCCCAATCATACCAACTATACCGCAGAAATTGAACAAAGATTCACACACACATAAATACACAGATACATACACTAAACAACAACACCTAACACTTGTCTGGTGGGGTTAGCACACAACAAGATTTAATTTTGAGTGTCGGCCATGCTTTAGAAAATTCTTGCCCCCTAAATTCGGAAGCAAGACATTAACCAGATTCCACCCGGTGCCTCGGCTAAGGGCGAGCTCCTAATTGAAAAAAATTTTGTCTCCCCCCCACCAGAACAACAATTATTCCAGAGTCAGCTAGCACAAAACACCCGAGAAAGCAATCCATCCACGGTCCTTCCAAAAGAACTCAGAACGTGGCCAGTGATCGGGTCTCCCAGCCTCAGACCACAGACATAACAAACAGTACTATAATAAAACTTAATTAACAGAGGCGTGACATTCGCCGGTGGTAGTTGTCACGGCTCAGTTTTATACAAAAATAAACCTTGTTTAATCTGTGGTCTCCTGGCAGTAGTTGTAATTGTATCATGTATTGTCATCAGGGTATCGGTGACCGTCAGCCTCAAAATCGATGCAGCAGACTGAAGTTTCGCCTCACATGACCGTGTATCACCCCGCCCATCCCTTAGTCCCTTGTCACATCAACATTTTATTTTTAGCGAATTTCCCCTTTAGGGAAGAAGCTATTACCGTAGGTCTCATGGTAAGACTTAAGCCCGAGACCGTGATAACATTTTGATTTGAGGTCCCCAGATGCCAAAAACACTATTCGTTCAAATTTATATATATGTTTATATGTATATATGTGTGTGTGTGTGTGTGTGTGTGTGTGTGTGTGTGTGTGTGTGTGTGTGTGTGTGTGTGTGTGTGTGTGTGTGTGTCCGTTAACACGATAACTTGAGTAAAAAACGTCCGATTTTGATTAAATTTGGCTCAAATGTGTAAAATGACATTCATGACTTTAAGTTCGAAAACCAGAAAAATCGGACAATGGGAAGGGGGGTTTATGGGGGTTTTAATTTTTCCAAAAATCAGTTTTTTGCATTTTTCACCCTACAATTTTTAAAAAACTTAATTTTGGTTTTGTCCATGTTATAGAGCTTAAAAAAAAATAATTCAGTACTTTGAATGATTAACCTAGGTTAAGTGGTTGCGGAGAAAATCCAAAAAACCTGCTCAGAAAATCTCCCATGTTAATCTTATGGGAAAAAGGTTTTTGGCTTTTCCTCAGTTTATTTTAATGTAAACATCACATTTGCTTTTACCAATCTGTTCAGTTCCACAAAACGATCATTTTGGTGTTTAAATTGTGATTCTACGCCCAACCGTTGCAGAGATATTCAAAGTGCTAAACACAGTACGTTGTCCAATGTTATCCTTATGGAGAATAAATAAAATTTGATATCTCGATTATTTATGAATGTATGTTGATGAAACTTGGTATGTGGCTTCACGTAGTACTAGTATATTGATATTTGCACAACAAATTGATTTTTTGTTGATGATTCCCGTAGCAGCAAACCTGCGTACTCAACCCCCATGTTATTCTTATGGAGAATAAGTAAAATGTAATGACTCCCTTAATTATGAACATAAATTAATAAAAATTGGTATGTAGCTTCACTTAGTTGAGTTATATTGATAATTATATAAAAACCCATTTTTCTGTTCCTTGTTGCAGCAAACCTGCTTTCTCCAGCCCCCATGTTATTCTTATGGAGAATAACTAGAATGTTATATAGCGCTTATTTATGTTTGAATATTGATGAAACTTAGTATGTGGCTTCGCCTAGTTAAATTCTATTTATATTTGCATTAAAACCAATTGTTTCTGTTCCTTGTTTCAGCAAATCTACGTAATCATTACCAATGTTATTCTTATGGAGAATAATTAAAATCGCTTATATGTGAATATATTTTTATGAAACTTAGTTTGCGGCTTTATCTGGTATTAAGACATATATTATGCATTGGAAATTCGCTGAGTACGCAGGTTTGCTGCGACGGGGGTATTTCATTAATAAAGACAATGTGTGCGATTATAAGAATCTTAGTTATAGACTATTCATCATAAAAAGTCCACTGCCACAGCAGTATAGACTTCCACCTATGGCATTACTTGTTTTCTGCTAAGCCAAGGACTCGCCTGAGAAGCATTATCGGCAACCTGTCACCTCTCCCACCCTCCAGGCGAAGCGTCGAAGATTCACTTAAATCTCACCGTATTATCTTTTTCCTGACGTTTATGATTTTTAACGATGCAATAAACAGCCCAGAGAAATAAACATTAGTGACATATCATAGTTATTTTACTATTTGTTGTTGATATTTCATTGTGTCACGTTCGAATAATAGGTGCATAATTAAAACTTAAATTAAATAATAAACTTTGGTTTTAAATGCAATGGAAAAGTAAGCTTAAGTACAGCTCTTAAGAGATCTGTTCTAAGCTGCATGTGTGCAGAAAGATGGAGAAGTTAAACGGAATTTAGATTGTGGAAGCGTGTGATTATTTTAAGTTAATATAAGTTTTAGAGGATTGTTTGGCAGGAATTAAGTTAAATAAATAGTCAAATAAAACATTTTATAGTTGTATTTTTACATTTCCAACAAATAATAAAGTAAACAATTGTAAAGTTAAAGTTAGTTTTAAATAAGCCAAAAATTGTGATTCATTCTTAAGTAATGTTTACCAAAGAATAATATTCTTGATGATAATAACAAACATCTGTTTTTTATATCATATGTAAACTTAAACCATGTCCAAATGTTAAATTTCAGTTTACAAGTTTCACACTTATGGCTTAGCCACACTCCCACAGGACTTAAAATTCCTCGATTTTTGGGCAAAAGTTTTGGAAATTTATGCTGTTGTGGGAGTTCAGCATTCAACAGTCTCCCTGAACATTTGAGCAGTTCATCATTGTCAAGGAATAGTTTTAAATGTTTCTGAAGGGAATCGTCTTTGTTGATCTCAATATTATGTATTGTCTGGAAAAATGATTCCTTTAAACGTATTTCTCCCATTTCAATGTTGCCGTTTTAAGCTCCTCAGCAGTTACATTAGTAGATGTTGAGGTTCTTAGTTGCTTCTTACATTTTAAAATAAATCTTTCGCAGTATGATGTCACTCTTAATAATCTCATGAGGTTAGAGAATCTTTTTATATCAATTCCAAAGGGAGGTTCCACGATTATATCCCCAGAATTTGTAGTAAGTGTTGATAGTTCCTCTTGTATGTCTTCTTCATATGTTTCTTTTGAATGATCGCAGTTCCAGTTTGGCCATTCATCGTCTGGCAGTTTGAGCCATTGAGGACCTGACCACCATAAATTACAATCTTGCAATTCATTAACACTCATGCCGCGAGTTGCCACATCTGATGGATTTTCCTCCGAAGGAACATACTGAAAGATGATATCTTTATTTAACTTTATTTCGGAAATCTTTCTTTCAATTAATTTAGGTAATATTTTCGTAGTATTAAGCCAGTGTAAAACACATTGAGAGTCAGTCCAAATAACTTTCCTTGTTACAGACAGTTCCAGATTTTTCTCCACAAATTGTAATGCACACGAACCTATCAAAACTCCTAGTAACTCCAAACGAGGCATAGAGATGTTTTTCTTTGTTACAGGAGCCAAGTGGCTCTTGGAAAACATTAGTTTTGATTTTGAAATGCCCTCATGAACTAAACGAATGTAAACAGTAGTTGCATAGCAAGCATTTGAGGCATCAGTAAAGCAATGTAATTCTACAGTTTTTGATACCATACCAATATACAAAGACATTTTTGAAAGACATTTTTGAAATTTCAAAAATATCCTTTTTTATGTTTTCCCACTCTGTACCTTTTTCTTTAGGTAGTTGTTCATCCCAATCAAAGTTTTCTTCCCACAGTTTCTGAATTAAAATTTTCGCCTTTAAGACTGCAGGATTAAAAAGACCAGAAGGGTCAAAAACTGATGACACAAGTTTTAAAATCGATCTCTTTGTACACACAGTTTCTTGGTCTTTTACCGGTTTTATTGATAATGTGTCATGAACAGTATCCCATCTTAAACCTAATACATTTACATTTTATTGATCTTCTTTTGTAAGCTTATCCTGTAGAATTTTTACCATGAGAGCTTGAGAATTTGAGCACCAACCTTGGAGTTTCATACCTGCTTGTAAGAATAGGTCTGTGACAAAGTTGAACAGATATAAAGCTTTCTGTTCGTTTTGTACCCCAGTTACCATGTTATCAACGTGAAACGAGGTGTTTAGTTGTTTAGTCTCTTCTGGTAGATTACTTTGGGATAGGTGGTACTTTATAGTAGCACTTAACAAAAATGGGCTTGAAATTACTCCAAAGGGCACCCTACAAAATCTTAATTCCTCAATATTACTTTGATCAACTGGCAAAGAGGTATCTTTCAACCACAAAAATCTAGTAACATTCCTATCGCGTTCATTCAAGTTTAGTTGAAGGAATGCCTTTTCAATATCTGCTATGACACCAATAGAGTTAAGTTGAAATCGTAATAGCAACCCACATAAGTCCTCAAGAATTACTGGGCCACGATAAAGGCAATCGTTTAAACTATTTGCAGACTTTTTGGATTTAGCAGAAGCATCATATACAATTCTTACTTTGGTAGTAGTTTTTGATTCGTTGATGACGGGGTGATGGGGAATATAATGAGTGACCGCTGAGTCGTCGTTAAGAGGGACTTTTTCAATAACACCAAAAAAAGCCTGATCTTTAATGATGTTGTTGTACTCTCGAAGTACATGTAGTTGGTTTTCAAAACGATGTAAAAGTGATTTAAGCCGCCCAACGGACAAACCATAGTTATTGGGTAAGTTGGGAGGGTACTCTTTCCAAGGCCAACTGACAGAATACCTACCATTTTCTAGTTTGATCGTCTCATTAAATTGATTTAAAGCGACGTCGTCATCATTTTGAAAAGGACAGTCACGAATCCCTAAGCTCTCCAGACTCTACAAGTCCTTAACATTTACTTCTTCTATTAGTTGTGAATCAGGTGTTTCAAAGTGGTTTTTCAATCCAAAGAGGTTTGTAGGTTGAATTGTAGTGAGAAAAGAAGCAGAATATACATTTTCTGTATAATTTTTAGACCTTTCTCTGCCATTTACAATCCAACCTATTTTAGACCCTACAAGATATAAACCAGTGTGTACTTCAATCTTTTCGTTTGTGACTATATCGAAGTAGTAGTCGTTACCTATTAAGAGTTCAATTTCAGAATCTTCGTTTTGACTCTCTGCAAAGATTAAAGATGGATAAAGCGACTTTATAGATGTTATGTCAACTGCGGAGCTAGCGCTTAGTTTTCCGGTAATTTGCGGTACAACATTACAATTAATACTGAGTAAAGTTCCGTCAATAAGTTTAAGCCCGGTAGTAACAGTCTGAGTTTCAATTGTCTTGGCTTCTTGATTACCAAAGGTAAAAACTTATAAAATTTGTGTATTTGTACACTGAAGTTTAAGTTTGGAAGCAAGACTTTTTGAGATATAAGATCTCTGACTCCCGGTATCAAATAATATTTGAGCAGGCTCTGTAAAGCCGTCTTTTGTAATATGAACCTTTGCAGTTTGTAAAATTACAGTTTCATTTGCAGAAACAAGAGAAGTTTCATTAGAAAAGTTGGAATTTACGGCAGACGTTTCACTATACCTAGTACTCTGAGAGAATTGCTTAGAACAGAGACTTCTATGATGATTGTTTCTCTGTTTACAGTACACACATGGTTTGTTTATTTTACAATCCTTTAAATTGTGTCCACCTTTCAAACAAATGTAACACAAACCCTTTACCTTACCTTTTCTTTCATCAACAGTTTTGTACTTCTGGCACTGGTCGCTCCAATGGTTCCCCTTGCAGAATATGCAGGCTAGAGTTTTGTTTTCATGCAATGGAAGTGCCTGCGTTGTTGAAGGATTATCCCTATCTGAGGGCTGTAGATCACTTCGATATTCTGGTTGTAGGCTAAGGGATTTTGTAGAGTTTATACCTAATAGGAGTTGAGATTTTTCCCTAGCTTGGATTATATTTTTAACTATACTGCATAAATGTTTGACATCAAGTGTGTTGTCAACATTTTGTTTCTCAACCTTAATTACAACATCGAGAGGTAGCTTCCTCATAATAAGTAAAAAAAAGAAATTTGAGTTGGTATCCTCACCTAAGTTTTGTAAACACCTGGTGTGTTTCTCAATATTATCAAACAAGTTCCTGAGTTTGCTAGTTTCACTATTTTTTAAGGGGTTCAAGTCCAACAAAACTTTATGGTGAGAGTTAATAATAAGTTGGTTGTTGGCAAACCTGTCTTTAAGCATTGAAATCGCAATATCATAATTGTCATAGGTCAGTGACAGCCCAGCAATGCAAAGTTTTGCGTCACCTGTTAATTGAGCGTTGAGGTAGTTAAATTTATCAACTTTATTCAAATATTGATTACTGTGAACTGCTGAGTCAAATGAGTCCCAAAACTCCTGCCATTTCAGAATATTGCCATCAAAAGAAGGAAGAGTTAGTTTAGGCAACCTCATTGAAGTTAAGTTAATTGAAGTTGTTGGGAAATGAGGGGGAAGTTGACTAACCTGGAATGAATCAGTTTGATCATTCCAACCATTCGTTGTTGGATGAGTTTCCTTTTCCAAAAACGCGATACTGACCTTCAGTTTCTCGCTAATTTCATCGAAGTCCAGCATCAAGGTTATGTGATCCTCAGTTACCTTCTCATTTTCCTCTTCTTCTTCTGTAGAGACATCTTCTAGTTCGGCAATGCTTTTTTCTAGTTCTTCCACCCTTCTTGCATAAGTTGTAAGGACGTTCAGTGCTGTGGCGAGTTTCTTCGGAGTAGCAGTAGTTTCATCTTCGGATAAGATCTTGGATTCAGTAATCGTACTTCTTAGCCTTTTGCTCGACTCCAGATAGTTCTTCCTCAATCGTTGGGAAGACATCTATGTTCTGCTTTTTCTTTCAGTATTTTGTGGAACGTTAACCGCGCTCTGCTACCATGTGCAGAAAGATGGAGAAGTTAAACGGAATTTAGATTGTGGAAGCGTGTGATTATTTTAAGTTAATATAAGTTTTAGAGGATTGTTTGGCAGGAATTAAGTTAAATAAATAGTCAAATAAAACATTTTATAGTTGTATTTTTACATTTCCAACAAATAATAAAGTAAACAATTGTAAAGTTAAAGTTAGTTTTAAATAAGCCAAAAATTGTGATTCATTCTTAAGTAATGTTTACCAAAGAATAATATTCTTGATGATAATAACAAACATCTGTTTTTTATATCATATGTAAACTTAAACCATGTCCAAATGTTAAATTTCAGTCTACAAGTTTCACACTTATGGCTTAGCCACAGCATGTCATGTAATTAACCAGATTCAAAAGTGCAGAGCAAAATAAAATAAATCTGCATTGGAAAAATACTACCAGCCTAAGTTATTCCATTGAATTTAATTGCTTTTACCAATGGTCATTTCACAATTGCTTCTTTAATTAACTGAAGGTATCACATACGTTTTGAAACGCTATACCATGGCCTTTTCTCCTGCCTAGTGATGGGAACAACTGATTGAAAGCAACCGATTCAATCGGTTGTTGGTGAACAACCAACTGGTCGGTTGTTGCCCCAGTAATGACTGAAAGTAGTCTCAGTGTTTCCACTTTGAGGGAAATTTTCCTTTTCGAGGGAAATCAGCCCAAAGAGGGATACTCAAAGGGAAAGGTTTTGAGGGAAATTATAGGAAAATTTAAAACGAGTTCGCACATAGCACGCTGACGTGAGGGAAGTGAATTTCCACATAGAAGCTTTGAAAACTCAAAATCAGTGTAAAAACATACATTTATTCCAATTTTTATTGAAATCTGAAAACAGTGATTTTTTGGCTGTTCTGATGCTCCTGGTTTCATTTACCTGCAAAGCTGGGAATACAATTTTACGCATTATAATGTTAGGAGAAGGTCCAGACAGGCTTGAAAGTAGGCGTGAGGTTGCTGGGGATGATAAAAGTACTCTAACAAAAGAATGACAGGCTTTCTAGTGTAAAACCCCCATGAGACAACGTACTGTGTTTAGTCGATACACATTTTCTTTAATAACTCGGTAAATATGTATGCTAGAATGACGAGAGAGGGCTTAAACTTTTGCCTCACTAATTCTAATCTTTTTAGATGCATTAATTTTACATACGGGGCTTTCTGACCCTTTTTGGGCCCAAAAACTCGAAATTTGGAAGATTAATTCCCAAAAAAGGGTTTAGAGTTTTCCGATTGTTTTGCACAACGAACTTGTCCAACTGATTACAGAAAGGAATGTCCCTACCAAATTTTAAGTCAATCGGACAAAAAATTTGCCGCTAGAGTGCAAACAAATATATATATAAAATTTTGAACGACCCCCCAAACCGTGTTCAGGGGGTCAAGTTAGGAACTTTTATGGTGGTCCCGGGCTTAAGTTTCACCGTGCGGGTCATGCTAATAGTTCAATTTCTAAAGGAAATTCGCTAATAAATTACTAAATACCCCCGTCGCAGCAAACCTGCATACT
Source organism: Allygus modestus (assembly GCA_963675035.1). Classification (NCBI taxonomy): domain Eukaryota; kingdom Metazoa; phylum Arthropoda; class Insecta; order Hemiptera; family Cicadellidae; genus Allygus; species Allygus modestus. The sequence continues at coordinate 357,005,764 of OY776111.1, read as the reverse complement.
CAGCGAATTTCCAATGAATATATAACATAACACATTAACACTTCACAGGATTCATCAGAAATATATTCACAAACAAGCGATATTAAAAATATTAATTATTCTCCATAAGAATAACATTGGGGATGACTGCGCAGGTTTGCTGCAACAAGGAATACAAAATAATGGGTTTTTATGCAAATATCATTAGAACTCATCTAAGTAAAGTCACATGCCAAGTTTCATTCATATACATTTATAAATAAGCGATATATCACATTTTAATTATTCTCCATAAGAATAACATGGGGACCGATTACCTAGGTTTGCGGCTACGGGAACCATACGTGAAAATTTTGTATTTTGTTCAAACAACGATAAACCCAAACCAGATGAAACCATATACCAATTTTTTCAGTTTATGTTCATAAATAAGCGAGATATACAATTTTTCTTTTTCTCCATAAGAATAACATTAGACAACGTACTGTGTTTAACACTTTCAATATCTCAGGAACCAATTGACGTAGAGCAATGATAAAAATACCAAATTGTTTTTTTTATGCTGATTTAAATGGTAAAAATTAAAATTTGATTTAAATAAAAATTACATGTGGAAACGCCATAAAACCCATTTTTGGGGTACAAAACCCCCCAAAAACCCCCCTTTGGATGGTGCGATTCGTGTGGTTTTAAACTCGTTCAATTAAATCATTGACTATAGTATTTATAGTCAATGATTAAATGGTGCTTTACACATTTCTACCAAATTTCATTAAGATCGGACCTTTTTTACGAGAGTTATCGTGCTTACAGACACATTATATATATATATATATATATATATATATATATATATATATATATATATTATTAATTTTAAAAGAAAATTACCAGAGTACCCTTTAAAATTCATTTTTAATTCACTGACACGTGTTTCGAGGTTTACCTCATGATCACAGTGCAGATAATAACCTTAAACTTAAACTTAAAACTTAAAAGTTTAAGGTTATTAACTGCACTGTGATCATGAGGTAAACCTCGAAACACGTGTCAGTGAATTAAAAATGAATTTTAAAGGGTACTCTGGTAATTTTCTTTTAAAAGTAATAATAATAATAGTAGCCCTATGCAGTGAACTAAATAATACAATATATATATATATAATATATATATATATATATATATATATATATAAATATATATATATACATATATAAATCCCCCTGTCACAGCAAACCTGCATACTCAGCGAATTTCCAATGAATATACAACATAACACATTAAAACACTTAACAGGATTCATAAGAAATGTATTCACGAACAAGCGATATTTAAAGTATTAATTATTCTCCATAAGAATAACATTGGGGATGAGTATGCAGGTTTGCTGCAACAAGCCACACAAAATAATGGGTTTTTATGCAAATATCAATAGAACTTATCTTAGTGAAGTCACTTACCGAGTTTCATCCATATACATTCATAAATAAGCGACATACATTCATATATAACATTTTTAGTATTTTCCATAAGAATAACATGGGGATCAAGTACCTAGGTTTGCTGCTACAGGAACCATAGGCGAAAAATTTGTTTTTGTGCAAACAACAATAAACCACAACCAGATCAAGCCATATACCAAATTTCACCAGTTTATGTTCATAAATAAGCGAGATATACAATTTTTCTTTTTCTCCATAAGAATAACATAAGACAACGTACTGTGTTTAGTACTTTCAATATCTCGGTAACCAATTGATGTAGAGCAATGATCAAAATACCACATTGTTTGTTTTTTTAAGTTGAATTCAACGGTATAAATTAAAATTTGATTTAAATTAAAATTACATGTGAAAACCCCAAAAAAACACATTTTTGGGGTATAAAACCGATTCATCTGGTTTTCGAACTCGTTCAAATAAATGGTACTTTACACATTTGTATCAAATTTCATTATGATCGGACCCTTTTTACGAGATTTATCGTGCTTACGGACACACACACATATATATGTATATGTAGGCACGATAACTTTCGTAAAAATACTCCGATCTCGATGAAATTTGGTATAAATGTGTAAGGCAGCAGCTATTTTCATGTGTTCGAGAACCACACAGGTCTCTCTACTTTAAGGGGGGCTTTATACCCCAAAAATTTTTTTACTATTTACATATAATTCTTTTTAAACCCAAATTTTGGTTTACACCATTACATTTAGCTTAAAAAGCAAACAATTTGGTATTTTGATCATCGCTCTACGTCAATTGGTTACCGAGATATTGAGAGTGCTATACACAGTACGTTTCCAATGTTAATCTTATGGAGAATAAGTAAAATTGTATATCTTGCTTATTAATGCATATACTAATGAAACTTGGTATGTGGCTTTATATGGTTGGGTTTTAATGCTATTTGCATACAAACCTCTTTTTTGTGGTCCCCATGGCAGCAAACCTGCGTACTCAGCAGCTATAATGTTATTCTTATGGAGAATAATAAACACTAGTGGCTTGAAGGGGCAATTGCCCCTAACCTTGCTCCAATTCCGATATTTGTTACTCTTTATATACTGAGGAAAATAAAACTATGTATGTAAGAGCACATGTCAGTTCCTTAACAAAGTATACACTTTTAATCACGTTTTGTTGCAAACAAAGAGACATTTTTAAACCCATGCTTTTCTTAAGGGGGATATTTTACGTTATTTCTCGTTTTCTGGTAACTTTTTGGAAATACTGCTATTTTTCCCAAGTCCCTGGGATCAAGACCCTTAATTTGAGCCATCTCCCATTATCCTGCGATATTCCTAACTCCCACAATTTTGACATAAAAATTTCGCTTACAGAATTATATACAAAGATGTGATATCTTGCTTGTTTATGAACATAAATTGATAAAACTTGGTATGTTGCTTCATCTGGAGGTGATCCATTGGTATTTGCATAGAAACCAGATTTTGTGGTCCTTCATGCAGCAAACCTGCATACTCAGTCCTAATGTTTTTTTCTTATGGGGGTAAATAAAACGTCATATCTCGCTTATTTATTAATATGCTTTGATTAAAGTTGTTAAGTGGCTTCATGACTTAGTGAAGTACCATTTGAAATTTGCTGAGTAGGCAGGTTTGCAGCAACGGGGGTATTTAGTGTTATGATTGATATTAGTCAATACTGCAGTTGTCGGTTGTATTATCAACAGACTGAAACAAGTCGTTTACGATGGTATAGATTTAAATCAGTCTACAAGTTTTAAACAGTTCATTTTCTTGATACTGCCAACCGTGTCGTATTTGTTGCGTTTTCAATCTCATCCCAACCCCCTCCCCCTCACACTTTATAAATAGGCCTACACTTAAAAGTGGAATAATGGCGAGCGGTAATTTACGAATAATTGTTAACTTACAATACTAAGCAAGGTTTGAAATTCTTATAAACAAGTATGAGGAAGTGTAATCGAGGAATGAAATTCTGTTTTAACGAATTTCCCCTATTGGAAAGAAGCTATTACCGTAGTCGGCATGGTAAGACCTAGGCCCGGGACCATGATAACTTTTCATTTTGAGGTCTTCAGATGCCAAAAACACCATTCGTTCAAAACCGTATATATACACACACGGAAAATACCACAGTTTCTGACTCACTGAAGTATACGAATTCTAACCCACTTCTATATAAGCTAGGGACGTGAAATTTGGCATGCAGGTACCTTTTACCTAGAAACCGCCGGGAAAATCCCCAAAACTCATAATTTTTAATTAATAAACCTTTAAATAAATATTTAAAAATCTATATTAATTACGTAGACTACGTTAATGACATGCATTATTTTGATTTCAAATTATGTTCGGTAATATCGGTAATGCAGAATGCACAAATTTAAATAGGCTTTCGCATGTATCCTTTTTGTGGCAGTCCACAGTCACGGACAATTTGTTTATTATTTTTAAATAATTTTATTTATATACTTAATTAAATATTTGTCAATAATCTCATGTTCATTGACTAATAAACCTGTTATTCATTTCTTGCAATACCTACCAAACATCGAAAACCATAATTTTAGGTTCTCACTGGTAAGAAACTTTCTTGTTATAACCACACACTTTGATGGTGCGGTTGTTAATTTTTACAACTTTCATGACTTGAACCTTATATTGTTGAGCAACTACGTGCATGGCGAATTCTGCTAATGCTCTGGCTATGCCTTAGTAACTTCCGGATGAGTTAGGAACGTGAAATGTCCATGCAATGTAGCTTGTAACTAGAAACCATCGGAAAAATTGCCAAATCACATAGTTTTGTAAACATTAAACGTGTAAAAATGGTAAATTTTGTTTTTAAGTCTTAAAGTTAAATCGTTAATCCTCAAAAAAACTAACAAAATCTGTGAGTTACGTAAACTGCGTTATAACTTAAGGTTGTTACTGGTTGTTCTACCAACTAACAAAATCAACAAATCGTATTAAAAAAATTGCTGTAGTTAAAAATTCGTGTACGATTTTCATTATTCACAAGCCCTTGATAATATAGGGGGTGGCCTATTCCTTAAAAAACTACACGTCTACATGCTATTATAGGACCAACAGCAGTCACATGAACAGTTTATTTCATAAAAATCCACAAGAAATAATTAAAATCTCTAATTATTTTGATATCTTTTGAGATGATGTGCTCTCATAGCAGGTGGGAAAAGCCCTAAACACAAATTTGGTCAAATTAGGACAGTAATTTAATGTTTTCCTATTTATTTTACATAGAGTTTTAGATGTGTTTTTACTTAGAGAGTACCTGGTGGCGTAAAAAATGGCATACGACATATCGTTAAACTATATACCAGGAGTCTCATATTTTGGTATCCGATTTCTGAATACCATTTACCATTTACGAAACAACAGTCAAATCAGCATTTTCAATTATTTCAACCCCTCAAAACAAAATGCATGATATTGGTTAAACATTGTTTCATGTTTTTAAGTTATGATTCTATAAAAAAATAAGCCCATCTTTGCAATACTACAAGTATTCTGAAATAAATATAGCATGATTGAGACGATTTTTACTTTCTCCCCTTATACATAGTATATGGAGAAAGTATTGTTTTCGTCAAAATTTTCGAATTTGAGTTGTTAGTGGAAATATTTGTTTTGGTGCTCCCTGAATGGATGTTCTGTCTGTCTGTATGGATGTGTACAGAGCTAGAGCCCTAACCAATGGTCCAATTTTTATGAAATTTGGTATGTAGGTACTAATCCACGATATCTCTAGGTGATTTTAGAATTTTTTGGAATTTTTGACTTTTAAGGGTAATTATCCCCCCAAAACCGCAAAAGAATGAAAAAAACAAGATTTCTCAAAAACGGCTCTAACGATTTTAATTAAACTTTATTCGTTTGTAGAACTTTAGTTTCCCAACAAAATGACACACCCGCATTTCTGTAAAAATTCGGGTTCAGAAATTAAAAGACCTAAAATATCAAAAATTCAGTTTTTTGGATTTTTAATAAAAAAAAACATAATTATAAAAAATATTACTATTCACCATTAAAAAGAGCTCAAAAATCTAAATAATTTAGTATCTTGAATTACTATTCTACGATTACTGTTTGCGGAGAAAATTTAGATTTTCATTTTGCGGTAAACGCACTACGTTGTCCAATGTTATTCTTATAGTGAATACAAATAAACGGTATCAGGAAACTGACACATACTTTCTCCCTTTTAGCCCAACTTTAATGAATAAATTACTTTTTATTTACTAAATATGGAATACAAAGCACGGTCGAATGTAACGAAAATCTTGTGAACAAGTTGTTTTAAAAACATCCACCCAAATCCCTGCTTTGGAGGCGCTACAGAATCAATTGCTACACTTGTGGTTTTAAGAGGGGAAATGCCCCCTATTCCCCCCCCAGGGTTATTAAGGGGCAACATATTTCGAATTAACTCTGTTGGTCAATGCTTAATTGACAAGCATATCAAGTTTGAATGAAACTGATTAGTAAATAAGAGAGAAATAGTAATTTTTGTATTCCCCATAAGAATAACATTGGACAACGTACTGCGTTTACCGCTAAATGAAAATTTCAATTTTCTCCTAAACCAGCAGTCGTAGAATAGTAATTCTAGATACTAAATTATTTAGTTTTTTAAGCTCTTTTTAATGGTGAATAGTAATATTTTTTATATTTATGTCTTTTTATGAAAAATCCAAAAAACTAAATTTTGGATGTTTTAAGTCCTGTAATTTCTGAACCCGAATTTTTACAGGAATGCGGGTGGTGTCATTTTGTTGGAAAACTAAAGTTCTACAAACGACTAAAGTTTAATCAAAATCGTTAGAGCCGTTTTTGAGAAATTTTGATTTTTCATGATTTTTGGCGGTTTTGGGGGGATAATTACCCTTAAAAATCAAAAATTCAAAAAAATGAAAAAAACACCTGGAGATATCGTGGATTAGTACCTACATACCAAATTTCATAAAAATCGGCCTATTGGTTAGGGCTCTAACTCTGTACACATCCACACAGACACACACACACACACACACACACACGGACACACACACACACACACACACACACAGACAGACATCACGTAAAAACCACTTTTTTGGGTTCAGGGAGCACCAAAACGAATATTTCCACTAACAACTCAAATTCGAAAATTTTGACGAAAACAATACTTTCTCCATATACTATGTACCTATAGAGGGAGAAAGTAAAAATTACTATTTCTCTCTTAATTATTGATCAATTTCGTTCAAACTTGATATGCTGTCAAGTTAGCATTAACCAACAGAGGAAATTTGAAATATGTTACCCCTTAATAACCCTGGGGGGAATAGGGGGCATTTCTCCTCTTAAAACCACGTGTGTAGCGATGTATTCTGTAATGCCTCTTAAACAGGGATTTGGGTGGATATTTTTGAAAACAACTTGTTTACAAGATTTTCTGAACATTCGACCGTGCTTTGTATTTTATATTTAGTAAATAAAAAGTAAATTATTTATTAAAGTTGGGCTAAAAGGGAGAAAGTATGTGTCAGTTTCCTGATACCGTTTATTTGACATTCGGTTAATCACTATGTGCAAAAAGCACAACAAAATAAATGTACACTTATGTCAAAGTTTAAAGATTACGATTTTGTTGGTTATTTAAATCATCAAAACTGGGTGTATCACTGCAGATAAATACTTAGTACGATGTACTCGTATTGTGTGTCAGATAGTATGCTGCTAAGAACTATACAAGGACGAGAAACAATTCAAAACCGCGAAGAGACGCCTTATGTAAAGCTCGAGCTACTACTATTGTTCGTTTAAAGTTGAATTTGTGGCATTGTATTGCATTGGTAATGCTACATTTTTCAAATATTGGCTATTTGTGAAGATCTCTTCGTGGTTTTGAATTGTTTGTCGCTCTAATTACTGGTTCTATGTTTTATTTCCACATATTCTACACGATTTTCAGGATAAGTTTTGACCGAATTCAGAGAATTTTCTACGGTTATTTCGTGGTTTTAAAAATTGTTTTCTACTTTAATATTGCAGTGGAGACGCCTAATTCTTTGCACACAATACTTTACACTTAGTATATAGACCAGCAGTAGTAATTTAACCAGGTTTTATTATATAAACTCTTAGTGCAAGGTTATTGTTTGCTTTTTTACTTTCTCCCCTTATATATATTATATGGAGAAAGTATTGTTTTCGTCAACATTTTCGAATTTGAGTTGTTAGTGGAATTATTTGTTTTGGTGTTCCCTGAACCCAAAAAAGTGATTTTTACGTGATGTCTGTGTGTCTGTCTGTCTGTTTGTCTGTCTGTCTGTATGGATGTGTACAGAACTAGAGCCCAAACCAATGGTACGATTTTTATGAAATTTGGGATGTAGGTACTAATTCACGATATCTCCAGGAGTTTTTTTCATTTTTTGGAATTTTTTATTTTTAAGGATAATTATCCCTCAAAAACCGCCAAAAAACATGAAAAATAAAAATTTTTCTAAAACGGCTCTAACGATTTGAATTAAACTTTAGCCGTTTGTAGAGCTTTAGGTTTAAAAAAATGACACCACCCGCAATTCTGTAAAAATTCAGGTTCAGAAATTATAGGGCTTGAAACATAACAAATTGGGTTTTTTAGATTTGACATAAAAAACAAGAATATAAAAAATATTACTATTCACAATTAAAAAGAGCTAAAAAACTAAATAATTTAGTATTTTTAATTACTGTTCTATGATTGCTGGTTGCGGATAAAATTTAAATTTTCATTTTGCGGTAAACGCAGTACGTTGTCCAATGTTATTCTTTTGGCGAAGACAAATACCCCCGTCGCAGCAAACCTGCATACTCATCAAATTAATTATACATAATTAAATAATTATACATTATTTATTAATATTACATAAAGCCACTTACCAAGTTTCATAAAAATATATTCACAAATAAGCGATATATACAATTTTAATTATTCTACATAAGAATAACATTGGGGCTGAGTACGCAGGTTTGCTGCAACAAGGAACACAACAATTGGGTTTTTATGCTAATATCGATATAACTCAACTAGTTGAAGTCGTATACCAGTATATATTCATTTATGTTCATAATTAAGGGAGACAGAGCATTTAATTATTCTCCATAAGAATAACATGGGGGCTGAGTACGCAGGTTTGCTGCTACGGGAGCCTTTGGCAAAAAATATTCTTTTTGAGCAAATATCAATAGACCACAACGAGATGAAGCTGTATACCAAGTTTCGTCAGTATACGTTTATATACAGTATAAGCGAGATATGAACATTTTCTTTTCCTCCATAAGAATAACATTAGACAACGTACTGTGTTTAGCACTTTCAATATCTCGGTAACCAATCCAATGGTGAAATCTAAAATTTGACTATTTCAAAATTTATACGTAAAAAATTCAAAAAACCGATTTTTGAGGTACAAACCCCCCCCCCCAAAATACCCCTTCGGGTAGAGCGATCTGGCTGGTTTTCGAACTTAGTCTTATGACTAAGTTCGAAAACCAGCAACATTTATATGTTGCTTTACACGTTTATACCAAGTTTCATCAAAATCGGATCATTTTTACGAGAGTTATCGTGCTCACGGACACACACACACACACACACACACACACACACACACACACACACACACACACACACACACACACACACACACACACACACACACACACACACACACACACACACACACACACACACACACACACACACACACACACACACACACACACACACACACACACACACACACACACACACACATATATATATATATATCTACAGTTTTGAACGAATCGTGTTTTTGGGGTCTGGGGACCTCAAAACGAAAAGTTATCACGGTCCCGGGCCTAGGTCTTACCATGCCGACTACGGTAAGAACTTCTTTCCTATAGGAGAAATCCGCCAAAAAGTACAGAATTAAAAGACAAATACCTTGTTCGCTGCAATCTGACAAAGAATGAATGACCATTATCGCTATTTTTATTAAATTTCAGTCTTAGGAAAATTAATGATAAATTTTTGAAGGGAATGCAATTATCTTTCAGAACTGCTTACTGCCATTAGGCGCCAATTCACTTGCTAATTGTCAAACTGCCCTGTAACATCATTCGGCTGGTAATTTCATTACATTTAGGAGTTTCTCTCTGTCTAGTTTAGATCAACGTAGTTACTTGATGGTAGTTTAAATTTATTTCAAACTCTTATTTCTAAATAGCAATTAAATATATTATTCAAATTATATAGAAAATTATGTAAAACCATATTTTTAAGGTATTTAAAGGCAAAAACAAATTCTTAAAAATATACATACCTATTAATTTAACCATTGTAACTGAGATTTTAAATGTTGAAAAGATGTGCACTCTTAAGCGAGACCACCTCCGAAAGGGAAGGGAACGGACAGAAATACTTACAGTGGTTATGGAAACCGCTGCTTGACTAACGGGAAGTGTCGTCATCCCCGACAAATATGGATATCTGTCAAGGTGAGGGACCTCGATTCCCTCACTGAGATTTATCAGGTCGCGGAGGACTCAGACAAGGATTTCAGTAAGCCCAGTCACACTCTGTGCAATGAGCTAGGGGAAATGGCCGACCACATCGCTCAATCTGGGGCACCCTACGTTTCTAACTTTTCCCTGGGCCAAAAGCAGCCCGTCCGAGGAAAAGAAGGTAGTTCCTTTCTCCCAGCACTGCAGACCTCAGCACACCAAATCAGCAGCATGGAACTCTCTACCCAAAGTAATGTGACAAAGAATCCCTGGGAGAGAAAATCCCGGCATGGAGGGTAGGTTTAGTGGGTAGGACTTTGGCGAGTGGCGAGTACCACACTTCGTCCGTAAACGGATTCCCATGTCCTTAGAAGAAAAATTGCAATCATTAGTCAAAAGTTCTAATCACTGTTCTCAGGAAATCACATGATGATTCTTTTTTCAGTGAGCACTTGCCTATAATTAATTACTTTTACAGTTGAAGGGTTGTTTACCAGTTTTAGCGAATTTCCCCTATAGGGAAGAAGCTATTACAGTAGGTCTCATAGTAAGATTTAAGCCCGAGACCATGACAATTTTTTTTATTTAGGTCCCCAGATGACTAAAACACTATTTGTTCAAATTTATATATATGTATATATATATATATATATATATATATATATATATATATATATATATATATATATATATATATATATATATGTGTGTGTGTGTGTGTGTGTCCGTGAATGCGATAACTTGAGTAAAAAACGTCCGATTACGATGAAATTTGGCTCAAATGTGTAAAGTGACATTTATGACTTTAAGTTCGAAAACCAGACAAATCGGGCAATGGGAAGGGGGGTTTATGGGGGTTTTAAATTTTCCAAAAATCAGTTTTTTGCAATTTTTACCCTAAAATTTTTAAAACACTTAATTTTCGTTCAGACCATGTTATAGAGCTTAAAAAAACAAATAATATGGTATTTTGAATTATTAAGCTAGGTTACGTGATTGTGGAGAAAATCCAAAAAAACCTGCTCATAAAATCTCCTATGTTAATCTTATGGGAAAAAGGTTTTTGGCTTTTCCTAAGTTAATTTTAATGTAAACTTCACATTTGCTTTTACCAATCAACTCAGCTCCACAAAACAATCATTTTGGTGTTTAAATTTTGATTCTACGTCCAACCGTTGCAGATATATTCAAAGTGCTAAACACAGTACGTTGTCCAATGTTATCCTTATGGAGAATAAATAAAATTTGATATCTCCATTATTAATGAATGTATATTGATGAAACTTGGCACGTGGGGTTACATAGTACTGGTATATTGATATTTGCACAAAACATTTATTTTTTGTTGATTATCCCCGTAGCAACGAACCTGCGTACTCAGCCCCCATGTTATTCTTATGGAGAATAAGTAAAATGTAGTGACTCCCTTAATTATGAACATAAATTAATAAAACTTGGTATGTGGCTTCACCTTGTTGAGTTATATTGATATTTGCATAAAAACCCATTTTTTTAGTTTCTTGTTGCAGCAAACTTGCTTACTCATCTCCCATGTTATTCTTATGGAGAATAATTAAAATGTTATATAGTGCTTACTTATGATTGAATATTGATTAAACTTGGTATGTGGCTTCACCTAGTTAAATCATATTTATATTTACATAAAAACCAATTGTTTGTGTTCCTTGTTTCAGCAAACCTATGTACTCATCACCAATGCTATTCTTATGGAGAATAATTAAAATTGTATATATCACTTATATATGAATATATTTTTATGAAACTTGGTATGCGGCTTTATATGGTATTAAGACATATATTATGCATTGGAAATTCGCTGAGTACGCAGGTTTGCTGTGACGGGGGTATTTATTATTATTTTATTCATTTTTAACACCAAAAACCCAAAATTAATATTCCTGAATTCCCAAATGAGTATATACCAATATTTTAGTTTTCCTATGATGCAGGTTTGTACCAAATGATTTTTGAGGCCCAAAAAGGCCAAATCTCAGAGTCAAAGGACAAAATTCTTCTGCTAGATTCCAAAATAAATTGTCACACGGAACCAAGAAAATAATAGACATTGCTTGTATTAGAGTTTAATAAATATGTGTTTTCAAAGTTGTTCTAAGTTTGTAATGGAAGTTGACCTAAGTTGACCTTAAGTTGACCTAAGATATTTTAATGATTATTTACATATAAAAGCTGTTGAAATGGGACATATGAACTATATCTTAAATATTTTTGATAAGCTTTTGGGAATTAGTCCATTAGATCCATGAGGCAATAAGGGAGGAATGTGGCGTTTTGGGTTTGGATAAACGTGGTTATCTGACTATTTACATAACGATTATTGCAAATTTCTAACCATATGTTTTACGTTTCATCGAGGTTATGAAGTAGAATGTTTGGTCGCCGCACGCGGCCGCTCCCCCAGTCACTTTTTTCAATAATCGGACTATAAACACATTTCCAATACCCCCGTCACAGCAAACCTGTTACTCAGCGAATTTTCAATCCATGTATATATGTGTCTTAACTCCATTTAAAGCCACATGCCAAGTTTCAGCAATATACATTCATAAATAAGACATTTATAACATTTTAATTATTCCCCATAAGAAAAACATGGCGGCTCAGTACGCAGGTTTGCTGAAACAAGGCACACAACAAATGGGTTTTCATACAAATACTAGCTGTTACCCGGCAGACGTTGTCATGCCTTTGACTATTACCAACTAAAACCAATATCACCAAGATCACCTGTCCAAGTAAACATGTCATTAGCTTTTATGTAAACAACAATATATTTCCATAAGGTTTATATGGGATCCCTTTTGGGTCTCGTGGGAGGAACCCAATTGAGTTAGGACGAAATGGATGGCTTGAAAACCTTTTCTGTGAAATTTTACATATATATACCAAGTTTCATGGCAAACGGTCCAACGGTGTCCGAGTCCATAAACTTCAAATATATATTCAAGCAAACAAACCAACTTACTTATTTATAAATATAGATAAATATAACTCAACTAGGTGAAGCCACATACCTAGTTTTAGCGAATTTCCCCTATAGGGAAGAAGCTATTACCATAGGTCTCATGGTAAGACTTAAGCCCCAGACCATGATAACTTTTTGTTTTGAGGTCACCAGATCCCAAAAACACTATCCATTCAAATTTATATATGTATATATATATATATATATATATATATGTGTGTGTGTGTGTGGGTGTGTGTGTGTGTGTGTGTCCGTGAATGCGATAAATTGAGTAAAAAACGTCCGATTTCGATTAAATTTTGCTCAATTGAGTAAAATGAAATTCATGACTTTAAGTTCGAAAACCACAAAAATCTGACCATGGGAATGGGGGTTTATGGGGTTTTTAAATTTTCCAAATATCAGTTTTTTGCATTTTTCACCCTAACGTTTTTAAAAAACTTAATTTTGGGTTTGACCATGTTAAAAAACAAATAATATGGTATTTTGAACTATTAACCTAGGTTAAGTGGTTGCGGAGAAAATCCAAAAACACCTACTCATAAAATCTCCTATGTTAATCTTATGGGAAAACAGTTTTTGGCTTTTCCTCAGTTTATTTTAGTGTAAACTTCAGATTTTCTTTTACCAATCTGTCGGTTCCACAAAACAATCATTTTGGTGTTTAAATTGTGATTCTACGCCCAACCGTTGCAGAGATATTCAAAGTGCTAAACACAGTACGTTGTCCAATGTTATCCTTATGGAGAATAAATAAAATTTGATTTCTCGATTATTTATGAATGTATGTTGATGAAACTTGGTATGTGGCTTCACGTAGTACTGGTATATTGATATTTGCACAAAAAATTGAGTTTTCGTTGATTATTCCCGTAGCAGCAAACTTGCGTACTCAGCCCCCATGTTATTCTTATGGAGAATAAGTCAAATGTAAGACTCCCTTAATCATGAACAAAAATTAACAAAACTTGGTATGTAGCTTCACTTGGTTGAGTTATATTGATAATTGCATAAAAACCCATTTTTTTGTCCTTGTTGCAGCAAACCTGCTTACTTAGCCCCCATGTTATTCTTATGGAGAATCACTAAAATGTTATATAGTGCTTATTTATGATTGAATATTGATGAAACTTGGTATGTGGCTTCGCCTACTTAAATTATATTTATATTTACATAAAAACCAATTGTTTGTGTTCCTTATTTCAGCAAACCTACGTACTCATTACAAATGTTATTCTTATATAGAATAATTAAAATCGCTTATATGTGAATATATTTTTATGAAACTTGGTATGCGGCTTTATGTGGTATTAAGACATATATTATGCATTGGAAATTCGCTGAGTATGCAGGTTTGCTGCGACGGGGGTATTATTAATTTACTATCTGTTACCCTCAGGCTTTGTCCCACAAATAATTTATAAAAACTATGAAAGTTGTGTGTGCTCAAGTGTTTCCACCGAGTATAAAAAATATTCCTCGCCAAAGACGAAAAAATCCCTCTTTATCCATCTCTTCATTCAGATCAATTCCTTTTTTATCCTAAAATTCCCGATTCCCGCAAGATCAAATTATCACTATTTCTCTGTTTATGCATGTATATATAAAATAAAAACATAAATATATAGAGATATATGTTTAATCTAAAGTAGATTTAGGCATATATCAATTATTTTAATTTTTAAACATCAAGTTCAAAAGATTGACATTGATTTATTATTACACTATTTTATATTTTAAAATTCTCATAAAAAAGGAAATATAATCTTTTGGATAAAATCAATACAAAATGTATTTTTTGCAGTTTAAAGGATTAAAATAATAAACATTCAATGTAAGTGACAGTCCCATCCCATACATGACTCCATGAAAGATTTTCAGAGAGTAATAATAAGTAACTACGATAGTGAATGTAAAGAAATAAATGTGAATAAAGAAATGTTTTTATAATACATCACAAACTATTTTAAAACAATTAGGCACTACGACTTTTTTATTAAGTTGTTTTGTAGAATGTAATCGTATTAAGCCAAACATTAAATTTAAAACAAATATACTAATAGTACCTTAAAAATGCCTCTTAATCCCTCTATCCATCTTTCATCCTTCTTACACCTCAAAAATCCCTAAAAAGGGATAAAAATCCCTCGAGTGAAAGCTCTGTAGTGTCTGCATTCTGTGGTTACCCCGTAGAACTAATACGAATCAAAATCAGCTGTTTCTATTTTCATCAGCTCAAACAAAAATGAATGTCCATAAGGAATACATGGGAACTTTGTCGGGGTCTTTGGCGAAGCCTTAGAACTTATAACTTACAAAGTTCCCATGTAAATGGTGGATAAAAACCATTTAGTTTTCCTATTTCCTATTTTATGCCTAAATAATCAGTGTACAAAATTTCAACTCTCTAGATAAATGGGAAGAAGGAGAATTCGTGATAAGTGTGCATGTGAGTAAGTCTAGTGAGTCAGTGAGTGAGGGCTTTGCCTTTTATAGGTATAGAAGATGTTCATTATTAAGGGAAGTATAATTATACTGATTCCCCACAAGGCAAACATGGAGGCTGAGTATACAGGTTTGCTGCTATGGGGACTTTCGGCAAGAAAAGTGTTTTTTGTGCAAATATCAATAGACCACAACTAGTTGAAGCCACATACCAATAAAGCAATATACCAGGTTTTGTTAGGATACGTTCATAAATAAGCGAGATATATAATTTGTCTTATCCTCCATAAGAATAACATTGGACAACGTACCGTATTTAGCACTTTCAATATCTCTGAACCGAATTAACGTAGAGAAATTATCAAAACACCAAACTTGTTTTTTTTTTAGCTGAATTGAATGGCGAAACCTAAACTTTGATTTCTTAAAAGATTATATGTAAAAATGTCGGAAAACATATTTTTGGGGTACAAACTCCCCCTCCCCTCCCTACCAAAAAATTTCCCCTTTGGAAAAAGCAATCAGTCTGGTTTTCAAAATGTTGCTTTCTACAATTGTACCCATTTTCAAATAATCAGACCATTTTTACGAATGTTATCGCACCCACGGACATATATATATAAAACCACAAAAAAACCAAAACTGAAAAACCAAAACTGATGTTTTTGTTTGACATCAGGAAACTGACACACACTTTCTCCCTTTTAGACCAACTTTAATGAATAAATTACTTTTATTTACTAAATATAGAATACAAAGCACGGTCAAATGTACAGAAAATCTTGTAAACAAGTTGTTTTCAAAAATATCCACCCAAATCCATATTTAGGAAGCACTTCAGAATTCATCGCTACACACGTGGTTTTAAGAAGGGAAATGCCCCTATTCCCCCCCTCCCCGTCAGGGTTGTTAAGTGGCAACATACTTCGAATTTCCTCTATTGGTCAATGCTAACTTGACAAGCATTTCAAGTTTGAACGAAATTGATCAATAAAAAGAGAGAAATAGTAATTTTTGTATTTCCCAGACAGAATAACGTACTGCTTTTACCGCAAAATGAAAATTTAAATTTTCTCCGCAACCAGTAATCGTAGAATAGGAATTCAGAATACAAAATTATTTATTTGTTGAGCTCTTTTTAATGGTGAATAGTAATATTTTTAATTAATGTTTTTTAATGAAAAATAAAAAAATGACTTTTGATATTTTAAGTCTTGTAATTTCTGAACCCGAATTTTTACAGAAATGATAGTGGTGTCATTTTCTTTGAAAACTAAATTTCTACAAATGACTAAAGTTTAATCAAAATCGATAGAGCCATTTTTGATAAATCTTCGTTTTTCATGTTTTTTGGCGGTTATGAGGGGATAATTACCCTTCAAAATCAAAAATTCCAAAAAATGAAAAAACGCCTGGAGATATCGTGGATTAGTACTTACATCAAAACTTTCATAAAAATCGGACCATTGGTTAGGGTTCTATCTCTGTACACATCCATACAGACAGATAGACAGACAGACATCACGTACAAATTACTTTTTTTGAGTTCAGGGAGCACCAAAACGAATATTTCCACTAACAACTCAAATTCGAAAATTTTGACGAAAACAATACTTTCTCCTTACTACGTATAAGGGGGAGAAAGTAAAAAGTGACACTATTTGAATTAGTTGCTTGTTAATTTACACTGCAGGACCTGCAGAACATCATTGTTTTGCCTCACATTATTGGTGACGTATTTTTAGATCGCGGCCTGATTTAGAAGCTACAAGGGCCCCCCTCGAATCACAAAATATTTTTGGGCCGACGTTGGCCCATGCCCGCATAACCCGCGGTGCGGTGGGACCTACGGAAACAGCGTTCATTGTACTGCCCACAGTTGAAACCTTGTTTTAAATTATAATATTTAAAATATTCAATAAAACGAAACTTGTTTGGTGTAGTTGAACAGTTGTGTATTTTTTCAAGTCAAAGTATTAAAAGGTGGGACGTTTTAAGTTCAGCTACTTACATTTTGAAAAAATGTTGTCAAACACGCTGGTCATCTCGGATTGATTCTTTGAAAGCTTTAAGTCATAACTAATCACGTTGACATAATAAGAGTATTGACAAAAATGTTCTTCAATTCCTTTAATTAAAGAGAGAAAACTCAAGCCACCTCATTAAAAATAAACATGGAAAGCTTTGAATTTGTGTTTTAAATGGTTTTGCATACCTACTTCAATACCTGAGCCTACGAAACCAATCAAATTACTTCGAGATTTGTAGGAAAATGAATAATCAGTAATAATGTTGTTATAGTAAACATTAAGAACGAGTTCGCACGCAGCACGCTGACGTGAGGGAAGTGAATTTCCACATAAAAAACTATAAAAACTCAAAATCAGTTAAAAACATACAATTATTCCAATTTTCATTCAAATCTGAAAATTTTGATTTTTTGGCTGTTCTGATACTCCTGGTTCTATTTACCTACAATGCTGGGAATACAATTTTGCGCATTATAAGGTTAGGAGAAGGTCCAGTCAGGCTTTAAAGTAGGCGTGAGGTTGTTGGGAATGATAAAAGTACACCAAAAAATGATTAACAGGTTTTTCTAATGTAAAACCCCCATAAGACAACGTACTGTGTTTGGTCAATACACATTTCCTTTAATAACTCGGTAAATATATATGCTAGAATGACGAGATAGTGCTTACAAGTTTCGCCACACTAATTCCCATATTTTTACATTCGTAGGTAATTTCACATCAGGGGCTTTTCTGACCCTTTTTGAGCCCAAAAACTTGAAATTTGAAAGAATAATCCCCAAAAAAGAGGTTTAGAGTTTTCCGATTGTTTTGCCCAACGAACTTGTCCAACTGATCATAGAAAGGAACGTCCCTACCAAATTTGAAGTAAATCGGACAAAAAATGCGACCGCGAGAGTGTCTACACACACACACACACACACACACACACACACACACACACACACACACACACACACACACACACACACACACACACACACACATACATACACATATATATATATATATATATATACATATTTATATATACAATTTTGAACGAACCCCCAAAGCGTGTTCAGGGGGTCACGTTAGGAACTTCTATGGTGGTCCCGGGCTTAAGTTTCACCGTGCGGGTCATGCTAAGTCTGGCGACAGCTGAGCAAGAGCGACAACAGACGCACGTGTGTACACTCCCGTATGGTTCCTGGTACTGCTACTGCTAGGCCACCGGACTGCAAACTGTCGACACGACATCGCGGCGGCGAAGCAGTCCCTGGCGGCAGCTGACTGCACTGGGCGACATCGCTGCGGTGTCGCTGCCGCCGCTCGCCTGTGTGTGTGTGTGTACAGCTCCATTTGTCTCTGTGGTCCGCTACGACGCGCTGCGATGCCGCTGCGATGTCGCCGCTGCAACTGTCGCTTGTGTGTAATAGTTCACTTACCATAGGAAATTCACTAATAATTAGATTTTTTAGCATGATAATAATAATATCTTTCATTCTTTGGTCGTTTCGTTTTATAAGTGAATAAGCATTTAAAAACAGCAATAATGTTATTAGTAGACTTTAATAATTAACTTATTTTTGGGCTAGTAGTAATATATTTCATTCGTTGTGCATATATGAAACACTTTAAAACTGCAATAAGTTGTATTACTTTAATTTCCCTCAATTCTAGTTGCATTAAAAGTAAAATTGAAAGCGAGTATTTTAACAAATTTTACACACAGCCAATATTTTACCATTTTGCATAGCAATTTTAAACAGTTGGTTAGTAGTGTCAGTTTTCGAGCAGTGTAGTGACAATTCTGTTATGTAAATTATTTTTCTATAATGAAACAGTGTAAATATGTGATAGAGATAAGTTATGATAAATCGGTGGCTCATGATGGGATCCGTTTCAAAACCTCAAGGTACAACCGTAAACGCTACATAGCGGCGATTTCACTTCAAACCGAATCTGGATCCACACCAAATTCTTGTTACACATTTGTTCAGGAACAGGGCGAGTTACTGACCTAGGTCCTTGACGTTACACAGCTTTACGTTTTCACACTTGTCGATTTATTCTTAGGTATCTCTATATATAATTCCGTAAGTCAAATTTTTGTAAAGAAATTGTGAGTGACTGGATGGCCGTAGAAGGATGGGAGGGGTATCATTTTAAAGGTCTTGACGTGAATTTTGAGGGAAAACTATTCATTTTTCTTATTTTTTTACCATAAATTCGCAACAGAATAAAACTTTTCCCATTAAAACAACATGGGGTTTAATTTGTTTACATCTTTTGAAATTAAAACAGCTGTGCCACAGAGTTAAATTAGCCTTTGATATTGATACCAGCTGTACTTATTCAGTTTGTTTACTTTTAAACTACAGCAATGTATAGTTGTTTATTTTATTAAAAACATAAGACAGTATAATAATATTATATTATAATGCTAGAAAATCAGTGCTTATTTATAAATGACCAATGAAGGTTGATAAAAAATTTATGTATTTTGGTTTTTTAGGGGCTTTTGCCCCTACAAGCCCCTAGTTTTATACTATAATGACGTAATGGAACTTTATTAAAAACATTATATCCTTAATCCTATTATTAAAATATTTATTTAAATTAAACAATACTGGAACTCGTTATGTTTCTGGAGGTTAGGAAACGTCCTTGGTTCATGCAACCTTATTCTAAAATATAGTAGGTCTAATGGAAAGCGGAAAGAGATAGGGTGAAACTGTAGGATTATGTTACATGGGGGCCCTAAAATAAGTTTGCAGGGGGCCCACAAAAATCAGTTATTCCACTGTCTTGAACCTACCCTCAGGGCCGGATTTAAGCATAGGCTACTTTAGCTACCCACACACGGTAGAGTATACTCGACGGTTTTTACCCAACATCGAACCGAGTGGCGAACCCAACATATCAGGCATTGTCCACACACGATCGAGCCACTAATCGAGCATGTTGGGAGCACCGCCAGCTGAGAAATGGATTTAGACGCGGCCATCGCTATTTGTCCTGGTGTTTTTTCCCTAAACAGGGATTTTTTTAATTACTGGGTGGATCATTTTTAAAAACAACTTGTTTATGAGATTTTCTGTACATTCGACCATGCTTTGTATTCTAAATTTAAAGTAAATAAAAAGTAATTTATTCATTAAAGTTGGGCTAAAAGGGAGAAAGTATGTGTCAGTTTCTTGATACCGTTCATGTACTTTTCTAAACAACCACTTCACCTAGGTTTATGATACCAAATACTAAATTATTTGTTTTTAAGCTCTATAAAATAGCTTTAACCAAAATTGAGTGTCTTTTGTTTTTGTTTTCATTTTAGGGTAAAAAGTTCAAATAAACGGTATCAGGAAACTGACACACACTTTCTCCCTTTTAGACCAACTTTAATGAATAAATTATTTTTATTTACTAAATATAGAATACAAAACACGGTCGAATGTACAGAAAATCTTGTAAACAAGTTGTTTTCAAAAATATCCACCCAAATCCCTGTTTAGGAAGCACTTCAGAATTCATCGCTACACACGTGGTTTTAAGAGGGGAAATGCCCCTATTCCCCCCCTCCCCGTCAGGGTTGTTAAGTGGCAACATACTTCGAATTTCCTCTGTTGGTCAATGCTAACTTGACAAGCATTTCAAGTTTGAACGAAATTGATCAATAAAATGAGAGAAATAGTAATTTTAGTATTCCTCAGACAGAATAACGTACTGCGTTTACCGCAAAATGAAAATTTAAATTTTCTCCGCAACCAGTAATCGTAGAATAGTAAATCAGAATACTAAATTATTTATTTTTTGAGCTCTTTTTAATGGTGAATGGTAATATTTTTTAATTAATGTTTTTAATGAAAAATAAAAAAAAATTCTTTTAATATTTTAAGTCTTATAGTTTCTGAACCCGAATTTTTACAGAAATGCGAGTGATGTCATTTTCTTTGAAAACTAAATTTCTACAAATGACTAAAGTTTAATCAAAATCGTTAGAGCCATTTTTGATAAATATTCGTTTTTCATGTTTTTTGGCAGTTTTGGGGGGATAATCACCCTTAAAAATAAAAAATTCCAAAAAATGAAAAAACACCTGGAGATATCGTGGATTAGTACTTACATCCAAACTTTCATAAAAATCGGACCATTGGTTAGGGTTCTATCTCTGTACACATCCAAATATCTATCCAAATTATAATATCCAAATATTCTATCTCTGTTAAAATATTCCAAATTCTTAAAACCAATGTAGAAACCTGTGACCAATTTTTTTAAACATACATTTAACGTCAGTTTGACGTATAATAAATTAATATTAAATTTAAAATTTACGAAAATGTATACAAATTATGGTTGAAAAATCTAAATGCTTATGTTATAGACAATCTATTAAAACTGCCTAACATGTGTTTTACATTTTAATATTTATTTGGCATCAAACTTGATAAATCGTTAACATTCCAAATTCAAGAAAGTGTTTAAACCTTTGTTGTCAACACTTGATTATTTGTTAATAACCATGTCGTTTACATAATTTGTATGTCAAAACTAAACAGGATAAATAAAATACGTCTTATACAACACTAAAAAATATATTTACACTTACACTGTACTCACATACAAGACGGTAAAATATACATAATACATAAATATACATTTATTTATCCTGTTTATATATATATATATTTATATATATACTATGGAATTTCCTTATAGATTATAGAACTTTCAAATGTAGAGCGGCGCGGTACGGCGCCGTCCGTGGCGTAGAGAGCCGCTACCAGCACTACACAGTGTTCACAGCCAACGAGCCAGTCTAACCAGCGGCAGTGCCAGTGTAATACCAGCTAGGATGGCTGCTCTGTGGGCTTATAGTCTCATGACTACCGTCGTGTTCCGTCTCTCGTAAGTCAATATTTTGTTCTATAAAATAAATACCGCACACTACAACATTTAAGTACGCACATTCAGCGTCGTAAATCACAAACACGACATTAGTACAGGAGATGTATGAAAAATATAGGTGTTAGGTGGAACTAATTCCCGCAAATCGGAGTTTGATTTTTACTTTCTCCCCCTTATACATTGTATAAGGAGAAAGTATTGTTTTCGTCAAAATTTTTGAATTTTAGTTGTTAGTGGAAATATTTGTTTTGGTGATCCCTGAACCCAAAAAAAATATTTTTACGTGATGTCTGTGTGTCTGTGTGTCTGTATGGATGTGTACAGAGCTAGAGCCCTAACCAATGGTCAGATTTTTATTAAATTTGGTATGTAGGTACCAATCCACGATATCACAAGGCACTTTTTCATTTGTTGGAATTTTTGAATTTTACGGGTAATTATATCCCAAAAACCGCCAAAAAACATAAAAAATCAATATTTCTCAAAAATGGCTCTAACGATTTTGATTAAACTTTAGTCGTTTGTATAACTTTAGTTTTCCAACAAAATGACACCACCCGCATTTCTATAAAAAATCGGGTTCCGAAATTACAAGACTTCAAATATGAAAAATTAAGTTTATTGGATTTTGGACTTTTCTAAAAAAAAAACATAAATATAAGAAATATTAGTATTCCCCATTAAAAATAGCTCAAAAAACTAAATAATTTAGTGTTTTGAATTACTATTTTACGATTACTGGTTGCGGAGAAAATTTAAATTTTCATTTTACAGTAAACGCAGTACACGTTGTTCAATGTTATTCTTAAGGGGAATACGAAAATTACTATTTCTCTCTTATTTATTGATCAATTTCGTTCAAACTTGAAATGCTTGTCAAGTTAGTATTAAGCAACAGAGAAAATTCGAAATATGTTGCCCCTTAATATCCCTGAGGGGGGGAATAGGGGGCATTTCCCCTCTTAAAATCACGTGTGTAGCGATGGATTCTGTAGTGCTTCCTAAACAGGGATTTGGGTGGATATTTTTGAAAACAACTTGTTTACAATATTTCGTGTACATTCGACCGTGCTTGTATTCTATATTTAGTAAATAAATAGTAATTTATTCATTAAATTTAGTCTGAAAGTATTCATTACATTCTGGAGAAAGTATGTGTCAGTTTCCTGATACCGTTTATTTACTTTCTCCCCCTATACATAGTATATGGAGAAAGTGTTGTTTTCGTCAAAATTTTCGAATTTGAGTTGTTAGTGGAAACATTCGTTTTGGTGCTCCCTGAGCCCAAAAAAGTGATTTTTACGTGATGTCTGTCTGTATGGATGTGTACAGAGCTAGAGCCCTAACCAATGGACCGATTTTCATGAAATTTGGTATATAGGTACTAATTCTCAATATCTCCAGGTGTGTTTTTCATTTTTTTTAATTTTTAAGGTTAATTATCCCCCAAAAATCGCCAAAAAACATGAAAAATCCAAATCTATCAAAAATGGCTTTAACGATTTTGATTAAACTTCAGTGGTTTGTAGAGCTTTGGGTTTCCATTTCTGTAAAAATTCGGGTTCAGAAATTACAAGACTTAAAACATCAATGATTCAGTTTTTTTATTTTCCATTCCAAACCATAAATGTTAAAAAAGATTACTATTCATCATTAAAAAGAGCTGAAAAAACTAAATAAAGTAGTGTTTTAAATTACTATTCTACGATTGCTAGTTGCGGAGAAAATATAAATTTTCATTTAGCAGTAAACGCAGTACGTTGTCCAATGTTATTCTTATGGGGAATACAAAAATTACTGTTTCTCTCTTATTTACCGATCAATTTTATTAAAAATGTATATGCAGGTCGTTAGCATTGACCAACAGAGGATGTTCGAAATATGTTGCCATTTAACCCTGTGGGTGGACAAGGGGGCATTTCCCCTCACAAAACCACTATATGTAGCAATGGATTATGTAGTGCCTCCAAAGCAGTGATTTGGGTGGATGTTTTTTAAAACAACTTGTTTACAAGATTTTCTGTACATTCGACCGCGCTTTGTATTCTATATTTAGTAAATAAAAAGTAATTTATTCATTAAAGTTGGGCTAAAAGGGAGAATGTATGTGTCAGTTTCATGATACCGTTTATTTAGTTTTCCATGTGTAATATTTCTCTGGTGCAGGCCTCATTTCACATAGTTTAGGCTGCAGTTGGTTTCCTACTTTTTTCCAACCCCACTCTTCTGGATTATCAGCATTGGTGTTCAGAGTTTTCCAGTAAAGGCATTGTAGATACAAGCGGCGAAGATGTTGAACAGCAGCATCTTCTGTATGTGGCAATCGTTCCATATTAAATTCACTTTTAGCAGACTTTTAGGTAGAGTTTATGTCGTAGTTGGTTCCGAGTCTCTGTCTTTGGATTTCCACCGTACAATGATACCAATGCTTTAATGCCAATATCTGCGAGCTCTTCTCTTGTTGCATTTGCTGATCCAAACAGAGTAGCACAATAGGTAAACTCCTGACATGTCAAAAAATGTTTATATACTGCCGATTTACCATATAAGGAGCTAGTGGTATCACATCCTGTTAGGCCTACAGCATGTCAAAAGAGAATAGTTTTACAACCCTTTTCGACAAGCACATTTTGCATAATTTTAATGTCACATTTCTTATATACAAACAATATTTCTTATGTTACGGTACATCAAAAGCACATGAATATCAGGGTCATCAGCAACAACTGTTACATGATTTTCCTCTGCTAAGGTCAGTGCTGATTTTACAATTAGAGTGTCAGCATCATCTGTAGCATGAATTACAGTGAGGCCATTCGCTTCTAGGTGTTTTCTGAGCATGGTTTAAAACGCTGTCTGTTTTCATTATTAGAGAGGAAGGGTCCTTTGCCAATGAGAAGTGGAGATCTCTCAGTCATTTTGACAGTTACTGCCGTAACTGATGTGCCGTCGTGATGTTACATATTACGTAAAGCACTTAAGGGGGAAGGGGGTATGACGTAACGTTATTCTGTGGAGGGGGGATCACTACAAAATAATATCAATTTTTATTTTATAAATGTATAGTTTTTATTTCAGTCTGCTCTGGTACACCTGGTTCTACTTCAAATTATACTAATATATTTAAACAGAAAAAACAAGGAATTAATATATATATATATATATATATATATATATATATATATATATATATAAACAGTGTGAGGGGGGGGGCTGAGTGTAGCAAACTAATTTAGCGTTACGTCATAAATATATACATTATAACAACCAGTATAATTTACTTAGAGTAACTCTTAAAAAATAAGGTTGGCAACACTACGGAAAAAAATATGGTAACACTGCAGACATATGGGTTAGAAAAAAGTGATTGGAAGTGGAAGGGAAGGGGAGGATCTT
This sequence comes from Allygus modestus, assembly GCA_963675035.1. Classification (NCBI taxonomy): domain Eukaryota; kingdom Metazoa; phylum Arthropoda; class Insecta; order Hemiptera; family Cicadellidae; genus Allygus; species Allygus modestus. Next base: position 356,979,990 of record OY776111.1, on the reverse strand, counting down.
TTCTTTGTAATAGATTAGAAAAATGGGTTTGTGTAAAATATAACAAAAATTGGTACCTCAAAAAGTAAACACGAAAAGGTAGAATTTAACCTGGGACCGCATGATTGTGAATCCAGTGCCACATCCATTAGACTACCATAGCATATCTAACTAAGTAAAAGTTACAATTCATCAAGCAGTAGACGGCGCGCTGTGATTTTAAAATTTGCCACGGGTAGCGCTCGGTGTGATTTCAAAGTTTTACACCTGGCAGCGCTCACGTAGGAAATGTCTCCTCTTCCAGTGGCTCGTGTGTCTTTTTAACTGCTAGTATATTTTCCCCATAACAACTTTTTAGTCTGGGAAAACGTATCCATAGTAATACTCGCAATAACCTGGGGCACTCATTTTTTCATAAGAATAACCATGATAATATTTTAGCGACTGGGGTGGAGCCCTAAAGCTACCCGAGTGTAATAGATCAATTGACTGAAATCGCACAGAAAACTGACCAAATAACATGAAAATTTGTCCAGGGGGTGGAGCTCTATAAGGTTGGTGGGGGGGGTTGTATCCAACGCTGGGAAATAATTCAAGATCAAGACATGCGGCTTTGTAAAACAAATCCAAAGAACCATCACACGTCCAAATTGGACTTCGGAGAGTGATATGAGGAGCCAGTGGGGCGGAGCCCTGAGGTCGCGAAAAAGTTATCCAAAGACCTTTAGCCTCCCAACAACATGGTATGGTCCGGGAGCAGATTTGAAGAGCCGTTTTCGAGCCATTTCGGAAAACAACTTTTATTCATAAGAATAACATGGCAAATTTTGACGCCAATGGGGCGCACAGCCCTGACGTAAGATAAAAAACTAATCTAAAATTGTTTGGTCCTCTACAACGTGGTATGGAACGGGAGCAGTTTAGAGGTGCCGTAATCGAAATCACCTGGGACCCAAACACACACACGCACAACTTTACTATTAGTATAGATAAGTTACAAATAACAAATACATCTCGCACGGTATCGTACGATATTTTTGTAAGAAAGAATTTAGGAGACTCGATTTTAAGTACTTGTTAAGTGTTGTTAGATGTTATCCAGAAGTTAGGCTAAGTGTGTACAGTTGATTCAACCTTATATAATAGAACCTTTGTTGTAACAGCTGGATCGGATCAGCTGATCTATTCTCCGCAGTCACGATGATGTTTTTTTTACATCCTTTATATAAGACTACATTCACACACGACAAAAACAAATTTCATATTCGTTTTCAGCTCCAACAAAAACTAATATGAAAAAAATCCCTTTAATTTGATATCAAACATGACTTTTTAAGATTTTTTTTAATTTTCAAGTTTTCAATATGGCGGCCAAAAAGCGCATTTTCCATAGTCCGTTTTTTTTAGACTTTTAGTATTGCTATTGTATACCATCAAAGAACCTAAAAAATAAAATTATATTTTTGTGGTAATTAGTTCAACCCTAAACAATATATCTCCTTTACTGCAGGGATAAGCGTTTATTTATGTTTACTACTTATTTTGGTTTGTATACGATTTACTTATTTTTATTGTTTCACTATTATTGTTAAATACAAATTTCAGGCGTATCATTATAACTTCAGATTCAACTATTTTCAAGATATGTAGAAAACCAGGACATTAACTTAGTGTAACTGCATTTACGATTTCAAAATAGTGATTTAATATTACTATTTTAATGGCTTTGGTTCGGAATTTATTGTGACCATCTATCTTCTATATTATTAATACGCTACAAAAGCAAACCTGGTAAACAATAAGGTTTTCGTTTTAAGTTTACCCCCAGATATTGTACACTAAAACGCACGTCTAGTTGTGCAGATGTGCAAACTGGATTTATATTTCGGTTTAGGCCTCATGGCTCTGCCCCACGGAACTTCCAAGTTCCCATGTTATTCATATGCAAGGTTCGTAGAGCTTTCAGACAAAGTGTGCTGAGTCGATCTATTTAAGGTTTTCTACTTTACCGGAAGAGACCTCGTAAAAACAGCTGGAAGGTCACGTGATCACCAATCCAATCTGCAGTGTTGCTGGAAACACGATATTTATCGTACGAGTACCATATTTTCCTCATCAGTTTAATTATAATTAACATTGTTTAACTGCTTACATTCTATGATCAGCTGTTATTTATGAAACTAATATATTGTTTTGATTTATTTGTATCATTAGATTAATCGATAAAGGGTTTAAATGTTCTTTCTGCATGTCCAGTGGCAATTTAAAAATAGCTGTACCATTATTATACCCTTAAGGTTGACTACACTTTATGGTATGTTGTTGATTTATGAATCAGCTGGACGACCTCGTAAGACATCTTTGCTGCGAACATTGCTCTTATGTAAATAAGCACACCTGGTCTGAAAGCTCTACGAACCTTGATTCATATGGAGGAGATTTTTATTTGGTTTATGTCACATGTGTTTTTTTTAAACGACTTCATTTGTTTCATTCAATTCATTTAAACAAACAGCTGTTATAAGGATTATATCAAACTACAGTCTGTCTCTGTTTTGTTTACAATTTTTCTACTCTGAATTTCCATCGCGTTGCGAAGTATAGAGGCATAGCAGCTAGTTATTCCTTATAGCGAAAAATGCAGTAATTAATTAACACACATTACAATTCAACAAGTCAACTGAAACATCCAATGCAAAATAAACATCATATCCAATGGACTTTGTTTACTGATTAACGATCAGTGATCCGTTCCTATAAACTAGGTGTACGCTCATTCTTCCCGTAAGAGAATGAACAAAGATTGAATTTTTAAATATAATTTGAATACAAATTTTACGTATTTAGCTTTGTTAACATACACCTTTTTTAGCCAAACACATTTACAATAGGTCAACAAACATCTAGACCGTATTGTTGAATATCTAAATAATTATAATTTGTTCATATTTTAATCTGTCAGAGAATGATCACAAATGTGTGAATGTACAAGTACAAATACTAATGATTTCAACAGTTTATTTGTATTTAAAAATGCTTAGAGAAAATCTGTATTGATATATTATAAAACTAAGGAGCTTTGCAAACGTTCGCAAGCATACGTTAACGTGGCTACTAAAATATGTTACAGCCTTAAGAGATACTTAAGAGTCACCCGAAAAAATTCGAAGTACCAGATATCATACTAATCATAAATATTATAAAGCTGAAAGTTTATAAGTTTGTTTATTAGTTTGTGGCTCCATTACGCTGCAACCACGGAACCAACTGAGCTGAAATTTGGTAGGAAGATAGCTAATATCCTAAAGTAACATAAAGGCCTATTCAAGTTTAAAAATTCCTTTAGGGTTTAGCCCCAGTGGCTATTAAACTCACCATGTTAATCTTATGGGCATTAGCATTTACTGGATCAGATGATAACTAAAACAGGTGATCTGCATTTTAGATTTTGAGTTTATTTATTTGTTTACATTATTATTTACACTTTTGATGCACATTTATCATGTAATGCCTAACTAAAACATATGTTCTGTATTTTAGATTTTAAGTTTATTTGTTTGTGTATATTTTGTATGAAGATTAAATATAGATGGTCATATAAAGAAAGAATCAAATGTACATTGAGGTATAATAACAACTGGAGTGACCTTAAAAATACTCGTTAGTTGGGGCCATGGTGAAAACTACTCCAAGGCATTTAAACAAACTGATTTACTTTCCCCTGGCAAAGCTCGGCCCCCAGGTACTACTTAAACTAGGTATACAATGCAGTTGTCTGCTTGCAATATTGAGCGGAGCGAGTATTTATTTAATCAATAATTTTCAGAAATGTATCGACAAACAAACCACTAAAAAACAAAACAACAATTTCACAGAAAACTACTGTATTTACAAACAGCTGATAGTAACAGTCTGCATTTAAATTTGATCCATATAACAGCTGTATAATCAACACACAGTAAACAAACCAAATGAAATATTTCTCCTATTAAAATAACATGGTAACTTTAAAGGGCCGTAGGGCAGAACCCTTATGTCCGATTTGGACCATTTCAGATTTATACCTTCCCATAGATGGTTACTATGACCGAGCAAAATTTCGTGAGGATCACTCCAGCCGTTCAGGAGGAGTACGTGTAAATAAAAAGCCAGAGTGTAGTATAGGAGCTCGGCTCAACTACATAACTTTGAGAGTTTGCTGATTGATTATTAACCGCTGTTATAATTATTTTGTTGTTATTTTAATTTCTAGAAGGCCTATGTTAATTTGTTTACTTTTCGTAGTGGTTTTTTTTACATTATTCGATTTTTCCTGGGGATGGGACATGTCTAGAATTTATTTTTATCCCAGAAATTATTTTTTTAGATCACAAGAGTTGAAGGAAACATTAATATTTTTTTAAGGAAATCGTTGGAGCCGTTTTTGAGAACAGAGTTACAAGGAATCAACCAAGCAATCAATCAAGCAAACCTTAGTCATATTAAAGTGTAGGATAGGATTGAGTAAAAATAAGTCTGTATTTGTATTGATTGACTATAACATATTTTTACTCTTAGGTTTTTAATCTTATAGAGTGTACACGTGACAGGGACGATGATTCTGGATTTTAGCTTGTTTGAAGTTCTGCATACTGATGGCCATGGCTGGATTTAGAATCTGAAGGCCCTAGCCTACTCCCTAAATACGAATGCGGACCCTTACCGGCCAGGTCACCTTTCCTATTTTATGTGTATATATAACCTATGCTTGTATTAGGCCCTGCAGATGGCGTTGAGTAATTACCTTAAGTTCATATTGCCAAAATTCGTATTGCTGCCTAGTGTATATTATCGTCGTCATAGCAAGATATTGTGAAGTGATTTTCATTATAGAACGTAAACTGAACTCCTTGCGTCAGTCCAAGGATCATGGGATCATGGGTTTATAACATGGCATGGATTTAGAAATTTAATCAATCAAACAAAACATAACCTACTCCTTTACTCCAGAAACAATGTTTACAGTTGTGTGATTTAATAAATAAAGATATAACCCAGCTGACATTTTAAAGACAACCATAGTCAATAGCTTACTACGAAAACCGATTCAACTACTGAATAACAAACATTAAAATTAGTTTCAATAATTATTAATAATCCAAAATAAAATACAAATGCTGTGTTAAAACATCCCTTAGGTATCCAAAATGTCTCCTTCAAAATTTCATTACGAAATGTTTTATCGTTATTTAGTATTTCGATAAAACACACACACACACACACACACACACACACACACACACACACACACACACACACACACACACACACGGCCACTGAACTTTCACCAATACAGTGATTCACTTCGTTCATCTATTATACGACGACTCTATTTACCAGGGACTCCCGCATTTATAATATGTAAATGTCGGGTAAAATTCCTTAGATTTTATATCTTCCTGCGATTGACTAATCACATCATTCGTTCCCCACCTCCTCTTGGTGGTAGCAGAAATTCGCTTAAGTATATTTGCTTTTAAATTTCAAGGCGAGTGAATCGTTATGCATTTTTTCGTAAGGCATTCGTGAGAAATATCGCTCACTTGTCTTATCTTTATCAATGAATACACAAACCATTTTTTTTAATATGCTACAATTGGTAATTAGCAAACCCGACCACCACCTTTCACCCCCCACCTACCCCCCCCCCCATTTACCTTTTCCACCTATTGCTGAATTTAAAAAGAACATTATTATGTTCAAAACAAATATTTTTATATGCTCTTTGCTCTGCACACATAAACAACAATATAACTCTTATAAAAATAAACATAACTTGTATAAAATTTAAAACATTACACATTCGTGTCGTTTACATTAAATATCATGATGATTCAATTGTTTTCTCTTGACAAATTCACTGCCATCACTGGGAGGCCTCCGTGGAGTTATCATTACATGTAGGCCTAATACGCTGGATGCATGAACATTTCATACTATATAAATACCCGGCTTTTCTCTATCAAAATCAACATTACCACTTACGAGTAAAATGACATATAGGCCAAATGTATTTCCAAAACGCCTCATGTATGAAGGTTTTTTTATTTTGATAGAAAGGTTTAATATTCATTAAAGGATGAATGTTTTTTTTAATATTGGAAATAGTTCTACAGTTAAGAAGCTGTGTAAACAATCTGAAACCAATCTGAGCAGTCGTTTTGACTTTTATCACACGACACACACACACACACACACACACACACACTTCTTTCAATTATTGTTACATTATTGATAGGTTTTACTTTGTTCGCATCCAACTAAGCAAAGACATTATTTTATCCTATATATTATACAAATATGATTTTCTAAATTTTGTATATTTGTTATGTAATCATTTTATGTAATCACGAGAGTGACTTTACTTTCACGAATAATGCTTTGTAATTTTCAACATGACTTACACTGTTACATGATTCAGAATGTCCATCAGCAGCATTGCAAAACTTAAAAATATTTGTTGGGGTTAAAATAATAATTAAACTTTGTAATCAGCATGTTTACGAAAAAATTACAATACGTAGAAATGCAAAAATGTAAAAACATGAATAAAATTACTAACAAATATATTCACAGTTATCTTCTTTCATCGATAGAAGATGGTTATTATATATATAAAGGTTTGTCCGTCAGTATGTGGTCGTGTGTGTGGTCGTTGTGTGTTCGGAACGCAATAACGTGAATACAGCTGCACGTATCGTTTTCGGATTTCACACAAATATTTTCCACTACATTTCACGCTTCCAGTTCAAAAATTGAACACATTCGTTAAATAGTTGTTTTATTAATTAACATTTAAAAGTTGTAACGTTTCCATAAGGTAAAGCATCGGACAAAAATTACTGGTTTTAAAGTACGAGATACTAATACAATATTCTTTCGTAATTACAAGAAACTACTAAAATATGGGTTTATTCATGTTTTATGGTTAAATAAATAAAATACTCTCCGTTTAACATAATTTAATTAAATTTATCAAAGGATTTTAATTTTTAATTTTTTTATTAAAAAACTAATACAAGTTTTTACAAATAAAGGTAACGTTCTCCTATAATGTGAGTATTGTTAGTGAGTTAGTAGTTTATCCGCTAGATTGCAACAGCCATTTATTTCGTATTTACTTCTCCCAGCTGTGTTCTTTTGTCCGTTTATGATATTAAATACCTCCGTCATAGCAAACCTGCGTACTCAGCTAATTTCCAATGTACCTCACTGCATATGCAACTTACCATGTAATTTTTTGTTGACGAATTTGCACCTCTAATAATATAATATAAGGCTTCGCTCGCGATCACAAAGTAATATTATATTATACTCTTGGACCAACGTGTACTATCCTTATATATTATTTCTCAACATTGTTTTTACCGGTAGGCCATACCTCCCTTTGTACTTTATCAAAACTAATAATTGAGCCATCATTTTCAAGATTAGATTTACCGAAAATGCAAAACAAATCAAACAATTTAATCATAAAAATTGTAATTTAATGGGTGGTTCTCACTTGTTCAATTGTCAACGTACTGGTAGCGCCTTCTTACGACAAGTCCAACAAACTCAAAATAGGTGTTTCAATGCGCAAGCTGCGCATGGGTTAACTTAATTACCATTGAGTAAGCGGTTGTTCAATCATTATATTCCTTGATGACTTAATCAACTCGCTCAATATCCCACGTTTCTCAACCGCACGTGTTTCATTTGTTGTAACTACTAATTAATCTTTCACTTTGAGTCGTTAAATTGCTTTATCTTTAATTGTACAGCAAAGTTACCATAACACACTGAACGATTAAAACCTTCAGTGCATTTTTTAATCTTGCGCCAGCAATCAACTAACAGGTCTAGAGGAAGGCCCGTGAACTCTCTTTAATAAAGTGGTGAGACATCACTTTACTTTCCCGTAGGTATACTTTCTTCTGGTTTTATTTAGGAAGTATCCGTGGGGATGGGCAAGTAGATAATGGAGTGTTGCGGAACCAGCACTGAGATGGTATCGAGCGAGCGTGACAACGGAGGCAGCTACGCAGAACGTCACGCTGTATAGTCACGACGTGACAGTCAGGAACTGACCGTCTGTGTCCGTCGACTGTGAAAGCTATCCGATTGGCGATTGTTGGCGTTGGCCACCATGCCGCATACAACTAACTGCCTTCACTCCAGAAGGAGAGGCTATCGCTTTCGCGGCGGAAATTGGAGATTGTTTTCAACTAGTTAAATGAGATAATTGCTCAATATTACGTATCGAGTACGCAATAAGTAGGTTAACACAGGAAACTGGTTTACAGCTTGTTAGCTCGTTCCTTTGCAATAAATAAAGCAACTTTTCATATCGCCTCAGTAATAAATTGTATTATTCTACTTACTAACTTACTAACCGTATCTGCTTATTTTCTTAATGGGCTTTCCTGAATTTTTATTCAACATTGGCAGTTAATCTAAAACCAATGTCGCAAAATAAACGCACATAGCACACCATTAAATAATAATGACAACTATATAAGACTCCAGACTTCACTCTTATCACTAAAAGTAAAGTTCATGTAACCTTCTGGCTAAGGTCTGTCATCAAAGTTTCAGGTTGCACTAGAGCCACTGACATGGCTCTACTTAAGTAGCCGAGACCAACGGCTTAACGTGCCTTCTGAAGCACGGTGGTGGTCTGAGTTTTAAAATTTATATGGATTTCACAGGGCACTGAGCCCCGTGTATTTTGGATGGTATGCCATACATAACTCATTCAGCTAAACCACAGTCCTGACACAACCCTCCATTCCCCCCCCCCCCAAGTACTACAGATAGAGTCAAAATCGCGTATTTGACTCTATTAGTTCTGATTCAAGGGTTTACGGATGAAGTTAATTATTAAATTCCAATCAGCTAGTTGAAATGTATATTAGAACGCCTCTGTCATTTGTTTGCAAAACACAAATACTCATTTTAGCGAATTTCCCCTATAGGGAAGAAGCTATTACCGTAAGTGGTATGGTAAGACTTAAGCCTGAGACAATGATAACTTTTCATTTCGAGGTCCCCAGATGCCAAAAACACCATTCATTCAAATTTGTATATATGTATATATACATATATATGTATATATGTGTGTGTGTGTGTGTGTGTGTGTGTGTGTGTGTGTGTGTGTGTGTGTGTGTGTGTGTGTGTGTGTGTGTGTGTGTGTGTGTGTGTGTGTGTGTGTGTGTGTGTGTGTGTGTGTGTGTGTGTGTCCGCAAGCACGATAACTCTCGTAAAAATGGTCTGATCTTAATGAAATTTGGCACAAATGTGTAAAGTATCATTTATTTGAACTAGTTCGAAAATCAGACGAATCACACCATCCAAAGGGGGGTTTTGTACCCCAAAAATAGGTTTTTTGGGGGTTTTCATATGTAATTTATTTTAATCTAATTTTAATTTTTACCATTGAATTCAGATTTTAAAAAACAAACAATTTGGTATTTTGATCATTGCTCTACATCAATTGGTTAGTGAGATATTGAAAGTGCTAAACACAGTACGTTGTCTAATGTTATTCTTATGGAGAAAAAGACAAATTTTATATCTCGCTTATTTATGATCATAAACTGACAAAACTTGGTATATGGCTTCATCTGGTTATGGTTTATTGTTGTTTGCACACAAAAAAACAATTTTTTGCCCATGGTTCCCATAGCAGCAAACCTAGGTACTCGGTCCCCATGTTATTCTTATGGAGTATAATTAAAATGTTATATATCACTTATTTATGAATGTATATGGATGAAACTTGGTGTGTGACTTCACTCAGATAATCTCTATTGATATTTGCATAAAAACCTATTATTTTGTGTTCCTTGTTGCAGCAAACCTGCTTACCATTCCCCATGTAATTCTTATGGAGAATAATCAAAATAGTATATATCGGTAATTTATTAAAGTATACTGATGAAACTTCGTATGTGGCTTCACCTAGTTGAGTTATAATGATATTTACATGAAAACCCATATTCTGTGTTCCTTGTTGCAGCATACCTGCTTACTCAGCCCCATGTTATTCTTATAGAGAATATTTACAATGTTATATATCGTTTATTTTTATGAATGAAATTTTTAAACGGTAACGCGCGCAACAAGGCCAGTGAGCTCTATTTATAACTGGACAGACTTCTGCTGGTTGGGTTTTCCTGTCATCATCTGCAGAATTTTTCCTCTCTATAGTACCAACATTCAAACATGAAATGGCACCTTGTACATGGTGTTCGTTGTGTTATGTTGGTACTAAAGAGGGGAAATATTGTGCTTCCAGTTGATTTTATACGGCATGCTTTGGTAGTCTCTTCAGATTGCATAGAGCTCACTGGTAGCAGCAGGGACAGTCATCTGCGTTATTGTCTCCTCTGAATTTTGGGAGGGAAAAACAAAAACATGGGGTATTTTTACTTGCCCCTGACCAAAATGACCACGTTTCAATGTATAAATCAGAAGAATTCCTTGACGAAGACACTATAAGAAGAAATAGCTATGTAAAGAAAATAATGTTGATGGAAATTAATTTTTTTTATAGAAAACTAACTTAATATAATATTTATTTGCTAAAGCAATTATAAAAATTGTTCAAGGCAATATAACAATTTATTATTATTATTACCACCACTATTTGCTTTTCGTTTTCTGCAATTGTATTACCATATTTTGTATTCTTAAATAATAATAGTTTTTTTTTTTAGCGTTATGTTTATTTGTCTTTAGTAATGTGTGTTTTGATAGTTCCAATTTGAAACCCAAATATATGACAAAACCTAGTGTGACAGTAGTTTATAAGGAATCAAATCAAGGTATTTCGTCTATGACTACGTACTGAACTTTAATACCGTTGCTTTGAAAAAATTAAGTTTATTATACCTCCAAATAATTTTGATTATCTTCAACAAGTTTGTAATAATGTTTTTGTGTATCGTTTTAGTTATTTTAAAAAATATTACTCCAATAAAGTTGAGTATTTTGATAGAACCGGACTAAATCCATGTAAATTTAGTGATTTCTTAGTAAACTAAAATAAATAATGTTTCTTAACCTATACATTTTAGAACATACGTGATTAATATGCCTAAAGGTGTGGCCTTTAGTCGTACGTTATAACATGCGTCACCAATGTAACACCACGATATTAACACACGGAAACTTAGAAAAATAATCCACAGATCTCAGTTACTAACATTAAGTTTCTGAAAGTTAGGTAAGCACTCGGGAATTAGAGCTAGGTACTATTCGAATTTTAGTAAATGGTGTTTCATAGTCATAGCCGAAAGTGAATAGACCAAGTTATGGAGCTAATCAAACCACCATTCGGGAGAATTTAAACCCGCATGATTAGAGATTGTTAACGAAAGTGTTTACTGTGAATCATAGTCATAATATTGCCAAAGAGTTTTCCAAATGGCACTTCACTGAGTGAGGTCATCAACAATTTCAAGTTTAATCAGTGTGGTTTGTCACTACACATAGATTCATATCCTAGTTTTCAATTAGTTTTTGTAAACTCCGGTTAACAGATCCTCCGCCTGTCGGCCAGAGGTGGTGCAGGACGGCCCGGTCCTGACCAGGGTGACGCAGCCAGTGGCCCACGGCGAGGGCCCTCACTGGGACCCCGTGGAGAACGCGCTCTACTACGTTGACATCTCGGGGCAGACCCTCCACAGATACGACCCTGCCACCAAGATCAACTGGTCTTTGAAATTTGGTATGGCACTCTATACATCAATACTATTTTGCAAAACGTAAAGTGGATATTGCATTTGGATTTGGTTTTTAGTTAGTAAAATTGTTTATTATTTTCGCTTTTAGTTATAAATTCCCAAGGCTATATTTTTGTGAAAGCAAATTGAATTAACAAATAGGTTTTAAACTATATTATGTGTTACAATTTCCGTATATACTAAATTGGAGCCGTATACAGGGTGAGTCTTCTAAGCTGTCTCAAACAGATTACAAACGAACGGCTTGACATACAGAGATGAAACAAAACTTTTCCCGACTAATTCATACCAAAGGAATAACGTAAAAATATTTTTACCATTTTTAAAATACAGGATGTTCAAGAAACTGGGGGTCATGGGTTCGAATCTCAGAGTTTTCAAATGTAAACATACAACATGTTTTGCATAATTTTAAAGCTCTAAATTATACAAACCATTTCATGAAAACAGAACTCCTTTATCTTTATCCGTTACAAAATGGCGGCCATTTTTATGGAAAATATTGATATTTACAGAATACGCTGTATCTTGTAAACCACTAAACTTATTTTCGTTCTGTTTGAAAATTCTTATTACTCGTGAATTCAGCTTTAATTTGATATACGACATGTCAACATTTTAAAAACATAATATTTTATCAATAATTTTAATTTTTTTTTTAATGTTGGTAGCCTTGTAAATCAAAAATTTCAAATGAGAACATATGTGAAATGGCGTATCATTTTGAAGGTCTTGCAAAAACAAACAACTTTTTAATTTAAACCAAACATCTATCTTTGGTAGTTTTCTAGTAATTAACCAAAAATTCCATTTCCCCATATAAAACCCATGTTAAACGTGCAGTACTAAAGATTAATAATAACAGGCCTGACTTCAGCTGTTAGATTTATCAGCTGTCTCCATTGTTGACTGTTAGCTGTCCAGTTGTCCAGTTTTTGTTGGAAACAAGTGTCACAAGGATTCAAATTGATTATTTCTACATTAGTGATACTTAAGATTGTTTGTAAATTATGGTGTACAGCAACGAAGAAGCTTTTAAAATGCTGATGTTTTTAGGTGAGTGTTTTCAAAACTTTCGTGCTGCCGAAAGATTGTATGCTGAGCGTTTTCCTGATTTACGACAACAATGTTATAAAAGTTTTGGACGTTTAGCGCAATTAGTGAGGTCAACCGGAAATGTTCAACCACAAAAGAAGAGATCAAAGGTAGAGGAGGTAAGACAAGGAAGAGCTCCTGATATTTTAGCTGCAGTACAGCTAAATCCTCACGTGTCCACCAGAATCCTCTCTAGGGACTCGGGTATTAGCCAGACTTCGGTATGTAGGATCTTGAGGGACAATCGCATGCATCCCTATCGCATGTCGTTACATCAGGCATTGGAAGGAGATGATTATCTCCGCCGTACGAATTTTGCCATTTGAGCTCAAGGAAAAATAGCTGATGCACCAAACTTTGCTCATAATGTTATGTGTAGCGATGAAGCCACATTCAAAAACAACGGTGACGTAAACAGGCACAACATGCGGTACTGGAGTAAAGACAACCCACATTGGCTCCGGGAAGTCGATAATCAGAGACAGTGGAGCCTCAATACCTGGTGAGGTGTATTTGATGGGAAAATTATTGGTCCCCATTTCTTTGACAACAATCTAAACGGAGAAATGTATGATGAATTCCTTAACAACGAGTTCCTAGATCTCTTAAGGCCTGTTCCCATTTGCACGCAAAGAAACATGTGGTTTATGCAAGATGGCTGCCCTGCTCATTACGCAGTAGATGTCCGCATGACTCTGACAGCAATGTTTGGGGAAAACGTAATTGGAAGAGGATGTGCCGTCCCTTGGCCGGCTAGATCTCCCGATATAACAGTACTGGACTATTATCTTTGGGGTAGAATTAAAGATCTTGTGTACAGGACAGCACCTACCACAAGAGAAGACATGAAGGAGAGGATCCACCAAGCGTGCAGACAAATCAATGAAGATGAAATACGTCATGCAGTGAACGACTTTTCTCACAGACTTGAAATGGTGTTACAAGAAGAGGGGAGGCATTTCGAACATCTTTTGTAAACAAAGTGCGTGTTAAGGATTAGGAATTAATAATTATTTAGGTTATTTGTAAATAAATGCAATATGTAAATAATAAAATGTGTTTATGGAAAAATAAACTTTTTGTTCATAAGGGACACAAAAAAAATTAACATGACAAAATACTAATGGCTATCCAACAAAAGTGATCAGTTTGCATATTTTGTATTGAATAGTCCATTTGCATCCATTAATCTGTAGTACTGCAAGTTTAACATGGGCTTTATATGGGGAAATGGAGTTTTTGGTTAATTACTAGAAAACTACCAAAGATAGACGGTAGGTTTAAATTAAAAAGTTGTTTGTTTTTGCAAGACCTTCAAAATGATACGCCATTTCACATATGTTCTTATTTGAAATTTTTGATTTACAAGGCTACCAACATTTAAAAAAATTAAAATTATTGATAAAATATTCAGTTTTTGAAATGTTGACATGTCGTATATCAAATTAAAGCTGAACTCACGAGTAATAAGAATTTTCAAACAGAACGAAAATAAGTTTAGTGGTTTACAAGATACAGCGTATTCTGTAAATATCAATATTTTCCATAAAAATGGCCGCCATTTTGAAACGGATAAAGATAAAGGAGTTCTGTTTTCACGAAATGGTTTGTCTAATTTAGAGCTTTAAAATTATGCATAACATGCCATATGTTTACATTTGAAAAATCTGAGATTCGAACCCATGACCCCCAGTTTCTTGAACATCCTGTATTTTAAAAATGGTAAAAATATTTTTACGTTATTCCTTTGGTATGAATTAGTGGGAAAAGTTTTGTTTCATCTCTGTATGTCAAGCCGTTCGTTTGTAATCTGTTTGAGACAGCTTAGAAGACTCACCCTGTATACTAAATCTTTCTGTAACACTTTATAGCAACATTTTTGTAATGTGCTAATCCCAACACAGTAATAAGAATCTACTTCGTAGTTTGAAATGCTGACTTAAGTAATTAAATTGTGAACAGTAAAGAAATAACTGCTAGAGTACCTTATCCCTAGTACTAACACAAATTGAAAATAGCTTTGAAGAAGATTTTATTGCGATTCTGGCTTAGGCTTCGTTGGAAGCTTCAGTCCTCAGTTTTCATCTTTGACACATACATGGACATTCTATGACCTACTACATTTGCTGTAACTGGTAAGAATTTACAAAATATGTTTGCTATATTAAATCGTGTATCCTTTTGTCCTCAGGGTATCTCATTTTACCAAAAAACTATTTATACCAGTTGCACTAAATTATGGCATAGAATCAGGATCACTGAAAGAGTATTAAAAGTATCTGTTAACTTTAAAATATTGCCTATTAGCTCTTTCATAACAATTTGATATAATGGATGACTTTAGTTCTGAAAAAGTTAAACGACAAATGTTTAAGTTTGTGCTGGGTATGCGGCGAGAACTGGTCCTACTTATATTGTAGATGGACGTAGGCGTGCACCTCCACTCAAACTTCGTCACTGAGAACAAGAAAAAGCCCAACAACCCCTGTCTGTTGCAGACAAGCCGGTGGCCCTGGTCGTACCTCTCAGAGGTCAGAGGTTTAAGTTCGTGCTGGGTCTCGGGCGAGAGCTGGTCCTGCTGACCTGGGAGTGGAACACGGGAGTGCACCACCACTCCAACATCGTCACTGTAGATGAGAACCAACCTAAGAACCGCTTCAATGACGGCAAAGCTGACGCCAATGGCAGGATATGGGCTGGTAAATATTGGTTGTTTGATTTAAATTTGTAGTGTGTGCAGGCAAGATAGGCAAGATGAGTAGAACATGCTGCTACACATAGGATATCACCCAAACCTTTTAAGATTTAACTGTGCAGTGATTAATGATAACAAAATTATAACAAATTAAGAAAATGTGTATCAGTTTTCTGATGCCGTTTATTAAGCTACAACTTACCTTAATCATCTAAACTAAAATTCTTTAGAAACCTAAATAGCTCAGCCAATTTTAAACAATTCAGTACAAAGATTGATAACTTACAGGAACAATAGGATTTGAGGAACCAGTAGGGAACGTAGAAATGGACAAGGCGACGTTATACCGGTTGGACAACAACCCGAGCAAGCTGTGCACGGGTGACGTGGAGCTGCGCCCCGTCAGCATCAGCAACGGTCTGACCTGGAGTCTGGACAACAAGGTGCTCTACTACATCGACACGCCCACCCGCAGGGTTGACGCTTTCGACTTCGACCTGGAGAACGGGACGATCTGTAAGGCTGCAGGACAGAATAGCAGAATGGAAAATATGAAGCAAAATTATTTAGAATCGAGTTTTTCTTTGGGCGTTTTTCTACCACTGTTTTTTTGCTATTTTTTACTACAAATATAAAGCTACATATCGACAAAGGCTTAAAACTCTTAAAGTCAAAGTCAACTCAGCCCATTTCGCTTATTAAATTAATACAGCCTCTAATGAAGTGTCATGATTTATTAAATTATACTACTAGTAGTTTTTTTTATCCTGGTATAGAAATAAGTCAGTAAATAAAACTCAATACAATATACTTCAAAGCCATTCAAATAAATAAAAAAGCAGGAAGAACAAAT
The DNA here is from genome assembly GCA_963675035.1 of Allygus modestus. Lineage (NCBI taxonomy): Eukaryota > Metazoa > Arthropoda > Insecta > Hemiptera > Cicadellidae > Allygus > Allygus modestus. Next base: position 356,963,600 of record OY776111.1, on the reverse strand, counting down.
TAAATTTGGCTGAAAGCTGGGAACATTCATAGGAACAAATTATGATAAAGTGTACAATAATTTATCTGAAGTAGTCATAACAATACATGTTGTCTTTGTCTTTTGTATTCTTAGGTAGAACCAATGATTAAAAATTGTTTTCCTATATCTGTAAAAATCAAATCCAGTATGGGGTTCCCACGTTTGACAATTTCTCAAGTTATAAGAAATTATGACGTTAAAGAAAACTTTTCCAAATGATCAGCCTATTTTCAAGGATTTCCATGAGACCTTAAGCTAAGATTTAGAGTTTCTGATGGCCTTGTTTGGTGGATGAGAAGGTCAGTGGCCTGAATTCTCGTTGCTCATTTGACCTTGACATTTGTCCTCCCAAGATAAAGCCCATTACAGGAGCAATTTTTCTTTCTACATGTAGGTAATCTGAATAAGAACAACAATCTCATCTGTAATCGACAGTTTCTTATATGTTTGTGCATAGGTAATCTGCTTATAACATTAAATTTTAGACGTCTTTTGCATTCATGAAATGTAAAATACTTACTTTAACATATATAATACATGACCGGAAATACAATATCAGTGTATGTAAAATAGACTAAATAAACATGAGTGCTCAGTCACTCACACTACCAAAATTACTTCCTTGAGTTAGAAACTTTATCTTTTTGCAATGTAAAGTGTTAGCTGCAAAGATAAATAGGTAGTTGTTTAAAAATGCTTGGAAAAATAATAGCTATCTTCGTACTTAAGATTTCCCTCACCCAATAAAATGGTAATTATATGAATATTTTTAAAAATGCATTTGTCAAAGCCTCGTTAACTAATAGAAACGTAAAATCGATGGGGCAATTGCCTGGCCAGATAGCAAAGAGGAAGCTTACACTTAATTAGTATTCGCCCTCATTAAACAGTAATAATACCCCCGTCGCAGCAAACCTGGGTACTCAGCGAATTTCCAATGCATAATATATGTCTTAATACCACATAAAGCCACATACCAAGTATCATAGAAATATATTCAAATACAAGCGATTTTAATTATTCTCTATAAGAATAACACTGGTAATGAGTACGTAGGTTTGCTGAAACAAGGAACACAAACGATTGGTTATTATGCAAATATAAATAGAATTTAACAAGGTGAAGTCACATCCCAAGTTTCATCAATATTCAATCATGAATAAGCGCTGTATAACATTTTAGTTATTCTCCATAAGAATATCATGGGGGCTGAGTAAGCAGGTTTGCTGCAACAAGGAACCAAAAAATGGGTTTTTATGCAATTATCAATATAACCTAACCAAGTGAAGCTACATACCAAGTTTTATTAATTTATGTTCATAAATAAGGGAGTCATAACATTTGACTTATTCTCCATAAGAATAACATGGGGGCTCAGTACGCCGGTTTGCTGCTACGGGAATAATCAACAAAAATCAATTTTTTGTTCAAATATCAATATACCAGAACTACGTGTAGCCACATACCAAGTTTCATCAACATACATTCATAAATAATCGAGATATCAAATTTTATTAATTCTCCATAAGGATAACATTGGACAACGTACTGTATTTAGCACTTTGAATATCTCTGCAACGGTTGGGCGTAGAATCACAATTTAAACACCAAAATGATTGTTTTATTGAACTGAACAGATTGGTAAAAGCAAATGTGAATTTTGCATTAAAATAAACTGAGGAAAAACAAAAAACCTTTTACCCATAAGATTAACAAGGGAGATTTTATGAGTAGGTTTTTTTGGATTTTCTCCGCAATCAATTAACCTAGGTTAATAATTCAAAATACCATATTATTTGTTTTCTTAAGCTCTATAACCTGGTTAAAACCAAAATTACGTTTTTTTTTTTAATTTTTAGGGAGAAAAATGCAAAAACTGATTTTTGAAAAATTTAAAACCCCCATAAACCCCCCTTCCCATGGTCCGATTTTTCTGGTTTTCGAACTTAAAGTCATGAATGTCATTTTACACATTTGAGCCAAATTTCATCGAAATCGGACGTTTTTTACTCAAGTTATCGCATTCACGGACACATATATATACATATATATAAATTTGAACTAATAGTGTTTTTGGCATCTGGGGATCTCAAAACAAAAAGTTATCATGGTCTCAGGCTTAAGTCTTACCATGAGACCTACGGTAATAGCTTCTTCCCTATAGGGGAAATTCGCTAAAATGACAAGAACAAATTCAGTCATTACATATTACAATGATTTCCACACAAAAATCCATACAAATGAACATTTGTAAATTGAGTTCTCCACACATGTTACAAGATTTGGAAGGAGAATGAACAAAACACATTTTATCGAAATGTCATCGAGGACGAAGGACAACAGAATGGAAATGGTAAAAACTTAATAGTGAGTTAAGACAGATATGTACAAGCCTCATCACCACTTCGTGTTCGCGGGCCAATTAAAGGTATAGAGTACATACAGTCTTTAACTTACACAGTTTATTGGATAGTATATATTGAACGATTTCTGTGACAAGTTTGATTCTTCAGTGAAACAATCATCTATAATACTGAACACTGTAGCTAATCAAACCTCTTATAATAAAGAACATTTCCATTCCTAATTTGCACTTTTCTGTTAATAAATTAACTATGTACTATACATATATTTAAGTATATTAAAATATGTACATTTCTATTCTCCAGCCAATCAGAGAACCGTGTTCTCGTTTGGGGAAGTCAATGGCAACCCTGACGGCATGACCATCGACGGTGATGGCAACCTATGGATCGCCTGTTGGGGAGGCTCTCAGGTAACCACCTTCCTCTCATCATACGTGTTAGTGTACTGCATTATTATTTTATTCCTTAAAATTTCAGTTATTTTATATCCAAACATAAAATATTATCTTTCAAATAAATGTGTTTTTTACAATTATGTTTTACGAGTGGAAATGCGTATTAAGAGCATAAACTTGTTATCTAAACATGGAATTTGTTTTTATTTTGGTCTAAATATATAGCCTAACAGGGCCGTGGAGAGAAACCAAAGGCCCCAGGGACAGTTTTTTCCAGGCCCCCGGGTTATACAACTGAAACACAATTTTATACTTATCCCCTTCACTACACCGAACGTCGTACTGCTGTAGATGTGTTATACTAGTGGTGAGGGACAGGTTCCTGATCTCGGTAGTCAACCTTTTAAGCTTATAATGTAGGTATGCAATGAAAAGGTTATGTAAGGATTATAAAATATGTGTAATGTTATTTAAGTACTCTATTATCTGAATAGGTATGATATGTTTTTTAATCATTAAAAAATTTAGTAAAATGTTTGCAAAAAATTAAAACTAGGTAAGTTTTAATGCTTTTTAGTGGTGCTCCTGATAGGTAATAATAATACTTTTTTTGCAGAATGTTATAATTAAATTATAGATCCACTTATGCAAGACCTGGCCTCTTTATATTAGTAAATTTGAAAGGTAAAAAATAAAACCAGGTCGGCTGGGCCGGGCCCTCTTCGAGGCCCGGGCCCCGGGGCTACAGCCCTGGCTGCCCCCCCCTCTCGTCAGGCCTGTAGCCTAACATCATATCCTCCTTATTAGACAATGTAGACTCAAAGACAGTGACTCTGCTAGAAGGGATAAGAAACCCCCTATGAAACAACTTGCTCAATTTAATGATGTTGGACACACAATTTGAGGGGTTGGACCGATTTCCTTAAAAAAGGTTTGTGATGTTTTCTGAAATCAAAAAATCCGTTGGTGAATAATAACAACAAAATACAAAATAGATCTGGGGACATTCCAGGTAGAAATCAACAACATACCTCTTCTATAATCCTACCGGTGTAGGCATATTAACTTTATCATAATATGTTGGTGCTGCAGAAATAAAATTTGTCAATCAGTATAGTTATCATTATCAGTATCACGTCCGGTTGTTGCAGGTAATCCGGGTGGACCCCAGGAGTGGGAGGTTGTTGAGGAGTATCAAGATTCCGGCATCCCGCGTGTCTTCCGTGGCGTGGGGAGGGCGTGGGCTGGACACTCTCTACGTCACCACCATGCGGCTGGGGCTCAACGAGACGCAGCTGCTACGGGAGCCTCACGCGGGGTCTGTGTGGGAGATATCCAACCTCAAGGCCATCGGCACCTCCCAGCACACCGCCGTGGTCAAGTGCAAGTGTAAAAAGTAAAGAGTGACGAGGAAATTGTGAAATCATTAACCCTTAATCTAAGAGTTTATGGATTGGCAAAAAAATTCAAGAGTGGAGAATAATGGCAGTCATCAAGAATGATCTTAAGGAGATTGATTATTATTTAGGTTCTATAAACGGTCCTTCAAATCATACTCACTTTGGCTGTATGGTGATACCTTAAACCATTCAGGTAATTTTATTTAGGGACCTTTGCATAATTTTATATTTACATTTAAATTCTCTTGGATGACAAAATTTTGTATAATATACAGAGACTAGTAGCCCGTCGCGGCTTCGCTCACGATCACAGTACAGTGTTATGTTTAAGAAGTTACTTCCATTTGTTAAAGCACCTGGGGACCGAGGTTTGCTCGAAAATCCAGTCAGTTTGTTAAAAATGCCTAAAGTACTTATATTTCCGATTCCTCTCCAAGGCGAGCGTATTTGCTTTTGCTTATTGCGTATTGCTCGTTTCTTTTCATTTTGGGCATGTCAGTTTTATATTCAATCTTCAGTTTGAATAGTTCCCACAATTTATACATAACCTAATCATTTATATTTAAAATTATGTACACATTGGTTCTAATCACTATTCTCACAAAAATTACATGATACTTTACCAAATGAGTGTTATTTTTACAATTTAATGGTTGATTTTAAACAGCTGTTATGATTCTGTTGTTATTATTTACAAATCTTAACCATAACCCTAATGTTAGTTTTTTTTAATATCTTTGTTATCCAACTGTGGGGAACTACCAGCTTCTCCAACATAACAATCATTCAGCGATTTAAAGCTTAAGTGATTCAAGCAGTACTTCAACACCTTGGTACGTCAGCAACCTCACTCTCCATAAAGACACTTTTATAACTTTTGCATTGGAAGAAATAGAACGCTACACTGAAAAATATCTTTAAAAATTAAACAGTCATCCTAATCACCTTGCAGTGAACCTTCCGGACAACAGTGACCAAATCTACAGACTAAAACGCCATAGTGTCCTGGATTTGACATCACGGTTAAAAACATAGTTTAAATATATTTATATTTTGTTAGATTTGTTGCTGGACGAATACTAACTCATGCCTTTGTAAATTTATCACATTTGCTTATTGTTTTGTAAACCGATTATAAATAAAGTATGTATATTTTAAAAAATCTTTCTATTCGATACAATATTTTTCTATTGATGAGGTCTGATTAGAACACATTTATTAATCCATAAATTCGATAGTTCCAACATTTGGTAAAACATTTTTGGAGCATGCGTAGGCAAAGGTTTTATTCTGATTTATTAACTATCCTCTTAACAAATGTATGATTAATCGATTCAGTTAACTACTAACATCAGTGGTGAATAAATTAAAATTGTAAAGGCCGTCGGAGCAGATAAGTCCCAAAGGGCATACTGGATACTGGATGAAAGTATGGCCTGTTTCTGACTGTAGTGTATTGCCTGCTGTATTTCTGTCATGCTCAATCGGTCTTGTAATTATATAATTAACATGGAAATGTTAAAGGGAGTTAGGGCCTAGCTTCATTGGAACTGGAATAAGCCCATAACTTTTTTTATAGACCCATCTTCTTCCAAATAGCCGCTCAATAACTCCTGTAGTTTTTTAAACTTATTGAAAGTGGGCTTAAAAACATATAAAATATTCGGTATTATAATCACAATGGCTACTTAGACAAACTGAGCTCTAAATACCATGTTGCAAGGGCTTACGTGTTCTGTATAACTAATGATTTATTACCGTGCCGTTATTTTAAATGGTTTAGTATACCTTTGTAGAGTACTAAAGCAGTACGTGTTTCCTCCGTTCTGAGATAAAATATAATTAGTTGACTAAACGCTTATTAGAACAAATATGGTGCATGCTGCAGTGAAATATTAAGTATCCTGTACCCTTAAGATCGACTTTGTAGCAGTGCCGGACAAAGCGGCATAACCCTAATGACGTACTATGATTTAAAACAGCCAAAAAGGATTCCTCCTCCACACGAAAACAGGCAAAATATTTCATTTCTTTCAGTATAGTCTTTTTTGTGAAGCGAAGAACATATCTGGCTTATAAACAGACAGACGGATAGACAAACGTTTTCACAAATTTATATATCTCCGTTGCATACACATTTCACTGCTCAAAGCGATATAGAAAAATAACTTATTTAATTTATATAGATAAATAGATTCCTTGCCTGTCAAATCTGGTATTGCCATTAACCTGTCCATAATATGTATTAACAGCTGTAATTCAAATCAAATTATTCCCCATGTTTATCTTAGGGGCTAAAAACGAACTTTGAGAGCTTGTGGGGCAAAGCCTCGTGGTCGAGAGTGTATGGAAACCCCAAAAGGCACATCTAGAGAGTAAGAGCTTTCAATTGATACCAAATATGTATATAAAATAATATTTTAAGGATATTTTAAGGAATGAAAATATCCAAACAAAAATCAAAAAATTTAATAATATAAGACTAGCAAACCATATGTTTGTATCTTTAATCCCAGCTGTTCTGCTTCTTTTGTTTTGATTTGCTGTCCAATGTTATTTAATGGGACTTTGAGGGTTTCCCAAGGGTTTCTGGTTCCACGCACTGACTTGAGACCCAAAAGGCACATCTAGACGTTAAGGGCTTTCAAACCACACATAAATCATCAAAATCGACCCAGTAGTTTGGCCATAATCTTCTGCACAAAAATCGCCTTATTAGTGAATTTCCTTTGGAAAGTGAACTATTAGCATGACCCGCACGGTGAAACTTAAGCCCGGGACCACCATAGAAGTTCCTAACGTGACCCCCTGAACACGATTTGGGGTGTCGTTCAAAATGTTATATATATATATATATATATTTATGTGCCCTCTAGCGTTCGCATTTGTTGTCCGAATTACTTCAAATTTGGTAGGGACATTCCTTTCTGTAATCAGTTGGACAAGTTTGTTGGGCAAAGCAATCGGAAAACTCTAAACTCCTTTTTTGGGGGATTAATCTTTCAAATTTCGAGTTTTTGGGCCCAAAACGGGTCAGAAAAGCCCCAGATGTAAAGTCAAAGCATGTAAAAAGATGGGAATTAGAGAGGTGAAAGTTTTAAGCCCTCTTACGTCATTCTGGCATAAATATTTACCAAGTTATTAAAGAAAATGTGTATCGACTAAAGACAGTACGTTTTCTTATAGGGGTTTTACACTAGAAAAGCCTGTTATTCCTTTGTTATAGTACTTTTACCATCTCCAGCAACCTCACGCCTACTATCAAGCCTGTCTTGACCTTCTCCTAACCTTATAATGTGCAAAATTGTATTCCCAGCTTTGCAAGTAAATGATCCAGGAGTACCAGAACAGCCAAAAATCAATATTTTCAGTTTTCAATAAAAATTGGAATAGATGTATGTTTTTACACTTATTTTGAGTTTTAAAAGTTTGTTATGTGGAAATTCACTTCCCTCACGTCAGCGTGCTGCGTGCGAACTCGTTCTTTTAATATAATGACCAGCAAACCATATGTTTGTATCTTTAATCCCAGTTGTTCTGCTTCTTTTGTTTTGATTTGCTTTCCAATGTTATTTAAATGGGCCAAAACCGTACTTTGAGGGCTTCCCATAAGGGTTTCTGGTTCCATGCACTGACTTGAGACCCCCAAAAGGCACATGCAGACGTTAAGGGCTTTCAAACGACACATAAATCATCAAAATCGACCCAGCAGTTAGGTCATAATCTTCAGCACAAAAATCGCCTTATTCTTTTAATATAATGATGATGACTGGACGGTGAGCTAGTAAACAAAAGGTTGAGGAGAAAGTACCCCCTCCAACCAACGAGGTAGCTATAACTCGTTGCCTCCAACTGTTCAAGCACTCTGTTTATTGACACAGCCAACCAAGAAACTGTCAACGAAACGTAATGGTGTTAAACGAGCTGCTGTGATAAGATCTTACAATGGAAACAAATCAAATCGCTTTGTCCAATAGCATTTTATTAAGGAAGGATTGTGGTGGGGATAAATTGTTCCTCGCCACCTTGATTTCTAGCTGGCCATCAAGTCATGGTTTAAATTTCTGCACTTATATCATGCCATCAAGTTATCTCCATGCATTACCTGCACATAAGGTTTGGAAACAGGTCAGAAGGTTTTGTTCAAATGTCTACATTTTTACATGCCAGTACTTTAATTTGAACAACTTGTTTGTTTACTAGCAAAACGCCATCAAATATCTGGGCATACAATTTTGTGCAGATTTTGCAAATACTTACTTAAGTATGTATAATATTAAATCCTTAAAATTATACTAAATTGTAATCTTGTTAATTTAAATATTTCGTATGAGGATTTGAGGGAAAATGCCCGAGAGTTTCAAGAACTGGTACTGTTGAAACCTAATACAATTTACCGTTCATCCTCATCAGTCAGTAAACGCTCTTCTTATATGAATAATCTGAAACTAATGTGATGTACACGACCTCGTCGATGTACAGTCACGAGACGCGTAGCTTACTAATAATTTTACTATAGAGTGGGTTTCCTAAACATGATACAAGCTTGTTACGTTTTAAGAATAGAACAGTTTATTCTTTTTTATCCAATTTTCCTGCTGGTTAATTAAACAATACGCTTATTTATGACACTCCTTAGGAATTTTCTTAGAAATGTGTTCAGTGCAGCAAAGCTAGGGTCAAAAAACAACTGACGTTGACGGCAACATGACAATACCAATGGTATCCGTTTCCGCCTTCCAATAATCTCCGCCTTTTCCAATAATTAAATCACAATTCATTGCTATGAGAATTCCTAAAATATCAAAATATAGCTTAACAACTGGTTGTATGTAAAAATACCCCTGTCGCAGCAAACCTGCATACTCAGCGAATTTCCAATGGAGATATAAATGTCTTAATACTACATAAAGCCACTTACCAAGTTTCATAAAAATACAATCACAAATAAGCAATATATACAATTTTAATTATTCCCCATAAGAATAACATTGGGGCTAAGTACGCAGGTTTGCTGAATAAAGGAAGACAACAAATGAATGTTTATGCTAATATCAATATAACTCAACTAGGTGAAGTCATATACGAGTTTTTATTCATTCATGTTCATAATTAAGGGAGACATAGCATTTAATTATTACACATAAGAATAACATGGGGCTGAATAGTAAGGTTTGCTGCTACGGGAGCCTTTGAAAAAATTGGTTTTTTGATCAAATATCAATGCACCACAACCAGGTGAAGCCGTATACTAAGTTTCGTCAGTGTACGTTCATAAATAAGCGAGATATAAAATTGTTCTTTTCCTCCATAAGAATAACATTAGACAACGTACTGTGTTTAGCACTTTCAATATCTCGGTAACCAATTGACGTAGAGGAATGATCAAAATACCAAATTGTGTGTGTTTTTTAAGCTGAATCCAATGGTGAAAACTAAAGTTTGACTATTTCCAAAATTATATGTACAAAATTCAAAAAACCCATTTTTTTGGGTACAAAACCCTCCCAAAATACCCCTTCTGATAGAGCGATCTGGCTGGTTTTCGAAATTAAAGTCATAAGTGTTCCTTTACAGGTTTATACCAAATTTCATCAAAATCGGATAATATTTACGAGAGTTATCGTGCTCACGGACACACACACACACACACACACACACACACACACACACACACACACACACACACACACACCCACCCACACACACACACACCCACACACACACACACACACACACACACACACACACACACATATATATATATATATATATATATATTTACAGTTTCGAACGAATGGTGTTTTTGGGGTCTGGGGACCTCAAAACGAAAAGTTATCATGGTCCCGGGTCTAGGTCTTACCATGCCGACTACGGTAATGCTTCTTCCCTGAAGGGGAAATTCGCTAAAATGTGTTTACAATGATAAATAGACTAAGAATATTAATAATAATCCTGTATTGCAATTAGACACAATTGTGTAATATAGACATTTTCAACATATGTTCAATAAGTTACAATATATTGTTTGTAGATGACTAGGCAAATTAATAGGCCTGTGAAACACAAAGCCATACTTATAAAGACAAATTAAACAATAAGCAATTGCAAACGAATAACTGTAGCTTACAAATATTACCTCACATTTTCTAAGAATATTCAAAGCAAAAATCAAAATGTTTCATAACAATTATTAAGTATAGCCATCGACAAAGATATATGCATGTGAGTGTACGGTCTCTATTCAAATTTAGTTTTTTTTTTTTAAATAAAATTCACAATTAATTTTTCACTTTATAATCATGAAACAGAATGTGGTCATACTCCCGCTATAATTATTTACAGAACGTATTTGACCAGGATAGTAGATTAAATCGAAAACTTTGCTCACACTCGGAGATTGTTTCCATTAGGTATAGGCATTCCAGCTTCCAACTTCCACCGAGTAGAAAGCAGAGGCCACAAGGTAGCTTGTCGATCGAGCTTTAAATTTTTGAGAATTTTGTTGAGCATTCAGGTCTTTGGTAAGTGCATTTACGAATGTTACTACTTTTATACAAAAACAACTAATTAGTCTTCCCATTACTTTCTTTCACGGCAATGTAATTTACACAATTAAAATTAAAGAGTTTTTTTTGCATTGGTTTGTAATTATACACGTTGTTTTATTTCATTTCAGTAAAATTGTATTTATATAAAATGTAATTGCTTAATTTACAAAAAGCTGCATTTTCTGTTTTATATTAATCGTTTATCCATGAATTTTTTTTAAATTTTACACAAAGCAGCTGAATTTAGCGTTTAAAGAAAACAGTAATATAGGTAATAAATAATCAACAAGATGCAATTGTAATACAACTAATAATTACAATGTTTAACCTCAATTGTAGTTAGTTGAAACAGAATCCTTATATATAATATATGAAGGCGATTTCTACGAAATACTACTCCTCCATTAGTAATGGACGGATTTTTACAAACGATGTGTAAAAGTTAAGTGTTTTTTTTATATTTTTTTACCAATTCCTGTAATAAAAGTCCTCGGGCTTTGCCCCACAGGCCTTCAAAGTTATAGTGTATTCCTTATGAATAAAAGATTTTGTTTACATAAACAGACGAATAATTTGTATTAATTGCATACTAAAACCGCTGTTGGTAGAAAAACACATGATAACAGAAGAGCTTACATAAATATAATATAATATTACGTTGTGATCGCGAGCGAAGCTACGACAGGCTACTAGTAAGTATTATAATATCCAACAAGGAATGGTTTAGATTTCACGGCAAATTTAAGTTCTATTGACTATTCCATTGTAATCGTCAAGATGTAATGGGGTTTCTACTCCTTCTTCTTCTCGTTCAACTTCACACTATAATAAGTGTTATCTTTATAAATAAGTATATCTTTATTTTTTTTCTGAAAACAACAACTATAATAGAAAACATTAACACGATCAAATTATCTATTTACCGATTGAAACTAAATCGGTTTAATAATATGACTGAAATGCATTATTAAACATGATGTAATTTGCTTTGGCATTAAAGTTGTTGTGTAAAATAAATGGTATCAGGAAACTGACTAATACTTTCTCTCTTTTAGCCCTTTAATGACTAAATATTTTTTTTATTTACTAACTATAGAATATAAAGTATGGTATAGTGACAGAAAATCTTCTAATAAACCTTTTTTCAGAAATGTTCACCCAAATCCCAATTTTGGAGTCACTACAAAATCCTTTGCTACACACTGTGGTTTTAAGAGGGAAATCGCCTCCTTATCCCCCCAGGGTTAGGGGATTCATACTTTTAATATCCTCTGTTGGTTAATGCTAACTTGGCCTGCATATAATATTTTAATTAAATTGATCATTAAATATAAGAGAGAAATAGTAATTTTTGTATTCCCCATAAGAATAACAGTGGGCAACGTGTACTGTGTTTATCGCTAAATGAAAGTTAAAATTTTCTCCACAACCAGTAATTGTAGAATAATAATTCAAAATACTGAATCGTATAGTTTTTAACCTTTCTTAATGGTGATAAGTACATTTTATTTAGCACTTTAAATTATTTTTTAAATAAAAAACTGAATTTTGGAGATTTAAGCCCTGTAATTTCTGAACCCGAATTTTTACAGAAATGTGGATGGTGTAATTTTGTTGGAAACCTAAAGCTCTACAAGCCACTAAATTTTAATCAAAATCATTAGAGCTGTTTTTGAGAAATTTGGATATTTTTAGTTCTTTAGCGGTTTTGAGGGGATATTACCCTTAAAAATTAAAAATTCCAAAAATTAAAAGTACCCGAAGATATCATGTATTAGTACCTACATACCAAATGTCATCAAAATTGGACCACAGGTGCGGTCTCCAGCTCTCTAAACATCCAGCCAGACACACAGACAGACAGACGACACACATACATCACTCCGAAAACCATTTTTTTAGAATCAGGGACCATAAAAATAAATATTTCCACTAATAACTCAAATTCAAAAACTTTGACGAAAACAATACTTTCTCCATATATGTATAAAGGGGAGAAAGGAAAAAGTCAATAAAGCCTTTTAACTATTAAATCTTAACAGATTTTAAGCAAAGCAGGTGTGGTATAGAAGAGGTTACCTCTACATATTTGTATAGATATATAGTAAAGTCAAGCGGTGCCGGTGGTGGGGACGCGGATTGGCGACTGGCCTTGTGTCGTGCAGTACACTACCGTCTACCGTCTCATCAGTCCACAAGATGACATCTCCTTGGATTCACTACTTCCTGGCTGCCTCACTGATGGTCTGTGGCTCGTGAGTAAGGCGTCGATTGTGTTATGTACAAGGATTGTCTCGTCTGGGGTAAAAGTGTAGCCTACATGCTGACCACCATTTTCCTCAGGTAACCAATCAAACCCCAGAGCCACCTTCACAAGTTAAATATGCGTCATATGGAATAAGCATTTAACTTGTGAAGAGAGGATTTGATTATTTACCTTGTTTGTTCTGCTATGGGAGCAGAGTGGATGGAGTGGCGAAATGCGGTCGACCATTTAGGCTGCACTTGTGGACACAAGAAGAGACCTCTAAATAGATATATTAACCTCCATTGGTTATGTAGCTCATCATTACAATGTATGCACTTAATTTATTGTTTCATTGTTGCCAAACAACCTTAAATGATTGCAACGAATTTACGTTGCCATCGTCCACAGCAAAAGCTACAATATTACTTAGAAGCATAGACAAAGGAATCTATAGATTTGTTTCTCTGTGTTAAAAGTATTCTAAAAATACTCAGTCCCTAGGGACAACTGTCCTTAAAAATACGAATGCATGTGTGATGACAATAGAACATTGCAAGCCCCGGTGTTAAATGATGATGGAACGAAGTGAAGGAATCCATGTAGGTCTATTAGCAGAGACAATGATTCGTTGTCCGTCAGTATGTGGTCGTGTGGTCGTGCGTGTTCGGAACGCAATAACGTGAAAACAGCTTCATGTATCGTTTTCAGATTTTACACAACTGCAACTGTTTTCCAGTACATTTCACGCTTCCAGTTCAAGTTCAAGAATTGAACAAATTCGTTTAATAGATTTTAGCAAATTTCCCCTATAGGGAAGAAGCTATTATCGTAGGTGGCATGCTAAGACTTAAGCCCGAGACCATGATAACTTTTTAGTTTGAGGTCCCCAGATGCCAAAAACACCATTCGATCAAATTGTTTATATATTTTATTGGTATTTTAATTGGTGCAAGAGGAACAATTCCAAGTTTTGTTCAGGAAATGTGGAGAAGATTTAAATTAGATAACAACATTTTGACATTAGTTACTCAGACTGCAGTAAAATATTCAATTAGTATATTACAAAATCATCTATACAACCAAATTTAAGTATCAAAATTTTTGTACAAGTATTCTTTGTCTTGAGGCAATTCACATTGGTGAAAAGATGTTAATTTTGAAATAAATTATCTGTATATGTATATATTTATATATTTCTTTATGTGTCCGTAAGCACGATAACTCTCGTAAAAAAGGTCCGATCTTGATGAAATTTGGTACAGACGTGTAAAGTAGCATTTATTTGAACGAGTTCGAAATCCAGACGGATCGGACCATCCGAAGGGGTATTTTGGGGGGGTTTTGTACCCCCAAAACGGGTTTTTTCGGTGTTTTCACATGTAATTATTATTGAAATCTAATTTTATTTTACCCCATTGAATTTACCTAAAAGATTTTGTGTTTTTCTCATTGCTCTATGTCAATTGGTTACCAAGATATTGAAAGTGCTAAACACAGTACGTTGTCTAATGTTATTCTTATGGAGAAAAAGAAACAAATTATATCTCTCTTATTTATGAACATACACTGACGAAACTTCATCTGATTGTGGTCTATTGTAATTAGCACAAAAACAAAATAATTACCGATGATTCCCGTAACAGCAAACCTGCATACTCAGTCCCCATGTTATTCTTATGGAGAAAAAGTAAAATATCATATCACCCTTAAGTGTGATCATAAATTAACAAAACTTGGTATATGGCTTCACTTAGTTGAGTTCCATTGGTATTTGCATAAAAAAACTATTTTTTGCAGATGAATTTCGTAGCAGCAAACCTGCGTACTCATCCCCAATGTTATGCATAAGGAGAATAATTATTATTTTATATATCGCTTGTTAGTGAATATATTTGTTAGGAATCTTTATAAGTGGCTTTAAGTGTTATTAAGACATATATGTGCATTCGAAATTCGCTGAGTACACAGGTTTGCTAAGACGGGGGTATTTTATTAATTAACATTTAAAAGTTGTATCATTTCCATAAGGTGTATATATTTATATATTTCTTTATGTGTCCGTAAGCACGATAACTCTCGTAAAAAATGTCCGATCTTGATGAAATTTGGTACAGACGTGTACCAAAATTACTGATTTTAAAGTACGAGATACTAATGCAAATTATTGTTTCGTAACTACAAGAAACTACTAAAAATTGTTTTATACATATGTTTTATGATTAAACAAATAAAGTACTCTCCGTTAAACATGATTTAATTCAATTTATCAAAGGATTTAAAAAATTGTATATTAAAAAACTATTAAAAGTTTTTACAAATAAAGGTAACGTTCTCCTATGATGTGAGTAATGTGAGTGAGTTAATAGTTTATCGGCTAGATTGCAGCAGCCATTTATTTCGTATTTACTTCCGCCAGCTGTGTTCTTTCATCAGTTTATGATATTAAATACCCCCGTCATAGCAAACCTGCGTACTCAGCTAATTTCTAATGTACCTCATTGCATAGGCAATTTACCGTGTTATTTTTTGGTGAAGAATTTGCACCTCTAATCTTCTAATATATAAAATTCTCGTGTCACAGTATTTGTTACAAAACTCCTCCGAAACGGCTTGACCGATTCTTATGAAATTTTGTGTGTATATTCGGTAGGTCTGAGAATAGGACGTAAACTATCCTTTTTTCGATAGGCGAGTGAGCGAAGCGAACGAGCTCAAATCGAAAAAGAACGAGTATTTGACATAAAACAAATTCAATGACATTAGGACAGGACAACGTCTGTCAGGCCAGTTAGTTATTACCTGTCTGACAGACGTCCTGTCCTAATGTCATTGAATTTGTTTTATGTCAAATACTCAAATGATTAAAAACAATTTATCCTATGACCTAAAATTAACCAAAAGAAAAGTAGATATTTTCCTACAGAGTCCCCACGGCCCTACGGCTATTTATTTAATATTTTATGATGACATTTCGGTTAGAACTTACGTTAACAGCAGAAACTTTCATCAACCATTTCTGAGTTCGGTCATCCCATTACACGAATGTTTGAGCGTACTCCTAGTTAAGTTGCCCCAACAATATAAATTGTTACAGGACAAAATAATGTACGCCAGTTTCAAACAACAATTACGCTATCATTTTAATCTAACAACCGAGGTATAAGGTCGAACTTGCTACACAAATGAAGCCGTCTGTACATTTCTCAATATTGAGTGTAACATTTGTTCATTCAATTATTCTACCTTCATTATTGACAACCCATGGACAAGAATCAGTTTTTATTAATTTCTTATAGGGTTACTTGTATAATTGTCTGACCAATCTAAAAATAGTTCTCCTTAAATAATAAAACATTAACAGTATCAATAAGATTTTACCAATGAAAAGTAAAATTAAAGAATGTTAAAAGTCAGCGTCAGTGCTTTATCAAGTCATGAAATATTAATGTGACTGAGTACTAGTAATAGGTTTGGATTGTTTTTTATATGTAGCTGAAATGAAAATATTCAGTATACAAAATTATCTAGCTGAAGAATTTTTCCTTCGAGAATCAATAAAGAGCTGATTTGATCTTTTATGCAATTGATGCATTTATTAGACTATATATACTTATTATTAACAGTAAAAGAAGAATATGTGAAAATATTTCCTGTAGCTAATGTAATGTGTTTGGGTGTAATAATTATAGAATTTCAATTATGTTGGATAAATGGAATATAAGTAGTATGTCAATAACTTGTTTATTACGCTACTCCAACAATATTGAACAGCTTAGTGACCTTATCAGATCCAGCCAGCCCGGTCAAGGTCACGTAAATGGTCTCCGTGAAAGGTCCTGCCAAGGTCTCGGGCGCTTCCTTCACCTTACACACCGAGATCTGTCGCGTAACGTCCTGTCACGTAATGTTACGCTTCGTTACAGGTGGCCAATTCACCGTGACAACAAACTTCTACGAGAAACTGGAGTTTGTGCTAATGTTCTTTCCGAAATTTCATCAGTGATGTTAAATGTTCAAGAAAAAATGATGTAATGTTATCCGTGACCGGACAATGCTTTTTAAAAGTGTAAATTTTATTTTTATGGAAGTTAAGTCAAATTATCCTCGTCGCAGCAAAACAGAGAACTCAGCGAATCTCCAATAATGCATACATATGTAGCCTACCTCACTAACACATGAAGCCTCTACTACGTTTCAATAAAATACCGCATGTCTCAGAAGTCAGTTTGCCAATTGTGACAAAATTTACAATTTAAATTCACATCACTTAAGCCTGTCGCACACAACTCGCCTGAGTATTCGGCCGAACATTCGCAGGGTCATTTTTACCTATAGGCCCACAAGGCGCAGGAGGTCTGGCGAGGGAGTTTTTTTTTTTTAAGTTTTGTTCGGAAAAACGTATTTCTGCTGAACTGACAACTCAATTAATTGACAATAATACAAATAATTTGTCTTAATTTAGTAACAGAAATAGGCCAAGTATTATTTGACGGTATTTAGAGCACTTTTTTTGTTTATTTGCAAATACGATCTTGATCTTGAGCCGTAATTTATAGCCTCTCCCCTAGTCCGGTAAATTATCTACCAAGTTTTGTCGTACTTGGAAGACGTAGATTCCGTTTAAGACGACTTATGTTTTTTCCTTCTTGCACAAAACTCAATATACAGTAATATACTGTATCCTAGAAAATATTAGCAACAAATAGCCAAACAGAAAATAACGAGGCTTTGCCTTATCAAATAATGAAACCCAAAGATTGGTCACGAACGTTGGTAACAAAGTACTTATAAATAATACCCCCGTCGCAGCAAACCTGCGTACTCAGCGAATTTCCAATGCATAATATATGTCTTAATACACCATAAAGCCGCATACTAAGTTTCATAAAAATATATTCACATATAAGCGATATATACAATTTTAATTATTCTCCATAAGAATAACATTGGTGATGAGGTTTGCTGAAACAAGGAACACAAACAGTTGTTTTTATGCAAATATAAATAGAATTTAACTAGGCGAAACCACATACCTAGTTTCATCAATATTCAATAATAAATAAGCGCTATACAACTTTTTAATTATTCTCCATAAGAATAACATGGGGGCTGAGTAGGCAGGTTTGCTGCAACAAGGAACAAAAAATGGGTTTTTATGCAAATACCAATATAACTCAACATGGTGAAGTCACATACCAAGTTGTATTAATTTATGTTCATAATTAAGGGAGTCATTACATTTTATTTATTCTCCATAAGAATAACATAGGGGCTGAGTACACAGGTTTGCTGCTACGGGGATAATCAAGAAAAAATCAATTTTTTGTGCAATTATCAATATACCAGTACTAAATGAATCCACATACCAAGTTTCATCAATATACTTTCATAAATAATCGAGATATCAAAGTTTATTTATTCTCCATAAGGATAACATTGGATAACATAACGTACTTTCAGCACTTTGAATATCTCTGCAATGGTTGGGTGTAGAATCACAAATTAAACACCAAAAAGATTTTTTTCTGGAGCTGATCTGATTGGTAAAAGCAAATGTGAAGTTTACATTAAAATGAACTGAGGAATAGCCAAAAACCTTTTTCCCATAAGATTAACATCGGGGATTTTATGAGTACGTTTTTTGGATTTTCTCCGCAACCACTTAACCTAGGTTAATAATTCAAAATACTAAATTATTTGTTTTTTTAAGCTCTATAACATGGTTAAAACCAAAATTACGTTTTTTTAAAATTTTAGGGTGAAAAATGCAAAAAACTGATTTTTGGAAATTTAAAATCACCATAAACCCCTCTTCCCATGGTCCGATTTTTCTGGTTTTCGAACTTAAAGTCATGAATATCACTTTACACATTTGAGCCAAATTTCATTGAAATCGAACGTTTTTTACTCAACTTATCGCATTCACGGACACATATATATATATATATATATACATTATACATAAATTTGAACGAATAGTGTTTTTGGCATCTGGGACCTCAAAACAAAAAATTATCATCGTCTCGGGCTTAAGTCTTATTATGACACCGACGGTAATAGCTTCTTCCCTATAAGGGAAATTCGCTAAAATAAGGCGTCTTATATTAGTCTTTAAGATTATCATAGGGAAGAAAATAAAATAGAAAATAATAATGGTAGGATAGCTTGTAGCCTCTTTTTTGTTTGTTCGTTCTTCCTCATTATACTCCTGGATATGTAAACGATTTTTGTTTTGAATCAATTTACTCAATACGATCAGCACTACCACAGCCCTGGCCTCGGCGAGCATTGCAGGGTGTGTGCTTGTCAGTGTTGTCAACATTGAATTTCCTGATTACCCAACACTCAGTTAAAAATGACGTAGGAAGAAAGTGAGAGCCAATGTTTAAGGTAATTTAATTGTGTCATCATCACAAAACCTTAACTTGAAACTATTGTACTGTACAAACACGTGCAAGATAACACACCTTTTCCTGCATTTTCAAATTTTTAAATCTATTTTTGGAAATGTTTTGTGCATGGTGATGTCAAATGCATCCGCAGAGAGAACATTTTATAAATTAATCCTGGTAAAAAAGTTACCTTGGAAGTAGCATTAAATAAAAGCTTTTAACATTTTTAATCATCCTGTATATAATTATTTATTACATTACATGACATCTATTATAGGGAATTTACAATACAATGCCTTCCATTCTATGGTCAAGCAAAATATAAATGACAGAAATATTAAAAGAAAAATCATCTGTCAGAAAATAAGGTGACAAGCCAGAATATTCACTATAAAATAAAGTGATATTTTGCATCACCTTGACTTTTGAAAATATAATCAACGATTTGTTGGCTAATAATAAGTTTTAGCGAATTTTCACCTATAGAGAAGAAGCTATTACCATGGTCGGCAAGGCAAGACCTAGGTCCGGGACCATGATAACTTTTCGTTTTGGGGTCCCCTGATGCCAAAAACACCATTCGTTCAATACTGTATGTATATATACTGTATATGTATAATATTTGTATAATACTGTATGTATATATGTATATATATATATATATATGTACTGTGTATATATATGTAGTAGGGATGAGTCGATTCCAGTTCCGATTCTCAATTCTCGATTCCCCCAGTAATAAAAACTTCAAATAACTATTTCAATATCACCTAGACTGACAGACCTCATTGTCCTCTCTAAATGTTGCATTTATTTTTGGGGCGTTTGACCCTCCCCCTCCCGCCGCTTGAGCCCGAAGGGGCGAGTAACTACTCTGATTATTCTTGGTCTGACTGATTTACTAATTTCAGACCTCTCTGTTCTTCAGGTTCTGTGTATATTTGTGGGAAATACATTGTAAAGCTGAAACAACAATGGAGTTCCCATGATCGAGGTGTCGGTGATTTGAAAGATTTCAGCAAATTTCCCTTGTAGGAAAGAAGCTATTACCGTAGTCCGCATGGTAAGACCTAGGCCCAGGACCATGATAATTTTTTTTTGAGGCCCCCAGATGCCAAAAATACCATTCGAGGCGTCAAGGCAGCAATTTCAAAGACGCCCTACGTATTTCTGGTGATCGTTTGCTTGCCTTTATAATGATTAATATTAGTGGCATGAGTTGGTCTTACAGCAGTAACTCATGTGCGAACTCCAGCTCCCTCAATGGTTTCTGTAGACCACTGCCCTGCATGGCCTAGTGCCATTTCAGTTACTCTCAAATTGAGCTTACCACTGAGCTTTCTCTTCACGTCGAAGTTGCTGTTCTTCTGGTGTTTCTTTTGCTCTGTGTGCTGCCTGCCTTAAAGCTTTCCATTTGTATTTTAAGTTTCTTGACTTCTAACCACTTTTTAATAAATTGGGCTTTTTCAAGCTTTG
The DNA here is from genome assembly GCA_963675035.1 of Allygus modestus. NCBI lineage: Eukaryota > Metazoa > Arthropoda > Insecta > Hemiptera > Cicadellidae > Allygus > Allygus modestus. Next base: position 356,942,751 of record OY776111.1, on the reverse strand, counting down.
AGACAAACTTGATTTATGTTTCCCTGGCATTATTGTGATACAGGTACCTTTGTGGTTAAAGGTGCAACAAAAATGTAAAGCAAAATATAAACAAATAAATGAACTCAAAATCTAAAATGCAGAACACCTGTTTTAATTATCATCTGATCCAGTAAATGTTAATGCCCATAAGATTAACATGGGAAGTTTAGTAGCCATTGGGGCTAAACCATAAAGGAATTTTAAAACGTGAGTAGGCTTATTTCTTAACCTAAGTTTTTACAATATGATTGTTGCATCTGAAAATACTCGTCTATGGAGTATATAGTTTTATCAATTAAGTAATTTTTCAATTTTTTCCTGAATTTTTGGTAAAGGTTCTTCATTTTTAATTTCCTTAGGTAGCACTTTAAAGAATTTTCCTCCTGCATAGGAAGGTTTTTTTGTTTATAATTGAAGCCTGTGATGAGTGGGTATGATTTCCGTTTTTTTCGTGTGTCATATATATTTATTTCTGAGTTATTGAACAAAATTGTATCCTTATAAGTCATAATGGTATCAAAAATATATTGGCCATAAACAGTTAGAATATTTAATGTCTTAAAATATTCCCTAGCCGATTTTTCATGATGAAGGTTTTTAATGATTCTTATTGCCTTTTTTTGTTGTTTTAAGATTTTGTCAAGATTTTCTTTTTTTGTTGATCCATAAAGACATATTCCAAAAGAAATTTAGGAATGAATATAAGAATGGTATATCATTTTGAAAGTGGATTCGTTACATAAGAAAGACATCTTCCTCAAAGCATACGTGCCGGAGTTAATTCCAGACAAAATCTTTTCCACATGTTCATTCCAATTCAGATGCTTATCTACCAAAAGACCAAGAAATGTTGTACTATTGATCAGTTCAATATGGGTTCAGAGTCCATTTGAATGACTGGCTCTGTTAAAACTCTTGATTGACCTGTTTTAAATGTGATATAGTTAGTTTTTCTGTATTTAAATTTAGGATGTGCTTTTCTAAAAATTGTGCAATATTTCATAATTCTACAAAAGACAACATTTCTAATTGTTCTATTGATTTAGCGGAGATTTTTAAATTTTAATCGTCAGCGTAAAGGCAAATATTACTATGTGGAGGGCTTGTAAGGCAATTAGAAATGCTTTCCAAATAACATATAAAAAGTAAAGGTCCCAATATTGATCCCTGGGGTACTCCAATTTTTATTGGTTTTAGTTCTGATTGATAATGTAATATTCTATTTTTTTTTGTGGTATAATTTATTTGAACAAATTGGTATCGGTTGTTTGAATAAGAGCTGAACCATTTCAAAGAGTACTTTTTTTACTCCAATTGAATTCAGTTTTTCAAGTAGTGTTGAATGGCTGACACTTGTCAAACGCTTTAGACAGGTCCATAAAAATGCCTACACATGGATCTCCTGCATCTATTGAATCGATGATCGATTCTATAAAAGAGACACTTGCCGATATTACCGATCTTCCGTTATAGAATCCATGCTGATTACAATCTATTAAATCATTTTGTTCTAGGAATGCCATTTAACTGATTGTGAACTGCCTTTTCATAAATTTTGGAGATGGTTGGTAATAAAGAAACGGGACAATAGTTTGCTGGATTTTTTCTATCCTTAAATTTTTTTTAAATATATTTTTTTAAATTCCAAAGTTTTGGAAACTTTTAATTTATCAGGAAATATTCCAGAAACAAATGATGCATTAATTAGGTGACAAAGAACTTGGCTATTCTCTTTTTGTACTGATTTCAATATAATAGTTGGCACCTCATCATACTCACTCGAGTATACTTATTTTTTAGCAAACTAATTATGTGCTCTATCTCTTCTCTATTTATTTCACTTAATCTAAATGTTGGTCTAAAGTTAAACTATATAGACCTGTTAATAAAACGTCCTTATCATCTGCAATATTACTCGCTAATTCTGTGCTTGATACATATTTTCCTACATTTAAAAAATAGTTGTTAAATAAATTTGATACATCTTTTGCCTTATAGTAATCTATACCACCTTCATTTAACGTAATGTTGCGAGGTGTATTAGTTATTAGCTATCTTCCTACCAAATTTCAGCTCAATCGGTTCAGTAGTTGGAGCGTGATTGAGCCCCAAACTAATAAACAAACAAACAAACAAACTCACAAACTTTCAGGTTTATAATATTAGAATGATTAGTGTGATAGCTGGTACTTCAAACTTTTTCGGGTGTCTCTTAAATATCTCTTAAAGCTGTAAAATATTTTACTAGACATGTTAACGTATGCGCGGACCTTTGCAAAGCTCCTTAGTTTTATAATATATCAATTCAAATTTTCTCTAAGTATTTTTAAATACAAATAAACTATTGAAATCATTAGTATTTGTACTTGTACATTCACACTTTTGTGATCTTTCCCCGTCAGATTTATATAGGCATGTTGTGTATATGATGGTCTAGATATTTGTTGACCTATTGCAAAAGTGTTTGGCTATAAAAGGTGTATGTTAACAAAGCTAAATTCATAACATGTCTACTAAAATATATCCTTAAAAATTCAGTCTTCATTCATCCTCTTACGGGAAGAATGAGCGTACTACACCTAGTATATAGTATTACAGTATTATTTTTTTTTTTACAATACAAAATTAGTGAATTTTATTTACAAAATGACATTTGTGTATTGCCTTAAGTGAGAAGCAGCTTACAAAATAGCATGTTTTCAATACTTATTTATATTACTTTAGAAATAGAGATGGCGGCTTTACACCCCATCTTGATGGTATCACTGAGCAGTCGGTAGAAAGGTAGAAAGAACTCAGATGGCCATTATGGTTGAAACTAGTCAGTCCAAAAAAAATGTTTCAAAGAAAGGGTACTTGTTAGTAATGCATTTAAAAATAATAATATTACCAGCCCTAATATAGAAGTCAAGTAATATATATGTATGTATTGGAAATTTGCTAAGTATGCGGGTTTGCTGCGAAGGGGTATTTACTTTCTTTACTGAATATTGTGAAAGACTATACTAATAATACACCCGTTGCAGCAAACCTGATGCATACTCAGCGAATTTCAAATAGTACTGTACCTCATTAAGCCTATCAAGTTTCACCAAAGCATATTATGATTGTATTATAGCGAAATATGACATTTTGATTTATTCTCTACTAGCTGTTACCCGCAGCTAGCGACAAATGAAACACATTACAAATATTAACCTGTGTGGCACTATCAAATATTTGTTAAGTTTTACCATACAACTCCCTTTGAAGTAACTGACAAACAACTGCAGTTGGTAAATTTATAAATTACATCCTCCCATAAAATTTGCCTTGGAACTTACAGGGTCCATGGGATGGAGCCTTAAGGTTGGATGTAGACATTAACAGGTTTATATGTAATGTAAATATGTAAGCTATGTTCATGCACAATTTTAGCTTAGTCGGTCCAGTAGTTTATGTGTGATGGAACTATACAAACATCCATCCAAACATACATGCATGCACATACATCCTATTTTTCACATCTATAATATTAGTAGGATAAGAAAAACGTTATGACTGAGCACGCAGGTTTGTTGCACCAAGGACCACAAAAATTGGGGTTTTATGCAAATACCAATGGATCTCCAACAGATGTAGCAAATATCAATTTTTACCCATATATGTTCACAAACAAGAGAGATGTAACATGTTTCTTATTCTCTATAAGAATAACATTATAGCTTCTGAGTATGCAGGTTTCCTGCCATAGGGACCACAAGGAAAAGGTCTCTTAATCTATGTAAAATATTATAAATGTACTAATTTGTATTCAATATCCTATACTCTAATACAAGCTATAACTGTTTTGTTTGTTTGTTTGCAAAATTTATTTCGAGATCCAGCGGAAGGATTTTTCTGAATGTTTGGGATTAGGGGCTTTTGGGTCTAAAAAATCAATTGGTGAAAATCACTGTCTCAGGAAAACTTGTATTTTTCTAACAACTCATTTGAAAATTGAAAATTTTAACATTATTGGGCTTATGGAGTTTAAAATCATAACACTGGTTACCATGAATAACAAAAACAAACCAATAAATCAGCTTCTATCAATTAAAATATTGTAAACAGCTGTTTATCATTATGGAAATAAAAAAAACCTACTTGAATGGCAACTCTCATAATGGAAATAAAAAAACTACTTGAATGATAACTTAAACTCTTTTTTTGATAGGCGAGTGAGCGTAGCGAACGAGCTCATCCGGGAGGCGAGTGAGCGAAGCGAACAAGCTAATGCGGGAGGCGAATGAGCTAATCTGGGAGGCGAGTGAGCGAAGCAAACGAGCTCATATTGAAAATGAACGAGTATTTGAAATAAAACAAATTCAATGCCTCTTCTGCGGAATCAAACACCGAGCATGGCTCGGTCCCCCAGTACCGGTACTACAATTTAAAGAGAAGAAAATAAGCCTTGCCAATTCACTTATTTTAAGAGAAAGGCAAATGAGATGTACGAGTATATTCACTCTACTTGGATAGAAGAGTGTCTACTTAGTAAGTTTTGTTTGTATACCCACTCTTCAAATGTTTGGGATTATTGGTATTATGTTTGAAAGCTGAGCCCAATCGTGAAAACTAACTTGACTTTTTAAATATGATATGTAAAAAACACAAAAAATCATGTTTTGGGGAATACAGACCTCCCCCCCAAAATACCCCTTCCGATGGGTCGATCTGTCTGGTTTTTAACTTAAAGTCATAAATGTTGCTTTACACTTTTGAACCAAATTTCATCAAAATCAGACCTTATTTACAAGAGTTATTGCACCCACGAGATTTTTACAATAGTTATCTATCTATATATATATATATATATATATATATATATATATATATATACAGTTTTGAACGAGTGGAATTTTTATTTTAGGCACGTGAGGACCTCAAATAAAAAATTAACATGGTCCCGGGTCTAGGTCTTACCATGCCAACTAAAAAAAAAAACTAAAACTAAAATACTCAAACTAAATTGTTTACCAGCGTTTCATTTGGTTGAGCTCAGATGGTTGTGAGGTATATCTTTGCCATGTGCAGATGCTCCGAGTCACCGCAGGACGGTCCGGTCCTGACCAGGATCACAGAGCCTGTGATCCACAGCGAGGGCCCTCATTGGGACCCCGGGGAGAACACACTCTACTACGTTGACATCTCGGGGGAGACACTACACAGATATGACCCTGCCACCAAGTCAGACACGTCTTTGAAACTAGGTAGGGGAGGTAGCTGTTATATTAGGTTAGCTGTATTTTTAGGAGAACTGTTTGATATTGAAATATGAGCAGCATTAAACTCACTATCACACTTGGGATTAACTTGCAAAGTCATTTTGTATCAAATGTACCTACCGGTACATAAAATTGTGTATGCAAAGTCTGCCCTCTGGGAATGAATGAAATTTGGAAATCTTCATCTCTTCAAATTCATTTATATACATACTTACATAATATGCTATAAAACCATGAATACTTACACCACATAGGATAAATTATTAATAAGTGGAAAGTGATGTCATCAAATCAGCTGTTGGTTTAGGGTCAGTGAAATCATGGTGAAATGGCTCAGTCATAAAGACATGATTTTGATACGATGAAGGTTCACAGTTTGGCCTGCACACTATGTATGATTATTTGTTTGAAGATGGAAAATTGTTAGTTAACTCATGATATTTCAATTGTTTTAACTGAAACAGTTATTCTTTGGTTGATTTATTTTGTAATTTGTATACTTATAAAATATATATATATATATATATTTTTTATAAATATATATATTTATAAAAAGAATAAGGTCATTTTTGTGACAAAGCTACTGGAAAATCTATTATGTCTTAAAATGTTGGTTTATATGTTTTTGAAACCCCTTATTCCTTATAGATATTCCTTTTGGAGTTTTGGAAAATATCAACCTTCAGGGCTCTGCCCCGGGCTTTCAAGTTCCAATGATAATTTGATGTAAGAATAGAAATCACTTTATTTTAACATTTAACATGTTGATACTTCCAAGCAAACTTCTGGAATGATATCATCCCCACAATATAAACTAACAGGACCAAATGTGAGCTGGGTAATCCCAAAAGAAAAATATTTGCTTAGATTTGATCAACTGCATACGCTTATATTTAAAAATACCCCCGAAGCAGCAAACCTGCGTACTCAGCGAATTTCCAATGCATATATATGGGTATCACTGCTACCTAGAGCCACTTAACCAAGTTTCACAGAAATACATTCATTAATAAGTGATATATAGCATTTTATTTATTCTCCATAAGAATAACATTAGAATTGAGTATGCAGGTTTACTGTAACAAGGAAGATAAGAAATGTGTTTTTTTTTGCAATTATCAATATAACTCAACCAGGTGAAGCTACATACCAAGTTTTATTAATTTGGGTTCATAACTAAGGGAAATATAAATCTTTACTTATTATCCATATGAATAACATGGGGCCCGAGTATGCAGGTTTGCTGCTACCGGGAAAAATCAAGAAAAACCTTCTTTTTTGCTAATATCAATATACCACAACTAGTTGAAGCCACATACCAAGTTTCATCAATATACATACATAAATAATCTAAATATAACATTTTATTTATTCTCCATAAGGATAACATTGGACAACGTACTATGTTTAGCACTTTGAATATCTGCAACGGTTGGACGTAAAATAACAATTAAAACGCCAAAATGATTGTTTTGTAGAGCTAAACTCATTGGTAGAAAGAAATGTGGAGTTTTTAGTGAAATTATCTGAGGAAAATCTAAAAACCGTATTCCCATAAGATTAACATGGGAAATTTTATGGACACATCTTTGGACTTTTCTCCACAACCACTAAACCTAGCTTAATGATTCAAAATACTAAACAGTTTGTTTTTAAGCTCTATAAAATGGCTATAACCAAAATCGAGTGTTTTTAAAATTTTAGGATAAAAAGTTCAAAAACTGATTTGTGGAAAATTTTAAACCCCCATAAAACCCCCTTCCGATAGACTGATCGATCTGGTTTTTGAACTTAAAGTCATAAATGTTACTCTCCACATTTGTGCCAAATTTCATCAAAATCGGGCGCTTCTTTAAAAATTTATCGCGGTAACGGACACACATATATATATATATATAAATTTGAACGAATAGTGTTTTTTGCATCTGGGGACCTCAAAACAAAAATTTGTCATAGTCTCGGGCTTAAGTCTTACCATGCCACCTCTACGGTAATAGCTTCTTCCCTATAGAGGAAATTTGCTAAAAGAATAATACAGTTTTAGTGACAAGCTCACTGGCAAAACTGCTCTTTATCAAATTATTGATTACATGTTAATTGAAATTCCTTAGCATCTAGATGTGCTTTTTTGGGGTTTTGTAAAACATCCATCTTCCAGGGCTTCACCCCATGGCTTTCAAAGTTCTAATGACAATTTTATGGTAGAATATTACAGCTGTTGATACTATCAGAACACAATATAGAAGCAAGAGCAGACAATTTCAAGAATGGCTTCACAATAATATAAACTAAGAGGACTGTATATGAACTAAGAAATAATGAAAGAAAAATATTTGCTTGTCTTTGAGCAACTAGATTTTATCTCTTGTATTATGATTAATTTAAATTTATGGTTTGTTAGAACAACATGACTTTGCAAAGGCTCTGGACTGCTATGATACTTGGACAGCAATGATACCATGGCTATAGTTTCCATTTTAAAATAAAACCCTGTTGCTGCATGCAGTGGTTTGTCACAACCCACAGCGTGAACTACATTGTGTTGGAAGTTACGATTTAAAACTTTGTAACACGAAAAGTCGTGCTCTTACTCTAAACCAACAACTGTTTTATGATGTCACAAGGCTCATAAGGCATAAAGCAGGGCAGGAGCTGCTTATAATTTCTTCCATGTGCCCCTTCCGCAATATTCTCTAAACATTTTAATTAGCATACGATTTAAAACTTTGTAACACGAAAAGTCGTGCTCTTACTCTAAACCAACAACTGTTTTATGATGTCACAAGGCTCATAAGGCATAAAGCAGGGCAGGAGCTGCTTATAAATTCTTCCATGTGCCCCTTCCGCAATATTCTCTAAACATTTTAATTAGCATACGATTTAAAACTTTGTAACACGAAAAGTCGTCGTGCTCTTACTCTAAACCAACAACTGTTTTATGATGTCACAAGGCTCATAAGGCATAAAGCAGGGCAGGAGCTGCTTATAATTTCTTCCATGTGCCCCTTCCGCAATATTCTCTAAACATTTTAATTAGCATATGATTTAAAACTTTGTAACACGAAAAGTCGTCGTGCTCTTACTCTAAACCAACAACTGTTTTATGATGTCACAAGGCTCATAAGGCATAAAGCAGGGCAGGAGCTGCTTATAATTTCTTCCATGTGCCCCTTCCGTAATATTCTCTAAACATTTTAACTAGCATAATTGAATCAGCATTTTAATTAGCATAGGTTTATTGTCTATTTGTAATTATTACATAGTTGGTTAGGCAGTTGTAACTTTGCTCCTCTTATGGAGGTCTTATGCATCAATTAACTCCAAAATTACCATTTTGAGTTGAGGTTTTACAGTTCTTATCTTTGAGACGTCATCCAAGCCAGATTGGTTACCAGAGAGGCCGACCTGATTAGGCAAAAGAGAGGGGCCTAAAAGTCCCGATAAATCTTGAGAGGACTCTCCCAGTATATCAAGTCTAAAAAATAAAGCAATATCAGCAATACACATTAACAGCTAAAAGAAATTTGCTAAACAACGTTTTCTATCAACTGAGCAAGCTATCGGCATAGCAAATTATTTTTATATTAAAAACTTAAAATCTTTAAGATGATGTTGATCCAATTATCAATAATGTCAAATTTGCTGAGCAATAGGTAATGTCACAGAAAAATAGTTTTTTTGTGGTGTTTTTAATTGTTTTTTTTTTCAATCAATATTTTGCTTTGTTCAAGTGTCTTTTGGTTCTTGGTTGGATATTCACCTTGAAATGACAGAGGATAGAATATAACTATAGTAATTGTGCATTTTTCATAATACCTCTGAATTTATTTTATTAAAACTCTGCTAGAGGGCTCTAACTTTGACTGTTTTATTTGAATAGTACATGTTTTTTAATTCTAACTTTGGAGTCACCTGGAGTTTAATTGTAACTCTAATCACACTTTAGTCTTTAACTTCTATTTCCTTCCAACATAGACAAGCCTGTGGGCTTGGCGGTGCCCATCAAGGGTGAGACCCACAAGTTCGTGGTGGGCCTGGGCCGGGACTATGTGGTCCTGACATGGGACTGGGACTCTGGCACCCACCACATCGCCACCCTCGCCACTGCCGACCAACAGAACCCCCTCAACCGCTTCAACGACGGCAAAGCAGATGCCAGAGGCAGAGTTTGGGCCGGTAAGCATAATAATTGGCAAGATATAATAATAATAGCAACTAAGTTATTACTAAGTCTGACAATCCAGTTACATCAAGAAGTTTCATGGAGAGTAAAACAAATTTGTTTGTGCTGCATTCTGTGGTGAAACTGATGAAGTGTTACAGAACAGAAACATCTGTTTCAGTATTCATCTAATTAAATCAAATCTTGTTCTCATTTTAACAAATAACATTTAAAGTTTAAGACCAATACGGCCTATACATTGCCTGTAGATATCTTCCAAGATTTAAACATACATTTTCATACGCTTTCAGTTTTTTCTTATTTTTTTAATGATAATACCTTAAAGTTAAGGTAATTTAGATTTCCTCTTACATCACACACATTTAAAAAAGTTTTTGAATATAGATATGAAAAAGGATTTTTAAAAGCTGATTATTAGTTTCAAGCAATATGAATTTTTCTTTAAATTAGTTGTAAATTCAGGTCCAAGCTACCGGTACTTTAGGTGCTTGTAGAGGCTATAAAGGCAACAGAAATGTCAACAAAATAGACTTTTTGTGCTTTTCCTAAGGGCACCATTCGTCCTTATTTCTGGCTGACATAAACTCATATTTTCCAAGTGCCTTAGAGGCCTTAATTTGAGCCATCACCCACTATCCTATGATATACCAAATGTCCACAGTTCCTCTTTCAGGTTTCTCTTTCAAAATTAATGGTATAGATATATTTTTAGTAATGGCAACGTTATAATCAAATTATTATTGTTAAGTTTAATTATTCAAAACACATTTATTTTTCACAGGTACGATGGGACACGAAGAGCCTATAGGGCATGTGGCCCCCAACAAGGGAGCGCTGTATTGCCTGGACAATGACCCTGCCAAGCCCTGCACGGCTGACGTGAAACTACAGCCCGTCAACATCAGCAACGGTCTGACCTGGAGTCTGGACAACAAGGTGCTCTACTACATTGACACACCCACCCGCATGATAGACGCCTTCGACTTTGACCTGGAGAAGGGAGATATCTGTACGTACAATAACGGAAAACAAGAATCCCAAAATAATATTTGTCTGAATTTCTTTGAGTGAGAGTTACTATAGAATAGATGTTAAGATTTTTCCAAAAATTGTTTTGAACAACAGTAATTAAAAATGCTATACAGAGATGACTTTATGGCCAGAAATAAACAAAGGGGTTCAAAGGAAATTACCCTCCCACAAACTTCACTTATCTTTGCCATTGGACAGAGTAATTTAGTTTATTTTTTATTGCAAGATTTAACGCTTTGCCATCGGAATGGATATTTGCCGCTATTCCTCAGCGATCGCGCAGCCAGCTCTACTGGCCGCCGCCATTAGCGTGCGGAATTCAGATTTTGTCCACAGCAGTTGTCCTTTGCGATCGGACGGCCAGCGGTGCTGGCCAACATGAAATCCAACTAACGCTCGGGCGTCCAGTAGGACTGACCGACAACAATGTTTTTGGTTGTAATATTCCAACTGTGGTATGATGCCTGTAGAGTGCTGCAACCTAGTGAGGAATTGTTGAACTAAATGATCAGATAAATAATTCTGAGCTGCCGGGAGTGAGCCACCATGATAAATGCTGAGGTGATGCGGAGTGGGACGTGGCCAGTACAGCTGGCCGTCCGACCGTTGGAACCAAGTTATACAGAAAGAATTCCGACTGGCTGCCAACTGCGTTGTGGCCACTACTGCTGGCCTTCCGATCGCAAAGGGTTAAAACAGCTGATCACTCTACTTCATAACTTGTTATTGATAGTTTCTTGGTTAGCCATGAAATAAAAAGTGGAGGTGAGGAGGGGTAAATGTAATTTCACACCTCTGTTACCAGCTGGCCATTGACGGGGGGGATCGCGTTGGGCAGGTACGGCGGTCGGCCGGCTCCTTAATGAGTAAAACCTTGCTAGCCAATGAAATAAACAGTAGTTGAACAGTGGAGGTGAGGAGGGGTAAATGTATTCTCACACCTCTGTTACTAGCTGGCCATTGACGGGTGATCGCTTTGGGCCGGTACAGCGGTCGGCCGGCTCCTTAATGAGTAAAACCTTGCTAGCCAATGAAATAAACAGTAGTTGAACAGTGGAGGTGAGGAGGGGTAAATGTAATCTCACACCTCTGTTACTAGCTGGCCATTGACGGGGTGATCGCTTTGGGCCGGTACAGCGGTCGGCCGGCTCCTTAATGAGTATAACCTTGCTAGCCAATGAAATAAACAGTAGTTGAACAGTGGAGGTGAGGAGGGGTAAATGTAATCTCACACCTCTGTTACTAGCTGGCCATCGACGGGGTGATCGCGTGGGGCCGGTACGGCGGTCGGCCGGCTCCTTAATGAGTAAAACCTTGCTAGCCAATGAAATAAACAGTGGTTGAACAGTGGAGGTGAGGAGGGGTAAATGTAATCTCACACCTCTGTTACTAGCTGGCCATTGACGGGTGATCGCTTTGGGCCGGTACAGCGGTCGGCCGGTTCCTTAATGAGTAAAACCTTGCTAGCCAATGAAATAAACAGTGGTTGAACAGTGGAGGTGAGGAGGGGTAAATGTATTCTCACACCTCTGTTACTAGCTGGCCATTGACGGGGTGATCGCGTTGGGCCGGTACAGCGGTCGGCCGGTTCCTTAATGAGTAAAACCTTGCTAGCCAATGAAATAAACAGTGTTTGAACAGTGGAGGTGAGGAGGGGTAAATGTATTCTCACACCTCTGTTACTAGCTGGCCATTGACGGGTGATCGCGTTGGGCCGGTACAGCGGTCGGCCGGCTCCTTAATGAGTAAAACCTTGTTAGCCAATGAAATAAACAGTGGTTGAACAGTGGAGGTGAGGAGGGGTAAATGTATTCTCACACCTCTGTTACTAGCTGGCCATTGACGGGTGATCGCGTTGGGCCGGTACAGCGGTCGGCCGGCTCCTTAATGAGGAAAACCTTGCTAGCCAATGAAATAAACAGTGGTTGAACAGTGGAGGTGAGGAGGGGTAAATGTAATCTCACACCTCTGTTACTAGCTGGCCATTGACGGGTGATCGCTTTGGGCCGGTACAGCGGTCGGCCGGCTCCTTAATGAGTAAAACCTTGTTAGCCAATGAAATAAACAGTGGTTGAACAGTGGAGGTGAGGAGGGGTAAATGTAATCTCACACCTCTGTTACTAGCTGGCCATTGACGGGGTGATCGCTTTGGGCCGGGACGGCGGTCGGCCGGCTCCTTAATGAGTAAAACCTTGCTAGCCAATTAAATCACACAATATCACACTTGAATCGTCATTGGCTACTGTAAAGTTCATTGATATTGTAACCAATACTCTGCTCACTAACAATATATTTTAAATAACATCCACTTTAATTAAATATACTAATCTAGTATACGTGTAACAACTTTATTAACATTGACAGATAAACTACACAATAAACACGAATAATCCAAAGATTGATTCTGTGATATTTCAGTTTGCCGTTTTAACGATATTGTTAGACCTGATGCTCAGTGCTGTCACCGTATGAATGAAGACTCCTCGATCGCAAGGTGCCTGTAGCGAGTCCGCTCTGATTGGTCAAACCGTTTTGGCGCCGGCTGGAGACTACAGCCGGCCGACCGCCATACCGGCCGAATGGCGGGCCCCCCCATCAACTCATCTCCATGCAGAACTTTTAATAATGATAATAATATTTATTCCTTCAGCGCAATGCAATTGAATAAAAAATACTGTAAAAATGTACTATTGAGATTTATATTATCTTGAGTTTTGAGAAATTTCACTTAATCAAAGAAGGTCCAATATTGAGTCCAATATCCTGCCTTCCAACCATCAAGTTAAGTATATGACTTTCATTCGATTGAATATTATTACATTAAAGTTTGTTCTTTTGTATCAGATGTTATAATATATATTGAGAGGATTTTTCCTCTGTTAGCAGTCATTCTGTTCTGTAAAGAGATGTCAAAACAATTATATTAAGTACAAAATACTCTTGTGTTTTAAGTCAAAATTGCATGCTCCCAATATTTAAATGGCTAAATGTAATCCCCTAGCCAGTCAAGTACTTCTTATATTATGCTATTTAAGCCTTCAATATCATTTGAAAATTATTTCATTGTTAACTATATGTCCAAAAGCGTAATTTCAGTATTTTGGTTGGAGGGGCAAAATCTGTTGTAATTGTGATTATTGTGACTTTTCATATACTACAATAATATTTTCCAAATTATTGGGGGGCAGCAGCCCCCCCTTGCCCCCCTAAATTACCTACGTATATTACTCATAGTTTATCTATATGTGCCCACAATCACATTATTAGCTGCCTGACCCCCTTTAATCTTCCAAAATTACTCCTCTCTTAGCTTAGAATCGACTTAGAGTCTTCGTCCGATTCCTTTCAAGGAATTGTCACCCTCCCTCCACCGACTGCTTCTGCCACCTTTGATGGATCAGAAAATATGAGAGAATTAGATTATTTGAATCATAAAATGTATTCAAGCATAAACGTATTTTTTTCTTTTGACAAAAACATAGGTCAGTGACTTGAGATGATGACCTCAACAGTGTTTTTTTTTTAACTGACTCACCTGAGGCTGAAGACATTTTTTCAACCATGTAGGCTGAGATCAATCAAAATATTTTCACACTTTCTTCTTAAAACTCCAGAAACTAAGAACATTAGACATTAAAGGAAAGGAACTAAAATGGTCCTAGAGATATTAAAAAACAGAAAGTAACTTGTGGAGATTACCTTCGCCAGAACCAACATGATCCAGAAAACTCACTCTGGAACTACTGCTGTACCACAAGGGTCATTACTCAGACCAGTTCCGATCCTACTCCTCGCCAATGACATGCTTCTCTACCATACAGGAATATCTATTTTGCACTTTTCGAATCCCACCTGACATATGACATAGTGTCATGGGGAGGAACAACTAACACCAAAATCTGTAACGGGCAGAAAGTTGCAGAGAATTCTTCACCAAGCAACTTACAATTCTGACAAAAGTGACTGTATAGTCGCACTCTACATCCGTGGAACAATCACACATGCAATTACCACAAACCAACACCAAGAAGACATTAGGACATGCACCAGTACAACATAAGACATGCTTCCAATTTCATCCTACCACCTCACCATCTAAGACTTTTTGAAAAGAAGCCCTCGTACAAAAGAATGCTGTACTCTACAACCACCAGCCCGACCTGCTGAAAACTAACCTTATCAAAATTTTAGGAACAAACTGTTAACATGACTCCAAGAACGAACCTACTACTCAGAAACCGAATTCCTTCAACAGTTATATGGTATAAATTCTCTTGATTAACTCATAACTCCTGTAATCCCCTTGACGCCTGTCAAGCACTACTTGAACAATATGAAATAGAGAATATTGCTTATGTATTTTGGAAGCAAGCCTCTTCTATCTTGGTTTTTAAATTTTTGTTTTCTAATACAATTTGTTAAGGTTAGGTGTGAATGAGTGATCTGTGATTCAAAGATCTTTTGAGTTTTTAGGATTCTAAGTGTTTTTTGAGTATTTTGAGCCCATCAAAATTTACAATTAAATTTCAAGATAATATAAGAATACATTAGCTTCACTCGGTTACATTCATCACTTCGGTTTCAATAATAATTTTTTTACTACGTAATCACAGTTTTCATTAGTTCTTCCAATCACGTAACATGTTATCAATTTATTTTCTTGTATTTATAAATTTAGTATTGTTTTTCACATCATTAACTAATTTAACTAAAGATTTATTTTGCTTCAGCCAACCGAAGGACCGTGTTCAAGTTTGGGGAGCTGCCCGGCAACCCAGACGGTATGACCATTGACGCTGAGGGAAACCTTTGGATCGCCTGTTGGGGAGGATCACAGGTAAAGATAAAAAACAATGCTACTTTCATAATATTTTCTGAAATTCTTATTTTATATTTTTAATAATATGTTTGAACTCATTATTCACAGCTCCTTTTATGGTCATATGACATACACCATATGACAAAAATGCCACCACTCATAATATAACACACCCATATAACATACCTGTTTTAAGTTTATAAACTCTTTGTTAGTGTATAGTGTGTTAAACTAAATTTTGGTACAGATTTTACACTGACTTTCCTGAATATAGGGTTGTAACTTTAAGGCATAATTATCAAAATAATATAAATCATATGAACATACTCATTCTTTAACAGTTGATTTTTTTCAGTTTATAGATTGAAAATATACAGTACTAGCTGTTCCCGCAGGCTTCGCCCCGCAAATAATCTTAATACTGTATATAAAAACTGACAGTTGTGTGTGATGCATTCTGTGGTTATCCCCTGGAACTACTACGAATCAAGATCAGCTGTTTGTATTTTCAACAGCTCAAACTTAAAGTGAATGTCCATAAGAATAACACAGGATTGGAACTTAGACTCCCTGTGGCGCGGAGCCCTATGGGAATTTCTTAAAACCCTCTCTTAGTGAGCACCCAAGAGGAAGGTATGTTCCAAATTTCATTGCAATCCATTGTGTGGTTTTTGAGATTTCGTGTTGAGTGAGTGAGTGAGTAAGTCAGTCAGTGGTATTTGAGTTTTATATATTAAGATTTAATATACATCGTAATAAAGGTAATTACCTTTATACAGTTTTACTGTTTTATACAGTATTAATTATACTGTATAATTATATACTGTAGGCAACTAGAAAAAGCCTCCAATTTTTTGTTTGTTGTTTCTCTGTTCAAGCTGTTTCGTGTTCTATAAAAAATATTGTAAAAACAGTAATAACTTGTTTAAGATATGATTTCATTCCATTGCATTTTCAGAACAATAATAACAACCGTTGATATCCCAGCGAAACAACTCTAAGCAAGGAGGGGATCAAGGTTAATTTTTACTAAAATAACATATACACAATAACCAAAAGATTTAGCACAGTGGTATCGGATGCGTTTCACATTAGGCGCCATTCTGAGTTGAGTTTGTTCAGCTTCTCATGTCCCCTAGGTAAATGCTGGAATATATCCTCAAAGGGCCGTAACTCACGAGGTTAGGTGGCAAAGAGGACTCCACAGTCCCAAACTCGCCTCGTAAGTCAAGTCCCTGTATGCATAATAATATCAACACTTTAGTGGAAGGAAATTCAAAAAATAAAAATTAACTGCCCTAAAACCAATGAAACTTGTCCTTATACAAATACTGTACACAATAAATCCATTCCGCCAAAAGTCTAGTCATGTTTCATTTTAATTACAATCGGAAGAGTTACTCTTATATTACATATCAGTCAAATAGTTGTCTTACATTCTTACTGAGTACAGTATCTTTTTCTGTAACTCATATTCGTACGTGTTTCTTGTCAGGTCATCAAAGTGAACCCAACTAGTGGTGAGTTGCTGCAGACAGTAGAGTTCCCCGCTTCATTGGTGACGTCCGTGGGGTGGGGAGGGCCGGCCCTGGACACCCTCTATGTGACCACCATGAGACTGGGGCTAACCCCTGCCCAGGAGAAGGAGCAGCCCTTCGCGGGGTCTGTCTGGCAGGTCACCAACCTCAACACCAATGGCACCCTTCAGTATCCTGCTGTTGTAGGCTGCAGGCGAGACTAATCAAATATTTGTTGTTTTTGTGCAATTACAATGTTCTTTTTAAAGTGGTATCAAATCTTAGGGTATAGATAATTTATCGCTTTGTATTTAAATAGAAACATGAACAAATTTGACTGGATAGCTAAGTGTTAGATAGGTAGGTTGGCCATACATCTCGTTATTTTTAGATTTTGAGGGTGTCCTGTTGATTTCCAAAATGTCCCATTTTTGTTTTTTGTCCCGGTTTTTTATGGCACAGGTTGGGCCTGCGGGATTATTAATCGTCCCGTTTTGAACTATTACATTTATGGCCACCCAGTACTGTGCCCCCTCGCAATCAAAAGGAAAAACGGGAAGTTTAATGTTAGCATCACTTAACTGAAACAAACAAATTTAAGGGAATTTTTGAAGCAAAACTATTAGAGTTTTAAATTTAAACATTTTTAGTAAGCCTTTTACTTATGTTACCAAGTTGTGCTAATCAGAAGTATCAAAGTAACTTGTCTTACAAATAAAGTTGTGGTTTAACTATGTATAATCACTTTTGAACCGCAGCATGGGAATCAACAAAATTATTGAGGGAGAAACGTATGAAATTCATCAAAAATTCAAAAACGCCTAAAAAAATTAATAAAATGAATCTCACATTATTAGTTTATTAATTTATTATGCTATGGAGCTATTAGCATGACAGGCTCGCTTAAGCTTGGGAGACTCCAATAATGAGACTTAAGCTTGGGACTATCAGAGACGTCCTAATATGACCCACTGAACGAGTTTTGGGGGTCACTATAAATGTTATATAATATATAATTGTGTGTGTGCACTCTATAGCAGGTGCATGAGTGTCCGATTTACTTAAATTTGGTTGGGACATTCCATCGTATAAACAGTTGGACAAGTGTTTTGGGCAAAACAATCAAAATATCCTAAACCCCCTTTTTTGGGATTTTCATTCAAATTTTGAGGTTTTCGGCCTAAAAAGGGTAAAACGTTATAGTTGTAAAATTGAAGAAGGTGGACCAATATTAGGTGTCAAACAAGGGAACTCAATCATTATAATAATTAAACTTTGATGATTACTGTATCTACAATGCATCTATGAGCATAATGTATCTTGAATACAATAAATAAATGATTATTGATTCAAATAACGACAATTAACAAATATAAAAGAACATAATAATACAAAAATGTTAATGTCTATCATTTTGATCTTAAAGACTTACTTGATGGTTATTTAAGAAAGTGTAAACATAGTACATTGTCTTATAGGTATATAACATGGAAAAAAAACTGTTTTCAAACCTTGGCATTGTTTTATTATTTCCTGTTCTGCCCTTACCAACTTCCATCCTGGCTGGACCTCCTACTAACCCCATAATGCACAACACTGCCATCATGTCATTGCAAATAAATATAACCAGGTGTATCAGAACAGCCAAAAAACAAATGTTTCATAAGTATTGGCTCAATAGTAAGTTGAAAAATTATATTTATGTTTTTAACTGTTTTGCTTAAAACATGGAAATTCAGTCCCCTCTCACCAGCATTCTGCATACAAACTCGTTTTTTTTTATTCTAAATGTATAGGTACTCTGATAATGGTTATTTGGTTCCAAGTAGAGTAGACACAGGGTGGAATTCACAAACGCTCCTCCAACCTTCCTTACCTTTAACCTCCCTTGATCCGGCCTCCGACCTTCCTTCAACCTTCCTCCAACGACCCCCAACCATCCTCAAATAAAAACCCCGAATTCACACACGTTCCTTAAAGATCGATCCATCATAAGTGCTTCATTTCCTGATGAACTGTAATAATATACTCCACAAGATAACTTTTAATGATAGTTATGCTAATAGCTAATTTAGATTTAATTAATAAATAAACTGTGCAACTTCTATGAAAATTGGAGATATCCGGCAGTAGTTATTTTCTAGTTTTTCATGCGTTAGTTAAACACAGTTGGCCAACGTGTATGCGTATTACCACATTTGTTTATTATTTATTTACATATTGTTCTTCAAAGTTTAAAGTGAAACGAATCAACTGAAATCGAGTTGTTAAAAAACGTTTTTAGGGAGAAAAAGTAATTAAGTTCTTAGATAGCAAACATAAAAGTGACATCGAGAGTAAATAGTCAAAATCGTTTTTCCTGCACTCAAAAAAGTGCATATTTACAAACTTAAGAGGAGTTTAACCAATATCCTGGAATTACTTAAACGCTGTTCAATTTGTATTTTAAAACTCGTCTCACCGTATCTGCAGTTAAACTTTACATAGCCTGCAACATAGGCTATTTTGTGCAAGCATATATTATAAAAAAATTAATCTTAAAAGAAAATGAATCATAAGAATGCATAACTTAAGGTTTTAAACTAAAAGACGATTTACCCTGAAGAATTTACTAGAATTAAAAATAGGATTTAGGAGTAAGAATATATCAAAGTAATATCTAATTAAAAATTCAGTAAAATGTACGGACAATGGATCTAACAACACTAGGTTTAAACTGTATACCAACGGGACATCTATTTGTTGTCAACAACATAACCTATCTAAGCTGTGTTTTGATTTAACGAATCAGCTGTAAGACCATTTCCTTCAACCACCCTCGAATCGGCCTTTAACCTCCCTTAAACGCTCCTTACACAATTCCTTGGGGGAGGTTGAAGAAGGTCAAAGGACGGATCAAGGAAGGTTAAAGGTAAGGAAGCTTGGAGGAGCGTTTGTGAATTCCGCCCACAAATATACATTATACCCCAATACATAAAGATTTCCCTACATGATAAAAGATTGTTAATCTTTAGTTAAGATGCTTTCACGATACATGGTGCCTGGTTTGCAAGCACAGTAATGACTTTATCCCTTCACGTGTCTTAATTAGTACATTTAGCTTACTAATATATATTTATTAGTTAAAATATGTGTTATAATTCTTTTTTATCACACTGTGCCAAAAGTAGCTATTTTCGATGTCAGCTGTGAGTACTGAAAATAGCGTTTCCTCAGTCTAGACTGGGAGATTTTTCCCATTTTGTTATTAGTTATTCTAACACCAGTA
The DNA here is from genome assembly GCA_963675035.1 of Allygus modestus. Lineage (NCBI taxonomy): Eukaryota > Metazoa > Arthropoda > Insecta > Hemiptera > Cicadellidae > Allygus > Allygus modestus. Next base: position 356,922,665 of record OY776111.1, on the reverse strand, counting down.
GCACTAATAGCTTGCTGTGTCTACCAATAGCAGTGTTGCATTCAAAATCAGCTGTTCTTATTTATCACATTACTAGATTAACGTAAATTCAATGTAAACACTATTGTTATCATAATGTTGACTGAGAAATATTACTTAGAAAACCTGATAAAAATGTTTGGGAAAAGATGTTTCATTATTATTATTATTTACAGTCTGATGAAAAATATTGTTCATAACGTATACCTAAAGCCTTTTACCGGCACTGAAACAAATTTCCGAGCTTGGCTATCTTCTCACATGGAAAACGTAATCGCATTCAGGCAAAGACCACTTTCGTCACTAATAATGAAATAAACTTTGGCCACGGTTTATAAGTTGTTGTAACTTTTGATTCAATGCATAAATATAGGTACATGTTAGAGGGGAATTGGGGTAGGGGTATTCATCATCTCTCTTGCACTACCTTGCTACACGCCACATATTGTGAAAGGATTTATATTCAGTCATTTTTATGTTGATTTAAAGAAAGAGGCTACATATTTTATGACCTAGGATTCTGTCATATTGATCTAAAGTTATTGGGCTATAACTGGGATCTCTTAAATAGGGTAAAAGTTAAACAATATGCCTTATGTATGTTTGATTTTATTGTGTAAAAAATTATCTATCACAGAAACACAAATGCTTCCTTACAGAAAATGACTAGAACATCTACATTGTCATATTTGTAATCTTTGGTTTAACATTTCTTCAAAATCCTTACAGCTAAAATTTACCGAGTAATAATTTTTTCTTATTATTTACACAATGAAACAATGTTGAAGTAAAATATAATAATTACTTAAGGATAGCACTTTGCTATGGAGAACTGAAAAAACAACAAACAGTCCCTAACGACTTAACATCATACATATAGTGGTAATCACAAGTAATGATCCAAACGTAAATAAAATTACACGAGTAAGACAAAATTATTTGTGTAAATTATACCACTTATCATTCTTTGGCCGTTACACCGAGTGTACCAAACTGATTCATATAATTTTACCGTAAAAGTGATGGACAAAGCAGCAACTGATTATTATAAGTTATTATTTGTATGAAGCTGTGTAGTTTACGTACTCCACTACATAACATAATGAATACTTGAGTAAGTATTCATTCTTTACTCATGTTAAATAGTTTATAAATGATGATATTTTTCATATAATGAAATCGTTTGTGGCAACTGTAAAATTATTCAGATTTGTAAAAAAAAGTAAAGGGGCCCATACCCGATCCAACCCGGTTGGGAAAACGCTTCCCAACCAAGTTGGGAGGATGTTGGGACAGACAAATATTGGGAAGTGGGCTTCGCCATTCACGATCCAACCCGGTTGGGAGAACACTTCCCAACCAAGTTGGGACGGACAAATATTGGGAAGTGGGCTTTGCCATACACGATCCAACCCGGTTAGGAGAACACTTCCCAACTAAGTTGGGACGGACAGATGTTGGGAAGTGTGCTTCGCCAGACACGATCCAACCCGGTTGGGAGAACACTTCCCAACCAAGTTGGGACGGACAAATATTGGGAAGTGGGCTTTGCCATACACGATCCAACCCGGTTGGGAGAACACTTCCCAACCAAGTTGGGACGGACAGATGTTGGGAAGTGTGCTTCGCCATACACGATCCAACCCGGTTGGGAGAACACTTCCCAACCAAGTTGGGACGGACAGATGTTGGGAAGTGTGCTTCGCCATACACGATCCAACCCGGTTGGGAGAACACTTCACAACCATGGTGACTAAATAGATTACCTACGATCAAATAGTTTAATACATGTGTAATATGCATATACTGTTTTTGTTAAAAACGTAAAAGTATAATCAATTACGAAGAAAATAAAGTTTGAATATGTATGTACAAATGCAAATATTGTTACTGTATATAAATATTGTGAAACCGTTAATCCAAAATCAAACTGATTTAATGTTATGTTTTAGACAATTGTTATAACGCTCTATTACAAATACTTCTGGATTTAATAGTTTTTCATCAACAGTTTTGTTTTGGCATTTTTTTTTTATAGCCTGTGTTTGAGTCATGTCTTTAATTTATTTTTATGTAAGTAAATAAATAAGATATTCCTTCAACAGATTCCGTGTTAATATAATCACTTACTATTCACCAAAACTGAACTGAGTGTGTCCCGCACAGGATGGTCCAGTCGTCCCGCAAACCGGAAATAATATTTCATTCCCATTGTGTTACCGAGAAACTATTTTGGGAATTTTAAAAGTCGAGTATTTTTAGAAGAGCACTCAGACTCCACTTTCCGCAATTCAATTACAACATTTTATTTTTCATTAATATAATATTATATAAACACTTTTAAAAAAGTACAAGACAAAACAAGTATTAATAATAACCTCGTTATAATACCTCAAATAATAATGCGTTATAGTAACTCAAAATAATAAGCAATAATTTCTTGATTAGTTATTAAAGTATTAGAGTCGCACACTGATGTCGGGACCAACCCAGTTGGGAACAGCCTAACACGATCGAACATGGTCCGTCCCGACCACGTTGGGACCAGGTTGCAAGAGGTTTTCGGCCGAGACTCCCAACAAATGATGGGAGAATCTGATCCGTTCTAACAGTTGTTGAGAACTGTCGTCCCCATACATGATCCAACTGCAGCCCAACCCGGTTAGGCTCCCAACCGAGTTGGGAAGAGCTCCCAACCGGGTTGGATCGTGTATGGGCGCCTTAAGGCTTGTATTCTACCATATTGTTCTCTAAATAAATTAATGATAGGAAAAGGTTTTATTTCAAATATTAGTGCTAATTAAGTTTGTTTAACAAATAACATGTATCAATTTATTACGACCATATAAATTGTAAGCCGTTAAAAGACAATGCGTACTGTCTTTTGTTCAAATAACAGATATTTATTTATTTATTCAGCATCCATAACAACTTTTGCAATGTATTACATGCTTGTAAGGTTGAGATTTGTCACGTACAATGAATCATAGACAATGCAATCAAATAAACCATAACAATAATAATATAAACTGTTGGTTCCTAATTAATTGTAACACAACTTCAACATATGGCATAACAAATACATTACTGACTTATAAGAACTTTTGCTTGAGCGAGACCTTCAGAGCTCTTTGGCAGCTCTCAAAGTGGGCTAATTTAGGTACTCTGTTCCGATGCAACGGATAGGAACTCCTTAATGCTATACAGTATAAACAGTGAGCTAATAAATACTACATTCAAAATATATTTTAAGATGCCAAATTATATGTTTAAAATTAAGAAAATCTATCAAATTAAGGATCTAGAAAATTAAGGATTGTTGTAATCTGTAAAACATAACATGATACTTTTCACCAAATGAGAATTAATTAAGGAAATAAGCATCACATTTACAACAATAACCTAAGAATTCCCAATCTCCACCCTGTTATGTTGAACACTTTTACATAATACTCTTTCAAAACTAAGTTGGTAGGTAGTACTAATAAAGAGTTTAGTCTAGTTGTTTGAAATACCTGGATATTTTTAATCATATGGCACAAAGTTCAAAATATTGTCGGGTTGAGGGGAACCTTTTTTCTCTTTACAATGACTTTACCAATAAAGCAGTGTAGCTCTGCTGTCATGATTGAAACCTCACACTATTAAGATCTATTTACAAAACATGCACTCTGACCAAGGCACGTTGAAGGTAAATGTAATATATATTACTCTGTACCATAACTTTACAGTTAGATAATACAGTATACACATGATATACTACAATGTGACTCACACCACTAACTTTCTCAATGGCAGTAATGGTGCAATGATCTATTCAATCATTAGAAACGTTTTGTGATATGAATAAAAAATAGGCGAATAATTTTTGGTCACAATAATCAAACTACAGGTACAAAACCAAACTTTTTTCAACATTGATATAAATCAGTCACCTATACGCTTCACCAAATTACTAAAAAAAGGGTTATAAAATTATTATTAATTGAACTATTGTGTTTTCATATCTGAATTTATGAAAATGAAAATATATTTCCATAAACAATGTGAACAAATGTTTTTGTTCAAACCATTGCATTTGTAGCAAACTAACTGTCAAAGACAAGTGTAAAACTTGAAGTTTTGATGACTTTGCTCAGTGCAATTATTATGAACTGAACTGCTATAATTTGTGATAACAGTAAATAAATTTGGTTTACTTTTTATTTTTTCTTCCTAGAAGATTTTCTTTATTTCCACTTTCTCTATGATTATGTTAAAATATTTTTATTTGTAAGTAATTAACCACATTAAGAGTGGGTCAAAATAGTCTACAAGTTCCCTGACACTCATAAGACGCAATTTAAATTTGCACTCACTTTGAAACATATTCATTACTTCTGTATGAATCAATCATCAGTCACTGAAATACAAAATGTTTGCTATGCTCTTGCACATACTCTCCAGCATTTAACTTTATTTTTCTTTAAATAACGTTTTCTTTATTTTAGAAAAAAGTCAAAATCGATATCAATACAAAACATAAGTTTTGTATACAAAAATTAAGTGAATGAAACACAATTTAATTATTCCTTTGTATGTAATTATTCTTGAAAATGAGCTACTGTATGAATTTTTATATCAACTCTGCAATGCGATCCTACAATTCGTACTAGCAATATGGAAAATGAGTCTAACATGACCGGCAGCCCTGTATCCTTTAAAATAGCACAAATTTTCTAACAAATTGTAAACTAGGCAAAACTTTTGTTCTGAATAAAACCTTATCCGTTGTAAAGTGGCACCAACAGTTACACGTGTGGAGGTCAGTTCTGGCACCAGCAGTTGAGGTGGGTGAGCCAGGTGGGCTTGCACTGTCACGCAGGCAGTAGCAGTCCCCCGGCGGCGCTGCCATGCACGCGCATGTGGCGGTTCAGGTTGCCGCTCTGGCTGAACCTCAGCAGACACAGCTTGCACTGGTACGGCTTCTCACCGGAGTGTATCCTCAGGTGCTTGGTCAGCGTGGAGGAGTCGGAGAAAGCCTTCTTGCAGAGCCGGCAGCGGTAGGGGCGCTCTCCTGAGTGGGTCCGCATGTGGGTCGTCACTGACGACGACTGGGAAAACCTGTGGGACAAATTGCTCAGAGATGCAGTGATGCAGTTAACAAATTGTTGCTATTGTTGTTTCTGGATTAGGAAACCCCAGCTTAGCTGTTAGACACGTCTTCCACAAGCGGGAATTTTGCGCAGGTTTTATGCGGGTTTTGTGGAGGATGGGATATAGCAGAAAAGGAAAGGGTGGGATGGGACAGGCAGTCAAATTGACCCTCCAAAGGGCCAACTCCTGTGCTCCTGTGACAGCTGTGACAAGACTCAAGCAGGAGGACCCGCTCTTCCCTCCAATTGGCCAACTCAAATGACAGAGTATCTATGTACAACAGCCAGGGACCACAGTCTCAGCTAGGGGACCAAACTCAGACGTTCGTCCCCAGGAGGGACCAAAGGTGAAAGAGAAGCTTGTAATAATGGACAGCCAAAATACTTACCATAACATCACTTGCTGTACCCAATGTCAGCCTAAAAACTGGTTTAGACTACATTTAAGGTCATCCTAGAACGCAGTAATAAGTTTCCCAAAAGCTAATTTATCACTAATCATCCAGGTTAGTAAGAATTTAATGATTTGGAAGTTTAAAATCCTCATTTTACCTTTTTTTCTCATATTTAGAGATTCATTCTTCACTATATAAGAATCAGACACAAGCTATAGTGTGTATTTTAAGGCAAAAATTAATTAATTATAAATGTAAAATGAGTGAGATGCCTTGTATAGCCTTGTTACATGCTGATTGACTGATTATTTAGCCTTATTAGTTTCTTTATCTTGATTCTTTAGACTGATTAATAATTAATAGCCCAATGACCAATGGTAGCTATGTTCACTTACGAACCCTTACAAAATTTGAGATTTTGCTCAGGATTGATCTGACGAACTACAGACAGTGTGAGGCAAGCACCTTAAGGCTGTGCAGTCAAACAATTTTTAATTTTTGTTCCCACTGTTTTTTGTTTATTACGATTATACAAATTGTAAACACAAATATTTTTGGAAAAATATTCCGGTACAGTGAAACCTCTATTAACCGTCACCTTTGGGACCGGGACTGTGACGGATAACTGAATAGACGGATAATAGAAACATCATATTATAAATGTGTTCAGTAACTAAATTTTAAAATGTTTGGCAGAGAAATGAAAATAAACTTTGTGCAAAATGATAATACTTCCCACTACAAACATATTTTTGTTGTTTTAAATAATATAATAGCTCATAGCGATGCTCAGACTAAGCTGTATGGTGCAAATCCTGAGTCTAATAAATAGTAATATTCTCATAGACGGACGACGGATAACAGAGAGTGACGGTTTAAAGAGTGACGGTTGATCAAGGTTTTACTGTTTATTGGTTTTTTCGTCCTTTGAAGTGCCGACTTAGAGGGATTTTGATACACTAGCTGAAAACGGCCAATCACAAATGTTAAAAATTGGTTTATGTATTTTCAAAAAATATAATTGAGGGTATAATTGAGGGTCACCTAAATTAATTTCAGTAAAATGTTAATTATTTCAGGAAATGAAGTTTGTATCTTCGTTGTTTTTTATTCAAGTGGTTTAAAACTTCAGCTAACCCAAGCCAAGGGTGTACAAAGGCAGTTTTACTCAAGAATATGTGAAAATAAAGTTTCATAGCAAAGTTGTGTATAATAAACTTTTTAATTTCAGCACACACATAATTTGACGCCGCGCGCCAGACACCTACCTATCCCTGAGCCACCCATAGCGCCCCGACCCGCACGTGCAGGCACCCGCGCACCATATTTCTCTTTCACTCGCACATCCTTTTACTCTCTCATACTTGTCTATCTCTCTCTCTCCCTCTCTACTACCCTGCATCGGCCCACCGCACCGGCCTCTGTCACCCCATGACAGAGGAGGTATCTTCCTTGCAATCTGTCTAAGCCAGGTTGTGTTAGTTGTATGCAAGCCTGTTGTCAGAATTTGTTATGCCCATCACAGATGTTTATTACATTTTTATAATTGTTAATCAGGCCCTAAAAATGGATTCTTAAGACAACAACGCCCATTTTATCTCTGTTAGTGAAAAGGGTTTTTACTTAACTAATAATCAAGTGGTTTTTACACAGTTTTCTTGTTTTTATTTCTATGTAAATCAAACTTAATTTATGACTCTTCAATTTCACATTACATAGTTGCCAACCATATTTCAAAATATTAAAGCACCTATCAGTTGCATGTTTGATTAGCATACAAATGGAAATTATGGATTATTAACAGACAAATGTATCTTACCCTCACAGCCTATTTTTGGTTAAAGACAGTTAACCAGTTATACTCTTAAACATGGTTTTTTTTGTATCTACGGACTGTCTCGGACCCTGACTATTGATTTATGTTAATTGTCCGTATGAGTCTCTAAAGTTACTATAAAGAAATTCAAGCAACACGAAAATTCGGGACCCAACTGACATAGTTTCCAGGACATCTCTTGATGATATTGTATCTTTTTGGAAACCATTTGCCTCCCTCCCTATCTGGGTACTACCAAACTGCCACCCGTTTTTTGGGCCCATCTGAAGTTTACAAACTTCACTATAGTAGAAAAATATGTAACCATTATTCTACTAGGCCAGTCATATATATTACATTAAAAACGCAAACCATCGGCTAGTTCTGATATTTTAAAATGTTGTTAGGATCACTACCAGTAGTGAGTATCCAAGTTTGCAGTATCGAAAGACCTGTGCTAACTTCGTAGCACTAGAAAAACGACCTAACTTTCACGTTTTTTTTTAGTTTGTTTCACTATATCTCCTAAACTATGGCGTTTTTCACAAAACATGTTTTCAAGTTTCGATTCAGATTATTAATTTCAAATAGTATTTTCATTGAGTAACTTTACGTGTCATTTGAATGTCTGTGGCGCTGGCCCGGCCATGTCGGGATTTCTATTTAAAAAATATGTCACCATTTAGTACCTATTTCGTACTATTTAGTACCTCCATTAATCAAATTAGTACCTCACACAGATAGAGTTAACTGGGTTTTCTGTTTCCGGGCCAGCGACATGCTAGCCCGGCCATCTTATAAAATGACCACAATAACCCTGTCCCGCTAGAGTATCGCACAAATGCGTGATTTGGTAGAACTCATCAAAAGAAGCAAAAAACGTCATATAAACTTTATTCTAAATCGCTTCGTTTTCCATCTGTCTGTCTGTATGTGATTTTTAATCAATGCATCATATCTTAGGAACCACTTGAGGCATTAACTTGAAACTTTATTTGCATTATACTTTTTTAGGGCTAATCTTATATATTACTTAGCTTAGGAATTTCATTTTCGGCCCACTACGTCGTTTTTTTTAACCGATTTGGACAATCAGTGTGTAATTTTAAAGCTTTTACACTGCATATTAACAGAAAAATGTAAAACTCAAAAACACCGCTTTTGTTTTTAAGATATTGACATTTAAAAAATCGCTCCATGTTATTTAAATGAGAGAATATTTTTGAAGGAACTCGGCCTTAGTTTGAGAATACCAGGCAACATGTAGTCATAGAATTTGTACCAATTTTAAGCTTAAACATTCCGTACTCACCAAAATTGTCAGATTTATAATTTTCTTCTTTTAAGTTTGTTAAATGGTACACATTGGAAATGTCTAAAAACCGTTTTGGTGGGATTTATAGTATGATTTGTGTACAACAAACAGCTGATTGTAATCCCAACTCGAGTGTTTAAAAACACTATCGTTTCTAGGTTTTTAATCCTAGTGTAGGGGGTATTTGTATGTTAGTTGAGCGTTTACAACTTGTTAAAATACATTTTATAAATAATTTGATCAGTGATATCATAGATTTTAGAGACTGAATTAATTAAATATGACATTTTTAAATGGTATATTAATCGCTGAAAATTGTATAACAAATAAATATGTTCATAACACATGCGGAGAGGCTGGTTGAGTCGAGTTGCCGCTGTGCTGCTATTTGCCATTTCAGAATCTTGGGGCCCGACGGCAGGCAGGTAGCAAGCCCAGCTGAGTGAAAGTGGTTTGACCACTTCGGAAAGTTGGGGGTTGGGGGTAGTTGAGGGGAGGGTTCTGCGTGTGTGTGAGTAAGCATCTGGGGCTCTGCATGTGTGTGAGTGAGCAGCGACTGGCCTGACCTCTAGGCGCAATAGCTTGTCAACAGAGGCGACTGCACCACCTTAACCATTATGCTACCCAGCCAAATTCCTATGACCATTCATTAAGTGGGTCCCACGTATAACTGTAACATAATGTTAGGCCCTCGCTTTGGAGATTAAGTGCAATAGACTAGATGACTGCAGCTAAAGTATACTGACCTCCTGGCACAAATGGGGCAGCGGAAGGGCTTCTCACCGGAATGAGTGCGGACATGGGCTGTCAGGTTGGCTGCTTGGCTGAATGACTTATTACAGTCATCACACCTGTATAAATAAGACAACTTTTACAAATAAACCTACATAACTTTTTCATAAAAACATTTGACACTATCAAAGAGAAAACTATACAATGCTGGTTTTGTACTGTTTAAATACTCTTATTCACTCAAAAAGAACTCAGTTGTCTGCATTTAGTATTACAGGTTTAATTAATAACAAACTGCAGAGTGCATAGTATAAAGGGCAAACTCTTAAAGACTGTCAGGCTAGAGACCAACCAATGGGAAGGATCCACAACTGACTCCAGAAGGCAGAGTTCTCTGTAAGGAAATATTGATGTCTGATAGATCCAGGAGATCATATAGGTGTAAGGTGGGGGGGAGGTGTAAGGTGGGGGGGCAATCAGGGGATCTCTAGAGCCAAAAAGGTGGGTAGTTTGTAACATAACATTTTTTTTGTAAATTCCGAAACATTGTAAACTATTGTCATTGAATAAATAGTATTACTATTATTATTATATCCTTTCCCATACTGCAGATTCCTTTCTTCCAGCTGTACAGTATTTCATAAGAAAGACAAGTTAAGATGGCTACTGTTAGAGTCTCCTAATCAAATATATCTAACATCTAACTGCTTGTTAATTAGTTCTGAGATATTTGTTTCCTTTTTATTGGAAAAAAACTAGAATTCAGTTCCAGTTGAAATATAACATGTCATTGTGATTGCACATTCGCCATACACATATAATGTAGGATTTTGTATTCATATAAATAAATGTATACATCATTTTTGTTAGCTAGAAATTATATTTACAGTTTTATATTAATCCGATAGATATTTGTATTATTGTACATCCCAAAAAATTGACCTTGAGTAAACTTGTTTTTTTAATGGAGGTAATGAACCTAAGTGCATCAACTGAGAGTTTACCTGTAAGGCTTTTCGCCGGAGTGCGTCCTGAGGTGTGTCTTGAGCGTGCTGGGCCGAGCGTACGTCTTGCCACAGATCCGACACAGGTTGGGCCGCGATGAGTCATTCTCCAGGGAGCCCATGGACGGCGGGACCTGCCCACAGAGCAGTTGGTAGTAAACAATTATTCAGTTTCGACAATATACTATAAATCTTAGTCGCAGACTGTTTTCATTTCTTTAATGCTTTGGTCACACCGTCAAAAACTTAAGTATAAAAAATTCGACTACGATTCACTTGACCAAACCCATGTATCAACACATTTAATGAGAATGAACCACCTAGATTGGGAGAGAACATTAAAAATTTAAAAAAAAAACATTGATCAAGTTTCCTTGAAGGAGCTTTCATTACTACTATTATAAAAATGAGGTGGTGTCTGTCTGTCTGTCTGTCTGTCTGTGTTTTGTTCCATCACGCCAAAACCACTGGACCAATTCTGCTGAAATTGTGCACAAATGTAGTCTATGTACCGAGGAGTGTCATATGACCATTGCCGTTTAGAAATGTCCTCTGCCCCAAGGGACTTCCAAGTTCCCATGTTATTCATATGGAGGAGAGTTTTATTTGGTTTATGTCACATGTGTGTTTTCCTAATTCAATTCATTTAATCAAACAGCTATTATAAGGAGTATATCTAACTACTGACGGTCGTTGTTTTGTTTACAATTTTTCTACCCTGAATTTTCACCCCGTTGCAAAGCAGGGGCATAGCAGCTAGTGCCAAATAATTTGGTAACTGCTTAAAGTGGTCAGGTATCATAGTGGTTAGAGTGCTCGCTTCATAATCTAAAGATCACCAGATTGGTCTTGAGTAGAATCTGAAAAAGCTGTGAAGGTTTGATTCTGTAAACAGCTACCATTTTTCATTGAGCTATTAATTAATTATAATTTCTAAAGCAAGTTGAGGTTGGGCAGTAAGAATACTATGATTAGGATCTTTCCCTTTAAAAACTTAAAATAATACCATTGGCGTAAATATAAATCAAATTTGTTTGTCTATTCTTGTGAAGTCAGTATAACACTCTTACCTTGCCTAAGCTAGACGGCGGCCTCTTGGCAGACCGGAGGCAGGCACCAGCGGGAGGAAACGACACGGATTTGTTGAGCACAGGTTTGAATGAGGATGGCGTGGAGGCACAGAGGAAGGACTGATCAGTAGGGGGTGGCCGGAAGTCAGCGGTAAAGGAGTAGGTCGCACCCCCTGGGTAGGCAGCTTGGGGACTCAGCAACCCTTGGCTCTGGTAGACAGGCGAGGGGTTGGAGGGTGCTGTGGCTGCCCACTGCATCTGAACAAATATAATACCAAGTTATATAGGATCTTACCATTAACTTCTATAATTCTAGGAAATGAACCATCAACATTGTCCAAATTTAAGTGTTTTTTTTCAGATATTAGCATAGGTGATGTTATGTGGTATTCCATACTCAGTAACTACTAATAGATAACAGAGTCCATTCACTGCATTATTGCTTTTTGGTGTAGTTATTGACTCCACACTAATACGTCAGTTTAAAGCGGTGGAAGTGCTATGCCACAGTCACAGTGACGAGATCCAACCACTAATTGTGTTTTGGCTTGAGTCTACATCGGAGATAGATTAATTCCTTTAAAGAAGGATAACCTATTACTGTACCGAGTAAAATATTGCTACATGGTTTGTGTTTATTTTAACAATTACAGTGTTTTTTTAATTGACTGTGGTTTTAACCTCCCCAAATACTGATACCCTCATTGTAGCAAAACTGCATACTCAGTGAATTTCATATGGTACTTCCTAACTCATTAAGCCGGTTACCAACTTTCATCAAAGCATATTCATAAATAAGCGAGATATGACATTTGATTTATTTTCTATAAGAAAAACAATAGCACCGAATATGCAGGTTTGCTGCATCAAGGACCACAAAAATCGGGTTGTTAGCGAATTTCCCCTATAGGGAAGAAGCTAATACCGTAGGTCTCATGGTAAGACTTAAGCCCGAGACCATGATAACTTTTTGTTTTGAGGTCCCCAGATGTCAAAAACACTATTCGTTCAAATTTATATATATGTATATATAAATTAACATGATAACTTTGGTAAAAAACGTCCAATTTCGATGAAATTTGGCTCAAATGTGTAAAGTGACATTCATGACTTTAAGTTCAAAAACCCAAAAAATCGGACCATGGGAAGAGGGGTTTATGGGGGTTTTAAATTTTCCAAAAATCAGTTTTTGCACTTTTCACCCTAAAATTTTTAAAACTCTCAATTTTGGTTTTTAGGATTTTATAGAGCTTAAAAAAAATATAGTATTTTGAATTATTAACCTTGGTTAAGTGGTTGCGGAGAAAATCCAAAAAAACCTGCTCATAAAATCTCCCATGTTAATCTTAAGGGAAAAAGGTTTTTGGCTTTTCCTAAGTTAATTTTAATGTAAACTTCACATTTGCTTTTACAAATTGATTCAGCTCTACAAAACAATCATTCTGGTGTTTAAATTGTGATTCTACGTCCAACTGTTGCAGAGATATTCAAAGTGCTAAACACAGTACGTTGTCCAATGTTATCCTTATGGAGAATAAATAAAATTTAATATCTCGATTATTTATGAATGTATATTGATGAAACTTGGTATGTGGCTTCACGTAGTGCTGGTATATTAATATTTGAACAAACAATTGATTTTTTGTTGATAATCCCAGAAGCAGCAAACCTGCATACTCAGCCCTAATGTTATTCTTATGGAAAATAAATAAAATGCTATAGATCACTTATTTATTTATGTACTTTTATGAAACTTGGTAAGTGGCTTTAAGTGGTAGTGAGAAACATATGCATGCATTGGAAATTCGCTGAGTACGCAGGTTTGCTGTGACGGGGGTATTTTAAATGCCATTGGATCACCACTAGATGAAGCAACACTCCAAGTTTTACAAATTTATATTCATAAACAAGCAAGATATCACATATTTCTTATTCTCCTTAAGAATAACATTATAGCTGCTGAGGTTGCAGGTTTGCTGCCATGGGGACCACAAAAAAGGGGTTTTGTATGCAAATATCAGTAAACCCTAACCATATAAAGCCAAATACCAAGTTCTATTAATGTATGTTCATTATTAGGCAAGATTTAAAATTTTACTTATCCTCTTTAAGATTAACATTGGACAACGTACTGTGTTTAGCACTTTCAATTTCTCCGTAACCAATTGACGTAGAGTGATGATCAAAATACCAAATTGTTTGTTTTTAAGCTGAATTTAATGGTGTAAACAAAAATTTGGGTTTAAAAATAATTATATGTAAAAACTCATTTTTTGGGGCACAAAACCCCCCTTAAAATAGAGCGACCTGTCTGGTTCTCGAACTCATGAAAATAGATGCTGCCTTACACGCTTATACCAAATTTCATGAAGATCGGACTATTTTTATGAGAGTTATAATGCCTACAGACACATATATTCATATATATGAATATGAACGAATGGTGTTTTTGGCATCTGGGGGCCTCAAAACAAAAAGTTATCATGGTCCCAGGTCTAGATCTTACCATACCGACTACACTAATAGCTTCTTCCCTATAGGGGAAATTCGCTTAAACAAAAATAATTAATTAAAACTCATAATTAAGACACATTACCTACTTTTAGTAGTCCCCCTTTCATCCCAATTTCCTCCCTGTTTAGCTAGTATACAAATTGTCATTGTATGCCTTTTAAGGCTTTTGGAATTTTTTTTATATTTTGATAAGGAATGGCCCAATCACTGGTCCTGCTTCTATCTAAAGTTGACATTTTTCAATTAGCACACAATTAATTATAGATGTTAGCTAAATCCAGGCTAAAACCTTTCCAAATTTTTATTTTTCCCAAGAATGATAGCAAACTTTGGATTAGGAAGCAAGCACTCTAACTGCCATGTTATATTGCCAGTGAGATCATCATGCTCTGCGCTGTAGCATAATAAATAAGAAGCTTAATTTGGAGTCAAAGAGATGTACGGGTCTGATGATTTCTTTCTTTTACACTTATAGGTATATTGACAAGCGCAACTGCTTTCAGCTCTTTCCTTACCCTTAAGATTAAGAGAGCCAAAGTACTTCATAGTTAGTTACTTTAAGTTCTCATGTTAGTAACTTATACTGGAATCATCCTCTCTCTGATAACTTGGAAAACTAAATTTGTATAACATTAATTAATAGTGTTTTTTTTTTGTAAAATACTGGAAAACCGATCAAAGACTCCATTTTACATTTATTTGAGGCCATCTTTACCTGAGGACATGTCATCTGGTGCTGAAGGTTGTCCGTCATGTTGGGAGGGTAACCGTGCATGGTCATGTTCATACTGACATTCACACTCATGCTGGGGAACACTGGGGCCTGATGGTAACTCTGCTCATACTGAGTAGCCGCGTAACTACCGCCGGGCGACATCATCTGCTGTAACAGCAATGTATTATATTTTATTGGAGGTTAACCATCATGTATGGGGGGTAGCCCTCATATTCTTGGAACACTGGGGCCTGGTATTAATTCTGCTCACTGAGCAGCCGTGTAACTACCACTGGGCATGGGCGACATCATCTGCTATCACATCAGTGTATAGCAGAGTATTTCGCTGAATACATATTACTAGAGGTTGTCCATCATGTTTGGAGGGTAGCTGTGCATGGTCATGATCATAGTGACATTTACACTATGTCTGGGAACACTGGTGCCTGGTGTTCACTCTTCTCACTCTGCATTGTCGCAAAACTGCCACTGGGCAACATTCTAGTTAAATGATTTCAAAACTGAATTGGAATGTTTAAAAACATTTCACATATGTACTTGTATAATGTTTCAGTATCATTTTGTATTCTTCACTCTGCTGATTTTGCAGTTGAATAAGATGTTGCTTAAAAGTATGAGCCAAAATAAAATAAGATAGAATATAAGTTGCATTTATTTGACATGGTCTTGACCAAATTATACTTCATTTGGGTTCCCTAAGGTCAAGGACTGAGATTTCTTTGTTTGTTTAGGATATGTTAATAATAGGGTACAATTAAAAACGAGATCGCACGCAGCACGCTGACGTGAGGGAAGTGAATTTCCATGTACAAAACTTTTAAAACTCAAACCCAGTGTAAAAACATACATTTATGTCAATTTTATTTAAATCTGAAAACACTGATTTTTTACTGTTCTGATGCTCCTGGTTTAATTTACCTGCAATGTAAGGAATACAATTTTTCGCATTATAAGGTTAGGAGAAGGTCCATTCAGGCTTAAAAGTAGGCGCGAGGTTGCTGGGGATGAAACAAATACACCAAATAATGAATAACATGCTTTTCTAATGTAAAAACCCCATAAGACAACGTACTGTGTTTAGCCGATATACATTTTCTTTAATAACTCGGTAAATATTTATGCTAGAATGAGGAGAGAGGGCTTAAAACTTTTGCTTCACTAATTCCCATCTTAATACATGCATTAATTGTACGTCCAGGGCTTTGCTGACCCTTTTTGGGCCCAAAAACTCAAAATTTGAAAGAATAATCCCCAAAAAAGGGGTTTAGAGTTTTCCGATTGTTTTGCCCAACAAACTTGTCCAACTGATTATAGAAAGGAACGACCCTACTAAATTTGAAGTAAATCGGACAAAAAATGTGACCGCTAGAGTGCATACACATATATATATATATATATATATATATATAGAGCGGTCACATTTGTTGACCGATTTACTTCAAATTTGGTAGGGTCATTCCTTTCTATATATATATATATATATATATATATATATATATATATATATATATATATATATATATAATTTTGAACGACACCCCAAAACGTGTTCAGGGGGTCATTTTAGGAACGTCTATGGTGGTCCCGGGCTTAAGTTTCACCGTGCGGGTCATGCCAATAGTTCACTTTTCAATAGGAAATTCACTAAAAAACATACAATATCTCAACCATTATAAAAAATTAAATAATGTAGTTCAAACGAAGTGTTGTCAGGATATTGAATAAACTTTTGTCCATCCATTGAGAGTAACTGTCCGCTCACATTAGCATTAAGAAACTCTATTCTTCTGAGGTTCCTCTGAGGTTGTCATTCTTGGGTAACCAGTCAAGTGGTTCCTAAAACATTTAATGTATCGAATAGTCTAGAAAACAGACAGAACTTTTTTCAACATATTACATTACATAAGAATGTAATGTTTTAAGAATTAAATACAGTTGTATGACCTACAACTCGTACCTGGTGAGGGTGTACGGTGTAAGAGAGGGAGGCTGTGGGGCTGGGGGCTATGCCACACTGGGTCTGGGGGTAGTAGGAGGGCGAGGTCTGCCCCGGGTGGACCACGGCATGCTTCAGAGACAGCAGGACATCCGCCACGTCGTGAGGCTGCTTAGGCTCATGCTTGGGCTCGAACAGAGGTCCAAAATCCGACCTGGAAATATATACAGCAGATTTATGTATTGGTAAACCCCCAATTCCACTTATTTTTATCATGCATAACAACAGGCAATAAAACATATTTTTTAATTGTGATAACGGTTTTAAAATAAGAATAATGTGTTGATTCATTGCTTAAAAATCACCTAACAGCACTCCTTCCGGTTGCTAGTATAAATAAAGCACTGTTAGGTAATTGGTCTTTAAAGAAACATAGCTAATACAAGAGTAATACTGCTTTGATTGCTGACTACGGTAATAGCTTCTTCCCTATAGGGGAAATTAGCTAAAAGTAATGGAACTAATTTTAATAATCAAATAAACAAAGAATGTTTTTAGTTCGAATATAGAATGAGGTAAAAAAGTAGTAAGCGAGGAACTATTTTATTTTTTGGTCAGGTTAAAACTGTAAGCAGGAAAGTTGTAGATAACATTCGAAAGATTATTTTTTATTTGAACAATTTTTTGTAAGACTATCCGTTATCTGTATTATCTATTTTTTAGAGAGGATTTCGTGGAAGAGCGCGACAAGCCGAATTCAAGTAGCGGCAGAATACTTGAAAAGACAGAACGATCTAGACTATGGAATTATTTTTGGGATTTGGAATAATTCTCTGCCAAATATTAATTAATTTACCGTCTAGATAACATATTAAATTTGTCTTTTTATTAATCCTTATCTTTATATATAAGTCTGTAAGCGAAATTTTAAGGTAAAAATTGTGGGAATTTGGCAGATTGCAGGATGGTGGGGACGGCTAAAATTTAGGTATTGATCCCAGGGACTCGGGTAAAATAGCATTATTTCTAAAATGTTACCAGCAAACAATAAATAACGTAAAACATTTCGCATAAGAAAATCAAGTCTCAAAACTGTAACGACAAGGTGTATAATATTGTTAACGCTTATTTATTTATTTAATCTTAATTTAATTGTTTTATAAATTATCAGGTAGGCAAGTGGTTAGATAAAATGAAAGCCAATATCCATAAACAAATTTAACTAATTTCAGCAATACAAATAAATAACTACCAGCACTCGTGTTTACTGTTTAAGTCTTGATAAAACGTCAGCTAAGTTTTTTTTTACAAAATGATTTTTTTTATCTGAACATATTCCAAATAAAGAAAAATATCAATATTTGTATTTTTAGCGTCCATTTTTTATAAGTTTTAATCAATCATAATGTTACAGCAGCAAGTTAAAGGTAGTCAGTCGTATTAGAAGTCATGTTGGTGGTCTCGATTGTGGCGCGCAAATTCAAACTTCTTTCAAAGATAAAAAAATGGCTAGAATCTTATTCTAGTACTCAGATTTGCATGATTAGATTCTTTAGAACGTAATATTTCCATTTGTCTAAGTTTTAACCGATTTAAGTACTAACAGTCGCCCTCAGTGATACATAATTAAAGTATTGTCACGCCACACCGTGTGAAGCCCAATTTCTTTTAAAGAAAAAATGGTATTCTCAATTAGTTTCAGCAAAAATATTTACACTATTTGATTCTTTAATATGGAATATTTCCATGTAGCTTTTAAAATATTAGCGTGTTGTAGACGGTAACAGCGAGACATAATTAATGTTAATTTAACACGACGCAGCGGCCAGCTCGGGCCTTTTTGCCACCCAGCGGACTCGGGGACCCGCACGTATTTCCATTGAGAGCGCTATCCATTTATCGATTAGCTGTTGAATTTAGCTTGTATTTTGCATTTTAATTTCTGCATTTTGTGATGACCGCTGACACTGAAAGCGAAACTATTCCAATTGTAGGCAATGGAAATTGTATTTCTGTTCTGGTTCTCAATGTTTTATTTTAAAATTAAGAATATTGCAGAAAGTTAGGTAGTTAAGTTGTGAGTCGTACTGTGTGATTTAGGAAAAACTACAAATATATCTCAATGTTAGTAATTATTTTACACAGGTTCCTGTCGAGAATTCAACTTTATTATCGCACCCGGCAATTTCGAGACGCGTCTACTAGTAAAAGATAATTAAACTAAATATACATTTTCAAGAGAAAGCAGATTCCTGACGCATGACGTGAGAAACGGGCTCTTATAATTTTAGTCCAAACATTTTTTTCAACTATTGCAAAGCCGATTTTCTCCCACAAGCACCTGTGTATGGATGGCGACGGGCGCGGCCGGGCGAAAAGAAGTCGCAATAACGCGCGCTGCACTGCATTCCACCCGTTACTGGCAGAACAAGAGTATAATTATCACAGGATAACCTGTACTTGAATTAATTTTTTTTTTTCATTGCTTCCGTAATTGCCATTTTTACATAAACTATGTTAAAATAAAAATAAAAAACACCAATCTTCTAGTAAAAATTAAAAACCTTTCAAACCTAATTCGACTAAAGTATTTACTCGGAAATTAATATGTTATATTGGAATTTTTGTTGATTTGTAAGTAAAATTCGTTATAGGTACATCCGACCCATAGACCCATTCCGACCCATTCATTCACTTTCAAACAAAAGGAGGTGGCCAGGGGCTGTGTACGTTATATTTATTTAGGGCTTAAATTAAAACTAAAGAACTTGAAACCTAAACCTAAACTTGTTCCTATGTTTTTCAACCAATCCTACATTTAATAGACGTAAGTTGGTCAATTTTCAATTTCATGTCATTTGTTCGTGGAAATGTCTTGATGTTTTTAACATATATGTTCATTGAATACTATATGCAATTTTTCTCGCGATTATAAAAAACTATAGGCCAACAACCAGTATGCCAGTTGGCTAGTAATGCAACTAAATTTCACCACTTGGAATCGCCCTACTCACGTTGAATTAATTTTCATTTTGAGAAATCGTGGAAGTCAATGTTGTCTTGCAAGTACCAACCAAATTTTGTCTAAATCGGAGGTTTCGTCCATAATTTTTTTTAGAAGAAATGCTCAAAATCTATGCTAACTCACAGAATAAAACGGAGTGAGATGCAACCAGCACTTATCTGGCAATTATTGTTGTAATTCTACCCTCAAAATCAAGACTGAACCAATTTAACAATTACTATCAAGGCCACCTTATGATCTACAACTAGATGTGCTGTCAATGTATTTATTTGGTCAGAAACACATTGGATACAGAGGCCTATAGGCACAGTTGCTAGGGAGGGGGAGGGTGGCGTTACTAGGGTGGGAAGTACAGTAGTAGGATTTCCCCGGAAGCAACACTCGCCAATACGTAACATCTCCGTGTGTTAGGACAGCCTCGATTCATGACTCGATGTCACTCCCACTGTACTACTTAACAGACAAGTCAGTAAGACATAGAATGGAATTCAATTTACATCAAAAATAGCTATAGTTGTCTATTTTAACTCTATATCTACTACAATTTAATGATAACGCAGCAGAAACTTGTCTTAATTGGTACAAAGTATTACTATTGAATATACACACTACGTGAGTGTATAGTGTGTGTATAGTCAATGGTATTAGCTATCAGTAAACATAACTAATCATCAATTACGTGAAATTTTGAAAATAAACGAAAATAGTACATAGGCCTAACATTTAGAAAATTATAAAACATAATACAAATTTAATATTATGAAAATTTAACTATTAAAATTGTTTTCTATTTGGTCATCCCTGTTCTGCCCGCACACTCCCATATTGTCAATCTTGTCCATCATGGACAAGGGTTACAAGGGTTCATACATTCTTTGAACGGTATACATTTTTTCTTGATCGTATGCATTATATATTCTTGTCCTCGGCCTTGGGTCCCGATGTTTTACACAGACATGGTAAATGCTTTGCCCTCGGGGTCATATACCGTCATGTCCCTACAACCTCAGAATTGCACAAGTTGCGTGTTCCAGAATTTTTATTTTTATTCTGCATGAAGCACCTTTTATTGCTAACCTGCTCTTTTTACTGTACCAACATAAATTCAACAAAAATTAATTCCAATGTCAATTTTATGTACAAAAAACTAACTTCGATGGTGGGACCGTGCCCTTCAGAATAAATATTTAAAATAATAAACATTCATCCAGCAGGCCCGCCGTGAGGTGGCAAATCTCCAGGTAATCCCCTGGGAAGCCCGTCACAGATCCACAAACAAATTGATATACTGTATTTACACTACCTACCTCATGCTTTATACTGTATTGCCATATTTCACCCGTTCAACTAAAAAGAGAAAATATCTTAAAGGGCCTATGGTTTGTTGAATTAATCCAGGATATCCACAAATATATATATTTTTAATTTCTATAACATTATTGATTTACCCGCTCGCTGGTAGGTAATTCACGTTTTTCCCCACCACGGTACAACATTCCTCTCCGCGCTGCCAACATTGTTCCCCGCTGAAAGTTATAAAGTTTTAGAACGGTATTAAACTTGTATTGGAGTTTTATCGACCAACAACGGTGATTTGATGCTACTTTTTAAACCGAAAACTAATACCAGAACATGTTTAATACCAAGAACAATGACCGAGAGTGTATTGTCTATCGGCAATGGCAATATAACCTCGTTTTATCGCCTGATAGTGGGTAAACGGAACACAACTTATCGAACGAAAGTACATAGTATACAGCAAGTTAGCAATTTAACCTCGTTTTATCGATTTAATAACAGTCATTTAACAAAATCTTATGATCCAAAATTTATCATACGTCTTTTTGGATTTCAGTAACTAAAAATGATGAACCAGGAACATGTTTTATCGGTAGACAAACACAACCGGACCGCTTATTTAGGCCAAACCCATCAATCGAACCAATAAGACCTTGCTATGCTTACACTAAACGTTTATATTGATGCTCTAACTTAATTGTTTTGTTTTGTTTTATGTTGTTTTACATTATCTTTCCAACCTCTAAAATACTAATTGCATGAATTTTTTACATAAAACAAAACAAAAAATGTCATATAAACATATTGTCTGACTTCGTTTCCTGTCTACGCGTCTAAATTTATGATTGCAATTTATTATTGCAAAACATGATGGATCACAATAAGAAGTTAAAATAAAGTGTGTGGTTGGTATTGCTATTACAACTGGCGTGGCGGTAAATTATAATTTTTGAAGATGGATAAAACACTAATCGTATTTTTTACATTTGTTAAGGCTTAAAACAGAAGTTTCATTTAGTTCCATAGATTAGTGGGTCCTAAATATCGGTGCACGATTACATGAATGATTGCAATTTTTCGACTCAAAGTTAAATCTTTGGTAGTTTAAAAACTACAACCTGGAGGTACTCATAGCAAATAGTTTTGCGATCAATAAAATGTGAGTTCTATTGTTTATAAAACTGAATGATAATGTTTTCTCGTTGTAAACATATTTATTTTTGTTTTTAAGATATTTTGCTTTAGAAAATACAAACGGTAATGTAAGATAAATTTACATTACAAATACATTCATTTATGTGAATTTATGTGCGTTCCTTTATCTCATCCGATGAAGATAAAGCGAGTAAAATGAAATAACTCACAAGAGGTCTAGAAGACATGGTGATTTTTCCTGCGATGAAAAGAGGCCTTATGCAAAATAAACTACTTTTCTTCCTAAGGACTAAAATATCACCTTTCTAATAACTGTTAGGGTAAATTGGTCCTTAGGGCATAGTCTTCATATTTATATTTTTCGAGGTTGTCCGGCTGGATGGGCTTTAGCCAAGTATTATTAGGCTATGTTACTCGCATAGTATTTTAATTAACTTAATCGACCTGGAATACAATTTTTAAATGCCGCACAATTTTGTTTTTGGTTATGATTAAAGTATGTTACAACGCAACCGTTTTAATAAACTTAATAAAGATTTTACCTAGGATAGTATATGCCATAACAATTTGGTTTTAGTTATAATAATTCTATGGGGAAAAATAAATTGGAAGGATTAAAAAAGTACGACGAAGACTTATATTCCGATTTTTGATATCGCTTATTTATGATCAAATTCCAATGAACTGTTGACATAAAAGCGATCTGCTATATCATACAGTATATTTCCGAATAATCAGTGGTCCAAATAATAAACTTAAAATGTAGAAATTGTATTTAATTATTTATTAACTTATTACGACTTGATAATTGTAATTGCAATACTATTTAGATTAGTTAATTTAAAACTTAAAAATCACCTAAAACTAAAACTTAAAACATAAAATTGTTTTATGTTTATTGAAATTTGTATTGACAAAAATTTCAATTTATATGTCTATTACTGTATCTTTATATATAATTCTGTAAGCGAAATTTTCAAGTACAAATTGTAGCAGTTTGGCAAATCGCAAAATGATGGGAGACGGCTCAAATTAAAGCTCAAATCCCAGGGACTCGGTAAAAATAGCAGTATTTCCAATAAGTTACCAACAAACGATAAATAACCTAAAACATTCCCTATAAGAAAATCATTGGGATTTTAAAAAGTCTGCTTTGTTTACATTAAAACAATCATGTGATTACACGTTTCTATACTTTGTTTACACATTTTTCCAGCATGTAAATAATAAAATAAATCAGATAAGGCGGAGTATTAGAGCAAGGTTAGGGGCTATGGCTCCTTCAAGCCACTAGTACTCATGTAACCTATACGTATTTAATAGGCAAGCAGGTTTTTTGTGACAATCACTCCTCCTAAACTACAGAACCGATTTTCATGTTTTTGGTGTCATTGGAAAGAGCCTAACGTGAAGTTGTGCAGGAAACTTTTTTTATTGAGAAATAATTTGTGAGTGAGGCCCTGGGGCCCCTTAAAGTTGAGTTTTTTCCCCATAAGCTTAACATTGGTAAAAAACTATAAGTTTCAAGCAATCAGCTGGATAGAGTAAACATAGTTAATCAGCAGGCCATGTTGGCTTTGGAACGGTAACACAATATTTATACAGGAATGTCAGTATAATATTACGTTGTAATCGCGAGCGAAGCCGCGACAGGCTAACTATTTAACATAAATTTGTAATATCTACATATTTAAAAATCCTGCTTTTTGTTCACTCACTTCCTACAGTTAATACTTAACCGATTTTGATGATTCTTTTTTTATTTAAAAGATAATTTCAATTTCTAAGTCACTGTCGAGTCAGAATTTCGATTTAGGCTCAGGGTTCTGTCCCACGGGACTTCCAAGTTCCCACTTTATTCATATGGAGGAGAGTTTTGTTTGGTTTATGTGACATGTGTTTTTTTTTAATAAACAGCAGTTATAAGAATTATATCCGCAAAATATTGTGGGGGAGCAGCTCGTCATATTTTATTTTTAGTGAAAGGAGATAGCATTGCACTTTATATACCTCGCAGAGTCCATAAAAACATATATTATCCGAAAAAGATCTCCTGAACTGTTCGGTTGGGGTGGATATTATACAAAATAATATAAAATGGTGGAACATTATAAATGACTAGGAAATGCACATTTACAACGATTCAAGTAAATTGTAATATTTAGGATATGTTGACCAATCTAATAATTTAAGAGGACGTTGGAGTCAGAAGAAATATCGTCGCTGACCCTAGCGCTACGGGCTATTTCAATGATAAAACGCACAAAACATGTCCTTTACTGAAAAGCATATTTTTTGTTACTATTTGACCTATTGATTTGGAGTACATTTTTTGAATCTTTATAAAATTTTGATTAGTGTTTGCTGGGTGTTTTATTTTTTAATGACTAGGAAAAACTACAAAATATGTATACAAATATAGACTTTAAATTACTATATTTTTGGAAATGTATTATTTTAATTAGAAAATAGCGAGCAAACCACCTGCGTCTTCAAAATACCTTTAATTTGAGACATCTTTCATAGTAGTATGTTGATAAATAAGCGAGATATATAGTTTTAAGTTTAACATTCTTATGGAGGTAAAATCCAACATGGCCGCTCTCCAAGCCCTCTATTGTTATCACTGTAACAATCTTTCATCTCTTATTTTTCAATTTATGGGCAAGGGATTATTTAAACCTTTCATCTACCGTATATACTTTAGTAGTGGAAATAGACCGTTTTTACGCCAAAAACCCACATCTAAAAAAATGGCTGAGAAAACCCATAAATTTCCCGTCAACTGAAAACCAAGTCCGAATGATCCGTTTTTGCACCAACACCCGATCTTACAACAAAACCCACATTGGCAAAACAAATGGCCGAGAAAACCCATCGATTTCCCACCAACCGATAAACCAAGACCAAAGAAATTTTTTTTGGACCGATATTTTTTAAGCTCTGCCATGTTATTTGCTCAAATTACATGTGATATAGTCAAAAGTGCCATAATCAACAATAATCAGTTACAACATGTCCTTATTACATCAAATGTATAGTAGCGTAAATTGGACATTTTTATGGAGGAGGCGGTGGATCGGCACTTTTCACCTCATTTTGTCCTTTTATATCGTTAGTATGTATATCTCTGAGTATGTGTATTAATACCCACTCTAAAATATGTGTATATGTGTAAAACATAATAATTTTTATATTGTCAGATTAAACAATGTTTTGTAAATGACTGCCAATAGCTAACTTCTTTATTTACTGTCGGATTTGTTTGTAACCTGGAAATATGTTATTGTCCTAGGCTAATGCATAAGTAAATAAAAACATATAATTTCCAAATGTTATTTAAACAATATTTTGTAAATTACTGCCAAATGCCAACTTCTTGATTTACTGTCCGATTTGTTTGTATCTTCGATGTGATACTGTCCTAGGCTAATGCATAAGTAAATACAACCTATAATTTCCAAATTCAATTTAAACAATATTTTGTAAATTCTGCCAAATGCCAACTTCTTCATTAACGGATTTGACCTAATTTCGGATATGTCATAGCCCCCCACAATGTATGATGTACATATATATATATATATATATATATATATATATATATATATATAATAAGAGGGGAAATAACTGCTCTGATATTCAATTACATCTGACAGTAAATAAGCGTGATTGCGATTGTAATATACAAGATAACAAGATAGTACAAGATAAGGTTGAATTGGGATCGTATTAGTATTGGACAACAGTATATCTGAGAACAATTTAAATCTGCAAAATACACCAAAGTTAGTGTTTTGGGATGGGTATCATTTACACACACACTGGCCTAGGGCAACTCCATCCGAAAAAAATTAAATCGAACACTAAATTTAGTATCTTAATATCTCATCACATGTAATTTTGCATATAATAGTTGAGGGCGCTTGCAAAAATTCAACCAAATTAGATAGTAAATAAATTAGTTGACGTTTGTCACTATATAATTTATAAATTTAATATAAGACGGAGTTGGGACATAATTATATGTATTTACTCATACACTAGTCTAGTACAACAACATAGGTCAATAATCAATTGCATCGACCAATAAACACTAAAGTAGCATTTTTACAAAACATACACATTTTACATAGCATCGAATTTGGAAATAACATATGGTAGTTAAGCGCTATAACATATCCAAAAACCAAATCGGATGGTAAATAAAGAAGTAAGAATTTGACAATATATTAATTTGTAAAAATATTGTTAAAATTAAGCGTAATATTAAATTTGGATAGGCGGTGTTTGCTTATGCATTACCTTAGGACAATAACATATCAAACTTTTAAACAACGTGGACCATAAACACCAAAGTTTGTATGTTTTGGATATACTATATATAAGTTATAAAAAGTATTGAATTTTCAAATAATATAATTTTACATATAATATATAATATAATATATAATAGTTAATATAGTATATAATAATATACAATAGTTGGTGGCTATAACATATACGAAAATAACTTAATTCGAAAGATAAATAAAGAGGTCTACAATTGCCACTATATTAATTATTTAAGACATTTTGTTTAAATTAAATTTGGAAATTATAGGTGTTATTCACTTATGCAATAGCCTAGGGCGGTAACATATGCAAATTGCAGACAAATCGGATCGCAAACACCAAAGTTGGTTTTTGGTTAATATGTTTATATCAATTATACAGAGTATCGAATTTGAAAATAATATATGGTAAGTTTATAAATAATTGTTGGGGGCTATAACATATCCGAAATTAGGTCAAATCGGTAAATAAAGAAGTTGGCATTTGGCAGTAATTTACAAAATATTGTTTAAATTTAATTTGGAAATTATAGGTTGTATTTACTTATGCATTAGCCTAGGACAGTATCATATCGAAGTATCATATCAAACAAATCGGACAGTAAATAAAGAAGTTGGCATTTGGCAGTAATTTACAAAATATTGTTTAAATAACATTTGGAAATTATATGTTTTTTTTAGTTATGCATTAGCCTAGGACAATAACGTATTTCCAAGTTACAAACAAATCCGACAGTAAATAAAGAAGTTAGCTATTGGCAGTCATTTACAAAACATTGTTTAATCTGACAATATAAAAATTATTATGTTTTACACATATACACATATTTTAGAGTGGGTATTAATACACATACTCAGAGATATACATACTAACGATATAAAAGGACAAAAGGAGGTGAAAAGTGCCGATCCACCGCCTCCTCCATAAAAATGTCCAATTTACGCTACTATACATTTGATGTAATAAGGACATGTTTTGACTGATTATTGTTGATTATGGTACTTTTGACGATGTCACATGTAATTTGAGAAAATAAACAGCAGAGATCGGGTGTCGGTTCAAAAAAATTTTCTTCGGACTTGGTTTATCAGTTGGCGGGAAATCGATAAGTTTTCTCAGCCATTTATTTTGCTGATGTGGGTTTTGTTGTAAGATCGGGTGTTGGTGCAAAAACTGATCATTTGGACTTGGTTTTCAGTTGACGGGAAATTGCTGGGTTTTCTCGGCCAATTTTTCCCAGATGTGGGGTTATTGGCGTAAAAACGGCTTATTTCCACAACTAACTTTATACAGGGATTGTTACAGTGATTGTTCCATTTTAAATACAGTTTAGCAGATAATTTGTTGCAAGCTGTTGATGCTTAAAAAAGTAATGGCTACTAAAGCGGAAACAACGGCCGCAGTCGTTAGAACGGCGTACTATAGGCATAACTTCATTTCAGCAAAATTAAAAATACACTGTTTGACAAGCTGGCACAACCGATTTCATTATGTGGTGCCGAGATTTGGGGATGTGGGTGTGACATAAAAATAATATATAGGGTGGGCACAGCACATTGAAAGAGGATGTTGGGAGTTAGTAACTCAGTACCAAGTAGTGGAGAGGTTTTGGAGGTAGGCAGAGTATTGAAATCGTGCTATGAAAAGAGAGAATTTAAAGCTAATAATGTCGAACGATAAAATACCCCCGTCGCAGCAAACCTGCATACTGAGCGAATTTCAAATAGAGATATAAATGTCTTAATACTACATAAAACCTCTTACGAAGTTTCATAAAAATATATTCACAAATAAGCGATATATACTATTTTAATTATTCTCCATAAGAATAACATTGGGGCTGAGTATGCAGGTTTGCTGCATCAAGGAACACAAAAATTGGTTTTTATGCTAATATCAATATAACTCAACTAGGTGCTAATATCAATATAACTCAACTAGGTGAAGTCATATACCAGTTTTAATTCATTTATGTTCATAACTAAGGGAGACGTAGCATTTAATTATTCTTCATAAGAATAACATGGGGCCTGAGTACGCAGGTTCGCTGCTACGGGAGCTTATGGCAAAAAATGTTTTTTAGAGCAAACATCAATAGACCACAAACAGGTGAAGCCGCATACCAAGTTTCGTCATTATACGTTCATAAATAAGCGAGATATAAAATTTTTCTTTTCCTCCATAAGAATAACATTAAACAACGTAGGTATTGTGTTTAGCACTTTGAATATCTCGGTTAACCAATTGACGTATAAAAATGATCAAAATACCAAATTGCGTGTTTTTTAAGCTGAATTCAATGGTGAAAACCAAAATTTGACTATTTCAAAAATTATATGTAAAAAATTCAATAAACTTATTTTTGGGGTACAAACCCCCCCCCCCCAGAATACCCCTTCGGATGGAGCGATCTGGCTGGTTTTCGAACCTAAAGTCATAAATGTTGCTTTACACGTTTATACCAAATTTCATCAAAATCGGATAATTTTTTACGAGAGTTATCGTGCTCACGGACACACACACACACACACACACACACACACACACACACACACACACACACACACACACACACATATATATATATATATATATATGTATGTATGTATGTATATATGGTGTATATATATATATATATATATATATATATATACAGTTTCGAACGAATGGTGTTTTTGGGGTCTGGGGACCTCAAAACGAAAAGTTATCATGGTCCCGGGCCTAGGTCTTACCATGCCGATTACGGTAATAGCTTCTTCCCTATAGGGGAAATTCACTAAAAAACTGAAGCAGGCAAGCTTGAAACCATCAAAATTATGAGATCAGTTACTCATTTACAGCAGAACTAAAGAGAAACCTCTACGATATAGGCATGAGTTATATCATTGATTATACATCCTAAGGAAGGATGTAGGATGTATAGGATTCCGTAGGATGTATAATCAATGGTTATATCTGGGACAGTAATGATTTGATGCGTAAAGACATAAGTAGAGTTAAAGAGGCGATAAGAGTATCATGTAAATAACAATCCTGGGCAGCGGCGATGACCAAGAAAAGTTTAGAATTCGTAAGCATGACAGGTGTATGTCTGCCAGACATTCAGGAGCAGAGTATGTCTGTTTACTATTGCATGTTCAAAGGTCAGTGATAGCGAAATACAGATTAGGAACCTGGTTATGGATGTTTAGGAAAAATGATATAAAAAATAAAAAATGTGAATTCTGTGGAGAAATAGAGAACGGCCGTCATGTATTCATTGATTGTAAGGCCAAAGGAAAAAGTTAAAAGTGTATGGAGAGTGTATTCACTGTAAACAGTATAGTTACTTTAAAATTAATTTGAAGATGAAATGAGAATATTTCTTTATTTTCTTGAAAAAATTATGGAAAATAAGGTCGGCAGTTGACATGCAACTGCCCCCTTTACCCTCCCCTTAACTCGTATCCACTCTGAGTTTCTTCTCATTTTGAGCATGTTTAAATGTTTCCAATAGTTATTTATTACTTTGTTGTGTTGCGTGAATATTTTATCTATTTATAATTTGTTTTTATTTTGTTTTGTTAACTAATCAATAAATGTAATTAATTGTTGATATTATGATAAGTAAATATAGATATTTTTAATAAAACGGAGATCGAATATACTCGTATAATTCCAACTAATATTACGCTTGAATAATCAGTACACTTTATATATATTTGTTATGTTTTATGTGATCTAGTGTAAGCTACCTACTGTGTTTCAAGTGCTCCTTACAAGAAAAAGGCTACCAAGCTTTGCAACCGACGAAAAAATACTTATTTCTAGCAGCCCGGAATATCATATTGTATGTTTATTTATCTGAATTATGTTTGCACTGATGTATCCCATATGGAAAATAAATTAATTGAATTGAGTTGAAGATTCGAGTGAATTGCAATATTTAGAAAATGTTGACCAACATACTTCTAATAATTTAAAATTGTTATCACTATAGCAATCTTTCATCTCTGATTTTTCAATTGATGGACTAGGGATGATAAACCTTTCACTTATAGCAAACTTTATATAAGGCTTTTTCAAATGTTTGCTCCATTTTAAAAAACAGTTTAGCGTACAAGCTGTTGCATGCAGTTGGGCAATTAAAAAGGAATCAATACAAAAGTGTGTAAATTATTGTTCTTAGCTATTTAATTTAATTATTAGAATCCAACACTATTCAATACAACTTCATACCACTAAATCACCCTAAATCACCATTTAATATACCGACACACAATCGTGCACATTTTAAGACGAGTGTAGCCTAAATGAATTAATTAAGAGTGTAGAATGAGTGAAATGTCTTGTGTAGTTTGTTGCTGGCTATAGACTATGACCGACTGATTCTTTAGTCAGTTTTATTAATATCCCAATGACCAAATACAGCTGGATCCTTTTTGAACGTCACAACGTTTCCCCAGATTTTTTTCAGGATCATTCTGGCGAACTTTAGATTTTATGCTTATTTCATGCAACGCTCTAACCACTACGCTACCTAGCATGAGGATAACACAACCAATTCCTTGGTGGTAGGCCGTAATGAGTATGCCTTTCCTCTCTATAAATACAATGTATGTGCTCATTTTTACAAGATTATTAACTGCAGTATTCACCTAAAAGCAGACACCTTGAGCACTTCGCTTGTATATTGATAACTGGAGTTATATTTTGAACATTTACTTGGGCAAACAAATTGGTGTGTATTGCTTTGTTATGCTGTAATGATTTTCTGCAATTTATCAGCTCATTTTTACGAGATTATTTTCGTAGTGTTCACAAAATAACCTTTATGCTGGACGTTCCAGAGTTAAGATACCACTCGTAATGGACTGGAGTGGTATTTGAACTACTCACTTGTAATTGTTGGGGCTGAAGGGGAAGAGGCTGGGCAGCGGGTCCAGGTCGAGAGGCGGCAGAGAGAAGGATCCCATGTCGTCGGTCCAGAGCGACTGAGCGGAGGCGAGGCCGGGGACGGGGGCGGGGGCGGCACATCCTCCGTGGAGCTCCAGCCCGTAGTGCGCCGGGTTGTTGGGGACGTAGCAGCCCTCCATCTGCACAACACGACAGTCGATATTACAAGCGATGCACTGATAGCCTGTCCTCGCTATGTTTAATGTAAAGCCCGACACGGTCATGGTCTGTGGCAGTACATTTCGGGAGTGGCAGGTTCATATCGATTCACTCGAGCATTTTCGCTCTTTGTGAACGAGGTATTAATTAAAAGCTATATAAGATTGTATTTTACTTAATTTAAAATTGAATTCAATACAACCACCATATCACATCGCAACCTCAACATGATTAGATGTTCTTTCACTTCGCAACTTCCTTATACAGTTGAAAACTAATTAAACAATAGTGTAAACATTCGAGCAGAATCACACAACAGTGTCCTATAAAAGTGTTACTGCCAGGGCCCTTCTGCAGTGGCCTTTTGCTGGAAAATTCCAAACGCATTTTATTGTTAGCATTTCAGATGTCCTTTAACAACAACCTCGGTAAGATATTTTTCAATTGCGAAAACAATTATAACGAATCTAAAACTGGCCAATATCATTTAAGGCATAATTCTGAACATTAATTTTATTACTTAAATGAACCTTATATCAGGACCTTTTACCTTGAAGTTTATAACTTTATCTGAATAAATTTATTTAGGAGTACAATTTAAATTAAATCTGCTCGCGAAATTTGGCGATTCCCCTAATGTATGCTTGCCAAAATGACGAAACACGGCTGGGTTCAAATATTCATGACGAGGGTACTTTTGCTCCTAGCCGGTAGCGGTGGAGTCACACTGCATTCGTTATGAGTTCTTTACTACTGTTATGTGAGCAATTATATTGATAAGTCAATCGCAAGGATAATGATGAAATAAGCCAAAAAAGGAGTATTCTACGAGTACCTAACGGAGAGTGGCCGTGGCCAGGTTTTTCAATCCAAATTTCATATCAATCGGTAAATCCATTACACTGTGATGCCGTTACAAATAAGTGACAAGTGAGGGAAAGAGAGCTTCGATCAATAATATCGGTCAAACATTTTCGAAGTTTAAGTACCAATCAATTATGCAAAAATTACAGGAGATTCTCAGTAAATACAGTGAATAGAAGGTTTAATGCAATGAATTTTAAAGGTAAATGCATAATGGACAAGGTAGTGCATAGGCAGCCCTGCAATCAAGAGAGCTGAGTCCTTGACAGGCAGGACTACTACAAGTTATGACGTCAGAGACTGTGACGTCACTCTTTCAAAAGTTAACTTTAGTCCTGCTTTTATGTGAGTGCGTCTTCAATTCGGCATTGATCCAAGTTCTGAGTAGCCCGCAAACCCTTATTTAGGTGAGCCGCTCACGTATGTAGGGACTAATTTTATCTCAGGAATGAAAAGTAACACAGAGAATGGAACAGGAGCATAGCCGATTTGATGCCTACAATTGTTCTAGTGTTCAGTTATGAGTTTGAGTAAACTACTGCGTGCAGCATAAATGCGAAATGTGACAAAGGCCGCTAACATTGAGCTGTGATAGTTTTATACCACCATAATGTCGTAGTGAAGCTACACACTCGCCCAGTTTAGAGTCACTAGACGTGTGTTTGTTTACAATCATTCAAACCCCTAATGCACCCAATATTCTAGTCAAATTATTGTAGCGTATCAGTTTTTTTTTCACCATACCCACAGTATATGCAGCTTTGCTTAAAATACTGTAATACTATGCACAGAGATGCTTATTGAATGAATGAATGATATAATGTAGTTAATTCTTCAGCATGCAGAGCTGGTTAACATTAACATTCCCCTCTATCCATCGGGTTTGATTGAGAAAGCTTTACTATACCAACACTGTAATGTAATGTTTATGAAATAGTTACATTATTCAAATAAAAAAATTCTGGTGTACTAATAAAATTTTAGTAGAGTAAATAACGAAAGACGTAATGTGTTATATATAAAACATTGAACTTTCAGTCAGTTTCAAGGTTGAAACAATATTTGTTTTTTAATTGCTTGTAGTTACATACGTTTTTTTACGCGGTAGATGACCGAAGCTGTAGACGATGCTGAGGTTAGCCATCAATGTTTCCACATTTATGTAAAGGAAATTATATTTAGGTATCCCACATCGCCATGGAATAAACTGAGGATTGAACTTAACGAAAGTATAAAATATTAAGATACAAAATGAAGGGGTTCAGGTGTTTATAACAAACATTCATAGATCTTTATGATTCTTTTAAATTTGTTTTAACCCCATTCTAAAACTAAGTTGCAATCTCGCCGGACCCTTTATATTATTTAATATTTAACTAAAAACTAATACTCATCATGCATTAGTTTCTGTACGATATGTAGACGCATGCACATAAGCGAGAAAATTAGTAACTATTAATCATACTAACCGAGTGGTGATGAATTTGTCAGTTGTTGCTTGCAAATGAGAACTTCACCACGTCTTCGTGTGGATTATGTAAATCTGTTCATTTTAATTCTTAAGCCTACTAGTTAATAATCTGTTTTCCGACTGATATTAATTGCTGAACAACTCAATCGTTAAGTGTTGCTAGTCATTGTAAACTACTCCCGTCGCAGCACACCTGCATACTCAGCGACTTTCCGAGGCATGTATGTGTTTTCACTACCACATAAAGCCACTTACCAAATTTAATAAAAATATATAAATATATAAGTGATATATAGCTTTTTATCAATTCCCCATAAGAATAATATTATAGGGCTGAGTACGTAAGT
Organism: Allygus modestus; assembly: GCA_963675035.1. Lineage (NCBI taxonomy): Eukaryota > Metazoa > Arthropoda > Insecta > Hemiptera > Cicadellidae > Allygus > Allygus modestus. Next base: position 356,888,404 of record OY776111.1, on the reverse strand, counting down.
TTTCTGCAACAAGGAAGACAAGAAATGTGTTTTAGCGAATTTCCCCTATAGGGAATAAGTTATTACCGTAGACATGGTAGGACTTAAGCCCGGTTAGTTCGAAAACCAGACGAATCACACCATCCGAAGGGGGGTTTTGTACCCCAAAAATGGGTTTTTAAGGTTACTACATGTAAGATTATTTAAATAAAATGTTAATGTTTAACACTGAATTCAGCTTAAATAAACAAACGATTTGGTATTTTGATCATTGCTCTACCTCAGTTGGTTACTGAGATATTGAAAGTGCTAAACACAGTACGTTGGCTAATGTTATTCTTATGGAGAAAAAGACAAATTTTATATCTTGCTTATTTATTATCATAAATTGACAAAACTTGCTATATGGCTTCATCTGGTTGTGGTTTATTGCTGTTTGCACAAACAAATAATATTCCAGCTAGTGTTCCCGTATAGCAGCAAACCTAGGTACTCAGTCCCCATGTTAATTCTTATGGAGAATAATTAAAATGTTATATATCACTTGTTTATGAATGTATTTGGATGAATCTTGGTATGTGACTTCCCTTTGATGAGTTCTATTGATATTTACATAAAAACCCATTTTTTTGAGTTCCTCATTGCAGCAAACCTGCCTACTTAACCCCAATATTATTCTTATGGAGAGTAATTGATATTTTAAATATCACTTATTTGTGAATATGATTTTTTTATGAATCCTGGAAAGTGGCTTAATGATTTACTAAGACATATATGTTCAATAGAAATTCGCTGAGTACGTAGGTTTGCTGCGACGGGGGCATTTATGCAATTATAAATGTAACTCAACCAGGTAAAGCTACATGCCAAGTTTGATTCAATTAGGTTCATAATTAAGGGAGATCCACAACTTGAGATATACAACTCCATGAGAATAAGATTAGGGCTGAGTAAGCAGGTTCGCTGGTACAGGAGCAATCAACAACAAATTATTTTTTCCTGCTAGGTTTTCATTCGGCCGAAATCACGTGGTCTGTGAAGGTTATAAATTACGTCCGTTATCACTTGGTATGCGGTTAAATCCTAATTTACGGCCGATATTAAGAAAACCGATTATCATTTAGGCCAATATTACGAGGTATTATGTGGGGTAATGTAATGACTTGATTATGCCTACCATCAATCTAAATTGAGTCTTTAGCACTTAGAGAGCGGCCATGTTGGATTTTATCTCCATAAGAACAATATTAAACTTAAAACCATATATCTCGCTTATTTATCAACATACGATTATGAAAGATGTCTCAAATTAAAGGTATTTTGAAGACTGAGGTGGGTTGCTAGCTATTTTCTAGATAAAATAATACATTTCCAAAAATATAGTAATTTAAAGTATATATTTTTATACATATTTTGTAGTTTTCATAGTTATTAAAAAATAAAACTCCCAGCAAACACTAGTCAAAACTTTATAAAGATTAAAACAAAATTTATTCCAAATCAACGGGTCAAACAGTAACAAAAAATATGCTTTTCAGTAAAGACTTGTTTTGTGCGTTTTAACATTGAAATAGCTCGTAGCGCTAGGGTCAGCGACGACATTTGTTCTGACTCCAACGTCCTCTTAATCAATTCCAGTATGTTTTAATTCAAAGTAATTTAGGTTTATTGCGTTTGTAAAAGAGAGGAAAAAATAATGGCTGTATTTATTAACTCATAACTAAGCAGATTTTTTAGTGATGGGTAAATTTATATATTTTGTCTAATTAATAAATGGGATTAATATTATGAAGGAGACTATTTGCCTTGTTGTAAGCATAACATTTACTTGTTGCCATTCTGTGGTTGATTGTGTCATGCGGCTCCTGGGAGGCCTGGGACGCAGCCCGTGGAACGTCTCTGTAGCTATATTGAGGGTGACGCCGTTGCATTCCATGTTTTATTTTACGAGCACCATGAATATGATATTGTTAAATAATTTATTATCATCAATTAACTCCTATAACACGGAGTTATACAAAATTCTTCACGTAGTTCTGTTATTAAACGCAAATTATCATAAAAGAGAAAACGATAACGAGTGTAAGATTTGTTTATAAATTTACCGGCTATATTATAACAGTGCATAAACAGTTGCACTTCAGCTTTTTAACAGCAGGTAATAGCTCTAGCAACCTATCTCAAATGTTGTTGCATAGTTTCTTGATCTAGTAAATATGAGAAGCGAGATGCAACTTAAATCTCGTCGCAGACAACATGATCCGTGGAGTACTGATATTGTTAAAAAAATTACTTAAAACTCAACTGAATCATGTTCTTCACATGATACTCAATGACAGAACTCTTTTTTGATGTTAGAGAAGTTTTATAAAAGTAATCCCAACTAATCATATCGCAATCTGACTTTGTATCGGATTATTTACTTGCAAAATAGGCATATTATTATATTGCTCATGAATTTCCAAAATAAACATAAAATCAATACAATATATCAATTGAAATGTGTATAGGTGTACGTTCAGGTCAACAGGTCAATTCCAGCATATTATTCCTACATATGTTTCAGAACTCTTGTTTAATTATTTTAAGCTGTTACACAATGTAACAAATTGTGACTTGTTGTCTATGCTATGTATATAGTCTAATGGCAATACAATTATTTTGAATGATTTGATTATGATAGGAACTTACGAAAATTACATATTTCTTTTTAGAAAAACACTTGTCAAAAATTAAAAGAAATTAAAGATAAATATTACAATCACAACACATGCACACATGCACAACATGAATTACTTGTTCTGCCGACCTCTAATAGACATCGGCTGAATGTAATTGTTAAGTCCCTGATGATGGAACAAGACTTCTGAAACATTTGTAGGAATCCAAATAATCTACTAGAATTTAACTCTTGACTGAAGGTACATAAACCTATATTTAAATTGTCATATAACAGTTCCGGAGGCATTCAACAATCCATACAAATTGATATAATAAACTCACTTGGCGCCGTTCCTAGCTATTACTTTTTTTATAAAAACGCCTTATGCCAGTGTGTTTATGTACTTATCTGAGTGGTTCTTCATGCTGCACTAATTGAACAGAAATTTTGCATGAGTACTTTAATAAAAGATTTGTACCATCATAGACCTTTGCTTAGTGCGGAGGACAAAACCGAATTCCTCTTCTAGTTTTATTGTTAATTGTTTAGCTTCAACAAGTTAGACTCGACCAATTTAATATGAAACATATAATTATACTTCAGTTTTATACATACTTGCTACCTAAAATAAAATTTAATTTTCTATTCACTTAAAATGTTACATGCCTTCAGTAAACTTAAATTTTGTCCCAGTTCAAAATTCAAACTATCCATATTCCACAATACTCGGTTGAATATAAGATTGGTTTTAAAAACCCTGAATTTTAGCAATGTTACATTCGATAAACATCACGAGGATTGGAATTTAGCCTTAGGCGCGCGCAACCGATCGTTACCTGTGCTCCCGCCATTTTGCACGTCTCCCCGGCAACCCCTCCCCTCGGCCCGCTCTCATTGGTCCGCTAAAACAATTCCCTTCACCCCTCCTCCTCCCATGACCACATTTGGCACCCCAGCCTTCGCAACCCTCAGATAATTACCGCTTTGATGTCTGTCCTGCTAGAAGAAAGGATTTATTTTATTTCTCAGTCACTATTAACTTATATTATCTTGTCTTAAAAATTAAATAAGATATTGGTAAAGGTATTTTAAGATACTTCTTTTCTAAAACACGATGATTTCCGTCAAAGTCCAGTGTTTTGTTCATAGACATCACACATCCCCCAATAATAACATTATTTTTAGCTAAACATTAAATTAATATTAAGGTTAAAAGAGTTACTCCAAGATTCCAAATTGAAAAGGACTGAAAACTCAACACAATGAAAAAGGATTTTTTTTAATAGGGTTGCTTAACAAGACGATTATTAAGTTTGAGTTTGCTTAGACGTGGCCTGGTGTTTGTTGGTAAATTTTCTGTTTATATTCCCAAAGTTGTTAAAATCGGGTTTGTTTACAGATTACTTATAAATGTCTGCGGTTTATGAAATACATAAAGCCAAATGTAAGCGACAATTTTTCAATTTGTTATTAACGTAACGTCCTTATTAGTTGCGTTCACTTTTTTACTTACAAAAGAGTTTTAACAAGTGTATTTTAAGGTACGCTTCAATGGATCTTATGCTGAGCACTCATGCTAAACCCTTATGACCATAAGTATCACTACAATAATGATTGGCCATAATGAACCACCATCAACGCCCAATAACTGCACTCAACGGCGTAGCTTTACTTCACCTACTTTATGACTTTATGTCAACTTAAAATCAACTTCAACCTCTTCACACCAACGGCTATTAACATGCTGTATAGTCATTTGAGTTATTTAGGTTCTCAGCCTAGGACCTAGGCTCCTCAACAGTTAATGGGATAGTGTAGTTAGTAAAACTTATTTTGGTTTCAAATATCTGAGCCAAACACTAAGTTTGTTGAGAACATAATATCATATTTATTTAAGCCATGCACTATTGTAGTTGGTAACCTGGTGGGCCGTTTACTATCTTCAGAATGACGAGCTCTCACAACTCCCATGAAGCCGACTGTAAATTACTTTTTATTTGTTTTTTTTCTAGTTTCTTGCATGCACATTGACATATACACCATACACGTGAAATTAAATTGTTGTTAATATATAATTCTCAACCACTGTGATCTCCATGCCGAGAAACTATGTTTAAGTAATTGAGATGCTGCTAGATCGCTGTCCGATATTTCTCCTGAATTAAATAATAAACAGATTAAGGGTTTGTATTCGATGTTTAATTTCAAAATGGTACTCTATTGCTTCCATTGTCACTGTAACGTCACCACTTAGGTTTCAGTAACCGAAAATTTTAATTGTGATGACGCTAGAATTAAGTTTTTTTAACTCGGTGTTATTTTACAACGCGGTTTTAAATTACTACACCATTAATATTCGTAAAATAAACTAACGTAAAATAAATTAAATGAGATATAATATTCGAGGAGGAAATCATTGTTAAGATTTATAATAACCGGCACAGCACGCTATAGTTTAAATTATAAATCCCATCCTAGTCATTCCAAGTACTTTTGACTGAGTTTGTATTCTAAAACTCCTTGGAAGTTCAGTAACAATGAATAATTGTGTATTCATTGGTAACAGTCAGTTAATCGTCTGTTGAATCAAATTTAAAATCCTTCACCATTCCCTTAGACTACATACAATAATGGTTGATGAGTAAACATGTTGTTACACACCTCAGTGTTTGAGGTATGTAGGTTTCGACAACCACTGCGTTTTAAGTATCTTTAAATTATGTTTCTTACATTAAATTAGGAATCTAAGCTATAAATTTAATGTAAGGTATGCCCAAAGGGGCTTGAAATTGTCTTAGGTTGTCTTGGTGTTGTTTTTTCCTGTGTACTGCTACATTATACACAACACCGACCATAACCTAATCATTGGGGCACGGTATATCACAAATGAAAATAGAACGTAACGTATACCTCATAGGTATGATTGTGACACATTCAAAGATTATTTATAAAATTTAATGTCCAAACCCTAAACAAAAGTATGCGTCCGTCATAAATTACAGCCTTTAAATTTGTTAGTCGAATACAGTTTGTAAAGTTTAGAAAATTTTAAAAGCAAATCATCCATTTATTTAAGGCTAGATTTTAATCCACGTGCATTGTTGGTTATGTAACGGGGTTTATTGTTCCTACAGTTTTATTCCTACTCATAATTAAAGATTGGCGAGACCCATAAAGATTAAGAATATTTTGTCGACTATTCGTTGGACAACAAACTGGATAAAGATATTGTCTGTATGACACAGAGCACATCTAAAAGGTACTCTGAGTTGTGAACCAAACCATTATAATTTCCGTTTGAATAAACTTAGTTAAATCTTGTACTGTTAATTCTTGTAATTCAATTTTATGTAACATTAGTGATGATATTAAACCTACACTTCCGCTTAAATGATAATGTCTTAAATATGTTAATTTTTAGTGACTTTTTATCTACTTGTAATTTAAAATGTGTTTGATGCACATATATAGTGTTACATTCTTTATAAACTCTTTACACGTAGCGGCTTCGCCTGCTTAAGGGTGCGCCCTACCTGCCTTCCGCAAGATAAAATAAGGGTTTTGCATCTCCCACATTGTAGGCTCAATTGTTAACCAATTAAAAATAATTTGTTGTTATTTCATTCACTAAATGTTCATCTATGTATCATACGATTTAAAAATCGTGATATTAATTCAAAACGAGTTCGCACGCAGCACGCTGACGTGAGGTAAGTGAATTTCCACATAAAAAACTATAAAAACTCAAAATCAGTTAAAAACATACAATTATTCCATTTTTTATTCAAATCTGAAAATATTGATTTTTTGGCTGTTCTGATACTCCTGGTTCTATTTATCTGCAATGCTGGAGATACAATTTTGCGCATTATAAGGTTAGGAGAAGGTCCAGTCAGGCTTTAAAGTAGGCGTGAGGTTGTTGGGGATGATAAAAGAACACCAAAAAATGATTATAGGCTTTTCTAATGTAAAACCCCCATAAGACAACGTACTGTGTTTGGTCAATACACGTTTCCTTTAATAACTCGGTAAATATATATGCTAGAATGACGAGAGAGGGCTTAAAAGATTCGCCACACTAATTCCCATCTTTTTACATTCGTTAATTTCACATCAGGGGCTTTTCTGACCCTTTTTGGGCCCAAAAATTTGGAAGATTAATCCCCTAAAAAGGGGTTTAGAGTTTTCCGATTGTTTTGCCCAACGAATATATATATATATATATATATATAATTTTGAACGAACCCCCAAAACGTGTTCAGGGGGTCACGTTAGGAACTTCTATGGTGGTCCCGGGCTTAAGTTTCACCGTGCGGGTCATGCTAATAGTTCACTTTCCATAGGAAATTCACTAATAAGTTGTAGGCCATTAGTAAAGTTTTCAAATTAAGCGTTTTTCTAAAGCTTCCTAACGTAAAGGGGGAAATTATTTTGGAATAAAGGAACCGTACAATACCAGGATTGGAATCTGAAAAGTGTGAAACTGCAAATAGTTCGGTAGAAATCTGTAAAATAACAGTGCGATTGAGGAGAACAAAAAGGTCTTGAAGCGTAAAATTCATGGCCCTGCTTGGTGGCGGCGCTAACCAACATCGTGCGGATCATTCAATCTGGGGTAGGGCGCACCCTTTAGGCCACGCTCCCCCGTCGGTCATATTGGATTGATTCTCCATAAGCGCAATTCTAACTAAACATCTATTTAGGACCCACATTTTTATTTCATTTTCAATCTGATTTAGGTAATTTTTGTTGACTACTCAAAATAAAGTAAAGAGTGATTTTTGCGAGTAAGAATTCGTTTAAGTGTTACAGATTACCAGAAAAAAATTGTCAAACTTAAAGAAATTATATTTTTTATTAAATATTATAATTAATTTTCAAAATATCTTTAACAATAATCACCCGCGATAAGAATATCTTTCAATTGACACCAAAATCAATATTTCATCTCAAGAGATAAGCAAAAAACTGGGGTCTGAACTTAACATTATTCTAATGGGCGATAAAACCAATATGACCAACAGGGTAGCGTGGCCTTAATGAGTTATAGGGTGGTTAATAATAGCTGAATATATTTCCAAAATTGTGTTTATGAGGTACCATGAGATATTAAACTTATTGATTGTGGAGAATGACTTATCTTATAATAGTATCTTAAGTTTCAGGTCAATTGTTTGTTTTTTTCATTGCCAACAGAATTTTTTTAAGAGAACACACAAACGCTAATACGGAAAGCAGTCCAACCCCCTCAATTTTGTCGGTTGATTTTATTAGGTATAATTATTGGAAAGGGAGCAATTCGATGATTGATTGTGGTGTAATATTTAACTGTCTTTAAAAAATAATCTCAATTAATGTTGTGCGTTATGGTTAATCTAGCAATTTTGAAGACCAGTGGGGTATAACCCAAAAATATAATTAAAAATGAGAAGGTTATGTTGTGTTTGTATAATGTATTGCCTATCTTTCTTCCAGATTTTAGATCTATCGGCCAAGAAAAAATAGTTTATCGGTGCTGTTAAATTAACCTTATGCTTAAAAATTAACAGGGAGATTTTTAACGCCAGTCGGGCGAAGCCCTATAAGTGCTTTTTAAATTTTGAATATCTGCCTTTAGTGTAACTACTATCTGCCAACCAAATTTGAGCTAAAACGGTTCATAAATTACCAATGTCCTTAAGAGGACATGAGAGGGGCGGAGCCCTAAATTATTTTTGGATCGTAAGTAGGTCTATATCTACCTTTAGTATCACAGCTATCTTTCTAAGTAATATCGACTAAAACGGTTCAGTATATACCTATGTTCTTAAGATTAACATGGGAATTTCGAACGCCAATGGAGCAGAAACTCAAAGGATATTTTGATTGTGGACAGGTTTGTAAAGTGTCTTTAGTAGAACAGCTATAGTTCTACCAAATTCAAACTCAAACGGTTCAGTAATTATCATTTGTCCGTAAGTTATCGTTTGGATCTTAAATATACCTGTGCGTAGGGTATAACGGGATTAGCCCTATGTGTTTCTTTACGATTTCAGATATCTTCCTGCCAAGTATCAGCTCAATCGGTTCAGTAGTTGGCGCGTGATCGAGACACAAACAAACTCGCATACTTATCTTTATAATATTATTATGACTATGAACTTTAAGAGCGGCTACAGACCCTTTACTTAAGTTCGTTCTTTATGACATTTGGACACAAATAACCTCAGACCGAGTGCTATCCAATGACACCAAAAATATCAAAATCTGTTTAAATCTGTAGGAGGAGTTCCAGTCACAAAAAAAACTGGCGTATTCAATAAGCAGATAAAGATGGTTGTACGGTTTTTTAAAAAAATCGGAATTATATTTTCGAACAGTTAGGTGTACACAATTACAATTGTCTTCCCGCAACTAATTTAAAACAGAACACTTTGTGACTTCATTATTTTTTAATGAACATATGTGCGGTTTACATGAACATATTCTCCCCATTAAAGTACTGTAATTGTATCTTAAATTTGTATTATTATTCCCTGATTGGGCCTGATGATGAATAGTGTGACTTGTTGAAGCCATTCGCCTGGTACCATCCTTTTTGTGTAGTTACCATCTTCTATGTAAGTGCAGTATAAGCGTATATGTATTTCATTGTGTTGTAAAGCATAGTTTATTTTAACCTGTTTAATTATAGCAACACATATCATGATACTCAATAAAGTATTTTTATTATTAGTTTTGGTGCAATAACAAATGTTTATAGTAGTGGATGCCTATCTATTTCGGTGTCGGTACTACTGAAATAAGAAATATTATTTGAAATAACATTTCAAATAGCGCAGTGGTGAGAGTGGTCGCTTCTACTGAACTAAATGTTTGCAAATATTTTATAAAGGTTAGAAAATGCAAACAATCAATTAAATTGCAATTGCTTCCGGTGTAGCGTGGCACAGCGTTGTAGCGCAAAACAACTGTACAATACAAGACAAATATTATACTGTTTAAATGTTATTATATTATTCTAGCGAATTTCCCCTATAGGGAAGAAGCTATTACCGTAGGTGGCATGGTAAGGCTTAAGCCGAAGACCATGATAACTTTTCATTTCGAGGTCCCCATATGCCAAAAGCACCATTCTTTCAAATTTGTATATTTGTATATAAATATTTTTATATTTATATGTGTGTGTGTGTGTGTGTGTGTGTGTGTGTGTGTGTGTGTGTGTGTGTGTGTGTGTGTGTGTGTGTGTGTGTGTGTGTTTGTGTGTGTGTTTGTGTGTGTGTGTGTGTGTGTATGTGTGTGTGTGTGTGTGTGTGTGTATGTGTGTGTGTGTGTGTGTGTGTGTGTGTGTGTGTGTGTGTGTGTGTGTGTGTGTGTGTGTGTGTGTGTGTGTGTGTGTGTATGTGTGTGTGTGTGTGTGTTTGTGTGTGTCCGTAAGCACGATAACTCTCATGAAAGGGGTCTTATCATAATGAAATTTGTCACAAATGTGTAAAGTACCGTTTATTTGAACGAGTTCGAAAACCAGACGAATCGCACCATTCGAAGGGGTTTTTTGGGGGGATTTTGTACCCCAAAATGTTTTTTTTTAGTTTTCCCATGTATTTTTATTTATATCAAATTTTAATATTTACCATTAAATTCAGCATAAAAACAAACAATTTTCTATTTTTATCATTGCTCTACGTCAATTGGTTAGTGAGATATTGAAAGTGCTAAACACAGTACGTTGTCTAATGTTATTCTTATTGAGAAAAAGAAAAAAATTTAAATCTCGCTTATTTTATGAACATAAACTGACGAAACCTGTTATATGGTTTCATCTGGTTGTGATTTATTGTTGTTTGTACAAAAACAATTTTTGCCTAAGGTTCCCGTAACAGCAAACCTAGGTACTCGGTCCCCATGTTATACTTATGGAGAATAATTAAAATGTTATATATCGCTTATTTATGAATGTATATGGATGAAACTTGGTGTGTGACTTTACTTAGATAGGCTCTATTGATATTTGCATAAATCCCCATTATTTTGTGTTCCTTATTGCAGCATACCTGCTTACTCAGCTCCCATGTTATTCTTATGGGGAATAATTAAAATGATATATATATCCCTTATTTTAATGAATGAATATTGATGAAACTTGGTATGTGGCTTCCCCTATTTTAATTCTATTTATATTTGCATAAACTGCACCAATTGTTTGTGTTCCTTGTTTCAGCCAACCTACGTACTCATCCCCGATGTTATTCTTGTGGAGAATAATTAAAATTGTATATATCGTTTATTTCTGAATATATTTTAATGAAACTTGGTATGCGGCTTTATGTGGTATTAAGACATGTATTATGCATTGGAAATTCGCTGAGTACGCAGGTTTTCTGCGTCGGGGGTGTTTAATAGTATGTTGTTTTATTATACTCTTCATTATTCCATTGAGCATTCTTACTAACCTTTTTAATTTTATCAAAGACCTTGGCGAATTTCGTCACTTAAATGGGTAAAATTAATCAATTGTAAGTATTTTAACCAGATTGAAACAACACTAATATCACAAAAGCCATGATTAATCTTCTACTAGCGGCGCTTTTGTTTTTTAAGTGACTAATATTTTGTAAAAGTGTTGATGTTTGTGTGTACATGAGGTTTATTCTGTTACTACATTTTCATAACATCAGTGAAAAGGAAGGTTTTTAACTTAAAGGCAAACTTGAAAATTAAAGCATACGATATATTCAAAAGCATTAAAAGTTCTATATATAAAGCATTAATATTTTATTTTTTTCTGGATTTTGAAACTAGTAGTAATTACAATGAATATTTTGATATTATATATGAAAGGGGTTTATTACTATAATAACACCTGCAAGGTTGGTGCGGCGGGTTTTCCCATTTGATTACAGGTATCCAAAATTATCGTTTTATACGTATAGAAACGTCCTAATTCACTTGTAACCACTTACCAGTAAACAAGTATAACAAATAATTTAATTGTTTTTGTGGTTATTTAGGATAGTAATTTAATTTATTAATTTATAATCTTCATTTAGGGATACCGTAATTTTCTTTACTTCATCCCTTACTATAGTTAGGTAAATATTTACTAATTTTATCAGTACTTATTATATTTACTTATTAAATCAATTTATCTATTGTATCAATATTCTCAATAGATTTTTTCTTTTCCTTATTAAAGTCCTACTCAGTGAGAGATTCAGTTGAAACGGATCCGTATACATTTTGATAGCAATATAGAAACGAGTACAACCCACTAGAAATTAAGCTATTAAGAAATTAGGAATACATAACACGTCAAATGTGTAGGGGTTCCAACGCAATAAACACCAGATTGGAAAATTTTTGAAATTACAAATTATTCCAAAAAACTTAGATGAAATGTTTGTTTAAAAGTATTAAGGCCCGTGACGTAAACATCTCCTGATGTCATACGCATTTCCTTCCCTAACTATGAAATTCAAATGATTAAAACATTGAAATATATTTAATGTATATAGTACACTTAATTTTACATGCAGAAGTAATTATAAAACTGATAACAATTCTAATCGGATGGTACTATCACTAACCATTTGCATACGAATCTTGAGAATTATAATAGTAACATCTATGACTTTCGTAGTCCGCTAATACAACTACAACTTGTGATTTATATAGATTGAACAATATTTAACAAATAATTTACCACACAAATATTCTACACTGTCAATGTCATAGTTGAGTAAATGCCTTAAAAAGTTTTAATTTCAGATACATAAACAGTATAAAAGTTATAATTTGTCAGACTCCGACAGGCGATATCAGTTTAGTTGATTGTGTGGTTGTGTCGTAGTAGTGTCGCGTCGGTAGTGGTGGGATTTACTCAACTATCTTACACTTGTGCAACAGTTTTGTTTGCACCTAATGATGAAGCATATTCTTTTACAATCCCCGGTTATTTTATCGGGTGTATTGCAAAAACTTATTAAATTAAATGTAAACAAATTAAAATATATATCTTTAAATGTGGTTTAAGTTTCGAGTTAACTTTGGTGTAAAAATGTGAATTGAAATACACATTTGTAATATATCATTTTGTATGGTCCACTTGGTAATTTCAGTGTGCTTTGTTTTACAGCTTTCCCGACTATGTCTTATTCTTAACATTGATATCATAAGAAAATATCAATAACTGAGACACTGAGTGGCAAGATTACAGATTTAGCCCTTTTCATCTTTTAAATTAGTTATTAGCCTTATCATATTAACTTTAATTATTTTTATAAAAAATTTAATTTGTTTAAGTATGAGTGATGGAGCTTAGTTATTTTTTAGTTTTATTCAAATTTCTTAAGAGTATATTTTTAATGTATTTGTATTAACGTTTAGAAATAAAGCGACTCAGACAAACTTTACGTTTTATTGGCAAAGTATTTAAAAATAATCCAATTATTGGTTTATTTCGCTAACTCGTTCGAATTTGACCAAATTAATTTTACGGCAAGTTATATGATGGGAACGTGTAATATAATAGCCAACAAAATGATCTCAGTTCAATTTTGTATTACAACTTTATTTTTTAAAACTCAAAATAACCATTTTATTTCAGTAAGTTAACTTATTCGAAACGGTACGATTTTATTTCCAGCGCACTCAGACACGTGAATGTTATAATATTTTCTCAAGAACGTAAGATAGATTTATATTTTATTTATATATATGAGGTTAATTTTTATCAAGCAACTAAAATATGTGGATGTGTACATGTTCCGTGACTGGATTGTAACATTTATTTTAAAAGGAACTTGCTGTTGATTTGTTTTATTAAATTCTATCTCAATTGAATTTAGCATTGGAATAATATTGTCAGCACTATTTATCAAAATTGTGATATATCCATAGCGTTGCAAAATATTAGAGCTTGCGTTGATTATCATCGCGCCTTTCAGGGACTAATAGTTTGCTGGAAAGTTGCTTTTTAAGACCATTATTTCAAACAAGTGACGGTTTATTAGCTTTTTATTTTTTCTAAACATTTGTGTACTGATTGTAATTACTTCAGACACAATTTTAAAGTCCACGTTAAGTCAGCACTGCTAACTCGTTTACGCATAAAACAAATAAAATACTAAATAATTCGAATACAAAATTTATAATTATACTCTTTTGTATAACAATAAAAATCTGAAATGTAAGTAATTTTATTTTAGATCACGTGGTACAAACCTTATCCAGGGATGTCGGGCACAGTTTTTAATCCAGCACATGTGCTCGGACCGCGGCACACTCACACACTGACGAACCCTTCCTCTAGTCCAGCTGATCGCCGATCGCTGCCCCCTGCACACGCACACACACGCCACGGGGGTTGGGTTACACTACCCGTCGCTCATTCAAAAATCTGGTTTTACACCAAAACTAGCCATGCGGGGGAGTTTGGAAGTTTATTTTTTGGTTCGAGATGATAAAATTTGGCGTGTTTTACCTACATATATAGTTTTATTTTATCATGTAGTTTGGTAGTTTGATGGTGATTCGAGATATAATCTTCGGGGTTTTCACTGTTTGATTATTAGTAAAACTGTATTTAACTCGTATTATAACCAGCGTCTAACATCTTATCTACATACCAGAGTTAAAGCGTATTATGTTAGGGATAATTGGCTGTTAGTGACATAGTGTACTAATATAAAACAAACCTGCAGTTTATAAATTCTTAAAATAAATAACAAAATCTGAAATGGAAATTTGTCTATACAAATGCATATACAATACTGGTTTATACGAATCCCTAAAAGAAGTTAAGTTAGTTTATTCCCTTGTAGTTGTTATAAATACTTGTTTATAACATATATAATTTTGATAACTGAACTCCCCCAAGTTTATCTCAAGAAAATATGATACAAACTATATTCTTGAGTAGGAATGTAAATAAACTATTGTACAGTTTACGCAAATAAGGAGTAGGAAAATCCTAATACTGTACTACATTCTGACCAGCTGATTTCTGCACTTCATTTGTTCAGAGAGTTTGTGATATATCAAAAAAGTAAGAAATAAAATTAGTATTTTTCAAATTATAGAGAGTGGGAATTAGCGACCATACAACTGGCATAAACGCATGAATGATAATGACTATTATTATTACTTTCTTAAATAAAAATATTATCGTACACCTCTCACACAGCATTAATGTTCCCCGACTTCTCTCGCCTGCCCATGAATGGATCTGATGACTGTTATAACTTATCGATTAAGGATGTACCTTGTCTCGCGACACAGGGAAGGGCGGGGAGGGGAGTCAGGTTACGTCGGAAGTGTAGCGGACCAGCGCACCCGTCACAGCGATCAGCGCGGCGTCGGGACGAGACCACCGCAGCATGCTGTGTACCGCGGCCGGGGCGAGAATGAGATCTAGGGAGGATGCAGTTGCCGTTCCTACTATATACAGCGCGGCGTCGGGACGAGACCACCGCAGCATGCTGTGTACCGCGGCCGGGGCGAGAATGAGATCTAGGGAGGATGCAGTTGCCGTTCCTACTATATACAGCGCGGCGTCGGGACGATACCACCACAGCATGCTGTGTACCGCGGCCGTGCGAGAATGAGATCTAGGGAGGATGCAGTTGCCGTTCCTACTATATACAGCGCGGCGTCGGGACGAGACCACCGCAGCATGCTGTGTACCGCGGCCGGGGCGAGAATGAGATCTAGGGAGGATGCAGTTGCCGTTCCTACTATATACAGCGTGGCGTCGGGACGATACCACCACAGCATGCTGTGTACCGCGGCCGGGGCGAGAATGAGATCTAGGGAGGATGCAGTTGCCGTTCCTACTATATAAAGCGTGGCGTCGGGACGATACCACCACAGCATGCTGTGTACCACGGCCGGGGTGAGAATGGGATCTAGGGAGGATGCAGTTGCCGTTCCTGCTATATACAGCGCGGCGTCGGGACGAGACCACCACAGCATGCTGTGTACCGCGGCCGGGGCGAGAATGAGATCTAGGGAGGATGCAGTTGCCGTTCCTACTATATACAGCGTGGCGTCGGGACCATACCACCACAGCATCCTGTGTACCGCGGCCGGGGCGAGAATGAGATCTAGGGAGGATGCAGTTGCCGTTCCTACTATATACAGCGTGGCGTCGGGACGATACCACCACAGCATGCTGTGTACCGCGGCCGGGGCGAGAATGAGATCTAGGGAGGATGCAGGTGCCGTTCCTGCTATATACAGCGCGGCGTCGGGACGAGACCACCGCAGCATGCTGTGTACCGCGGCCGGGGCGAGAATGAGATCTAGAGAGGATGCAGTTGCCGTTCCTACTATATACAGCGCGGCGTCGGGACGATACCACCACAGCATGCTGTGTACCGTGGCCGGGGCGAGAATGAGATCTAGGGAGGATGCAGGTGCCGATCCTGCTATATATAGCGCGGCGTCGGGACGAGACCACCGCAGTGTGCTGTGTACCGTGGCCGGGGCGAGAATGAGATCTAGGGAGGATGCAGGTGCCGTTCCTGCTATATACAGCGCGGCGTCGGGACGATACCACCGCAGCATGCTGTGTACCGCGGCCGGGGCGAGAATGAGATCTAGTGAGGATGCAGTTGCCGTTCCTACTATATACACCGCGGCGTCGGGACGATACCACCACAGCATACTGTGTACCGTGGCCGGGGCGAGAATGAGATCTAGGGAGGATGCAGGTGCCGTTCCTGCTATATACAGCGCGGCGTCGGGACGATACCACCGCAGCATGCTGTGTACCGCGGCCGGGGTGAGAATGAGATCTAGAGAGGATGCAGTTGCCGTTCCTACTATATACAGCGCGGCGTCAAGACGAGACCACCGAGGCATGCTGTGTACCGCGGCCGGGGCGAGAATGAGATCTAGGGAGGATGATGTTGCCGTTCCCGCTATATACAGCGCGGTGTCGGGACGAGACCACCGCAGCATGCTGTGTACCGCGGCCGGGGGGAGAATGAGATCTAGGGAGGACGCAGTTGCCGTTCCTGCTATATACAGCGCAGCGTCGGGGCGATACCACCACAGCATGCTGTGTACCGTGGCCGGGGTGAGAATGAGATCTAGGGAGGATGCAGGTGCCGTTCCTGCTATATACAGCGCGGCGTTGGGACAAGACCACCGCAGCATGCTGTGTACCGCTTCCGGGGCGAGAATGAGATCTAGGGAGGATGCAGGTGCCGTTCCTACTATATACAGCGCGGCGTCGGGACGAGACCACCGCAGCATGCTGTGTACCGCGGCCGGGGCGAGAATGAGATCTAGGGAGGATGCAGTTGCCGTTCCTGCTATATACAGCGTGGCGTCGGGACGATACCACCACAGCATGCTGTGTACCGTGGCCGGGGCGAGAATGAGATCTAGGGAGGATGCAGTTGCCGTTCCTACTATATACAGCGTGGCGTCGGGACGATACCACCACAGCATGCTGTGTACCGCGGCCGGGGCGAGAATGAGATCTAGGGAGGATGCAGTTGCCGTTCCTGCTATATACAGCGTGGCGTCGGGACGATACCACCACAGCATGCTGTGTACCGCGGCCGGGGCGAGAATGAGATCTAGGGAGGATGCAGTTGCCGTTCCTACTATATAGAGCGTGGCGTCGGGACGATACCACCACAGCATGCTGTGTACCGCGGCCGGGGCGAGAATGAGATCTAGGGAGGATGCAGGTGCCGTTCCTGCTATATACAGCGCGGCGTCGGGACGAGACCACCGCAGCATGCTGTGTACCGCGGCCGGGGTGAGAATGGGATCTAGGGAGGATGCAGTTGCCGTTCCTGCTATATACAGCGCGGCGTCGGGACGATACCACCACAGCATGCTGTGTACCGCGGCCGGGGCGAGAATGAGATCTAGGGAGGATGCAGTTGCCGTTCCTGCTATATACAGCGCGGCGTCGGGACGAGAACACCGCAGCATGCTGTTTACCGCGGCCGGGGTGAGAATGAGATCTAGGGAGGATGCAGTTGCCGTTCCTGCTATATACAGCGCGGCGTCGGGACGATACCACCGCAGCATGCTGTGTACCGCGGCCGGGGCGAGAATGAGATCTAGGGAGGATGCAGTTACCGTTCCTACTATATACAGCGCGGCGTCGGTACGATACCACCACAGCATGCTGTGTACCGCGGCCGGGGCGAGAATGAGATCTAGGGAGGATGCAGTTGCCGTTCCTACTATATACAGCGCGGCGTCGGGACGAGACCACCGCAGCATCCTGTGTACCGCGGTCGGGGCGAGAATGAGATCTAGGGAGGATGCAGTTGCCGTTCCTGCTATATACAGCGCGGCATCGGGACGAGACTACCGCAGCATGCTGGGTACCGCGGCCGGGGTGAGAATGAGATCTAGGGAGGATGCAGTTGCCGTTCCTGCTATATACAGCGTGGCGTTGGGACGATACCACCACAGCATGCTGTGTACCGCGGCCGGGGTGAGAATGAGATCTAGGGAGGATGCAGTTGCCGTTCCTGCTATTTACAGCGCGGCGTCGGGACGATACCAGCACAGCATGCTGTGTACCGCGGCCGGGGTGAGAATGAGATCTAGGGGGATGCAGATGCCGTTCCTATTATATACAGCGCGGCGTCGGGACGAGACCACCACAGCATGCTGTGTACCGTGGCCGGGGCGAGAATGAGATCTAGGGAGGATGCAGTTGCCGTTCCTACTATATACAGCGTGGCGTCGGGACGATACCCCCACAGCATGCTGTGTACCGCGGCCGGGGCGAGAATGAGATCTAGGGAGGATGCAGGTGCCGTTCCTGCTATATACAGCGCGGCGTCGGGACGAGACCACCGCAGCATACTGTGTACCTCGGCCGGGGCGAGAATGAGATCTAGGGAGGATGAAGTTGCCGTTCCTGCTATATACAGCGCGGCGTCAGGACGATACCACCACAGCATGCTGTGTACCGCGGCCGGGGTGAGAATGAAATCTAGGGAGGATGCAGTTGCCGTTCCTGCTATATACAGTGCGGCGTCGGGACGAGACCACCGCAGCATACTGTGTACCTCGGCCGGGGCGAGAATGAGATCTAGGGAGGATGAAGTTGCCGTTCCTGCTATATACAGCGCGGCGTCAGGACGATACCACCACAGCATGCTGTGTACCGTGGCCGGGGCGAGAATGAGATCTAGGGAGGATGCAGTTGCCGTTCCTGCTATATACAGCGCGGCGTCGGGACGAGACCACCGCAGCATGCTGTGTACCGTGGCCGGGGCGAGAATAAGATCTAGGGAGGATGCAGTTGCCGTTCCTGCTATATACAGCGCGGCACCGGGACGAGACCACCGCAGCATGCTGTGTACCGCGGCCGTGCGAGAATGAGATCTAGGGAGGATGCAGTTGCCGTTCCTACTATATACAGCGCGGCGTCGGGACGAGACCACCGCAGCATGCTGTGTACCGTGGCCGGGGCGAGAATGAGATCTAGGGAGGATGCAGTTGCCGTTCCTGCTAAATATAGCGCGGCGTCGGGACGAGACCACCGCAGTGTGCTGTGTACCGTGGCCGGGACGAGAATGAGATCTAGGGAGGATGCAGGTGCCGTTCCTGCTATATACAGCACGGCGTCGGGACGATACCACCGCAGCATGCTGTGTACCGCGGCCGGAGCGAGAATGAGATCTAGGGAGGATGCAGTTGCCATTCCTACTATATACAGCGTGACGTCGGGACCATACCACCACAGCATGCTGTGTACCGCGGCCGGGGCGAGAATGAGATCTAGGGAGGATGCAGTTGCCGTTCCTGCTAAATATAGCGCGGCGTCGGGACGAGACCACCGCAGTGTGCTGTGTACCGTGGCCGGGACGAGAATGAGATCTAGGGAGGATGCAGGTGCCGTTCCTGCTATATACAGCGCGGCGTCGGGACGATACCACCGCAGCATGCTGTGTACCGCGGCCGGGGCGAGAATGAGATCTAGTGAGGATGCAGTTGCCGTTCCTACTATATACACCGCGGCGTCGGGACGATACCACCACAGCATACTGTGTACCGTGGCCGGGGCAAGAATGAGATCTAGGGAGGATGCAGGTGCCGTTCCTGCTATATACAGCGCGGCGTCGGGACGATACCACCGCAGCATGCTGTGTACCGCGGCCGGGGTGAGAATGAGATCTAGAGAGGATGCAGTTGCCGTTCCTACTATATACAGCGCGGCGTCAGGACGAGACCACCGAGGCATGCTGTGTACCGCGGCCGGGGCGAGAATGAGATCTAGGGAGGATGATGTTGCCGTTCCCGCTATATACAGCGCGGTGTCGGGACGAGACCACCGCAGCATGCTGTGTACTGCGGCCGGGGCGAGAATGAGATCTAGGGAGGACGCAGTTGCCGTTCCTGCTATATACAGCGCAGCGTCGGGGCGATACCACCACAGCATGCTGTGTACCGTGGCCGGGGTGAGAATGAGATCTAGGGAGGATGCAGGTGCCGTTCCTGCTATATACAGCGCGGCGTTGGGACAAGACCACCGCAGCATGCTGTGTACCGCTTCCGGGGCGAGAATGAGATCTAGGGAGGATGCAGGTGCCGTTCCTACTATATACAGCGCGGCGTCGGGACGAGACCACCGCAGCATGCTGTGTACCGCGGCCGGGGCGAGAATGAGATCTAGGGAGGATGCAGTTGCCGTTCCTGCTATATACAGCGTGGCGTCGGGCCGATACCACCACAGCATGCTGTGTACCGTGGCCGGGGCGAGAATGAGATCTAGGGAGGATGCAGTTGCCGTTCCTACTATATACAGCGTGGCGTCGGGACGATACCACCACAGCATGCTGTGTACCGACGCCGGGGCGAGAATGAGATCTAGGGAGGATGCAGTTGCCGTTCCTGCTATATACAGCGTGGCGTCGGGACGATACCACCACAGCATGCTGTGTACCGCGGCCGGGGCGAGAATGAGATCTAGGGAGGATGCAGTTGCCGTTTCTACTATATACAGCGTGGCGTCGGGACGATACCACCACAGCATGCTGTGTACCGCGGCCGGGGCGAGAATGAGATCTAGGGAGGATGCAGGTGCCGTTCCTGCTATATACAGCGCGGCGTCGGGACGAGACCACCGCAGCATGCTGTGTACCGGGTCCGGGGCGAGAATGAGATCTAGAGAGGATGCAGTTGCCGTTCCTGCTATATACAGCGCGGCGTCGGGACGATACCGCCACAGCATGCTGTGTACCGTGGCCGGGGTGAGAATGAGATCTAGGGAGGATGCAGGTGCCGATCCTGCTATATATAGGGCGGCGTCGGGACGAGACCACCGCAGTGTGCTGTGTACCGTGGCCGGGGCGAGAATGAGATCAATGGAGGATGCAGGTGCCGTTCCTACTATATACAGCGCGGCGTCAGGACGAGACCACCGAGGCATGCTGTGTACCACGGCCGGGGCGAGAATGAGATCTAGGGAGGATGATGTTGCCGTTCCCGCTATATACAGCGCGATGTCGGGACGAGACCACCGCAGCATGCTGTGTACCGCGGCCGGGGCGAGAATGAGATCTAGGGAGGACGCAGTTGCCGTTCCTGCTATATACAGCGCAGCGTCGGGGCGATACCACCACAGAATGCTGTGTACCGTGGCCGGGGTGAGAATGAGATCTAGGGAGGATGCAGGTGCCGTTCCTGCTATATACAGCGCGGCGTTGGGACAAGACCACCGCAGCATGCTGTGTACCGCTTCCGGGGCGAGAATGAGATCTAGGGAGGATGCAGGTTCCGTTCCTACTATATACAGCGCGGCGTCGGGACGAGACCACCGCAGCATGCTGTGTACCGCGGCCGGGGCGAGAATGAGATCTAGGGAGGATGCAGTTGCCGTTCCTGCTATATACAGCGTGGCGTCGGGACGATACCACCACAGCATGCTGTGTACCGTGGCCGGGGCGAGAATGAGATCTAGGGAGGATGCAGTTGCCGTTCCTACTATATACAGCGTGGCGTCGGGACGATACCACCACAGCATGCTGTGTACCACGGCCGGGGCGAGAATGAGATCTAGGGAGGATGCAGTTGCTGTTCCTGCTATATACAGCGTGGCGTCGGGACGATACCACCACAGCATGCTGTGTACCGCGGCCGGGGCGAGAATGAGATCTAGGGAGGATGCAGTTGCCGTTCCTACTATATACAGCGTGGCGTCGGGACGATACCACCACAGCATGCTGTGTACCGCGGCCGGGGCGAGAATGAGATCTAGGGAGGATGCAGGTGCCGTTACTGCTAAATACAGCGCGGCGTCGGGACGAGACCACCGCAGCATGCTGTGTACCGCGGCCGGGGCGAGAATGAGATCTAGGGAGGATGCAGTTGCCGTTCCTGCTATATACAGCGCGGCGTCGGGACGATACCACCACAGCATGCTGTGTACCGCGGCCGGGGCGAGAATGAGATCTAGGGAGGATGCAGTTGCCGTTCCTGCTATATACAGCGCGGTGTCGGGACGAGACCACCGCAGCATGCTGTTTACCGCGGCCGGGGCGAGAATGAGATCTAGGGAGGATGCAGTTGCCGTTCCTGCTATATACAGCGCGGCGTCGGTACGATACCACCACAGCATCCTGTGTACCGCGGCCGGGGTGAGAATGAGATCTAGGGAGGATGCTGTTGCCGTTCCTGCTATATACAGCGCGGTGTCGGGACGAGACCACCGCAGCATGCTGTGTACCGCGGCCGGGGTGAGAATGAGATCTAGGGAGGATGCAGTTGCCGTTCCTGCTATATACAGCGCGGTGTCGGGACGAGACCACCGCAGCATGCTGTGTACCGCGGCCGGGGTGAGAATGAGATCTAGGGAGGATGCAGTTGCCGTTCCTGCTATATACAGCGCGGTGTCGGGACGAGACCACCGCAGCATGCTGTTTACCGCGGCCGGGGCGAGAATGAGATCTAGTGAGGATGCAGTTGCCGTTCCTGCTATATACAGCGCGGCGTCGGGACGATACCACCACAGCATGCTGTGTACCGCGGCCGGGGCGAGAATGAGATCTAGGGAGGATGCAGTTACCGTTCCTACTATATACAGCGCGGCGTCGGTACGATACCACCACAGCATCCTGTGTACCGCGGCCGGGGCGAGAATGAGATCTAGGGAGGATGCAGTTGCCGTTCCTGCTATATACAGCGCGGCGTCGGGACGAGACTACTGCAGCATGCTGTGTACCGCGGCCGGGGTGAGAATGAGATCTAGGGAGGATGCAGTTGCCGTTCCTGCTATATACAGCGTGGCGTTGGGACGATACCACCACAGCATGCTGTGTACCGCGGCCGGGGTGAGAATGAGATCTAGGGAGGATGCAGTTGCCGTTCCTGCTATATACAGCGCGTCGTCGGGACGATACCACCGCAGCATGCTGTGTACCGCGGCCGGGGCAAGAATGAGATCTAGGGAGGATGCAGTTGCCGTTCCTGCTATTTACAGCGCGGCGTCGGGACGATACCACCACAGCATGCTGTGTACCGCGGCCGGGGCGAGAATGAGATCTAGGGAGGATGCAGGTGCCGTTCCTGCTATATACAGCGCGGCGTCGGGACGAGACCACCGCAGCATACTGTGTACCTCGGCCGGGGCGAGAATGAGATCTAGGGAGGATGAAGTTGCCGTTCCTGCTATATACAGCGCGGCGTCAGGACGATACCACCACAGCATGCTGTGTACCGCGGCCGGGGTGAGAATGAGATCTAGGGAGGATGCAGTTGCCGTTCCTGCTATATACAGTGCGGCGTCGGGACGAGACCACCGCAGCATACTGTGTACCTCGGCCGGGGCGAGAATGAGATCTAGGGAGGATGAAGTTGCCGTTCCTGCTATATACAGCGCGGCGTCAGGACGATACCACCACAGCATGCTGTGTACCGTGGCCGGGGCGAGAATGAGATCTAGGGAGGATGCAGTTGCCGTTCCTGCTATATACAGCGCGGCGTCGGGACGAGACCACCGCAGCATGCTGTGTACCGTGGCCGGGGCGAGAATAAGATCTAGGGAGGATGCAGTTGCCGTTCCTGCTATATACAGCGCGGCATCGGGACGATACCACCACAGCATGCTGTGTACCGCGGCCGGGGCGAGAATGAGATCTAGGGAGGATGCAGGTGCCGTTCCTACTATATACAGCGTGGCGTCGGGACGATACCACCGCAGCATGCTGTGTACCGTGGCCGGGGCGAGAATGAGATCTAGGGAGGATGCAGTTGCCGTTCCTACTATATACAGCGTGGCGTCGGGACGATACCACCGCAGCATGCTGTGTACCGTGGCCGGGGCGAGAATGAGATCTAGGGAGGATGCAGTTGCCGTTCCTACTATATACAGCGCGGTGTCGGGACGATACCACCGCAGCATGCTGTGTACCGTGGCCGGGGCGAGAATGAGATCTAGGGAGGATGCAGTTGCCGTTTCTGCTATATACAGCGCGGCGTCGGGACGATACCAGCACAACATGCTGTGTACCGTGGCCCGGGGCGAGAATGAGATGTAGGGAGGATGCAGTTGCCGTTCCTGCTATATACAGCGCGGCGTCGGGACGATACCACCACAGCATGCTGTGTACCGCGGCCGGGGCGAGAATGAGATCTAGGGAGGATGCAGTTGCCGTTCCTACTATATACAGCGTGGCGTCGGGACGATACCACCACAGTTTGCTGTGTACCGCGGCCGGGGCGAGAATGAGATCTAGGGAGGATGCAGGTGCCGTTCCTGCTATATACAGCGCGGCGTCGGGACGAGACCACCGCAGCATGCTGTGTACCGCGGCCGGGGCGAGAATGAGATCTAGGGAGGATGCAGTTGCCGTTCCTGCTATATACAGCGCGGCGTCGGGACGATACCACCACAGCATGCTGTGTACCGCGGCCGGGGCGAGAATGAGATCTAGGGAGGATGCAGTTGCCGTTCCTGCTATATACAGCGCGGCGTCGGGACGAGACCACCGCAGCATGCTGTGTACCGCGGCCGGGGTGAGAATGAGATCTAGGGAGGATGCAGTTGCCGTTCCTGCTATATACAGCGTGGCGTTGGGACGATACCACCACAGCATGCTGTGTACCGCGGCCGGGGTGAGAATGAGATCTAGGGAGGATTCAGTTGCCGTTCCTGCTATATACAGCGCGTCGTCGGGACGATACCACCGCAGCATGCTGTGTACCGCGGCCGGGGCAAGAATGAGATCTAGGGAGGATGCAGTTGCCGTTCCTGCTATTTACAGCGCGGCGCCGGGACGATACCAGCACAGCATGCTGTGTACCGCGGCCGGGGTGAGAATGAGATCTAGGGAGGATGCAGTTGCCGTTCCTACTATATACAGCGCGGCGTCGGGACGAGACCACCACAGCATGCTGTGTACCGCGGCCGGGGCGAGAATGAGATCTAGGGAGGATGCAGTTGCCGTTCCTACTATATACAGCGCGGCGTCGGGACGATACCACCACAGCATGCTGTGTACCGCGGCCGGGGCGAGAATGAGATCTAGGGAGGATGCAGGTGCCGTTCCTGCTATATACAGCGCGGCGTCGGGACGAGACCACCGCAGCATACTGTGTACCTCGGCCGGGGCGAGAATGAGATCTAGGGAGGATGAAGTTGCCGTTCCTGCTATATACAGCGCGGCGTCAGGACGATACCACCACAGCATGCTGTGTACCGCGGCCGGGGTGAGAATGAGATCTAGGGAGGATGCAGTTGCCATTCCTGCTATATACAGTGCGGCGTCGGGACGAGACCACCGCAGCATACTGTGTACCTCGGCCGGGGCGAGAATGAGATCTAGGGATGATGAAGTTGCCGTTCCTGCTATATACAGCGCGGCGTCAGGACGATACCACCACAGCATGCTGTGTACCGTGGCCGGGGCGAGAATGAGATCTAGGGAGGATGCAGTTGCCGTTCCTGCTATATACAGCGCGGCGTCGGGACGAGACCACCGCAGCATGCTGTGTACCGTGGCCGGGGCGAGAATAAGATCTAGGGAGGATGCAGTTGCCGTTCCTGCTATATACAGCGCGGCATCGGGACGATACCACCACAGCATGCTGTGTACCGCGGCCGGGGCGAGAATGAGATCTAGGGAGGATGCAGGTGCCGTTCCTACTATATACAGCGTGGCGTCGGGACGATACCACCGCAGCATGCTGTGTACCGTGGCCGGGGCGAGAATGAGATCTAGGGCGGATGCAGTTGCCGTTCCTACTATATACAGCGTGGCGTCGGGACGATACCACCGCAGCATGCTGTGTACCGTGGCCGGGGCGAGAATGAGATCTAGGGAGGATGCAGTTGCCGTTCCTACTATATACAGCGCGGTGTCGGGACGATACCACCGCAGCATGCTGTGTACCGTAGCCGGGGCGAGAATGAGATCTAGGGAGGATGCAGTTGCCGTTCCTGCTATATACAGCGCGGCGTCGGGACGATACCAGCACAACATGCTGTGTACCGTGGCCCGGGGCGAGAATGAGATCTAGGGAGGATGCAGTTGCCGTTCCTGCTATATACAGCGCGGCGTCGGGACGAGACCACCGCAGCATCCTGTGTACCGCGGCCGGGGCGAGAATGAGATCTAGGGAGGATGCAGTTGCCGTTCCTGCTATATACAGCGCGGCGTCGGGACGAGACTACCGCAGCATGCTGTGTACCGCGGCCGGGGTGAGAATGAGATCTAGGGAGGATGCAGTTGCCGTTCCTGCTATATACAGCGTGGCGTTGGGACGATACCACCACAGCATGCTGTGTACCGCGGCCGGGGTGAGAATGAGATCTAGGGAGGATGCAGTTGCCGTTCCTGCTATATACAGCGCGTCGTCGGGACGATACCACCGCAGCATGCTGTGTACCGCGGCCGGGGCAAGAATGAGATCTAGGGAGGATGCAGTTGCCGTTCCTGCTATTTACAGCGCGGCGTCGGGACGATACCAGCACAGCATGCTGTGTACCGCGGCCGGGGTGAGAATGAGATCTAGGGAGGATGCAGTTGCCGTTCCTACTATATACAGCGCGGCGTCGGGACGAGACCACCACAGCATGCTGTGTACCGCGGCCGGGGCGAGAATGAGATCTAGGGAGGATGCAGTTGCCGTTCCTACTATATACAGCGCGGCGTCGGGACGATACCACCACAGCATGCTGTGTACCGCGGCCGGGGCGAGAATGAGATCTAGGGAGGATGCAGGTGCCGTTCCTGCTATATACAGCGCGGCGTCGGGACGAGACCACCGCAGCATACTGTGTACCTCGGCCGGGGCGAGAATGAGATCTAGGGAGGATGAAGTTGCCGTTCCTGCTATATACAGCGCGGCGTCAGGACGATACCACCACAGCATGCTGTGTACCGCGGCCGGGGTGAGAATGAGATCTAGGGAGGATGCAGTTGCCGTTCCTGCTATATACAGTGCGGCGTCGGGACGAGACCACCGCAGCATACTGTGTACCTCGGCCGGGGCGAGAATAAGATCTAGGGAGGATGCAGTTGCCGTTCCTGCTATATACAGCGCGGCATCGGGACGATACCACCACAGCATGCTGTGTACCGCGGCCGGGGCGAGAATGAGATCTAGGGAGGATGCAGGTGCCGTTCCTACTATATACAGCGTGGCGTCGGGACGATACCACCGCAGCATGCTGTGTACCGTGGCCGGGGCGAGAATGAGATCTAGGGAGGATGCAGTTGCCGTTCCTGCTATATACAGCGCGGCGTCGGGACGAGACCACCGCAGCATGCTGTGTACCGTGGCCGGGGCGAGAATAAGATCTAGGGAGGATGCAGTTGCCGTTCCTGCTATATACAGCGCGGCATCGGGACGATACCACCACAGCATGCTGTGTACCGCGGCCGGGGCGAGAATGAGATCTAGGGAGGATGCAGGTGCCGTTCCTACTATATACAGCGTGGCGTCGGGACGATACCACCGCAGCATGCTGTGTACCGCGGCCGGGGCGAGAATGAGATCTAGGGAGGATGCAGGTGCCGTTCCTACTATATACAGCGTGGCGTCGGGACGATACCACCGCAGCATGCTGTGTACCGTGGCCGGGGCGAGAATAAGATCTAGGGAGGATGCAGTTGCCGTTCCTGCTATATACAGCACGGCATCGGGACGATACCACCACAGCATTCTGTGTACCGCGGCCGGGGCGAGAATGAGATCTAGGGAGGATGCAGGTGCCGTTCCTACTATATACAGCGTGGCGTCGGGACGATACCACCGCAGCATGCTGTGTACCGTGGCCGGGGCGAGAATGAGATCTAGGGAGGATGCAGTTGCCGTTCCTACTATATACAGCGTGGCGTCGGGACGATACCACCGCAGCATGCTGTGTACCGTGGCCGGGGCGAGAATGAGATCTAGGGAGGATGCAGTTGCCGTTCCTACTATATACAGCGCGGTGTCGGGACGATACCACCGCAGCATGCTGTGTACCGTGGCCGGGGCGAGAATGAGATCTAGGGAGGATGCAGTTGCCGTTCCTGCTATATACAGCGCGGCGTCGGGACGATACCAGCACAACATGCTGTGTACCGTGGCCCGGGGCGAGAATGAGATCTAGGGAGGATGCAGTTGCCGTTCCTGCTATATACAGCGCGGCGTCGGGACGATGCCAGCACAACATGCTGTGTACCGTGGCCGGGGCGAGAATGAGATCTAGGGAGGATGCAGTTGCCGTTCC
Organism: Allygus modestus; assembly: GCA_963675035.1. Classification (NCBI taxonomy): domain Eukaryota; kingdom Metazoa; phylum Arthropoda; class Insecta; order Hemiptera; family Cicadellidae; genus Allygus; species Allygus modestus. The sequence goes on along the minus strand of OY776111.1, from coordinate 356,860,082 downwards.
TGCTATATACAGCGTGGCGTCGGGATGATACCACCGCAGCATGCTGTGTACCGTGGCCGGGGCGAGAATGAGATCTAGGGAGGATGCAGTTGCCGTTCCTACTATATACAGCGCGGCGTCGGGACGATACCACCGCAGCATGCTGTGTACCGCGGCCGGGGCGAGAATGAGATCTAGGGAGGATGCAGTTGCCGTTCCTACTATATACAGCGCGGCGTCGGGACGATACCATCGCAGCATGTTGTGTACCGCGGCCGGGGCGAGAATGAGATCTAGGGAGGATGCAGTTGCCATCTCTACTATATACAGCGTGGCGTCAGGACGAGATCTATAGGGAGGATGCAGTTTCCGGGTTTCCGTCTCTTCACTGGGCGAGCAGAGAGTAAATGTACTTAATGAGAGTAAATTGGCGGGGGCTAAAATAAAAATCGGGGATGGGAGGAAAAATATGAAATCGGGGGGGGGCAAAAATATAAAATCGGGGGGGTCATTAAGATCGCGGGGGGGAGCGTGCAGAGTTCCCCAATACCCCTACTCTCGCCTATCGAAAAAAGAGTTTGATTTGCAATTCAAGTTGGTTTTTGATTTCCATAATGATAAACAGCTGTTTACAATATTTTAAGTAAGAGATATAACTATTAAGTCATCATTTGGTTCAATATAAATAAATATTTAGTCCATAAGAATAACATAGGATCTTTAAAACCCCGTAGGGCAGAGTCCTAAGGTGATTTCCAAAAATCCAATTAACCTAAAACCTTCTAACGCACATATAGAACATGAAAATAGTTTCATCGAAATCAGTGCACCCGTTTCCCTGTGAAAAGCGAACAAAACGTGTTCAAAATCGCAAGAAATCACGTTTTTGAGCAGCCACCATTATTTTCCCAAAAGGGGTATGCCGATTTAAAGTAGTCTAAAACCTTCTCACGCATGTATAGAACAAACAAACAAAGTTTCATCAATGTCAGTGCACCCGTTTTCCCGTGAAAAGCGAACAAAAACCCATCCTTGAGCGTCACCGACAGACAGACATAAATTGAGATAAGACGCGTTTCTGCTTTCCTATGATATGAAACGAAAAAAAATATGCAAAAATTTCACAATTCCAAGCAATGTACAGACTAAACTCTAATTTTATTTATATAGTTATTCTCCATAAGAATAACATTATAGCTGCTGATTACGCAGGTTTGCTGCTATGGGGACCACAAAAAATTAGTTTTATATGCAAATAGCATTAAAAACCAACCATATAAAGCCACATACTAAGTTTCATTAATATATGTTAATTAATAAGAGAGATATACAATTTTACTTATTCTCCATAAGATTAACATTAGACAAGTACTGTGTTTAGCACTCTCAATATCTCGGTAACCAATTGACGTAGAGCGATGATCAAAGTACCAAATTATTTTTTTAAGCTGAATTTAATGGTGTAATCCAAAATTTGGATTTAAAAATAATTATATGTAAAAAGTTCAAAAAACCCATTTTTGGGATACAAAACCCCCCTTAAAGTAGAGCTATATTATGTTTTAGCGAAGTTCCCCTATAGGGAAGAAGCTATTACCGCAGGTGGTATGGTAAGATCTAGGCCCGGGACCATGATAACTTTTCGTTTTGAGGCCCCCAGATGCCAAAAACACAATTCGTTCAAATTCATATATATATATATATATATATATATATATATATATATATATATATATATATATATATATAGGTTTTGCATCTGGGGGCCTCAAAACGAAAAGTTATCATGGTCCCGGGCCTAGGTCTTACCATGCCACCTACGGTAATAGCTTCTTCTCTATAAGGAAATTCGCTAAAACATAATAACGAGTTTGCACGCAGCACGCTGAGTGAGGGAAGTGAATTTCCACTTAAAAACTTGTAAAACTAAAAATCAGTTAAAAAACATAAATTTACTCCAATTTTTATTAAAATCTGAAAACAGTGATTTTTTCGGCTGTTCTGATGCTCCTGGTTTCATTTACCTGCAAAGCTGGGAATACAATTTTGCGCATTATAATGTTAGGAGAAGGTCCAGACAGCCTAGAAAGTTTGCGTGAGGTTACTGGGAATGATAAAAGTACTCTAACAAAGGAATAACAGGCTTTTATAGTGTAAAATCCCCATAAGACAACGTACTGAGTTTAGTCGAAACACATTTTCTTTAATAACTCGGTAAATATGTATGCTAAATTGACGAGAGAGGGCTTAGAACTTTCGCTTCATTAATTCCCATCTTTTTACATGCATTAATTTTACATATAGGGCTTTTCTGACCCTTTTTGGGCCCAAAACCTGGAAATTTGAAAGATTAATCCCCAAAAAAGGGTTTAGAGTTTTCCGATTATTTTGCCCAACGAACTTGTCCAACTGATTACAGAAAGGAACGTCCCTACCAAATTTGAAGTAAATCGGACAAAAAATGCGACCGCTAGAGTGCAAACACACACACACACACACACACGCACACACACACACACATATATATATATGACCCCCAAAACTTGTTCAGGGGGTCACGTTAGGAACTTCTATGGTGGTCCCGGGCTTGAGTTTCACCGTGCGGGTCATACTAATAGTTCACTTTCCAAAGGAAATTCACTAATAACCATGAAGAGTAATGCAAATTACAGAAGAGAATGTACTCACCGTGCAGACTTCAGAGGGATCATGGCAGAAGAGGCACTGGTCCTCTCCAAACAGAACTTAGGTAGAGATGATAGATGTTACAGCTTTGACATGCAAGAGATTAAGATGATTAGACTTATTTGTTACGGTTACACCGGGAATATTCAGTATGTGGAGGGCGAAAAACATTTGAATGTGCTAAATTCAGTGGATATAAACTGATGATCTTTTACGACTGTCATAAACAAATTTAATAATCATCCGGCCAAAAAATCATCACCTGCAACAGGTACATATACAAAATGTCAAGGCTAATGGGCCGAAACCTAAGAGATAGATATTCTTTTTTGACACACGTAGAAATTACAATGAGTATTTGGATATTCTATCTGAAAGGGATTTGTTACAATAACACCTTCAAGTTGTGTGCCGTGGGTTTTCCCATTTGTTTACATGTATCCCAAAACTAAAGTTTTAAATACAGGGTTATTACAAATGATGTTCCCAATTTCTAGGTACATAAATCTGGTTTTAATCATCTTACAAACAAATTTAAATGGTTACAGTTAAAGAAAATTTGTAAGTTTCTCCCAGACGCCAAAAATCATAAATGTTCGAAAAGGGAACCCTTTTTAACACGACAGAGTCAAGCTTTAATGAGTGTCTTAGTCGATTGTTTCAGTGGCTCTGGTAATCCGTTGCTGGATCTCAGGTATGCTTTCTGGCAATGATGGTGTACACTTTATATTTGATGTGTCCCCACAAGAAAAATCACAGGTGATCTTCATTAAATTTGGTTCTAAAGTGACGTTGCACACTAACAACTCATTGGTTGTTGTGATAATCCAACATACAAAATGCTTTCCTGTCTTCTAAGTCAGCCATTGTCGAATGGCAAAAATTGACTTTGACAAACAGCTGGTACGTAACTAAACCAATGTAAACATTACTTTATGAGTTTATTCCCAGCAGTACCAACTGAAATGGTCTTCAAATACATTACTCCAGTAATATATATAATTTAAATCAGGAACATAATTTGTAATAACCCTAATTTCTAATTCACTATCAACCAAGTGTTGAATTTAAAAACGAATGTCAATGTAAAAGAGGTTTATAAACTTCAATCAATAAATTAATTTATTTTCACTTAATTTTGGTTCTGTTTAAGTCTCCATTTTCCAATTATCTGCGTGTGTTGATTGTATTGCTTAATCCATTGCCAAAATAATTAGATTGTTATTAAATGTTAAATTGCTGTATTAACATAACGTAATAATAACGTGTACCTATTGTACAGATGCAAATAAGGTGTTTCTCTACTTTACACTTGCATGACTCATTTCAGTGGCAGTTTCCAGATCGCCAGTTCTGACGGGGGATGGGGCGGTGCCCGAGGGCAAACACAGGTGCGTTAATCTGTGGGCAAACAGCTCTCCAGCCTCAGAGTAGCGGGTAGCGGCGTGGCAGTGTAGTAGTGGTGTAGCGGCCGGTGACGCGTGGCCGGTGTAGGGGTGCCGTGAATGGAGTCTTCGGCAAACAGCCTCGGCGCGGCGGCGGGCGGAGATTGCACCATGAAGCCCCTCGCAGGTGGTCCTCTCCATACCGCTGTTTGTTGAGCTGTAATCGTGTTACTAGGCAAATGCTGCTTGCTTCGAAACGTGTGCTAAATATATGTGTATGTTATTTTATTTTCCAAAGAACAATCATCTTACAGAATCAATACAATGACAGCAAGATAAAATCACAATAATATAAGAAAATAATAGCAATGAGTTTATAGTTAATAAGTTAACGTTAAGTTAACAATATCAAAGGTATATTAACATTTATTGACCACTAAGCAAGCGTACCTATAACAAAATAAACCATAAAAGATTATGTTATAGAGATTTACCAACCAGGGTTTGTTCGATTAGGTTACGAATTCATTTACATATACTATATTAAATACTTATTTTTCATATTATTTAGTATTTTGGCTGTTATACTATTTTGAAATAGAGCGAAGATGGAAGGTTTATAGTACCTAACATCTAATAACAGGTAAAAACTATTTATACCTGGAATTCGACAAAACTCCCTATTTTAAAGAAAACGTTAAACGGCAAAATATAAAAAACATCACGTTTAAAAAAGGTAGTATTTTTTTATTTTGTTAGTTCTATTAAACTGCAATAACTGTTTACTGTTTGCTGTCCCATACAAGTCAAAACGGTATTTCACCTCTCGTCAGGTATTCATTCACCAACGTAGTAGGCGTGACTAACGCAACTGCTACGATGATTCTTTGACTAAATTGTCGGTGTCACGGACATTTTCAGCACCAACTTCTTACTTATCCCTAAAAGAAAGTTTTAAGAGGTGTTAAGTCTGGGCTTCGACTTGAATATTTTTCTCTGCATATACAAAATCTTACAGTTACTCATCTAACAAATAACAGCAGAAGTATTTCAATAAATGTTAGAATAGTATATATTCGACTTTCCCGTTTAACCAGCCTTACCTTTACCACCTAGTTTCACTGTGATGTCTGTCTATGGTGACAAAGGCCCGCCGCCGAGGCCCCGCTGTCTGGTGGCCAACATGGACGACTCTGCTGGTGTTGGGTGTCCGTCCTTCCGCCAGAGCTTCCGTTCCCAGGCACCTTTTCCCCGTCACTGCGTCAGAGTTCGGGTACAATACAGGATTTCCAATTCCCCACAAGAGAAACAAGTAAATAGGAGGAGCAGGTCTTTGAGGAAAGGATAGTTCGTACTCTAGAGCCAGATTAGTATTACAAATAATTATGAAGAGCAAACACCGTCCATGTTTATGGATAGTGATAGGTTTTTTTGTGGTGACGGGAGCCAAAGAAATTAACTTTTTTATTCCACGTAGAGACTAGGTGGTTTAATCAAATACTGTAAGTGTAACTTTATGAGGTTAATATGGAAGTTCGAAAATCTATAAGGCAGGGAGCCATATACTGTATACAAACGTAATGAGTTAAGCATCATAGATAGGATGATGATCATAGTTAGTGTAATTGGTGCAATCTTCACACCATCTTCAAATGTTTAATAATCTTTTAGGGCTGCGCCTTGTTGGTCTTTGTACTTTTCATGTTAAAATAAGGAAGACATTTTTAACCCAACTCAACTTAAGAACTCTATCTGGCAGATATATTTTGCATTGTTATACTGTATGTATTTATGTCTAGGTTGACCCGGAGACCTCTTGAGCTTACCAGACAAGAACCTTCCCTCTCAGGACAAAACCAGGAGGAAATAAGGTGAAAAAAGCTTGCTACATTGTACGCCAAAGTAATTACAAATAATGTGAGAGCTTATTAGTGAATTTCCTATGGAAAAGTGAACTATTAGCATATACACGGTGAAACTTAAGCCCGGGACCACAATAGAAGTTCCTAACGTGACCCCCTGAACACGTTTTGGGGGGTCGTTCAGAATATATATATATTGTCCGATTTACTTCAAATTTGATAGGGATGTTCCTTTCTATAATCAGTTGGACACGTTCGTTGGGCAAAACAATCGGAAAAATCTAACCCCCTTTTTGGGGATTATTCTTTAAAATTTCGAGTTTTTGGGCCCAAAAATGGTCAGAAAAGCCCCGGACGTAAAATAAATGCTTAAATTGAGATGGGAATTAGTTAAGCGAAAGTTTTAAGCCCTCTCTCGTCATTCTAGCATAAATATTTACCGAGTTATTAAAGAAAATGTTCATCGGCTAAACACAGTATGTTGTCTTATGGGGTCTTTACTTTAGAAAAGCATGTTATTCATTTGTTGGTGTATTTGTATCATCCCCAGCAACCTCGCGCCTACTTCCAAGCCTGACTGGACTTTCTCCTAACCTTATAATTCGCAAAATTGTATTCCTAGCATTGCAGGTAAATGAAACCAGGAGCATCAGAACAGCCAAAAATTAATGTTTTCAGATTTCAATAAAATTGGAATAAATGTATGTTTTTACACTGGTTTTGAGTTTTAAAAGTTTTTTATGTGGAAATTCACTTCCCTCACGTCAGCGTGCTGCGTACGAACTCGTTTTTGTACATAATGTCAACTGTGAGCTGGCATGAACCTGTTAGAGAGCCGCTCATAACATCTGCAATAACTAGGTTGATATCGCCTGGTTTGTCATTGTATTCAATAATTTGGGAAGTATTATTACTCACTGACCTCCAGTTATCATGTGTAGAGGATACGTTTATAAAAGTTGCCTCTGCATCAAAACGCAAGAATAGTAATTTTCGTAAAGCCCACGGATGGTGGATGTCACATGATGTAACTTTTGAATCGGATGAATCTAAAGGGTGGGAGAGTCTCTTATCTAGTCTCTCCATCCTTGAAAGGCGCGAGAGGCGTCGAGAGGTCTGAGGAGTCGGACCGGTTTCGCATGAATGGGGGGCAAAAACTGTGACTCAAACTAATGAGCTGTGCTTGGGGCGAGGACACCCACCTCCGTCATACACTCGCCTAACGCTGGGGAGATTGGTAGGCTGAATGGTATAACTGACTAAAAATAAAAATCATTCGCTCTTTAGATTTCGTTTTAACAATTATTTCACAATGATTGATACATCGGGCCAGCGACAGTTATAAGGAGTTATAAAAAGAAAATAACAACGTAAAGAAAATAACTCTGATTTAAATTGATATTTTATTATGGAAAATTAATTTATAGTAACCAAATAATAGTCTATGCATTTCCTTATTCAATCGTAAAAGTTTTCTAAGGGAATAAAGTTATTATTATGATCAACAATTCCTCACATTCAAATTTTGTTATACTTTATAAACAGAATAATAAAACTACGTCTCACAACACTACAAAATATATTTACACTTATACTGTGTTTACATACAAGACGGTAAAATATACTAAAAATATTGTACAAAGCGATCGATTTAAACCAGTCACTCCGGTCATCATGAGGTCCAATCAGAGAATGGTGAATGACTTTAAAAACGTACTGTAATATCCTGTTGTAATCCTTTTCCGTAAACGTTTTCCTATTACTTATGCCAATATAGGACTTGTAATATACATTCTAATGGCTTATTGCCACAAATGCCCGCCGCATCGGTGAAGAATGCTTGAAACCACACATTTCATATTAAATATGAAAATATAAATTTTACAAATAGACGGAGGTAACGGGGAAATGAGTTTCACTAAACCATTGTAGTTAGGAATTTCCTAATGAAAATCCCATTAAACTGCATTTTCTAGAGGTTTTGTAAATACAAAAACCTCTGATGAAAACCAAGGAATACCACCGCCGATAAATTGCATTGTGGATTTAAAATCATAGTTATGAAAGGACTATATATATTAAATACATTCCAAAATTTGTGCATAAGGCTCTATGGGCCAAAATAAGTAAAAACATTCATATAAACATAAGCCCTAAAATGTTTTGATTTTCGCCTTTAAGTCTCATTGTTTAGAACCTCTTGAGATTTGTATTCAAACTTAACACACGCCTCATTCAAATTGTAAAATAATTTGGCATGAAATTTCACAATTCTAACTTATATTGTTTCAAAATAGCGGTAGTTTAAAGTTGTTAAAGCTAAATATCTTTAAAATGCCAAATTTGTTGAAAATATATCTAAACATCAAACACGCAACATTGTATGAGGTAATATATGCGTCAAGACCTTTAATGATCACGCGACCAATAACTGAGTTGTTGTTTTTTATTGAAAGCGTTGAAATGTGTGTGAAAGTCACAAATGGAACTCGATGGTGCGCGGAATGGGCAGTGGGCGACTTCTCTGACTTCAATATTTGATGGCACAAGAGGTTCGAATGGTGCAGGGACCTATTCTGTTCAATTTTAATCAACTCTTACTGTAAAGTACATCACTATTATTATTCTACCTGTTTGAGTGCTAAGATGCCAGCATATGCATACCAATGATAAGACCAGCGATGATTATTATTATTTTATCCTGTTTGCCCTGACGACTGACTGTTGGTTCATTGTCGTTGAAGGTGCAAAGGCACTTCCACCCTGTAAGCGGATTACTCGGGTGGCGCGGGCACGTGTGGGGTGTGTAGTGTGTAACACCCCCCGCCACAACCATGCTGCCACCGCCCCGCCAGGTGAGGACGACACTGCCTCTACTTCCGTTCTCAAGTTTCCGTCGTCCGGATATCGGCTGCTGCTTCCGGAAGTATTAGGTGCGACTGACCAAGCTTGATCCGGGGGAAACAGTGGTCACTGGTCACCTGTATTGATTAGTCCTAATCTGACAAGGCGGAGATCCTTGCTTCAAGTCAAATCTACATCCTTTGCACGGATGTGCAACCTGTGAGACGGATATATTAATACGCAGAAGGTTGTAAAATAAATTGTATTAAACAGAACTCAATATATATTAATAAGGTAGTATAACGTAAAACTTGGATAAAAGTAATAAAAATACAGAGGTATAATGTAATATTTCATTTATTTTTCGTATCAGCCAACCATTTATAACTTGAGTACGAAATGTGTTTCCAACCATTTATAACTTGAGTACGAAATGTTGTGTTATATTTCAATTAAATTTCAATCTTAATAATATCCAAACTAGAGGAATCCCAAAATACGTAGGCAATTTAAAGCTTTTTGTTTCCTAAAAATGGATTATGCATAAATGTAAATATGGTTACGTGATGGAACGTATCATAAACATTCTCTCAAGTTACGTAGCTGCTGAAAAATAAAAGTTATAGACTCCAATCGCTCAGACACTACAGATCCATAAAGAAAGAGCAGAGTGTTAGGTGATTTGTACAAGATACAGTGCATGTTTTATTTTAAACTCTTAATGTCAGATAATTTTGTAGGCCTGCCGTCTGGCGTTCAATTATTAGGACAACTTATATACTTGGTTATATCATAGAAAAATAAACCAGGTACCTGGTTTTGCTACCTGGTTTATTTTTCTATGGTTATATGTATTAACATTTAATAATTGTTAATACTTTTTGTATATATTACATTGATTACCTTGGCCACACTAACACTCATAATATGTAATTCGACACTAACCAAAGTAATCCCAAAATATTTACAGTAAAAATTTGAAGGAATTGTTCAAGACTGAGCTCCAGTCACGAAACCTTTCGCGTTTCTTTCTACTTCCCAATGTTAACTTTAAAAGCCCGTCCCTCCTCTCGATTTCAGTGGGTAGAATTTCTATATCAAAAATGCTTCACTTATACAAAATAAATCATACTAATATTATAAATGTTAAAGTTTGGATGAATGTTTAAATGTATGGATACTTGGAGTTTCATTACGCATAAAATACTGGACCGATTAAGCTAAAGTTTCGTATGAACATACCTTACATATCACACTAACATTAGACCTGATAATGTCGACATCCAACCTTAGGCCTCCACCCCACGGGTCCTGTAAGTTCCAATGCAAATCTTATGAAAGGATATCATTTATAAAATTACCAGCTGTAGTTTATCAGTTAGGGCAAAGGAAGACATACGGTAAAACTAAACAAAGATTTGATAGTGCTGGTCAGGTTAATATTTTCAATGTGCTTTAATTTGTAGCTGCGGGTAACAGCTAGTATTGAACATTTTTTCGCCGAAGTAATTTTTTTGCTCTTTAGAATTAACTATATATCAACTATTTTGGATAATCCATTGAGGAGGGCGCGGCTTTGAAATTTAACATTGGTCTAACGGGAGGCAGACGACCGGAGCTTAGCTAATAATAGGATTTGGCGGCGTCGCTAGTTGGATTGTTATAAACTGTTTTAGATATATAAATGATCGGTGTTTCAAAATCATTAATAAAATAGTTTTGAATTGAAGTTACTAGAAATTAAATTAGTTAGCTCCTAAAAATAACAAAAACACACTACCGTTTTCTTTTTGTGCTCACTGTCATGCCGGTAAGAGCTTAGTAAAAAATTAGGTTATTTATAGCCTACATCAAACTAAAATTAGAAATTTTAAATAAAAAGATTAGTATATCGCAGGTAGAAGTTTCACCCAGCTTCATTTAGTGTTAATATTTAAATATCTAATATCTGTTTTGTAAGAACTATCTCCATCATACCTTCGTTAAGGTCTCTAAGTCTTGTAGGATTATTATACTATGCTGAGATCTGATGACGTAAACGAGGAAACTATATGCATGTGCGTTACTTGTGACCGAGCTCAGTTATAGCCAATCAAACTAATTAAATCAAACTGTATTTGATTTATAATTTTAATAACACATGAAAAGAATTCGCCACCCATAATGAGCATCATGCATTTTTGTCAAGGTTCGGCCTAATCTAAAACAAACGGTATCAGGAAACTGACACATACTTTCTCCCTTTTGGCCCAATGTTAATGAATAAATTACTTTTTATTTACTAAATATAGAATACAAAGCACGGTCGAATGTACAGAAAATCTTGTAAACAAGTTGTTTTTAAAAAACATCCACCCAAATCCCTACTTTGGAGGCACTACAGAATCCATTGCTACACTCTCGTGGTTTTAAGAGGGGAAATGCCCCCTATTCCCCCCCAGGGTTGTTAAGGGTCAACATATTTCGAATTTCCTCTGTTGGTCAATGCTAAATTGACAAGCACATCAAGTTTGGATGAAATTGATCTGTACATAAGAGAGAAATAGTAATTATTGTATTCCCCATAAGAATAACATTGGACAACGTACTGCGTTTACCGCAAAATTAAAATTTCAATTTTCTCCAAAACCAGCACTCGTAGAATAGTAATTCAAGATAGTAAATTATTTAGTTTTTTTAGCTCTTTTTAATGGTGAATAGTAATATTTCTTATATTTATGTCTTTTAATGAAAAATTAAAACAAATGAATTTTGGATGTTTTAAGTCCTGTAATTTCTGAACCCGAATTTTTACAGGAATGCGGATGGTGTCATTTTGTTGGAAAACTAAAGTTCTACAAACGACTAAAGTTAAATCTAACCTTAACCTTAAACCCTTAAAAATAAAAAATTCAAAAAAATGAAAAAACCTGGAGATATCGTGGATTAGTACCTACATACCAAATTTCATAAAAATCAGCCCATTGGTTAGGGCTCTAGATCTGTACACATCCACACAGACACAAACACACAAACACACACACACACACACACACACACACACACACACACACACACACACACACACACACACACACACACACACACACACACACACACCACCACCACCACCACCACCACCACCACCACCACCACCACCACCACCACCACCACCACCACCACCGTAAGAAAGAACGAAAATGAAAGAAGCGTGCGCATTTTCACCCTGCAAGACATAAACAAACTCTTGCCTGAATTAAAGGTTTCTTAGTCATTATTAATCTAGTTTCTGGACTCCAAATTGAGGTTTGATTTTTATTTTTATGCCCGAATGTAACATAGTTGACAACTTTAAAATATTTACTTTAAACATTAGAAGCCTGAGAAAACACTATAATGAACTGGTTTTGTATTTAAGCACTTTAAACTTTTCATATGACATTATTGTGCTGACGGAAGACGGATAAAGAATGTTGGTTCAAAAAACGATTATTTAAATCTAATTTCCGCATACGGTTTTGTAAACCTAATTAATGAACCCACTAGAATAGTAGAAAATAGTGTATCCTGCACTGATCACCAACTGATCAGAAATACTAAGAATCTGAACTTTAACCATAATGTTGATAAATTGAGTATTACTGATCATTATGGAATAAGTGTATTTTTATCTGAACTTAAAATCAAAAGGGATAATACTGAATTCTGTAGAGTATTGGACAGATTTACTCCGAAGGCAACTCATGCTGTCAGATTGGCGATGTGTTTTTAATGATAATGATGTAAATAGTTGTGTACAACACTTTTATTCCAAATCTCAGAGGTGTCTTGATAACTGTTACTATTTAAATAGATTAACTAGTAAAAATAGAAGGAGGAAAGAATGGATAAACAATTACCTTGTTACTTTGATAAATAATAAAAATAAGTTGTACAGATTATATTCAAGAGATACAAGTTATTCTCGCCCTTTGACTCCGATGTACAGTGATCCCACCGACTTTTCAGTGCTGACCCCAGGACATTTCCTCACTGGTGCTCCATTAGCAGTACTTCCTGAACCTGACGTCACTGAAGTTCCCCCTAACCGAGTTAAACACTGGCATCTCGTGCAACAGTTCGCTCAACGAATATGGAAACGGTGGAGCACGGAATATTTGTACACCCTACAACAAAGGACCAAATGGACCTTCAAGTCAGCTAATTTACGCGTTGGAGATCTCGTGCTCATGAAGACGACTGCGAATTCACTTGTTTGGCCTCTCGCAAGAATCATCGAAGTATTTCCTAGATCTGGCGACACTGTGAGAGTGGTAAAAATCAAGACATAAGATGGGTCTTATGTCCGCCCTGTTACTCAACTTTTTCTTTTACCATAATATGAAGATCGACATTAGTTGAAGTACGGAAGTACTTCAAGGAGGCCGGTTTGTTAAGTCTTTGTGAGTCTTTATCCAGACTGAAAGACCAGCTGACAAATGTGTTTACATATGTTTTATGTTATAAATATTTACAATTGAGTTCACTTTTTGTTTTAAATAATTACATGCCAAATTTTAACAAAATGGATTCATTTATTTAATTTTCAACATCATTTAAATCAACACCAAACAATTATTGTTATGTATTTATCGTAATTTACTTATATAAAGCTAGACGGGTTCACTCACTCACTCACTGACATAAAATATGAGGCACTTCCCGTAATCTAACCCCCCTCAACCCCATACTTGAATTAAAGCTCTTGACGAGAAACTCCCAGAAAAAATACCAAAAGTTAACATTTTTGAGTTTTTGGGGCGGGGAAAATTCCACTTTTTCAATTTTTCCACTTTGAGCGCGTTTTGTACGGAAACGGTAAGAGATGACAAAAAATGTTAAATACAAAAGTTGTAGAAAATTTAATTTCCAACTAACGCTGTTTCGTCAGATTTAAGATCCGATCATCCGTTTAGCCGCTATTCGTCGGAGAAGAAGTAATTTGAGTATTTTGGCCCATTTAAATGTGTACAGTTTTGGAAAGCCGTTTAATGAAAGCACACTATCTTTGGCTAATACCACATGTTTGTATCAGCTGATTAAAAAAAAAAACTGTCCGTGTAGGCGATACTAACTTGCTCACATGAGGTTTATATAAATCAGCTGTTACAAAACAGGGTGAGCACATTATCGCCTACACGGGAGGTCCAATATTGCGAATATCGTTTGTTACGATACTGGAAAATGTAATCAACCGATTGTTTGTTCTATCGAATGAATTTAGCCCAGTAGCTCAGTGGATATGTTGTCAGATGATTCAAGATCATGTGGTCACGGGTTTGAATCCTACTTTTGATGCTTACTTTTTGTGGCTGCAATTTATTTTTGTTTAATTTGACTTTTTTGTTTTTACAATTTCATTCATTTGTAATTATGTTGCACAACGAACAGCCACTATACATCGCTCTGCGGAGTTAGGTTAGGTTAGGTTACTATAATTTTGTTGTGAACTGAAGTCTAATTTGTTGTTTTTCTACACGTAAATCCATTTGTAAAACTCCAATTTAACATTGTAACCACAACTTTTTTAGCGAATTTCCCCTATAGGGAAGAAGCTATTACCGTAGTCGGCATGGTAAGACCTAGGCCCGGGACCATGATAACTTTTCGTTTTGAGTTTGTGATAGACCCCAAAAACACCATTTGTTCGAAACTGTTTATATATATATGTGTGTGTGTCCGTGAGCACGATAACTCTCGTAAAAATGATCCGATTTTGATGAAACTTGGTATAAACGTGTAAAGCAAAATTTATGACTTAAAGTTCGAAAACCAGCCAGATCGCTCTATCCGAATGGGCATTATGGGAGGATTTTGTATCCCAAAAATGTTTTTTTTTTTTATTTTTTACATATAATTTTTGAAATAGTCCAATTTTAGTTTTCACCATTCGATTCAGCTTAAAAAGATACACAATTTGGTATTTCGATCATTCCTCTACATCAATTGGTTACCGATATATTGAAACTGCTAAAAACAGTACGTTGTCTAATGTTATTTTTATGGAAGAAAAGAAAAGTTGTATATCTCTCTTATTTATGAACGTATACTGACGAAACATGGTACACAGCTTCATCTCGTTGTGGTCTATTGATATTTTCTCAAAAAAATATGTTTTGCCAAATTCTCCCATAGCAGTAAACCTGAGTACTCAGCCCCCATGTTATTCTTATGAAGAATAATTAAATGCTCTGTCTCCCTTAATTATGAATATAAATGAATAAAAACTGGTATACGACTTCACCTAGTTGAATTATATTAATATTAGCATAAAAACCCATTTTTTGTGTTCCTAATTGCAGCAAACCTGCGTACTCAGCCACAATGTTATTCTTATGGAGAATAATCCAAATTGTATATATCGCTTATTTGTGAATATATTTTTATGAAACTTGGTAAGTGGCTTTATGTAGTATTAAGACATTTATATCTCCTTTGGAAATTCGCTGAGTATACAGGTTTGCTGCGACGGAAGTATATTTATATCTGATTGTCTTTGATTGAGTGAGCACTTTATTTTTCGCTTTTATTCACCTCGAAACAACCATCGTATTGGAGAGTTCATTCGATAAACTAACAAGCAGCCGGTTGGTCAACGAATGTGGGACCGCCTGTGTAGGTGTTAATGAGCTCACCAAAGGTAATTGTTGTGTAGTGTTTATTTTGTTAATGAACTGCAATAGTTGAGTTTGATTTAAACCTGAGTTGACTGAGGAATGCAAGTGAGCGAAGCGAACTCCAAAAGGGGGTTTGGGGGCGATAAGCCCAGTTCAACGATAAAGCTGCCTTACAAGAACGACGGAACTGATGTAAAATAATTTGTTTCATCGCCTTTGAGAAAAGTCAGAATTCTGAGATGAAATGGGAGGAAAGAAGTGGGCGTTATATAACCTTTGTATAGTTTAAACCATATTATAACCCGTGTTTACGTATCCTCTCTATTGTCTCACATTTAAAATCTTTTTTTATTGTAATCCTTACAAAATTACGTCTACACGATGGTTAAAGTTATTAAAAGGGGATGTTATTAAAATCGCCAGCAACTGTCACTAGCTACTGAAATCTCTATTTGGTAGCATATAGAATCAAATCAAAACAATTTTATTGTCATTAGGCTATATACATATCATAGTCAACAATTTACAATTTGTTACACGGTGTAACAGCTTAAAATAAAATCAATATTAAAACAGAAATAATAACTAAGGACATTTGAAATTAAATTACAAACTTCTCATTGAAAAACTCATGGACACTGTAATATTCCTTAGTTATGCTGAAATTCTTTGTTTGACATTTAAATATGGTAACATCTGATTACTGTTTTAGGTGTATGGGCAGAGAGTTGAACTGTTGTATGGATGGGACGTATGTTTGTTTTTCAAAATGAGTTGTGTTATGGCGTGGAATGGAAAGGGAAAGAGCGTAATTAAATTATGTGCGGTTTGTAGCACGGATTGATAATGACAAACTAGTTGTTATTTTACTTGGTCATCAATCCAAGTTTGTTTGTGATGAACGCGTTTCGGCGCTAGGCCATCATCAGCATCCATACACTGTACACTAGATTATTCATGAGATCTGCGTTGCGTAGATCTAGTAGCAAACTGCGTCATGTTGTTAAAAAAATTTGTGTAAATATTCGTTTTTTTACTTAAACAAGTATTTAAACAAACTTGGATTGACGACGTAAGTAAAATAACAACTAGTGTGTTTAAAGCCATAATATATTTTTTTGATTACGATATTGAAATAACTCCTTGTTTTTAGCGAATTTCCCCTATAGGGAAGAAGCTATTACCGTAGTCGGCATGGTAAGACCTAGGCCCAGGACCATGATAACTTTTCGTTTTGAGGTCCCCAGACCCCAAAAACACCATTCGTTCGAAACTGTATATATATATATATATATATATATGTCCGTGAGCACGATAACTTTCGTAAAAATGATCCTATTTTGATGAAATTTGGTATAAACGTGTAAAGCAGCATTTATGACTTTAAGTTCGAAAACCAGCTATATCGCTCCATCCGAAGGGGTATTTTGGGGGGATTTTGTACCCCAAAAATGGGTTTTTTGAATTTTTACAAATAATTTTTGAAAAAGTCAAGTATTTGTTTTCACCATTGGATTCAGCTTAAAAAACACACAATTTGGTATTTTGATCATTCCTCTACGTGTAATGGTTACAGAGATATTGAAAGTGCTAAACACAGTACGTTGTCCAATGTTATTCTTATGGAGGATAAGAAAATTGTATATCTCACTTATTTATCAACTTTTCCTGATGAAACTTGGTATATTGCTTCATATCGTTGTGGTCTATTAATATTTGCACTAAAAACATTTTTTGGCCGATAGTTCCCGTAGCAGCAAACCTGCGTACTCAACCCCATGTTATTCTTATGGAGAATAAGTAACCTATTATCTCCCTTAATTATGAATATAAATTAATAAAACTTGGTATGTAGCTTTACCTACTTGAGTTATATTGATGTTTGTATAAAACCTCATTGTTTGTGTTCCTTGCTTCAGCAAGCCTGCATACTCAGCCGCCATATTATTCTTATGGAGAATAATAAAAATGTCATAAATCGTTTATTTATGAATGTATATTGATGAAACTTGGTTTGTGGATTTATGTGGTATTAAGATACATATATATGCATTGAAAATTCACTGAGTACGCAGGTTTGCTGCTACGGGGGTATTTTTACCAAAATTGTTAAACATTCCAAGATATACAAGCAAGGGAACGTCAGCATATTGTTACAAGAAAAAACTCCCCTGCATAACTCAAACCTTTTCATTCCAAACATCAATTGAAGCGCCTTCTTTTGACAACGAAACAATGCCTTTACACGGAGCATAGGAAGAACATGGAGGAATCATTACGAATAGAAACAGCCAGCAAATGCCGCTGACAACTGACACCACCGTGGGATTTTTAAAGTCTGGACTTTGTAATTATACATTTATCTCTTTCATCCAATCTCAAAGTTGCCTTATAATATAAATAAACTCACGCACAAAATAATTCCGACTTTTTTCTTAAAGAGGAACGCCCTCGTCTTGTTCTCTGACTTGAGTCTTCACCGCCGAAAGTTACCAGACGCCGTCATGAAGTTTTGTTCCTTAAGGCCAATCAATGTTAACTTTGTGCCTCCGTTACTCCTCACCCAATCATCACAAAACATTCATTTGGGTGTCAAAGTGAAGGTGAATAGGGGTTCTCAAGAAAATGACATTTTAGATTTCCTAAATTTTGGCATTGTGCATGATTTCATAGTAAATTGTTTTATTTTAAATTGTATTACCTAACAGTTTCTCATTAATTTGTAAAAAGATTCTAAATTACATTTCACTAGAGGGTCGAAACATTTAAATTGGCATCAAAATGAAAACCATGTGACGGTTAGGAGGAGTAATGTCAAAGTTAACATCTGTCTTTTGGAACAAAACTCTGATTTGGCGTCTGCCAACATCCGGAGATAAAGACTTTCAAAATTATGACTTTTCTGAGGCGAAAAAAACGTATTTTCCGTTAGTGGCTCCTCTACTCCGTCGTACACTAGACCTAGATTTTACCAGTAAAGCAATAAACCGCCGCGCCATCACATTATGAGGCGCTGTGCCCGCGACGGGCGGGGGAGGTGGGACCGCTGTGTTTCCTCAAGCCGCCGCGGGGGGCAGCACGCGTTCTACAGCTGCGAACACATCATGTCATATTGTTAATTAATTGGTATCCTGAGTGTGCTTATACTGGGGGGTTTTAACGCTTTTGCAATTACTCTTATCTCTATCTTAAAATAAACAACATAAAAATATCACTTTATAAAATATACATCGCTCCTGGCCTTAAGTTGTCTAACTCTAACTTGTAAACAAATGTTGTTGATGATAACAATAACGTGACTTGATATATGTTGTTTTAATAACTACCTAACTATAAAGCATTGGTATTAGAACAAAATCCATTGAATGGAGAGGCAACAAACTTGTGTTATGTAAATGTTTGCGGTTTATATCAAATAAAAAATGCGTTACCCTAGAAATTTTCTATTAATGGAAACATACTTTATAGGCAACCAACGCATCTCAATTTGAATTCAAAGTGTACAAAACAGAAAATCTTACCATACTAATACATTTAAAACCTCTTGTGTAAGCCAAACAAATCATGGTATTTATAAGAAATGTGAACAGTGTTTTGCTAAAAGCTTTTCGTTTATGGTGTTGAGGACAATGTTTTTTTGCTTATACAAAGTATGTTTGATTTTGTTCACTTGTTCTGTAGTGATAATGCAATGGGATTTTTACAGCTATAAACGTATTTAATTCGATTTGATTTGACTTGTAATTTCAAATGAACTCAAATTATCAGCAATTCTACTTTCGACCGCAATCCTCACTCCTCGTAACCTGTAGATGCTTTCTGATAGTTTCTCCGATTGTCGGAGTGTGCAGTGGGGATTGACGCCGCCCCGGCACCGCATCGTTCGACAATGATCAGTCCCCACAGGAGTATCGGGTATCCCACTGCGATTGCCCAGGCGGCCGACCGCTAATCGGCAATAAGTAATCAGTAATCAGTAATCCTCGCCACGCGACAGTGCCATCTCCATCTCCTGCTGATCAGCTGATTGGTGGTTTTAACAGTGTGTGATCGCTCCCTGGACTTGCATTAATGGACTAATTTTAATATTCCTCTTAAACTCGTTCAACCTTGTTCTTTTCACTAAGGTTATATGATAAGTAAAAAATATGTTATTACTAGATAACAATAGTTTATTGTTATAGATTTTATGACAACAAAACATCATCAAAGTTTGCTATTGAAAACTCTATGAAGAGGTAGTCTTATTATTAAATAAAATTACTTTTTTAAATAAAAGCATTTATTGCACAGCCTGCAAGCGGTAACTTTTCAACATGACTAAGGGAAGAGGAGTTGTGGCGTAAATGTTTTTTTCAAACACAAACGTTCAAGAAAAAATCAAACAATTTACGCTAGGAGATTATGATTGTAATGCAGTTTCTGAGCTAGTTTTACAAAATAACAATTTTATTTTATTTTTATTGTTAGTGTTTATTTTAAAATAGCTGCTTGTTGCGGCCTTGCCCGCACAAACTAAAACATGGGATTATTAACACGAAAGGTTTACCCTACTTCCTTATGATTACAAACTATCCTCACTCTACAATTTCTATTCCATATATATAATTTTTCGCAGTTGCTGAAATCCACCAAATAATGTTACAGTTTTTTTTTAAACAAACTTAAAGTTTTCACGTCGGCTGCTAGACTTTTGCAAAATTACAAAATAAAACTGTAAATGAAAATTAAGGCTTCGACATTCCCTTCAACTGAAAAATGCCTTTTCTACAAAAAAATTACTATGAAAATCCGTCGAATGGTTAACTTTGAATCTTTATATCAGTTTCCTTTAAAGGATATGTATTATTGGCGGAGCCATCAAATTTTTATTTATATGACCATGGAATAAGGAACGTGTAACAATAACATTATATCAAATTACGAAATTCTTCATTTTTTGTAAAAATTAGGAAAATCAAATCGGAAAATTTATTCTTAAAATAAGAATAATATCTATAAACAACTCGAAATTCATCTTAAAAACTAAATAATGACGTATCATATTTCCGACCCTCGACACGTTCTATGTTTATGATACCGGCTGACATGGTCCCTATCCCCTGATCCGCGTTAACCAATTACTCGTCACTACACCACGCCACGACCACATTACGTGTATCAGTTTCAGTGCGTTATGTCGCCACATTCCTCGCCGTCGTCGGCTAGCCCTGATGACGGTTGGATCTCTGAGGTCGGTGTTGTGAAACGTCGCGTCGGCTGATCTGACGTGATCTACGGCCGGCTGAGGTTAGGTTGAGTTACTGACTCGTGCCGTAACCCGACCCCGCGCCTGTGGCTTATGTATTTTGTGTCATATTATCTACGAAATGTAAACACTCGAACTATATCGCTCTCTCTGAGTCACAGCGATATTCTAAACTTACACCTTTTAACGTGTCATTTTGATCCTGGTTGAATGATTTATATTTATTGTAACATAAGTTGTATGACACAAAAGTAAACGGTTGCCCAAATTTTCACCTTCTCCTCTAAGAAAGGATTTTAAGAAATTACCATGGTTCCCAAAGTAACCATCCGGTGTTATTCTTGTGGGCATTCACTTTGATTTGAGTTGATGAAAATTAAAACAGCAGAACATGATTCGTAGTAGTTTCACGGGTTAACCACATATTGCAGCAACACCAAGGTTTCATTCTCGGATGAAACCGGGTACAATGGCAGCTAGTATTATATACATTTTAAATTAAATTGATAAACTAATTCTTTATAAATGCCATAGTACTGTATACACAAATAGTATCTCGCCAATGATACAAGCTTCAGATTTTCCCAATAGGTCGCTTTGATGACCCACTTTAAGCGATTAAAAATATATATATACTTTACCGATGTCCCGCTCCTTTCGTGCCAATCTGAGGTTGGTAGTTCCTGCCCCCCCCCCATGCCTTTTTATTCTTTGGAACGCTCTTTGGGGTTTCTTGGCGTTCCGGAAGAAAACGGCAAGAATAGGCTAAGAAATGTCAAACAGTTGGTCTAAAATTTCGTAATAGCACAATACACCAAACCAATCACTGGTAGCCCAAATTTAGACCTTTATTATGGCGACATCAGGGCCGTCCCTACATGTTGAGGCACCTGGGGCGAAAACATTCTTGGCGCCCCCCCCCCCCCAGACTTTTAACCCTTTTAACTATCATTACAAAAGTAGACAAGGACAAAGTCGATTCTCACAAATAAATATAGGGTTCAGAGCCGATGTATGTGAACTATACTCTGTTTACATATTTCTTCCAATGCATACTCCACTCTCCACTGTCATGTCAATGTCAGACGGCGGGCTCGGTGGATGACACGATGGCAGACGTGATGCGCGCACAAGGTCCATAGATACTTTGTAAGGTCTGTGCAGTCGGACAAAGATACGACTAACTATACAATATTTACGACATTAACGACTTTACGATGTTTAAGGTTTTCTGACTAACCGGAAGAAACATCGTAAAAACAGCTGTAAAGTCACGTGATCACAAATCCAATCTGCAGTGTTGCTAGAAACACGATATTTATCGTACGTGTACCATTAAAATAAACATTGTTTAACTAATTACATAATTTAAACAGCTGTATTTTATGAAACTAATTATTGATTTGTTTTATTTGTATTAATAGATTAGGTGTGCGTTTAAACTCTCTTTCTGCATGTCTAGTGACAATATAAAAATAGCTGTACCATTATTATCCCCTGTAAGGTTGGCAACACTTATACTATGTTGTTGATTTATTCATCAGCTGGACGACCTCACAAGACATCTTTCCTGCGAACATTACTCTTATGGAAATAATCATACATGAGCTGAAAGCTCCACGAACCTTGATGCGCGCGCACCGCGCAACGGACAGCCAAATAGCAAACCAGTGTTGCCAACTCTATTCTTTCACTACTCGAAATTTTATCTGGAATACTTGCATTTACAATTTTCAGTTTCTTACTAGTTACTTATTACTTACGATATTAGATTCTTGATGTATATTTGAGAGGATAATTTATTGAATTATAGGTCACAAGCAATTACTCATAACAAGATTTAAAAAGTTGCCTTTCATAAAATAAGTGTCGGTGTTGCAGCGCCCTTCCGACACTGCTTGCCCCAGTTTTGCCCCCCGCGTCGGAGGCCCTGGCGACAGTTTGAAATTAATAACAAATGAACAAATATCAGGAGCGGTTAGAATCATATAGATATTAAAACCATTAAGTACCTGTAACCTAACCTATTACAGACAAAGCTATGCTTAAATTCTTATACTGTTATAAAGTAATAAAGAATGTGACCCTGCAAAAGTGTTCAGATGGTCAAAATCCAATAATTATTTTCCACTACTCAGACACCTATCGCAGAACTGAGCTGCCCCTTTATTAACTAAGCAATGGGCATGACCTTGGGCGCTGTTTCATGTTGTTTTTGCTAGGTTGCGGCATCTCCAAATACCGCATACAACCCTTAGAATAGAATTTAAACCCTAACCCAATTTTGGACCTTCTCCTCTAGTGGTTACCTACCAACGTTATGGAAAGAGTATACGTGCTAAATTTTGTGGGTGTAGGTGTAGAGGTTTGGCCTGGGGGATGGTTAGTTTTCCGTAATTGTAGATATAGATAATCAATACCGTACAGCAATAATAAAATGTTGCCAGTATTATTGCCAATATATCCAACCACTTCATGCATAAATCGTCATATATTGCTTCTCAATTTTGTTGTTTGTGTGCTGTATGTTCTTTAATACTTCATCAAAACCAATAATTAAGCCATAATTTTGAAGAGTACCTTCACCATGGTGGTTAAGGTGATGTTGGAGGCTTCATTGGGGGCGATACGGCGGTAGTGGCTGATGTGTACGGTCAGGATGGTTTTGGTGGTGGTGCGGGTGATGTTGGTGGCTACATTGGGGGCGATACAGTGGTAGTGGCTGAAGTATACGGTCTAATTGGTTGTGGTGGCGATGCGGGTGATCTTGGAGGTTACATTGGGGGTGATACGGTAGTAGTGGCTGAAGTGTACGATCAGGATGGTTGTGGTTGTGGTGCGGGTGATGTTGGTGGTTAGATTGGGGACGATACGGTATTAGTGGCGGAAGTGTAGTCAGGATGGTTATTATGGCGGTGCAGGTAATGTTGGTGGTTACATTGGGGGACATGGTGGTGACGGCAGATGTTTACGGTCAGGACAATTGTGGTGGAGGTGCGGGTGATGTTGACGGTTACATTGGGGGATACGGTGGTGGTGGCCGATGTGTACGGTCAGGTCGGTTGTTGTGGGACGGTTGTGGTGGTGGTGCAGGTGATGTTGGTGGTTACATTGGGGAGTACTCTAGTGGTGGCTGATGTGTACAGTCAGGATGTTTGTGTTGGCGGTTCGGGTGATGTTGACGGTTACACTGGGGGATACGGAAGTGGTGGCAGTAGTGTCCGGTCAGGACGGTTGTGGTGGCGGTGCGGGTGATGTTGACGGTCACATTGGGGGATACGGTGGTGGTGGCTAACGTGTACGGTCAGGATGGTTGTGGTGGTGGTGTGGGTGATGTTGGTGGTTAAATTGGGGGATAAGGTTGTGGTGGTTAACGTGCTTGATCAGGATGGTTATGGTGGTGGTTCGGGTGATGTTGACGTCACATTGGGGGATACTGTGGTGGTGGCTGACGTGTACGGTCAGGACGATTGTGGTGGCAGTATGTGTGGTGTTGACGGTTACATTGGGGGATACGGTGGTGGTGGTGGCCGAAGTATACGGTCAAGTCGGTTGTGGTGGCGGTATGGGTGATGTTGACGGTTACAGTGGAGATTTTGCGGCGGTGGGGACCGAAGTGTACGGCAGGACGGTTGTTAATTGTGGTGGCGGTACGGGTGATGTTGACGGTTACAGTGGTGATGATGCGGCGGTGGGGGCAGAAGTGTACGGCAGGATGGGGGTGTTTTCCGACGGTAGGGCTTCCTCGATACTGCCCTTGTAAGGCATCTCTAACTTAATTACATCGACTAACATATTTGGAGAAATCAATGTCCTACGCCATCCTTAAAAGATCTTTGTAATTTTAATTATAACACATAATAATTTAACAACTATTTAAAGACAATGACATTTTGAATTTTTCTTATTTTTAGTGATTCGCAATATCTTTTATACTGTTAAGTTTGTCTATATCCATCTGTTCATAATAGTTTTATCTTTGTGCCACACAAAAGATTTTGATGTAACAAAAGTTATGTTTTACAACACTAAACATAACCGAGGTTAATACAAATTTCTTTAGAAAATTACAGTAGTATGGAAAGTGAACCAATTATCTTTTAGTGTGTTAATTGTATGTTGAGGGAATTCACTTTGTTTCTCTTAATCTGAGTTGGTTCATTCGCCTTTTTTAATGCTTGCTCATTCCCCTGCCTTTTTCAAGAATTATTTTTACATTACCTAAGCACTCCCCAAATTCAGTTGTATGTTTTCTGTAATTTTCTGCATTTTTAACCAGAGCTTCATTTTGTGGCAGATAAAATACTATAGAGCGTTTCTTAGTTATTTAAGAGGTTTTGGTTATAATTTTGCTAAAGAAGACTGAAGTAGTCTTGATAAACCCTTGAAAATCTGTGCAGGTAAAGATTTTCAATGATGTTCCTCGTATCAATATCGGAAAAACAATATATTTTATCGTATATGGTTACGCTAAAAGTCATAAAATTCACAAAGGCATATTTTCATCAATAAACTATTATATTATTTCAATCAACTTCATTTTTGTTGTCAAATTACTATTAAATTATGTACCTATGTATAGTGTAATTAACAACGAATATAGATTCAAATATTATATTACTGATTAGTTTAATTTCTTGTTTGACTAGTGGTTATATTTTAAACACTAATCAATTATGTAAGGGCAATCAGTTAATATAATATTCTTTATCTTTTTTCAAAACTATGTTCAAATAAAAACTTCCAATATTTTGTTATAGTGTTGAATAATATTTTAATTTCCATTTAATTCAAATTATTTTTACTAAATAATAACTTGAATACGATGGGGCGATTGACTTAACTGGGAAGAGAATAAAAGGAAACAACTTTAGTAAAAATTGTGAGCATATATTTGCGCAAAATATATTAAATAAATATTTTGCTTAGCTATTACTTGGAGTTATAGTCTAAAAATTATCAATTTCTTAGACAAGAACCTTTGTATAATAACGGAAAACTTAAAACTGAAGTACACGTAAAATTTAATATACTAGTATTTTTACATCTATTACAAAATGTGTCAGTATCAATTTGTTTCAAGTCTTTTTAGTCCAGTGTAATTAGCATTTGAGTCAGGAAATTCAAAAGAAAGTTGAAACCTGTTGGAAACCATTTATTAAGGTCTTCTGAACCCACAGAAGAAAGTCCCAGAAAATCACATGGGGACTTTTCTAGCATTTTGAAAAATTAGTTGGCTATGTTGGATTTGTGCAAGAGTTAACGGAAATGGGTATTACTAGTAGACTAATTAACTTAAAAACCTCCCGTTTGCATAAACATGTCTTATAAAAACCAGGCTGGATATGAAATGAAAAGATATCTATTCATTTATTTTTTTACATTTGGTTACTAATTTAAAACTTATTTATTTTTACATATTGCAACTAACAGTTAGCATTTTTCACTAAGTACACAGAGAAAAATGGATTGTTTGAACTAACCAATTGTATCTAGTTAAAGGTGTTATTGTTTAGGGCAACCAATTAAATAGTTAGTAATAAGGTATAGTAGAATATATAATTTAACACTTCATTCTAGTTAAACTATATTGTTTAAAAAATACTATTTAATAAGTTTCAACTATAGCAATGGTTGAATATAATAAACTTGTAGTTTTAACACAATTGATTGGTTGTTTTAACACAATTGATTTGTTGTTTTAATACAATTGATTGGTTGTTTTAAACAATATACCTAGTAGCAAACATCGCTGGCCCAACGTTGGATTATCGTCGGCATTGTAGGATATGGAAGGGAAGTGGTCGGTTGGCACCAATCGTTGGGTAGCCCGCGTTGGCAAATCAAACACAGCAGACGTTAGGCCATCAAAAGCTATTGTTGGCAAAATCCTACTTTCTGTGATATATAAACAAACCGTTATATATTCATGCCGTTGGGCCAACCGAAATTAATATTGTTGGATCAATGTTGGTTAATTTTTTATAAATTATATTTACATTATATTGAATTTTTAATTATTATAATTATATTAAATATGCATTAATTTGTTTGTAATTTATCATATTGCATGGCAAGAATAAATACATAAATCAAATGAACCAAAGGAATTCGTTGCAACTTTTATTACTTGTATTGAAGTGGCACGAGTAGATTCACTTAGAAGAATTAAACTAAAGTATTGTTATTGCCTATACACTTGTAGTCGATAGTGTTGTTATCTGGTGTAGTTGTAGACTATTGGCACTTTTTATTTGCAGTCCATCCTTCAATTCACATGATTCAGATTAGCCGCGAGAGCTAAGGTGTGAGCGCAGTAAATCTAAGGTGGTAGGTTCGAGTCCCGTTTGGGGAGACTATATTTATTTACGAAAACCCTTTTTAAAAATGTTTATGATTGGTTTATTAAGCCAAAATTTATAATATTTCCCTACATAACTTGTTTCAGTTCAACCTGGTGATTTGTAAACCTAAAAAATTTAAATAGTTTCATTCAAAATTAGTGATTGGTAAATCCAAACAATTAGGAGCCTGATTGTTTGAATTTACCAATGTTTATTGATGTATCAATATGTATATTGATAGAACTGAAAATTTAAATTGTAACTTCAACCAATAATCCTATACTCTAATACGAGCTATGTCTTTGTTGTTTGTTTGAAAGATTTATCTCGAGATCCAGCGGAAGGATTTTGCTAAAAGTTTGGGATTAGGGGCTTTTGGGTCTAAAAAATCGATTGGTGAAAACGACTACCTCAGGAAAACTCGTATTTTTCTAAACAACTCATTTGAAAATTGAAAATTTAACAATGGGCTTAGGGAGTTTAAAATCATAACACCGGTTACTATGAATAACAAAAAGAAACTATTAAATCAGCTTCTATAAATTAAAATATTGTAAACAGCTGTTTATCATTATGGAAATAAAAAGCCTACTTGAATGGTAACTCTCATAATGAAAATAAAAAAACCTACTTGAATGGCAACTCAAACTCTTTTTTCGATAGGCGAGTGAGCATAGCGATTGAGCTATCCCCGGGAGGCGAGTGAGCGAAGCGAACGAGCTAATCCGAGAGGCGAGTGAGTGAAGTGAACGAGCTCATATTGAAAATGAACGAGTATTTGAAATAAAACAAATTCAATGCCTCTTCTGCGGAATCAAACACCGAGGATAGCTCGGTCCCACGGTACTTATATTTGAAAACAGCAATACATTTTTACCAATGATAATGTTTAAAACACACAATCATAATTATTGTTGTCCACACAGCAACCTATCACATTGTTTGGTTTAAATATTGTTTTGGTAATTTAAACAATTCGCTTACCTCGTAGCCCCCCCTTCAAACCCCCCTAGCCCTCTTCCTGCAAGCATTTTAAAATATGTTCATATCTCCATTAATATTGATTGTAGCTTTATATTTTTTTTGTTTGATTGCCTAAATGACGATCTACAACAAAGGACCTGTCAATAAACTAGCTCAGAACTAAAATCGACTGAACCGTTGAGTTCAATAGATATTTGCATTATAATAATAAATATTTGAAAAATGTAAAATATTTAATAATATCAAACATGATAAGGATGTTTAATATAAACACGCGAGTTTTCAAGAAAATACTTGAAACAAAAGTTGTAGTAAATTTTATTCCGCATAAAACGCTGTACTTTCAACAATGGGAACGTAACATAAGAGGCTTAAACACGGCGCGTGCACTTTAGGACGCGACACCACGGCGGTGGTTGCGGAATTTCGGCAATTGCGCCGCGCCACGTTCACCAGTCACGTTTTAAGGCTGAGTATCACGGACAATAATCATGTTGCCTTTATTAATATTGTAAAAATACTCCGTAAATTAAGATATTATCCAAACATTTATTATTTAGAACATTGATTTTGGCTGATAGCTGATTTTACATGTAATATTTATCCAGAAACAACCGTTGTATATTGAATAGTGTATGCATAATATAGATCAGTGAAGTTGTAAGGTAAGTAAACAATTACATTTTAGAAAGAAAAATTACAAAGGTCCATTTAACTTACAAGTTTTAAGTAAATCGCGCGCATCACTGAAATGCAGTGCGCGCACCTTGGTGTTCGATATACAGCAGCTACCGCTCCAGCTCAGCGCCGCGCCAGCCGGATGCATCACGATTTGTGATTTATAGTCCGTAGCGTTAGGTCGAAAATATTTCACTTTTAGCTATACGGTACAGAATTTTGCACGTTGTTTCTTCATCTGACCAGTTTGTAAAGAAACACACTCTCAGAGCTCCATAACACTCTGAGATGACGTCATCAAGATAGCGCACTAGAAACATTACAATGAATGCTTTAAACGTTAATAACTTCTATACCTGTTGCTTTATTTCGAAAGCCTTAAAAGTCATACATGAACCTTTGTATTTTTTCTTTATACAATTTTAAACTTATTTTACCTTACAACTACACTGATCTATAATATGCATACACAATACAATATACAACGGTTGTTTCTGGAAAAATATGTTCATGTAAAATTCAGCTATCGGCAAAAATCAATGTCCAACATTATAAATGTTTAGATAATATTTTAATTTACAGAGTGTTTTTACATTATTAATATAGGCTACATGATTATTGTCCGTTATACTCAGCCTAAAAACGTGGGTGGGGAACGTGGAGCGGCTCAATTACCGAAATGCCGCAGCCGCTGTGATGTTGCGGCCTAAAGTGCACGCGCCGTTTTTAAGACTCTTAAGTTACGTTCCCATTATTGAAAGTACAGCAATGTATATTATATCGTTTTAAGCGGAATACAGTTTTACTACAACTTTTGTTTCGAGTATTAGTAGTGGCTAACTACGGGATTAGGGTACATTTTCATACTTTTTCCCATAAGAATCACATAGGGATCAAAAATTGCGCACTAGCCTGATCCTAAATCTATACAAATTTCATCTTTAGCCTATACTAGTGTCCAACCCCTGCCTATATTAAATAAATTTTTCAAAACCCAATTCTTCCCCTATATTTTTTAAAATTAATTTCCAAAATCAGGCTAAAAAACTAACTTTGGTATTTATGGTCTGATTTGTCTGATTTTTGTATATGTTATAGCCTTAAACTATTGTATGTATAATTACCATATATAGGTTCCAAATTTGATTCTTTGTATAGTTTACATATATAAAACCAGAAAAAACTGACTTTGGTGTTTGGTCCAATTTCACTGATTTTAGCCCGAGACCATGATAACTTTTTTATTTTGAGGTCCCCAGATGCCAAAAACACTATTCGTTCAAATTTATATATATGTATATATATATATATATATATATATAGATAAGCCGCTGGGAGAATCTTGACTCGGGTAGAAAGAACCATAATCTTGACTCAATTACACGTTTTTACACTAATATTGACTCTATATAAACGAGTCAAGATAATTGCAAATATATAAGCCGTTGGGAGAATGTTGACTCAGTCTACAGAACCATAATCTTGATTACTACAAAACTATTTTAACTGTTAGAAATATTTAAAGTCCGTGATAGAATAATCAATGGCAGTAACATTGGCTCTAAAAGTACAGGACAATTTTAATGAAACCTTATTGCAATAAAAATATGCACCAATGGTACTAGAGATGAGCTTACCTGTTACTCTTCTTAAGAGGGGGCTCCAGTCCTCTGCGACTACCTGCTTCTCCCATAAGACCAATGTTAAATTTCAAAGTTCGTCCCTCCTCAATGGGTTATCCGAAATTGATTTAGTTCGTTTTAAAGTAAAAACATATATCTATTCATTTCAGTAAGCAGAATTTTCGTTATCATAAATAGTACGCGCATAAAAAATCGTAAACATTGAATATTTCAGAATTTTATTGATCGATTATTATTTGCAATATCAAAATTCTGCTTACTGAAATCGCTAGGTATAATTTTGTTCTTTAAAATGAGCCATAAATCAACGATATCTAATAATCTGTTGAGGAGGAACGGGCTTTGACAGTTAATATTGGCCTTATGGGCGAAGCAGGTAGAAACGCGAAAAGTTTCGTGACTGGAGCGTCCTCTTAACAGGTGTAGCTAGAATTGTGATTTATTTTTGATATAATTTTGATTAACAGTAGTAACTTTATGTTAGCGAAACGGTTATATTGGTTTTAGTGGCAAACAATCTTATAACTAGTAACCATTTTATTCACATAATGTTGGTAACGTCTGTTCTTGCTGGTGTGTTTTTCTGTTGTTGTGTCAACAGCTCATAACCGATTAAGGTAGTACAGGTCTGTTCACAGTCCTTGGCATGTAGGGGAGGTAGTGCGACAGATATAGTGAATACCTCCCAACACTAATCCCCTCGAGCAGTTGTGTACAATCAACTAAAAATTTACATACATTCTGATTATATTTTATATCAGCTACATACGAAATAATAGAAGCTGTTATACATGTACGATTATCGACAGTAATAAATACGATTTGTCATTTGGATTAATGCTATTCACACCTGACCTTTATGTCGAGTCTTAGCGAGGGAAGACGTTCACGAGAGTGTATGGCTGGATTTTGTTGACGGTGTCTTATTTTGAGATACTGTGGGGGAGAGATGAAAATAGTGGTGAGGGAAAAGGCTTCCCCCTTTCCAGCATTATCTGAAGAGGAAGTTAACCATGAAGTTAACCAATCACAGTCCTTGCAGGCTCACCATTGGCTAAAGCAGTTTATTTCCTTTTTTATTACAACCGTTTCTTAAAAGCTCATCAATGTCATTCAACTAATACATCAAGAACATAATCATCAGTCCAGTAGTTCCTTAAGTTGTCGATGTTAAAAGAATCAAGCTTACGTTATAGCTATGATAATAAAGTAGTTGTGCGTGTGTGTCCCAGGTGATTTTGAAAACAGCTTCTGGACCATACTACGTTTTAGAGAACATAAATATTTTAGATACATTTTTGCTTTTCTCCCAGATATCAGGACTCCGCCCCAGTGGTGTCAAAAGCTGCCATATTAATCTTATAGAGAAAATTTTTGTAATGGCTCGAAAACAGCTCCTCAAATTTGCTCCAGGACCATATAACACGTTGTTTCTAGTTTAAAAAATAAAAATTCTATTGGTTGGGATGGTGTTCCCACTTATTTGATTAAACAAATAACTATGTGTGGTAATAATTGTTTACTGATACAATAAGTAAGTATTTATGTGACCTGATAATTTTTTCTCTTGTTCAAGGAACATTTCCTGACAGACTTAAGTATACCAAAGTGTGCAGATAACCTGCTCATATCCAAATAATTTATCTTAACTTCTTACAATATTCATGATGATTAAATGTTTGTTTAGGCATGTGAGCTTGGCGAAAACACATAGCAAATTTAGTAGTATAAACTAAAAAAGTTATAAAATTATTGGCCTTCAACATATAAAGGAAAATAAACTACGACAAAATAAGTATATATTAACATTTTACGTATTTACGGCTTAGTTAAAAAGGCTAGGATTTTCTTCATCAGTCTCTAGTGAGTTCGTTATCACTGTCAGTGTAATCATTCGTCAATCCAGTGGCGGATACAGCCAGGGGGCGTGGGGGGCGTGCGCCCCCCCCCCGGACTCATAAAATGTTTAATTAATGGGTAATAGCACTAACCCATTGACTACTAGACTGAAAACCTTATTATGGGCCTTATGGACTGAAAACAAAAGAGGCGGGATTCTCCACGTAGTTCTGACAGCACTGGATAGAAATCGCCACCATCGCACGCAATGTTGAACGTAACTCTACAGGTTTATAGTCAATGGTAATAGTGTGACTCTGTCTATCGCTGTACTAGTTTTTGTTTTCAATATTTGCAAATACATTATTTGCACCAACACGTCTTACCTACTGGGCGATGCTCTACAAAATGGAGCTTCCCCTATAATGGGTTGCTACGAATAGTTTTAACAGTACAATTATCATAGAATTTGTAGGCCAAGATAGTGAACCCTGTTTACAGTAAGGAAGCAATTCGCCATATAACTATACGTCCTTTATGTGTGTTAAGTACCTTACTGCATCCAAACATTTGAAAGATAAACAGTTGCTGATCGATACGTAAAATTAGGGAGTTACTGAGCTCCTTAAATCCGACAAACACAACTTACTATCTGTAAGGTAAAGGCACCGGCCAGGGCTGAGCACCCCCTAGGGTGCTCCACACCACACCACCGGCCTATTGCCTTTGGCCGCCCTAGGAGCACACACCGTAGCACCGGCCTAGGGGAACGGCCGAGCATTCCTAAGGTAACGCACCACAGCAACGGACTATTGCCTTTTGCTGCCCTAGGGGAATACACCGCAGCACCGGCCTAGGGGCTTGGGCCGAGCATCCCTAAGGTAACGCACCATAGGACCGGCCTATTGTCTTAGTCTTAGGGGTCTTAGGGAGTCTTATTGTATTTGTCTTATTGTCTTAGGGAATACAGCGCAGCACCGGCCTAGGGACTTGGGCCGATCAGCCCTAAGGTCACGCACCACAGCACCAGCCTATTGCCCTTGGCTGCCCTATGAGCACACACCGCAGCACCATCCTAGGGGCTTTGGACGAGCATTCCTAGGGTAACGCACCACAGCACCAGCCTATTGCCCTTGGCTGCCCTATGCGCACATACTGCAGCACCGGCCTAAGAGCTTTGGACGAGCATTCCTAGGGTAACGCACCACAGCACCGGCCTATTGCCCTTGGCTGCCCTATGTGCACACACTGCAGCTCCGGCCTAGGGGCTTTGGACGAGCTTTCATAAGGTAACGCACCACAGCATCGGATTATTGCCCTTGGCTGCCTTATGCGCACACACTGCAGCACCGCCCTAGGGGCTTTGGACGAGCATTCCTAGGGTAACGCACCACAGCACCGGATTATTGCCCTTGGCTGCCCTATGCGCACACACTGCAGCACCGGCCTAGGGGCTTTGGACGAACATTCCTAGGGTAACGCACCACAGCACCGGATTATTGCCCTTGGCTTCCCTATGCACACACACTGCAGCACCGGCCTAGGGGCTTTGGACGAGCATTCCTAGGGTAACGCACCACAACATCGGATTATTGCCCTTGGCTGCCTTATGCGCACACACCGCAGCACCGGCCTAGGGGCTTTGGACGAGCATTCCTAGGGTAACGCACCACAGCACCGGATTATTGCCCTTGGCTGCCCTATGCGCACACACTGCAGCACCTGCCTAGGGGCTAGGGACGAGTATTCCTTAGGTAACGCACCACAGCACCGGCCTATTGTCCTTGGCTGCCCTATGCGCACACACTGCAGCACCGGCCTAGGGGCTTTGGACGAGCATTCCTAGGGTAACGCACCACAGCACCGGCCTATTGCCCTTGGCTGCCCTATGCGCACACACTGTAGCACCGGCCTAGGGGATTTGGACGAGCATTTCTAGGGTAACGCACCACAGCACCGGATTATTGCCCTTGGCTGCCCTATGCACACACACTGCGGCACCAGCCTAGGGGCTTTGGACGGGAATTCCTAGGGTAACGCACCACAGCACCGGCCTTATGCCCTTGGCTGCCCTATGAGCACACACCGCAGCACCGGCCTAGGGGCTTTGGACGAGCATTCCTAGGGTAACGCACCACAGCACCAGCCTATTGCCCTTGGCTGCCCTATGAGCACACACCGCAGCGCCATCCTAGGGGCTAGGGACGAGTATTCCTTAGGTAACGCACCACAGCACCGGCCTATTGTCCTTGGCTGCCCTATGCGCACACACTGCAGCACCGGCCTAGGGGCTTTGGACGAGCATTCCTAGGGTAACGCACCACAGCACCGGCCTATTGCCCTTGGCTGCCCTATGCGCACATACTGCAGCACCGGCCTAGGGGCTTTGGACGAGCATTCCTAGGGTAACGCACCACAGCACCGGATTATTGCCCTTGGCTGCCCTATGCGCACACACTGCAGCACCGGCCTAGGGGCTTTGGACGAGCATTCCTAGGGTAACGCACCACAGCACCAGCCTATTGCCCTTGGCTGCCCTATGCGCACATACTGCAGCACCGGCCTAGGGGATTTGGACGAGCATTCCTAGTGAAACGCACCACAGCACCGGCCTATTGCCCTTGGCTGCCCTATGCGCACACACTGCAGCACCGGCCTAGGGGCTTTGGACGAGCATTCCTAGGGTAACGCACCACAGCACCGGCCTATTGCCCTTGGCTGCCCTATGCGCACACACTGCAGCACCGGCCTAGGGGCTTTGGACGAGCATTCCTAGGGTAACGCACCACAACATCGGATTATTGCCCTTGGCTGCCTTATGCGCACACACTGCAGCACCGGCCTAGGGGCTTTGGACGAGCATTCCTAGGGTAACGCACCACAGCACCGGATTATTGCCCTTGGCTGTCCTATGCGCACACACTGCAGCACCGGCCTAGGGGCTTTGGACGAGCATTCCTAGGGTAACGCACCACAGCACCGGATTATTGCCCTTGGCTGTCCTATGCGCACACACTGCAGCAGCGGCCTAGGGGCTTTGGACGAGCATTCCTAGGGTAACGCACCACAGCACCGGATTATTGCCCTTGGCTGCCCTATGCGCACACACTGCAGCACCTGCCTAGGGGCTAGGGACGAGTATCCCTTAGGTAACGCACCACGGCACCGGCCTATTGTCCTTGGCTGCCCTATGCGCACACACTGTAGCACCGGCCTAGGGGCTTTGGACGAGCATTCCTAGGGTAACGCACCACAGCACCGGATTATTGCCCTTGGCTGCCCTATGTGCACACACTGTAGCACCGGCTTAGGGGCTTTGGACGAGCATTCCTAGGGTAACGCACCACAGCACCGGATTATTGCCCTTGGCTGTCCAAAGAGCACACACTGCAGCACCGGCGTAGGGGCTTGGGTCGAGCATTCCCAGGGTAACGCACCACAGCACCGGAATATTGCTTTTGGTTGCCCTAGTGGCACACACCGCAGCAACGGCCCTGCATTCTTCCTCAATCTTCTTCTTTTCTGAATTTTGCGTTCTACCTTATCCATTTTGTGCACGTTGGTTTAGCCTTTAGTAGTGCGTGTGAGTAAATAAATCGGTATAAAATGTTTGTTTTTCGAGGTAGAAGTTGTATAAAATGTGTATATTTATGTACCTACTGTTTATTGTATCAGTGGAATACATCAATATTACACATTTCATTGCGAAATAAGAGTTACAATGTGGTGTTTTATTTGTTAGAATTATGATTGAATAGAATTCAGTGAGCACTAACAACTGTCTCGCGTTGCTGAAGGACGTTATCGTTTAGTGAGAAAAAAAATCTCAAGTGCGCCCCCCTCAACAAATTCCTAGATCCGCCCCTGCGTCAATCTGGTAGCTCCGGCCTAACTATAATCCTTTCACCTCAACTAATTATGTCTACTTCCATCAAGGAATATGTTCTTTTTGTGGTATTAAGTTATTTTTGATGCCACCTCACTCACTTTTTCCCATACAATTTTTTATCATGCAGTCTTTATTTTATAAATATAATGTTTTGAAAATAGTTTTATACAATATAGTAATGTCTTCTCACATATTTACTCATTGATTGTCATTGAATGCTGGTACTTCTGGACCTTGTTCTCCCTTTACCAAAGTTTAAAATTAGCTATATGCTTCTTGATTCTTCTGAAATGAGCGTCCAAAGTTTTTTTTATAGACACACAAATTACCCACAGTTTTTCTGCAGCAAACCTTCACAAGCCAAAGTCAAGTCAAGACCAGGTCCACAAGCAGTAGCCGACCTTTCAGTTTCGTCCGAGAATTAATTTCATGGTTAAGACGGAACGTTTAAACATTTAATCCAATATATATATATATCTTCTAAAAATGCATGTCTCTAAATCCAAACAAACGGTAAAAATAATGTAGGCATTATGAATTAATTGAGAAATCATTTGTGATTAATCAAAACAATCTTACTTACAGCATTCAATTTTTTTACCAACAACAAACAATAACAGCAAAAAACACGTTATTGTTTTTTAGGGTTATGATTTCTGTAATGCTAATTGAATGACCCCGCACTGGAATTCCTTCAACCAAGGAGTTATATTGCTAATGCTGGAGGCAACCCTATTGAACGAAATTGTGAGCCGTTCTTTGTCAAACTTTGGTGAGGCAAAGAACAACTTGCTGAAATCGAACGAGTCGTCAAAGTGAATCGAACAAATACCTAATCATGGATTGGACATTAATAAACTTGTATTTATTATTTGCTCATAGTTTATCATCATCACGGCAAGTGTAGATGCATAAATCAAACGAAAAATGAATTTGTTCAAGCTCTAATTACTTTTATTCTTGTGATTTGCATGGGTAGATTCACTTATAGGAATAAAATAACCAATTAGGATAGTTAAAAGAACGAAAAATTGGCCTCACCAGTGTACCAACCTGACAAAATCACCGGCTCGCTTTCTCGACAAAAATAGTGAAGCAGTGTTACCTCCAGTTATACTAATAAACCTCCTTGCCTTCCAACATGCCCCTTGACAATCGTCTGAATGGTTTTTGTCAGCTGTTCCAGAGGAAATGTTTTTCTATGTGAACTGTACTATAGGTAGTACAGTAGATAATCTAACTAATTATGACCAAGGTATTTTTTCATCATCATTACCAGTGTCTGTATAGTTCTTTTGGTTTTGGTTGAATCTCGG
This sequence comes from Allygus modestus, assembly GCA_963675035.1. Lineage (NCBI taxonomy): Eukaryota > Metazoa > Arthropoda > Insecta > Hemiptera > Cicadellidae > Allygus > Allygus modestus. Next base: position 356,822,751 of record OY776111.1, on the reverse strand, counting down.
TGTAGTCGCCACCCCCCCCCCCCCCCCGATCGTCTTAATTATAGGTATGTAGGTTCACTTCATTCACTGTCACAACACTAGAGCTACTAAGGTTAAAGTTTATAGCTTATAACGGGGGGGGGGGAGGAGTAGCCACATTTGGGGGGAATAGCACCATGAGGCCTGGGCACCCCTGTGTATGATGGGCTTAAAACGCAATTCAGCAAAACGTCGATCACATAAGACTAACAAAATGAATAAATAATCAAAACAGCAAACGAACTATATGTACATATTGCATAAACGAGCAAAACAAACATACAAGCAATAAAGTGGAACGCCACCCCACGACCGCGCGACGAACGGAACGGATCCCCATGGATAAAAAATAAAATAGTACATAGTGACTTATGGACATAGTGTAATTGTACAAAAATATGTTTGTAGGATTTCTGGCCAATACATATATTTGTTTGTTTTATTAATTACATATGCCACGAATGAAGGGGATGCCACTTTTAGTGCCCCCACAGATCCCAAATCAGGCAAATATAGTTTAAAATACAGCATAAATCACACATTTATGAAATACCCCAAAAACATGAAAAGTCCCCATGTCTTTCGATAAAATCCGCCAAGAATTCGCCAAAAACATTAATCCGCCAAAAAATACCCCAAGACCAAAAACAAATCTTCCAATTTGGCGTAATTACGCCAACAACGGCAACGCTGTCGGTCTCATCTAGGGTACCACAGAGAAGAAAGAGTTAGGGTACATACTCTATGGGTTAGGCAGCGCAAACTGCCCAGGGTCCGCTTATTTAAAATTTAAAAACATTTCATTTATAAGTCATTTGTAGAAAATTTGATCACTTTCGTCTTATATTTTTTATTTAATTTTGCATTAAGTTTGCATTTATGAGTGATTTTTATATTTCTAAATTGGATTTATTACAATTTAGGTCAAACGTATTTTGCAAAATTATGAATTTATTTCTATGAGCTGACAGACATTTTATACTAGCGATAGCCCAGAGGTCAAAATTCGACCAAAAATAATTTTTCACCACACTACGCTGTAATCACCTGTTTTCGGAACGTCATTTGAATACCGAAAGTAGAGTTGTTTCCGCCCAAGGGCCGAAAGTCAGCTGATCTATTTAGCCAGTGTTGCCAACTTGTATTTAAGCGTTCACGACGTTACCTGGTTAATACGTGCATACTATTTTGTGTTCTTTGGTTGAAACACTGGAAAAATAACAATAAAATCCAAAACACTGTCCTATCGATGTTTTGTTTATTGGTTAATTGTTTTTAGTTCGAGATTGCATGAGGCCGGTCGTGTTTTATGACCGATCACATTTAACCCGTTAATAATTGTAGTATGGTGAAAAATAGCGTTCGCACCTCTGCCGAAAGGGTTTTGCATAGCCCTCGAACGATTTATGACCTCGACTTCGTCTCGGTCATAAAACACGATCTCGGGCCAGCAAAACGCCACTTTCGACCCTTGGTGCGAAGTATACTATTGCGTGAACCCAAAAAGGTATTCACGTATAACGGCTGTTTGCGTGATTGTTTCGCCCTATCCTGCGTGAGCAGTTAAACATAAACTTTTGAACCAGTGGCATTATGCTGAAACTTACGAAGGTACTTTGGTATTATACGGATGCCACTGTTTCTGGAGGTTAATTTTTACCGGATACAAAGGATAACTACATAATTCAAAAAAAGGTACTTTTATTGACTTACTGTAAAAATTTTACATCATTCTGATGAGCGGTCTTTGTGTTGTGCCTCCCAAAAGGCAGCGATGTCCGCTAGGATCGTGTTGAATACGTCGCCGCCGCTAGCAGCCACACCCGATCGCCATATGTACTCCGCCAAATATACAGCGCGCTGCGGCAGTTATGTTAGGATGGGTTATCATAAAAATACGTAAGGTTTCCTCTTCATTTCGAGGTAAATCCCACACCACAAGAACGTCACTCATTATGAAAACAAATGTAACGTAGTGCACGGCAATAAATCACTCATGACACTGACCCAGATACAGGCGGTGACAGGTGATGCGCGCGCTAATTGGTGGGGGTTTGGCGGCCGGAAGTATGACTCATCAGGTATCATTCGATTTTTAACGAAACAAGGAAAGTCCTACAATCATTTTTATGATAACCCATCCCAACATAACTGCCGCAGCGCGCTGTATAAGGGTGGCATCCGTATAATACCAAAGTACCCTTACGAATAACCTCTCTCCTATGTCTCCCTCTCCCCCTCGTTACACCCCCCTCTCAGAGGGTTTATTGTTTTATGTGGAATTAAGGTAGCTAACTAAAGGCTTTGCCATTCCAGTAGTAAGTTGTATTTTTATTTACATTATGCGTGAAACATCTGTTCTTGCTGTTGTGTAAGCATTTATTATTATTTCAACAACTGGAAAACAAACAATTCAATCAATTACTGTTCTTCCCACCGATTAGGTGATCACTTTTTCGTCTACAACATTTAGAGGTTGTGACGTCACGACAATATGAAACGGAACGACCAGAACCACCGAATCATCAACCGACCAACCGATTGTTTTATCGAATGAATCGTTGCTCACTGCCTGATGTATTGAAACTTTCGGATAAAGCGGCAGGCCTCGGTAGCCCAGTGGATACGGCGTCAGATCCACGATCGTGCGGTCCCGTGTTCAAATCTTACTTTTGATGTTTACTTTTTGAAATCTGAAATGTGTTTTAAAGATTACTTTAATTTGTTCGGGGTTAAATCTCACTTTTTTTGTTAACTTTTTTCGGTTTGACTTTTATTTACTTATACTAATCCCTTTATTTGTAATTATGTTGCACAACGAACAGCCACCATACAGCGCTCTGCGGAGTTAGGTTAAGTTAGGTTACTATAATTTTGTCGTGAACTGCAACCTAGTTGTTTGTTCACGTACATCAATTTTTAGATCCAATTTAACACTGTATCCACAACTTTTGATTTACCTTATATCTGCTTGAATTTTAATCGAATCACCATTTATGCTTTTCCACCACAAAACAATAACAATCGTAGTTGAAAGTTCATTCGATAAAACAAACAATCGGTTGATGATTCGGTGGTTCTGGTCGTGACGTCACAACCTCTAAATGTTGTAGACGAAAAAGTGCTCACCGTAAGATTAACATTGAAACTTTGAAAGTCTATGATTTATTTATTTTTTTACGGTTTGATTCTGTTGTCCGGGCAGGAGAAATATCAAAACTTTGATTGTTCAATACAATCCTAAAGAACATGAATCGCATTATATACTTTGTTCTGTCACTTTTTGATACTTAAGTTAAATTCCTTTTCCTATATTTTACTCCTGTTGTATATCATTATTTATTCTATGTGGTGTGGTAAGCATTTGGGGGGTATGCGTAGTGTGTTTGATCGTATATTTCCCTTAGAGGCGGCAAAATTTACCAGTTTTTCAACACTACTAAAACCATTGAGAAATCTTAAACTCATTCTATTCTGAAATAGGTCCTTAATAACATGAAACAATGTATAATACTAGCAGACTCGTTGCAGAAAAGAAAAAGAGGGAAAGTTTTGTGCTTGCTCATTAATATAAAGATATGTTTATCTTTCATATTTTAGTTTAGTAACTATGGCGTCAAAAGTAGATAATATATTAAATATAAATATAATTGCTATTATTATTTTCTTGATCTAGTTTATTTTATAAATGTATAGTGACGCAGAAATAAATTCTGGTCCATGCCTAAACTTGCCACCCCGAAAGTAAATAATATAAAAATCACTACGTAAACCACCCAAATACTTTCTATTCCACATATAGGTAGGCAGAGCTCTGTAGGCAGAGCACCACTGGCTAAATATATGTTTAACTACGATACCACGCTATCCACTCTTAATTGGAAATGGTACACTATCCTGCTCAAGAAATAAGTAGAAAGCATGCCGCACCAACCGTAGGAAAATTATAAACAGACAAAATAAGCGTTCCATTTAAAACCATAGATAACCCAGCACAGTTAAAGCTGCCGTCTCTTTCTAAACAACCTCAATTTAAATGGACGTGCACACCTCCACTCCTGCGGAGGTTATCGGGGTGGCCGGGCGTTATTTCAGTGATCGGCCGGTGTTTATTTTATATAGAACATGAAGCATATAGTCTACATAAGCGCACGCCTACGGGCCCGCAGCTCACAAGAAACCGCATGGGCCTAGTAAGAAAAGGTTGGCAATCTGGACAGTGGGTGGGAGAGGGCCCGCACCACAGGTAGGCCTACAGATCAGAAATCCAACCCGGACTGGTAGAAACCATTGTTTTTCTAAGGCTTAGTTGGCCCAGTGATTTATTTTTTTGTTTACAGTTTGATTTTATTGTCCGGGCGGAAGAAATATCGAAACTTTGATTGTTTAATACAATCCTAAAGAACATGAATCGCATTATATACATTGTTTTGTTATTTTTTACACTTAAGTTGAATTTGTTTTCTATTTTTACTCGTGTTGTATATCATTATTTGTTCTATGACGTGTGGAAAGCATTTTGGGGGTATACGTAGTGTGTTTGATCGTATATTTACCTTCGGGGCGGCAATATTTACCAGTTTTCCAACACTAATAAAACCATTGAGAAATGTTAAACTTATTATATTCTGAAATAGGCCCGTAATAACTTGAAACAATATATAATACTAGCAGTCCCGTGCGGCTTAGTCCGCATAAACGATGGCTTAAACAGTATTAAACATCAAGTTAAAGTTATACTTGTGTGCGCTGCTTAGTGTCCTGTTCTTCGCACAAGTATCTTAAAAAACCTAGAAGTTGTATTTGAGCTTTAGAGACCCGTGAAGCGTAGCCCAAAGAGATGATTTGTTTAACGTGAATAAACCTATCCATAACCTACATACATTCACTACCTTCATATAAAATTTCAACTCAATTATCAACTCGTTAAGGTTTTTTCAAGTTACACCGGAACATACATGACGACGAATACCTGCTTCAGCACACCGTAAAAGACAGGGGCAGAGCCCTAAAATATTTGGTGAACGGAAATAGGCTTATGTTATACTCTGGATATATTTTTTATACTCTTGGAATAACATGGGAACAGCCTACTTTAAAAACCCTTGGGGCAGAGCCCTCCAGCCAAATTGGTTTCACAACCACATGCTTTTACTATTTTAGGCCTAAGGAATTAGTGTACAAAATTTTAGCGTGCTGGCTATATCGGAAGACTGGGGATTAGAGGGGAGTGTGTAATCCAGTTGTCAGGGGCACCCTAAAACAATTGCGAAACGGGCGAATTTTTACCCTGGCTTATTAACTTTTAGAAAAAGAAACATCTGGTTGTGTCACTGTCTGGTTAAAATATTCAATGTCCATAACAATAACATTGGTAATTTGACAACCCGTGGGGCAGAGCCTTGTGGTAAAATCAGAATCAAAACCCTTTAATTTTCCTATTTAAGACCGAAAGAGTTGTGCCAAATTTCAGCCTTCTAGCTAGATAAAATTTTTTCGAGTTATTGAGGAGTGAGTCAGTTGTCAGGGGGGGGGGGTTGGAGCCCGAAAATATTTGTGGAACGGGAATAGGCTAATGTTTTACTTAGTATATACGCTTTTCAAATAAGTAGTATATGTTTAGTGCTACGATTTCAATGTCTATAACTATAAACATGGAAACTTTGACAACCCGTGTGGCAGAACCCTATGGAAGGTAGGTGTCAAAACCCTATACTTGTCCAGCTGAAGATCTAAAGAGTTACTGTACCAAATTTCAGCCTTCTAGCTAGATCGGAAGATTGAGATCTTGAGATGTAGTGATAAGTGAGTAAGCCAGTTGTCAGGGGGCGCAGCATATTACTTCTTTACTCTGGCTTATTAGCTTTTCAAAAAAGTAACATCTGTTCATGCCACCATCTGGTACTACAAATTCAATGTCCATAAAAATAATATGGGAACTTTGACAACATGGGGGCAGAGCCCTGCGATAAAATCTGTATCAAAAATGGTTAAAATTGAATTTTTAAGTCAGGGGTGTGGAGTCCTAAAAGATTTTGGAACGAGGATAGGCTTACGTTTTGATTTGATATATTTGTTCCTACCAAATCCAAGCCCAAAAGATCCGGTACTGGCCATAAGATCGCAATAAACGTCACTAGGGCACAGTTATCTACGATGTTTTAAAACTCAGCATTTATTGCACATCTAAAAGCACAGGGGGAACCACCATGAAAAGATTTCAGCTTCATAATTATAGTTGTGCTTTAAGATACAGTGATCACTAAGTTAGTGTGATTGAGTGGCATTTGGTAAATAAATAAAACCTACACTTGAACCATACTGACCCAAACTGTAAAAAATATTCATAACAAATTAAGTAAACTATGACAGTTGTGTGTTCTGCATTCTGTGGATGGCCCGTGTGTAACTACTACGAATCAAGATCAGGTGTTTGAATTTCAGTGTCCATAAGGAATACATGGTAACTTTAAAACTCCGTGGGGCATAGCCCTACAGTTGAATCTGTATGAAAACTCTCTAACTTTCCTATTTTAGACCTACAGAATCAATGTACCAAATTTCGCCACTCTAGCATGACGGGAAGTTGGAGATTTAGTAATGAGTCAGTGAGGGCTTTGGCTTTTATATGTTAAGTCTAGGAGGCCGGGGCTTACGATAACTAACGGGCCTGCATACATTTATGGTCACGTGACTCTCTGTGCCCAACTTGCAGCTGTTAATCCCATATAAAAGCATTGAGAAAACCTGACTGCCGCCAGTATTTCCCACCTCTTTAACACAGGAATCGCAAAATATATAAGTTTTGTATATCATTATTTACTGCATTAAAATAGAAATACAGTGATACCAATATTGTACTCATTTTCCCAATGTAAAATAGACTTTTCTTATTTACAAAAACATGTCCTTCATTATTTACGATAAGCTAAGGTTGTTTTTGTAAGGGGTACTTATCCGACATTTCTGATCCAATTTTGACAGTTGAGCTATCACGAGAATCCTCTCAATCCATAGTAGTGCAGAGTTGTTTTAAATTGTTTATACTAACATTCTGATGGGCAAAGGTCGGCCTCAAAGTTTTTATTTCAACCATCAACCGTTAAATCAAAAACAGAAGACACAAAAACAGTTGATTTTAGTTGTATAACGTTCTGAAAAGTGTAAACAAATGACAAGTTTCAAAAAGCGTAAAATATAGTATTCAAAGAATAATTTGAAATAAGATGGAAACGGATTCATTTTGTTCGCCATTTTATCCAGATTCATACTTTTAGTGTCTCGTAAATTAGTTTATAATTTGATTCCGAGAAGATCGAAAATAAGTGAGGAGGGTCGTGTTTTTACAATGTTGTCTAATGGGATATTCGGTTGCTGATCGGCCGCACAGAGTCACGTGACTTTAGTGGAAGGGGGAAGTTTGCAGGCCCATTAGTTATCGTCGGCCCCGAGGAGGCCCGTATAGCGGCTTCGTCCACGTAAACTATGACAGTTGCTGCCTTCTGTGGTTAACCCGTGGAACTACTACGAATCAAGATCAGCTGTTTGTATTTTCATTAGCTCAAACCAAAGTGAATGTCCATAAGGAATACTTTGGTAACTTTGCAGCCCCGTGTGGCAAAGCCCTATACTTGAATCAGTATGAAAACACTTGAACTTTCCTATTTTAGGAACAAATGTATATATATATAAAAAAAAAACTTTTAGGTCTCTTACTTCGTAATGTTTCTGAAATTTTCCAACGGTTTATTTTGATTGTTTTATTCCAATCGGATTAAAATTTTACCATTTCATTGGGAAAATATCTTACTGTATAGTAATTCCAACTAAGAATTAATAAGAGACCCTAGTTTAAATGTTTTAGATAAATAGTTGCGGTCATTATTTGTATTGACCGGCATTTCAAATGTATAATTAATTTCAATTTATTTGTTTTTCCATGTGGGATTCATCAATGCAAACATTTAAAATCCATGCAGATAAATAAATATAAAATTCAATATTTCATAATGCAATAAATAGGTCACTAATTTAGTAAAGCTCACTTCTCCAGTAACAGATGGTTTATGGATTGCGCAAAGCAGTGTTTTGAACCACTAGGCTCGTGGACCATAATCAGAGTTGTTTAAGATATAACCAGGAATTAGTCAAGTAATCACGAATTTTAATTTACTAATTAGTGCATTGTTTGAAATATACATAAAATCTTTGCAAGGTTGACTATAATAACTAAAATTAAGGTACTGCAATATCTTATTTTATATAAGAAACATGCCAATCATACAATATCATGTTTACGTGTTTGATCCTTGATTATAGTAACAGCTACCATAATGGTTATTACTTGATATTTGTGTAAAATTGATTTACCCCTCACATGTCAATTGACAGAAAATTGTGTCAATTAACAGAACCTATAATATGTGTGTAATATGTCGGTAAAACTACACATGTAATTTAACATAAATATTGCGTCAATTGGCGTCAGATAGCTTTTGGTTTCTATAACTTTTTGATCACTTATCTACAGCAAGCTCTAGTCATTATTATATGTACTGTCCAAACCGTTCTTCCAAATCATCAGTTTGTTTTTACCCAAATAATACATAGTGATATCGTAAATAATGTTTGAAGTAGATTACAATATATATCAAAGCTTGTAAAGTATGCCCTAGAGCAAGTTGTGTCTAATGAGTTTGCCGTAGTTATAGTAATTTCTTGGAATAAGTAGCTCTGAGGATGAACTTGAAGGCACATTCTGGAAACGAGTAGGATACGCAACGAGAGTCAGTTTTACACGATCATTTTTGTCATTAATATAGAATCGGGACGAGTAACAGCAATTTATCGCTCAATTAACCGTCATCAAAGTGTGAAAGGCGCACTACTGATAATTTTGATAGAGAAAAGTCTGCTAGGGGAATCGCGTATATCCACATCTGTTTCCGGGTCTCGTCCTTTGGAAATTGAAATGTAGACACATTTGACACATTTGAAGATTCACGGTTTGAATAATTACTGAAAAACACATGAAAACAACATCTAGAAAGGCATCACTACCAGATTTTTTAAAATTGTATATTGTGAAAACTGATTAACTAGCACATTTTTATTATTGCATTCTCGTACAAATAATTGAACGCTTTTAGTTGACCAGTCGTCTCGTGTAGTAAAAACTGTATTGTGGTTTTCTAAGAAAAGAGGAAAACAAACGACAAACATTACGACATTGCCTTCGCGTATGATGACGTAATGCCGAGCAGCATTACAGCCTGTTTATTTAGTGTAGTGTTGCCTTGCATGGGGGTGACTTAGTGAGTCAGAATTCGTGTATTTATGATATTGTATAAAAGTGAGTCAGAATTCGTGTAGTGGAGATTTACCTGAGTCAAGATTGCGGTTGAACGTATAAAAGTGAGTCAGGATTCGTGCCGTCGAGTCACCTGAGTCAAGATTACTGTTAAAAATCTAATTTTGAGTCATGTCGAGTCAGAATCATCCCAAGAACTTATATATATATATATATATATATATATATATATATATATATATATATAGTTATATATACATATATATAGTTATACTAGGGGATTGTAGGGGCAAAAGCCCCTAAAAAACCAAAATACATAAATTTTTTATCAACCTTCATTGGTCATTTATAAATAAGCACTGATTTTCTAGCATTATAATATAATATTATTATACTGTCTTATGTTTTTAATAAAATGTCCATTCCTAAACAACTATACATTGCTGTAGTTTAAAAGTAAACAAACTGAATAAGTACAGCTGGTATCAATATCAAAGGCTAATTTAACTCTGTGGCACAGCTGTTTTAATTTCAAAAGATGTAAACAAATTAAACCCCATGTTGTTTTAATGGGAAAAGTTTTATTCTGTTGCGAATTTATGGTAAAAAAATAAGAAAAATGAATAGTTTTCCCTCAAAATTCACGTCAAGACCTTTAAAATGATACCCCTCCCATCCTTCTACGGCCATCCAGTCACTCACAATTTCTTTACAAAAATTTGACTTACGGAATTATATATAGAGATATATATCTACATATATATATATATATATCCGTTCCACGATAATTTGAGTAAAATACCCCCGTCGCAGCAAACCTGCGTACTCAGCAATTTCCAATGCATAATAATATCTTAATACCACGTAAAGCTGGATAGTAAGTTTCATAAACATTTATTCACAAATAAGCAATATATACAATTTGAATTATTCTCCATAAGCATAACACTGGGAATGAGTATGTAGGTTTGTTGCAACAAGGAACACAAAATATGGGTTTTCATGCAAATATCAATATAAATCACCTAGGTAAAACCACATCCCAAGTTTCATCAGTATACAATCATAAATAAGTGATATATACCATTTTGATTTTTCTCCTTAAGAATAACATGGGGGATGATTACGCAGGTTTGCTGCAGCAAGGAACACAAAAAATGGTTGTTTTTATAAATATTAATATAACTCAACAAGGTGAAGCCAGATACCAAGTTTTATTAAATTATGTTCATAACTAAGGGAGACATTACATTTTACTTATTCTCCATAAGAATAACATGGGGGCTGAGTATGCAGGTTTGCTGCTACGGGAATAATCGGTAAAAATTGCTGTTTTGTGCAAATAACAATAGACCACAACCAGTTGAAGCCGTATACCAAGTTTAATTAGTATCCGTTCATAAATAAGCAGGATATAAAATTGTTCTTATTCTCCATAAGAATGGCATTGGACAACGTATTGTGTTTAGCACTTTCAATGTCTCTACCAAATTTCATTCAAATCGGACCATTTTTATGAGAGTTATCACACCCATGGACACACACACATATATATATATATATATATATATATATATACAGTTTCAAACGAATGGTGTTTTTGGGGTCTGGGGACCTCAAACGAAAAGTTATCATGGTCCCGGGCCTAGGTCTTGCCATGCCGACTACGGTAATAGCTTCTTCCCTATAGGGGAAATTCGCTAAAACATCCGATTTCGATGAAATTTGGCTCAAATGTGTAAAGTGACATTCATGACTTTAAGTTCGAAAACCAGAAAAATCGGACAATGGTTTTAGGTGGTTTTTGGGGGTTTTAAATTTTCAACAAATCAGTTTTTAGCACTTTTCACCCTAAAATTTTTAAAACACTCAGTTTTGGTTTTAAGTATTTTATAGAGCTTAAAAACCAAATAATATAGTATTTTAAATTATTAACCTAGGTTAAGTGGTTGCGAAGAAAATCCAAAAAACCTGCTCATAAAATCTCCCATGTTAATCTTATAGGAAAAAGGTTTTTGGCTTTTTCTCAGTTTATTTTAATGTAAACTTCTCATTTGCTTTTAACAATCAATTCAGCTCTACAAAACAATCATTTTGGTGTTTAGATTGTGATTCTATGTCCAACCGTTGCAGAGATATTCAAAGTGCTAAACACGGTACGTCCAATTTTATCCTTATGGAGAACAAATAAAATTTGATATCTCGATTATTTATTAACCTAGTTTGGCTAAAATCAGTGAAATTGGACCAAACACCAAAGTCAGTTTTTTCTGGTTTTATATATGTAAACTATACAAAGAATCAAATTTGGAACCTATATATGGTAATTATACATACAATAGTTTAAGGCTATAACATATACAAAAATCAGACAAATCGGACCATAAATACCAAAGTTAGTTTTTTAGCCTGATTTTGGAAATTAATTTTTAAAAATATAGGGGAAGAATTGGGTTTTGAAAAATTTATTTAATATAGGCAGGGGTTGGACACTAGTATAGGCTAAAGATGAAATTTGTATAGATTTAGGATCAGGCTAGTGCGCAATTTTTGATCCCTATGTGATTCTTATGGGAAAAAGTATGATATGGCTTCATCTGGTTGTGGTTTATTGTTGTTTGCACAAAAAAACAATTTTTCGCCTATGGGTCCCGTAGCAGCAAACCTAGGTACTCGGTCCCCATGTTATTCTTATGGAAAATACTTATAATGTTATATATCGCTTATTTATGAATGTACATGGATGAAACTTGGTATATGTGACTTCACTAAGATGAGTTCTATTGATATTTGCATAAAAACCCATTATTTTATGTGCCTTGTTGCAGCAAACCTGCGTACTCATCCCCAATGTTATTCTTATGGAGAATAATTAATATTTTAAATATTGCTTGTTTGTGAATACATTTCTTATGAATCCTGTTAAGTGTTGTAATGTTTATGTTATATATTCATTGGAAATTCGCTGAGTTTGCAGGTTTGCTGCGACGGGGGTATTCATATCTTCATGTAGTTTTAGCGAATTTCCCCTATAGGGAAGAAGCTATTACCATAGGTCTCATGGTAAGACTTAAGCCCGAGACCATGATAACTTTTCATTTTGAGGTCCCCAGATGCCAAAAACACCATTCGTTCAAATTTTTATATATGAATACGATAACTCTCGTAAAAAAGGTCCGATCTTAATGAAATTTGGTACAAATGTGTAAAGTACCATTTATTTGAATGAGTACGAAAACCAGATGAATCTCACCATCCAAAGGGGGGTTTTTGGGGGGTTTTGTACCCCAAAAATGTGTTTTTTGGGGTTTTCACATTTAATTTTAATTTAAATCAAATTTTAATTTATACCATTGAATTCAGCTTAAAAAAACAAACAATTAGGTATTTTGATCATTGCTCTACGTCAATTGGTTACCGAGATATTGAGAGTGCTAAACACAGTACGTTGTACAATGTTAATCTTATCCGTAAGCACGATAACTCTCGTAAAAAAGGTCCGATCTTAATGAAATTTGGTAAAAATGTGTAAAGTACCATTTATTTGAATGAGTACGAAAACCAGATGAATCTCACCATCCAAAGGGGGGTTTTTGGGGGGTTTTGTACCCCAAAAATGTGTTTTTTGGGGTTTTCACATTTAATTTTAATTTAAATCAAATTTTAATTTATACCATTGAATTCAGCTTAAAAAAAACAAACAATTTGGTATTTTGATCATTGCTCTACGTCAATTGGTTACCGAGATATTCAGAGTGCTAAACACAGTACGTTGTACAATGTTAATCTTATGGAGAATAAGTAAAATTGCATATTTCGCTTATTTATGAACATAAACTGGCGAAATTTGGTATATGGCTTCATCTGATTATGGTTTATTGTTGTTTGCACAAAAAAAAATTTTTCGCCTATTTCTCCTGTAGCAGCAAACCTAGGTACTTGGTCCCCATGTTATTCTTATGGAAAATACTTAAAATGTTATATAACGCTTATTTATGAATGTATATGGATGAAACTTGGTATGTGACTTCACTAAGATGAGTTCTATTGATATTTGCATAAAAACCCATTATTTTATGTGCCTTGTTGCAGCAAACTTGCGTACTCATTCCCAATGTTATTCTTATGGAGAATAATTAATATTTTAAATATTACAGTTTTGTGAATACATTTCTTATGAATCCTGTTAAGTGTTATAATGTGTTATGTTATATATTCATTGGAAATTCGCTGAGTATGCAGTTTTGCTGCGGGGGTATTATTACTCCTATAATACCCCAATACCGATTTTTGATCCTGACGGTACATCCTCCTAAGCTTACAATGCACAGCATTGCCATCCCAGTACTGCATTTAAATAGAACCAGGTGCATATCAGAACAGCCAAAAAACTGAATATTTTCAATCTTGCTTAAAATGTCACAAATCTTTGTTTAAACCCGTTATTTTATTGTTTTAAGTTTTTATTGGGGAAATTCACTTCCCTAACGTCAGCGTGCTGCGTGCCAACTCGTTTATCAACTTGTCCTGATAAAACTTGGTATATTGCTTCATATCATTGTGAACTATTGAAATTTTCACATAAAAACATTTGTTGGCCAATAGATCCCGTAGCAGCAAACCTGCGTACTCAGCCCCCATGTTATTCTTAAGGAGAATAAGTAACGTGTTATCTCCCTTAATTATGAACTTAAATTAAGTAAATTTGGTATGTGGCTTTACCTAGTTGAGTTATATTGATATTTGTATAAACCCCCATTTTTGTGTTCCTTGATTTAGCAAACCTACATACTCAGCCGCCATGTTACTCTTATATGGATAATAATTAAAATGTCATAAATCGTTTATTTATGAATGCATATTGATGAAACTTGATATGTGGCTTTATGTAGCATTAAGATACATATATATGCATTGGAAATTTACTGAGTACGCAGGTTTGCTGCTACAGGGGTATTTTTCCTTGTATATTGTTTTCAATATGGTTCTTTGTTGTGCAGACCCCTAGGCACGCGGCTATGTAGCTTATGCTTAAACCCGGTCCTGGGGCCAGGGTTGGTATATATTTGGCATGCTATAGCACAACTTCCTATTGGTACCGACTAACTTCTAATCATGGCCTGATTTAAGCTTAGGCTACATAGGCGCGCACCTAGGGACCCGCGTCATGAGGGGGCCCACACCACACAATAAGCATATACAAAAGCCTTAAACAAGCACAAAAAAATTGCCTAAAACTGACTGACCTGGGTGGTATGGGCCCGCACCACTGGTTGCGCCTAGGGGCTTACAGTTCTTAAATCCGGCCTGGTGCTATGTGGGGTACGACTTGGGACAGAAGGAGACAATAATACTGCGTGGACTTGTGGGTGCCACGGGCTCCCTGATTGGTGGAATTGGATAAAGTGAGTTTTTTTTACTAAGCTGCTGTGGGATAATGATAATTATGTTTCAAAACCTTATTTTCAACTGTTATAAGCCACGGTTACAACCCGCTCTTGCTTTAAACACAGTGATATGAATAATGTAATACTGCCAAAGATTGGATGGTGTGGCCTTTACATCTGTAAAATACCGTCCTGATTACATTATTCTTTACAGTATTCTGTGAGTTATTGATCTATTCCCCTCAAATTTATTCTCATAAGGAGTGTTACGGTGGTGCATTTAGAGGCAAATAAATGTTTTTACAAATGATAATCATTGTGATTTCAAAATAGATTATATTAATAGAATAATAAATCATTAACAATATTTTAAAAGATAACTGTATTTACTATAGTATGAAAAGATAAGTAAAGATGTGTTGTATGAGGCTTTGATTTGCAGATTTTTTCTTAACCTATCTTATCAGTACAAAATTTACCTCATTCTTATTTTCTTGGAGAATTCAGTTTTTATATTTTTTATTTCTAAGTTAACTTACTTGCCTAGTTATTTTAATATAATTAAAATTGTAAAAACTCTTAATCAAAAGTAATAACTCTTGATTCGACGATAATCATGAAAACTCAAAATTCGCGGTAAAATTGTAGCAGAGACTTTCGGCGCGGAGTCAGCAGAGCCGCCGAGCCGAGAGCCGAGAGTCTAGCCTGTTGTAGTTATGCCAATCGCGTAGTCAGTTGATCAAAGCAGTTTAGTGATGTGTGAGTATAAGTACATTTTAAAATTGTTTATAATATGTAAAAAAGCTTTATCTGCCACTTTTAAATTCTTAATTTTATTTTCATTATATGTACGTATATTTATTGTGCCCATGTTTGTTATAATTCCAAAATCAGTTCTCTATAGCAACCACTTTATTGGTTTTTACTTGTTCTTATCTCAAAGTGAATAAAATTGTTTTGTGTGTGTGTATTATTACTTAGATTGAGTCATTTAATAAGTATTAAGAGAAACGATAATTTGTAAAGTTTGTATTTCTAATTTGTCTTGTACAAGATATAGAAAATCCATGGTTGAGAATAAAAGAAGGTTAGTGTTATTTCATGTGGACAGAAGGACCTGCCTAGTTTCCATTGTGGTATTATTTGCTCAGTAACGTTTGGTTGAACACAGAAATAAGTTGATATTATCTCGCAACAGAACCTGGAATTGTTGTGGATTTAATATATGCTTACATTAATCTACAAACTATTTTTATAAAAGACAACTTAGGAAAATGTCTCTGAGACTTACACTTTATAGCTAGCATTAAAATCTAGGCTGTGTGAATTTAAATCATTTACAGTACTTATTTGAAATGTTTGTTAGGGTAACAGACTGTACGGGCTCTAATTTGACGTACGCTATTTTTAAAGTTCTATCAATCTAGGTCTAAAATTTTAAACCCTAGATAATTTTATCATAGGCCTATAGCCTTGTTTTGTTACTACAGTCTAATGGGATATAGTAACACTGTACGGTTGTAATTTTATTGCCAAGTAAGCCTATTCTACTTTGATTATTTCAGGCTTTCCTGTACCTATGTACTACACTAGTTTTCTCCTAATCTAAAATATAACATTACATACATGATACATGATGACTGCGTCCGTAGTCCTTTGTGGCGAGGAATTGGACAGGTCAAGTTTATCTTAGCAAAGAATAACTGAGCCTACGGGTACTTAATCTATGTTGTTACCATTGAGGTACTGGTAACTGTCAATGTTTTAAAAGGTTGACTCAACCAGATATTTTTTAACTTCAGATATGAATTTTGAAATTTGTTGAATCCCAAGTAATTTTTCTGCAAGGCCTGAAACAGTTTCAATCCAATGTAATTGAGCTTATGTTCAAAGGCGGTTAGTTATTGTTGAACTGCATGTTTTCCTTTTTTTCGGGTATTATATAAGCATGATCTGTGAAAATTGGCATTATATTCTGAGTTTTTATGTTGCAAACTGATTCAAAGATTAAAAGAGAGGGGACTGTGAGAAGGCCAAGTTGACCCTATTTGTCAACAAATCTAGGTAATAGGCCTAAGTTAGGTTTATGTCGAGGCTTATTATATTATTTCCTGGAGATTATGCCAATAAGAATGCTCTCATTGCATGCATTAACTTAGGTCTACATGTTTGGCTCGGTGTCCTTAGGTTGACCAACTGAATAACTTGTATGTAATATGAAAATCAAATGAGCCTATAGCTAGGCCAAAGACCTTGAATTAAATTGGAAGTTAGCCACCCTATCAATCAATGACTTAAAAATTAGACCTATGCTTGGTAAAAAGAATTAAACTCCCTTCTTGTAATAACATTTGCTAACTTTTATAACAGTTCTAGTTTCAAACCCTCCACATTCCTTACATATTTTGCTGCCTGATTTCAGCATTCGATAGTTATCTAATTGCCACTGGGCTGTGGTAGTGAGGTTAGGTCCTGCCATTGTCTTTAGGTCTAAGTCAGGGGTCTCCAACCTAAGGCCTGCGAGCCACATCCGGCCCACCAACAGTTGTCAACCGGCCCGCGGTTAACTCAAATTTAAATATATTAATTGGTATTAAATATAGGTATTAATGAACATTTTATTCAATAACTTTTTTGAATAATGATAAATGTATAATTGTATTCAATATTCGAAGTTTTACTGTCAACATCTGGTAAAGTTCTCATATCAGTCGCCTCCAATCCCGTACTCTTTAAGGGGGTATTCCATATCCCCCAACCCCCTGAATGTTATTGGCCCGCTTGATCTCCAACGATTTATCATCTGACCCTTTGGGTAAATAGGTTGGAGACCCCTGGTCTAAGTATATCACAATTTTAACCGTTTTATGTTAATTTACTATCAACATTTCAGTAACTTCTTGTGATTAATGCCTCAACTGTCGGATGTTTTTAGGCTATCACTCTTGTTATGAAGTTATAAGTCATTGAGCTACACTTTACTTTTACCTTAACCCACAACAAATTAAGTTATTGATGAGCACACAGTCCTTACTGCCCCCATTGTGGGCAGTATACATATTTCACACACTTAGATCATCTGGTACCTATAAGTTAATTGACTCCCATCTTATTATTTAAAAATTGATGTTTTATTTAACTTATGATGGTTTTACTTTTTAGGCCTGTCAGATTTGAAATAATAACTATATTTGAACTTTCTTCCACTGTACCACAATCACCTTTAGGGTACTTTGGTATTATACGGATGCCACCCTTATACAGCGCGCTGCGGCGGTTATGTTAGGATGGGTTATCATAAAAGTGATTGTAGGACTTTCCTTGTTTCGTTACGAATCGAACAATACCTGATGAGTCATACTTCCGGCCGCCAAACCCCCTCCAAATAGGCCAAGGTCAGGTCGTTGACTGGAGCGCGCGCATCACCTGTCACCGCCTGTATCTGGTTCAGTGTCATGAGTGATTTATTGCCGTGCACTACGTTACATTTGTTTTCATAATGAGTGACGTACTTTTGGTGTGGGATTTACCTCGAAATGACAAGGAAAGTCCTACAATCATTTTTATGATAACCCATCCTAACATAACTGCCGCAGCGCGCTGTATAAGGGTGATCGGGTGTGGCTGCTAGCGGCAGCGACGCATTCAACACGATCCTGGCGGACATCGCTGCCTTTAGGGAGGCACAACACAAATACCGCTCATCAGAATGATGTAAAATTTGTACAGTAAGTCATTAAAAGTACATTTTGTCGAATTATGTAGTTATCCTTTGTATCCGGTAAAAATTTAACCTCCAAAAAAAGTGGCATCCGTATAATACCAAAGTACCAACTTTAGTTAGGCTAATCATGATTTTTAAAAATGTATCAAATCATGATATATAATTTGATTAATATATATCATACATAAATACATAAATGCTGTCAAAAGTATTTTCTTCTTTTAGATAATTTATTTCTCTAAAGATTAGTGGCAAAACTTAAGTAAATTGAGCGATAATTGTTGCTGTAGTGACAATTTTAGTAAAAGTCTACATTTATGTAATTTTTCTTAGGAAACTGAACGGTTTGTCAGGTGGCAAATTTCAGGTAAACCAATGGGTTAAAATGTGCATAGGACCTATCCCATCTTTGTGGCCGTCTAATAATATACGTAGCTCTTACTTTTATTGTGTAAATTTTAATTTAACCCTTAGCACTCTGACAATGTGCGGAAAACTCCCGACGTCCGAAATTAATCTTACTGAAATTAATCCACATAACAACTGTGAAGTATCGCTATGTTGTCAGTAATGATTCACTCTACACCTTTTAGCGAATTTCCCCTATAGGGAAGAAGCTATTACCGTAGTCGGCATGGTAAGACCTAGGCCCGGGACCATGATAACTTTTCATTTTGAGGTCCCCAGACCCCAAAAACACCATTCGTTCAAAACTGTATATATATATATATATATATATTTATATATATATATATTTATATATATATATATATTTATATATATATATATATATTTATATATATATATATATGTGTGTCCGTGAGCACGATAACTCTCGTAAAAATTATCCGATTTTGATGAAATTTGGTATAAACGTGTAAAGCAACATTTATGTCTTTAAGTTCGAAAACCAGCCAGATCGCTCTATCCAAAAGGGTATTTTGGGGGGGTTTTGTACCCCAAAAATGGGTTTTTTGAATTTTTTATATTTAATTTTGGAAATAGTCAAATTTTAGTTTTTTCCATTGGATTCAGTTTAAAAAACACACAATTTGGTATTTTGATCATTTCTCTACGTCAATTGGTTACCGAGATATTGAAAGTGCTAAACACAGTACGTTGTCTAATGTTATTCTTATGGAGGAAAATACAAATTTTATATCTCGCTTATTTATGAACATATACTGACAAAACTTGGTATACGGCTTCATCTGGTTGTGAACCATTGATATTTGCTCAAAAAAACAATTTTTTGCCAAAGGCTTCCGTAGCAGCAAACCTGCGTACTCAACCCCATGTTATTCTTATGGAGAATAAGTAACGTGTTATCTCCCTTAATTATGACAATAAATTAATGAAATTTGGTATGTGACTTCACCTAGTTGAGTCATATTGATATTAGCATAAAACCCCATTTTTTGTGTTCCTTGCTTCAGCAAACCTGCATACTCTGCCGCCATGTTATTCTTATGGAGAATAATTAAAATGTAATAAATTGTTTATTTATGAATGTATATTGATGAAACTTGGTATGTAGCTTTATGTGGTATTAAGATAAATATATATGCATTGTAAATTCGCTAAGTACGCAGGTTTGCTGCTACGGGGGTATTTTTGTGTATAATGAGTTATTTTGGTGTCTGTGGGAATACGATGATCTGCTAATTTTGTTCTTTACATTGACACGTTTTGTTGTTATTTCAAGTTGTTGGTTATGTTTGTTTGCGTATATTCAGTTTATATTTGGTCTAAAATGAATGACAGTAATATAACTTCTAAAGAAGGACTTTATAATCGCCGATGCGACGTTCACCTTGCCTAGCCGACGTAGGCCTAGGCCTTAGGCTAAGACCTAAGTTGTAGTTATTTTTATATTTGTTACCGTTGGAAGTTTTAAGACATTTTATGTTATAGTTTGAATTGTACAACAAAGTTGCAGTAGATTTTATGGAGAAAATAATTTGTATAATTATTTATTTGTTGTGTTATGAAAAAGTTAAAATTTGGACGACCGCTGGTAAATAAGCCTAATACAATTTTCCTTATTTTCCCTTCTACTTCCTTGTTTTTGGAGATAACTTAAGTGCATGGAATTTGGTGTGAATGTTTACATCTAAATGGGGAATCTGAAAATACCATTATTGTATACCTAAAGGATTAATTATTTTTTTTTTAGTTACAAGATTTCAAAGTCAACTTTTATAAATGTTTTAAGGCTATAATTTTGATGGGTATAAATACAAAATAATTATTTTTCATTTTCTTTTTAGGCTAAAATATTGTTTTATTATGTACAGATTTATAAGGAATAACTTAGAACAAAACAAAAAGTAATGCTTTAGGCATCTGGTAAAACAAAAAGATACACATTTGTTTCTAAACCCTTGCAAAATTGGTCAGAGTTTTTCGCGATAACCAACATTTTTTAGCTGGAGTGCAAAGGGTTAATCTGTTTTCCTATTTCAGGTTTTAAAATAATGTATGGCTATTGCACAAAATATTTCCAGCTGTGCAGTAGCCTATCTCAAAATTTACATGTAAGGCCGGGTTCACTCGAGCTTGAGAAGATGACACAGTGTCGACGCAGCGTTGCGGCAAAATGTCAGTTCAAACCTAGCGCTAGTTTGGGCGTCGACACGGCGTTCGATCATTGTTGACCACTCTGTCTTCAGTTCACAATAGATGTGTGTGTGCACAATAAAACACCTTGTTTTTGCCTTCTTTGTTAGCGAATTTCCCTTAGCCTATAGGGAAGAAGCTATTACTATAGTCAGCATGGTAAGACCTAGGCCCGGGACCATGATAACTTTTCGTTTTGAGGTCCCCAGATGCCAAAAAACCATTCGTTCAAAACTGTATATATATATATATATATATATATATATATATATATATATATATATATATATATATATGTCCGTGAGCACGATAACTCTCGTAAAAATAGACGATTTTGACAAAATTTTGTATAAATGTGTAAAGCAGCATTTATGACTTTAAGTTCGAAAACCAGACAGATCGACCTATCCGAACGGGTATTTTGGGTTTTTTTTACCCCAAAAAAAGTTTTACATAGGCCCTATAATTTTTTGACATAATTTTTTAGATATAATTTTTGAAAAAAGCCAAATTTTAATTTTTCCATTGGAGTCAGCTTAAAAAGACGCACAATTTGGTGTTTTGATCATTGCTCAACGTCAAATGGTTACAGAGGTATTGTAAGTGCTAAACACAGTACGTTGTCCAATGTTATTCTTATGGAGAATAAGACGTTGTATATCTCGCCTATATTAACTTATCCTGATGAAACTTGGTATATTGCTTCATATCGTTGTGGTCTATTGATATGTGCACTAAAAAACATTTTTTGGCTGATAGTTCCCGTACCAGCAAACCTGCGTACTCAACTCCCATGTTATTCTTATGGAGAATAAGTAACGTATTATCTCCCTTGATTATAAATTAATACAATTTGGTATGTGGCTTTACCTTTTTGAGTTATATTGATATTTGTATAAAACCCCATTTTTGTGTTCCTTGCTTCAGCAACCCTGCATACTCAGCTGCCATGTTATTCTTATGGAGAATAATTAAAATGTCATATATTGTTTATTTATTATGAATGTATATTTATGAAACTTGGTATGTGACTTTATTTGGTATTAAGATACATGTATATGCATTGGAAATTCACTGAGTACAAAGGTTTGCTGCCACAGGGGTATTTATAATTACTTCCTGGTAATAATTTATAAACAGTGTCTAAATTTGTCATTGATTACCATCCAGTAAATATGTCTTATTCTGATGCAGTTAGTTATAAAATACCCCCGTAGCAGCAAACCTGCACACTCAGCGAATTTCCAATGCATGTATTTGTTTCTCACTACCGTACCACCATATAGTCAATGCTACCACATAAAGCCACTCACCAAGTTTCATAAAAATACACAAATAAATAAGTGATATATAG
Source organism: Allygus modestus (assembly GCA_963675035.1). NCBI lineage: Eukaryota > Metazoa > Arthropoda > Insecta > Hemiptera > Cicadellidae > Allygus > Allygus modestus. The sequence continues at coordinate 356,800,339 of OY776111.1, read as the reverse complement.
CATTTTATTTATTCTCTATAAGAATAACATTGAAAGCTGAGTACGCAGGTTTGCTGCAACAAGGAACATAAAATACGTGTTTTTATGCAATTATCAATACAACTTAACCAGTGGAAGCTGCATACTAAGTTTTATTCATTTATGTTCTTAATTAAGGGAAACATTACATTTTACTTATCCTCCATAAGAATAACATGGGGGCTGAGTACGCAGGTTTGCTGCTGCGGGGAAAATCGGCAAAAAATTATTTTTTTGTGCAAATATCAATAGACCAGTACTAGGTGAAGCCACTTGCCAAGTTTCATCAACATTCATTCATAAATAATCGAGATATCAAATTTTAATTATTCTCCATAAGGATAACATTGAACAACATACTGTGTTTAGCATTTTGAATATCTCTGCAATGGTTGGACATATAATCTATCTATACTTATTTAATAGGCGAGCAGGTTTTTTGTGACAATCACTCCTCCTAAACTACTGAACCGATTTTCATGTTTTTGGTGTCATTGGAAAGAGCCTACGTGAAGTTGTGCAGGAAAATTTTTTTATAGAGAAATAATTTGTGAGTGAGGCCCTGGGGCCCCTGAAAGTTGAGTTTTTCCCATAAGCTTAACATTGGGAAATAACTATAAGTTTTAAGCAATCAGCTGGATAGAGTAAACACAGTTAATCAGCAGGCTATGTTGGCTTTGGAACGGAACACAATATTTATACGGGAATATCAGTATAATATTACGTTGTGATCGCGAGCGAAGCCGCGACAGGCTACTAGTCATAATTTAAACTCCAAAATAATTTTTTTAGAGCTGAACTGATTGGTAAAAGTAAATGTGAGGGTTACATGAAAATGAACTGAGGAAAAGCTAAACCTTTTTCCCCATAAGATTAACATGATTTTATGAACACGTTTTGTTTGGATTTTCTCCGCAGCGAAAAATGCAAAAAACTGACTTTTGGAAAATTGTAAACCCCTATAAAACCCCCTTCCCATGGTCCGATTTTTCTGATTTTCGAACTTAAGACATGAATGTCACTTTGCACATTTGAGCCAAATTTCATCAAAATCAGACGTTTTTACTCAAGTTATCGTGTTAATGGACACATATTTATACATATATATAAATTTGAACAAATAGTGTTTTTGGTTTGTATCTCTCCTACAAATAAATACACATCGAAATTGTCCATTATTGAGGTTGGCCTCAACCCCTGCTGCCACGAAAATGCAAGCGCTCGTGTGAACGGAATGATTCGACAACACACTGCCGCAGTTGTGCAGCTGCTTTGAAGCAGTGACGCGAGCCCTCAATCGCGATTGCCGCTGCGACGCCTCATATGTAAACTGCTCCATTTGACTACATAATAATAATGGTAATTCTTTTATTTGCGTAGAACAAAATATAATTGCATTGCAAAAAGTAACATGTTGGTACAAGATAATTTAATTTGTACCCATCTTCAAACATTTTATCCTCATCATCTACAAAGCATATATCCATAGAACACAGCCATTCTCTCTTGCCTTACACACTAGCACTCATTCACCTCGCGGACAGCAGTGCCATGACTGGATTCCCACCTGTGCCTGAAGAACTTGTCCACCGAGTAAAAGGCGCAGGACACAAGAAGGCGTCTTAGACGAGTTTTACAAAATCTGGGATTGTGTTCCTTTTTTAGGCTTTCAGGTAGACTGTTTATTATTTTCACACCACTTTGAGAAGGAAGGTTTTCAAAAGCCGCAAAAAATTTTCTCGTGTGAGTTTCTTCAAGTACAATGTCATCGATCATGACAGTGGGTTCTGATGCTCCATCTCTTGAGATCCCTGTGGGACGCCATATTGGATTTGCTCTCTGGTAGAAAAAGAATTAGAAATTTGAACCCATTTGCATGCGATTACTGAGGTAAGATTTCAGCCAAAGATTTGGAAGTCTGCGCACACCGCTGTTTTCCAGTCTTTCGAGAATGTTACGTGATCAACAAAGTCTAAAGCCTTTGATTAGTCGAGAAAGACGCTGGTGGTGTGGTCTTTTCCTTCTATTCCTTCTAACACCTTGTCCAGAAGTTTTGTGACAGCGTCTATCGTAGACCTTCCCGGCCTGAAGCCATATTGGTTATTAGAAATAATTTTGTACTTCTCAAAAAAATCAAAGAGCCTGATCAGAAACAGTTTTTAAAATATTTGACTAAGGTCGGGTAAAATGGACACCGGGCGATAATTGTCCAGTTTTTTTGGATCATTCGTTTTGAAAACTGGGACGATTGTACCGATTTTCAGTGTGGATGGGAAAACTCCAGATTGAAATCAAAGATTTATTAATTTTGTCAATGGGCCCAAAATGTGCTGAATACATTGTTTCAAGAGCCACATTGACATGCATCGATGTCGACTGACGTTTTTGGAGGAAAATTTTGTACGAGTCATGCTGTACATGCTCTGCTTAAATGTGCTGCAAAATAAAGCTGCCTTGACATTGACTCAAAGCGCTCGTGTAATCCCAGCCTAAGTTCCAGCCTAACTCTCACCCTCAGGATTCAATATCTACGTATTATGTAACATTTTTTTTATATTATATATCTTGTAGGATAACTACTTGGTGCTTGATATTGGGTCAAATATGATGTTTTTGACATGATTTGTTGAACTTGCCCATTGCCCAGAAATTATATTTTAGTATGGTGGCCATACCTCCCATTTGGAAGACAGTCCGGTTATTTCAGGTGTTCATGCCAGTAAAAAAACAAGTGGAATATGTAACTAATTGTTAATCTTATTTTTGATTTGAAAAATATATACAACAGTTTGTTTAAGAATTAACTTTTCCTGAAATGATTAAGAGTAGGCCCTGTAGTTTTGTTTAATACTTACATTACGGTAGTATAACTTCCACATTTTTAGTTGCTTCAGTAAAGTTCAGTAGTGATGGTTCGAGTAATTTTTATCCATTACTGTAGCCTACTTGTAACCAAATCTATGAAATGGTTTAAAAATCAAGGTTTTGTAAAGTGGATTTTAAAAATACTTTTTTAATTAAAAAAAGCTCTATGTCAGCCATGACTTTGACATTGATTTGGTACATTTTCAGTGAATTTTTACCAGTACTAAACTATACTAAAAATAATTAAAACTATAGCCATATGTTGTTTTTGATTTTGAAATTCAGATAAAATGTAATGTTAGCTTAGTATATTAACTTAAGCAAATTAATCTGTGTCGTTGATGAGTTTATTTTATTTAAGAAATGATAGCTGATATTGGAAGATTTAGTAGGCCTAATAAGTATAATTAGGTGTAGCCTATAACATTATAGGTACTTGCTTTAACTTTATTTGCTTTATTATTCTTTTAAATTTTAGAAAAATTGCCCTGGCCCCCTCTTTCTTTCCCCCATTGCTTTGTGATGTCCCATTTTCGGATCAAAACATCTATGGCCACCCTACATTTTAGTCGCGTAACATAAAATTGGCCCTAAATGACGCCCCAGCCAAGGTATAATTTGCTAAGAAATTATGACTGAACCACATAATGTCTACTGAATAGCATCTATCTCACATTTTATTGGCTGCCGATAACAGAAAACTTGTTTTATAGGTTGAAAAAAAAACCTATAGGCTATGATAAATTCTTGCCACAATTTATATTTCTATTGCCACTTGTAATAAACCTATTTTTATTATGAAAGTCTGTTTGAAGTGGTTCATAAATCTCATTTTATAAAACTATCTGTTAACATCATTGTACCAATGAAAAATCAAAAACACCTGTTGTAGATTAATGTAAAAATAATTGGAAAACCTTCAAGTGAATTTGAATTGAATTTAGGTTTACACGATCAGAGATTAATATATATGCATAGCATATTTTAAACCGAGTACATTAATCTCTTTCTTCTCTTATATAGTTTCTGATTCACACAGAATCAGAAATGAAGATTTGATGTTCTCATAAGTATTCAGTACGTATTTGGAAATGGTGCATTCACTGCGGATGTGATATGACGGGTATATATCACGCCCTATATTGATTGTTGATTTCTATGTGTGGGATCAGATGATTTTTTATAAAAGTCTCAAAGACTTAGTATGCCTAGAAAGCTTTCAGGCCTAGATAATATGTTTAAGGCTTATCTCTCACCTTCTGTATGGTGGCTTCCATAAATCCCGGGATATGTTCGTCAATCACTGGATTCAGGACATGTATGAGAGGTTTTGGATTCCAGGAGTAGGCCTATAAGTACATGGGGTAAATTGGTAGAGGGAACGTATATATGATCAAATCTTATCCATCTTATAAATCAGAAACCACAAGTAGGCTTAGTTATAAGAACAATCAAATTTACTTAGCTACCTACAGATAATATAATACAAAATGATCAAGAGCAACATATGGTGAGCAACATATTTAATAATTATTTCTTAGATATAGTTGAAGAAACAGTGTTACCAAATATTACAAAAAGTGGTTATGTAACAGCGTCAAAACCTTCCACTAATTTACAAACTTCTTTTCGTCTTAATCAAATTACTGAAAATGAAGTCCTAAAACTTATAACGTCTTGTAAATCAAAATTACCATCAAGCTACGATGAAATCCCAATTAAGTTGGTTAAAGATGCAAAATATGCCCTTTTAAAGCCTTTAACCCATGTAATAAATGCTACTTTTATAACCGGTATATACCCTAATGAGTTAGAAATATATAAAATTGTTCCAATACATAAAAAAGGGAGTTTTTCAGACGTATCGAACTACAGACGAGTTTCTGTCCAATCATCAGTTTCAAAAATATTTGAAAAATGTTATCTTGAACAATTATTAACTTTTTTTGAAAACAATGAACTCCTTAGTGATCATCAACATGGGTTTAGATCAGGAAGATCCACCTTAACAGCATCCATTAAATTTATAGAATCTGTAATAGAAGCTTTAGATAAACGAGAGACAACTGTCAGAGCTTTTTTGGACCAGAGCAAGGCCTTTGACAGTGTCTGCCACGCAACGCTTATTCAATCATTATCACAATATGGAATTAAGGTTGCAGCACTGAACTGGCTAAGCTCTTACTTGGTTGGGCGTCGACAATATGTGTCTAAAACATACACAAATGATAAAACAAAGTTTATAGAAACAGAAACAGTTAAATACTCTGTTCCACAAGGTTCAGTTTTGGGCCCTTTCCTTTTCATTTGCTATCTGGAAGGACTGCCTGAGCCTCAAAATCAGATCCATTATAGATCAATTGTTTGTACTTATGCCGATGACATAATTTTTTCAGTTTCCAGCAAAGACCAAAATGTAATTACACAATCAACAAATTTAACAATACAAAATATCAAAAATGTTATGGCTGAGAATAATCTTTTGCTTAATTGTTCCAAAACAGTAATTATGGAGTTTTATAACCCACAGAATCGTCCAAAGTTTAATAGTATTAGACCTCGTGCGGATTTTCGTGATGCCTGGGTGTTATTGGTAAAAGTGGTTTAAACTGGTTTTTTGGGGGTGGGGGTGAGCGATTGACATCTGTTCTTAGTCTGTTGACTAAAAATCGCTTGAGAGAATCACCTGTTATGTGCCAAACCAAAAACATTGCAACCGCGAAGTGATTGTTATGCAAAGATGTGGGTTAAGACTGTCCCACACGTCTTGCAAACAGGCCTGAACATTCGGCTGAACATCCTCCCGAATGTTCAGTGAACATTCAGTCCCGTATTCTTGCTACCAATCAAAATACTATGGCCCATCAGAGGCGAACTAAGGCAAGCGCGATAGTGTACTCAGCGTGCTCGTGTATGTTCGGGATCGTTCGCCTCGCCATGATTCGTGTTGGCCTGTGTTCCGTTTTTTGTAGTTTTTTTTGTACTAATCAAAAGAGAGGAGCGGAAGCGAATGGGCGAGCATGGTATTGGGAGAGACTGTACTTGGTTAGTTTGTTATGCACATTCGGATTCATTTGATTTGGTGCAAGACTCGTTCCGAACATTTGGCGGGACATTCGAGCGAATCATTCGGCGATAGTGTACTGGACACTGGTACCAAAAAGTTTGTGCAGCTCCCACACTTCTCGTGACTACTCTGAACATTTGGCCGAACTCCGAATGTTTGCGAGAAGTGTGGGACAGCCTTTATTGGTTAGGCCTAACACAAATTATTTTAATTTTCCCTCAACCTAGCGAGTTCGCTGCGCCCTTGTGTTTAAACATTAGTTTTACAGGAATAAATATTGAAATTACAAATAAACAATCAGCAAAAGCAAAATACACTTTTTTAAGAGTAAAAACAGCTGATCGAACAAGAACAAATATTCAAAATATACTGCCTGCATCAGTGAAACAGTTCAATGGCTTATGTTGACAATTCCATTTAGCCTAATCTAATAATTTAGAATTAGTTAAGACATAATTTAAAATACAATAGTAAAAATAATAAATAGTATATTGTCAATTATGGTTTTAAGACCATCCTTTTGTTTATAAAGACTATCATATAAACGTAACTACTACGTTCACCCAGTAAAATATATTTAATATACCGATTAGTCAAATGTTTTCGGCAGGAATAGCATATGACATATAGGAATGTGAACTTCCCCTCCAACGCTGACCCCCTCTACTCTTCTGCTGGCACCCTCAGGCTTCACGAAGATCTGCACGAGGTCTAATATTATGGATAAGGAACTTGAAACATCAAGTGAAACCAAATTTTTAGGATTGCATCTTGATAAGCATTTAAATTGGAATTTACATGTTAACAAAGTTTGTAACAAAATTTCTTCTGGCATTTTTCTCTGGGAAAATTGCAACATTTTTTAGACATGGATGCAATGAAAATGATTTACTATTCAAACATTCATTCTCATTTAGCTTATGGAATTGCCATTTATGGTTTAACTACAAAAAATAACTTACATAAAATATTGAAACTACAGAAATCAGCAGTTTGTATTATGTTAAATTTAGTCCTGAGACTTCTTGCAGAGAGCAAGATTTCCTGATAATAATTGGGGGTACAAACGATGACTTAGTGGATGATACAGACCAAGTTTTAGAAACGTTCAAAGAGATACTCAACTGCACGACTCATACAAGATTGATTATAGGTGGCTTGCCATACCGACATGATACCCCAGGTTTGAATAATAGAGTCAGCTTAATAAACATGGAGCTAGAGAAAATGATAAATAAAAGTGATCATGCAAATTTCCTTAAAATTAATACTTTACCACGCCATTTTTATACAAGACATGGTCTCCACTTCAATCACCATGGTAAGGAAAAAATAGCCCAAATGATTAAAGAATTAGTACAGACAGTATCCTATTGTGAAAAATATTTAGAAGGCGCACAGTATCAGTCAGAGAAAGTGGCGAGAGAAACCACCATAGATGTTATAGAAGGGAATATGAAAAGCATCATAGACAAGTTCAGGAACAATTCAACAACTGCATTTGCGCATTGTATCTCGAAAGATTTTGCTGATGATAGACACATGAGTGCTGGTGTAGCGGTAGTATTTCGCAAGAAATTTGGAAGACCCCAGGAAGCAGACTGCGTTTCAGATAATCTAGCATATCAGAAATTCGGGAGTGGAGCTGCTGTTTACAGTCTTTTAACCAAGGAAAAATACTACAATAAGCCATCAGAAGAAGATTATGACACAGCTTTCAAACAGTTAACAACCCATTTTCAACAACAAGGTCTAAAGATGTTATTCTGCTCACCAATGGGCTGTGTAAGAGATCGCATAAAGCCGGACCACTTTGCAGCTGGAATTGTTGAATTTCAGAACACCACGGGAGCTCAAGTCTGTGTAGTAACACACGATGAAGAGTCAGTGAGGATTTTAAGGAATGGACTATCACAAGTTAATTTCATTGCAACTCTAAAATCTGAAATCAAAAGACGCCATCACAACGCAGGGATAGACCAGCCAACACCAAAACAAATATTGCAGACGACAGGAGAACCACTGCTATTTCAACCTCTGAACAATTCGACGAGTATCTCCAAGTCCACTACAACAGCGACTGCGCCTGGTGACCTAAGCTACGCTGAGGCAGTGTGTCGTGATGTGTCCAGTGAAATCAGGCAATCCAATGTCCATGAGTGTGCCTTAAGCTCAATTTCCAGTGAGTGTGTTGTGGAAAATCAACTTCTATCCCCAACATCCAAGCCACCCCAAATCCGATCCTCAAAAACATGTCCAAACAAACATTTAAACTCCCGAAACCCACTAGAAATAATTTTAACATAGCAAATAAGAACCACTACTATATTCCTCCACCCTCAAACAATGTAAAATTAAAAATGTCAATCTCAGGAAGGATTCCAATTACAATTCAAAAATTTCTATCTTACATCAAAATATTCAACATCTTCCTTCTCGAATAGATATATTAAATATTTTCTTGAATGAATTAAGACCAGATATCATTACTTTAACTGAGCATAAAATGACCAAAGAACAAATAGAATTACTTTCACTACCAAACTACAAAATAGCATCTTTATTTGCACGTTGCAAAGGGCAGGGTGGAGGTGTTTTAATTTTTACTCATAAAAATATTTCCTGTAAGCCTTTGGTTTTACCTGCTTTACAGTCGTTATTGATAGATAAGGTCTTTGAGTGCTGCTCAACAGAAATTGTTATTAAGGACTTTTCATTTGTTATGTCAGGCATATATCGTTCACCTATTAGTACAAATCTTGAACAATTTTTAAACAATCTTGAAGTCCTATTGAATGTACTATGTAATAAATTTGAACATGTAATTGTTGCTGGGAACTTTAATGTAGATGTGTTGTCAAAAAGTAATAGTTTAAATAGTTTTGTAAATATTCTTACTATTTACAACATGAAATATATGGTGAAATTTCCAACTCGTGTGACTGAAAATTCTGAGAGTGCAATTGACAATTTTGTTACAAATATAAGTCCTGAAAATTTAAATGTTACGGGCCTAATCACACACCTCTCAGATCATGATGCCCAGATCATGGATATTTTTAATCTAAGTAACAAACATAAATATGTGACTAGAAAGCTGAATCGGAAAATTAACGACACTAATTTAAATTCTTTTTGTCAAAATTTAGCTGCAGAAAATTGGTTGGGAATTCCATCACCCGATGTTAATTATATGTACAAGGCTTTCTATTCTAGTTTTAAGTATTATTTTGAGGTTAATTTTCCTAAGATATATGTGTCTGAAAAGGCATTTGATGACAATAAATGGATCTGCTCTGAAGTGAAAGCAAAAAAGTCAGAAATTTTAAATCTAGAATTTTATTTTAGACAAAACAAAGATAAATCATTAAAAGTTTTAATTAAAGACAAAAAACGAGACCTTAAAAAACTTGTAGAAATGAATAAAAAGAAATATTTTAATGAGAAAGTCCATAGTTCAAAAAATAAAATAAAAACAACTTGGAATTTAGTTAACTTGGAGGCGGGTAAACAGTCCAAATTTGGCCCAAACAATATTACCCTATTTCATAATAATATTCACATTACAGAACCTAGTAAAGTATGTGAAGTTTTCAATGAATTTTTTGTAAATGCTGTGCAGAATTTAGTCATGCCTAGGCTGGACCTGCAGGCTGCTGGTAGGTCCGGGCTGGAGGGTGCTGATGTCGCACAAGCAAATTTTAAATTTTCGTCAGTGACCGAAAAAGAAGTTGAAGAAATAATCTTGTCTTTTGAAAACAAAAACTCAGCAGGGTATGATGAAATTCCAGTCACTGTGATCAAAGTAGCTTTGCCTTATATCATTGGCCCATTGACATTTCTTATTAATGCCTCCCTAAGGTCTGGTGTATTTCCAGATCAGTTCAAAATTTCTAAAGTTGTTCCTGTTTTAAAAAAAGGCAATACCGAAGATGTAATGAGTTACAGGCCTGTATCACTTCTCCCTGTTTTCTCAAAAATTTTTGAAAAAGTTGTTTATCACCAATTGGAGTCTTACCTTGAATGTAATAGTTTATTTGATACACAACAGCACGGGTTTCGATCGAAAAAATCAACAATAACGGCTGGCATCAACTTTGTTCAATCAATCATTGATTCAATTGATAGGGGAGATAAAGTTGTGGGAATTTTTCTTGATTTGTCAAGGGCTTTTGACAGTGTAGATCATGATAAATTGGTGGATGTTCTTTTTATTTTAGGAGTAAGAGATATTGAATTGGCATGGTTTAAATCATACCTCTTTGGGAGGAAACAGTTTGTAGAAATTAATTTTTATAAAGAACACTTAAAGTTTAAATATAAAGAAGTATGCAGATCCCAGGCATTACCGATCCATTTTGGTGTACCTCAGGGATCTATACTTGGCCCTTTGCTTTTTCTTTGTTATCTCAAGGGTTTACCAAATCTAATTTGGGGAGTAAACAGTTCCATTTGTCTTTATGCGGACGATACAAATATAGTCATTTCCGGGAAAACTGAAGAGACAGTAAAAGTTTCATCTCATATTGGCTTGTCACTGATCAAAGAATTTTTAAATAGTAAGAATCTCCTTTTAAATTCTGACAAATCAAGCTTCATTTCATTTTTGACTAATCAGGCAAAAAATAGACCGAACCCAAGTATTTTCATTGATGAGAACGAATTAATAGATCAAGTACAAGACACAAAATTTCTAGGTTTGATTATTGACAAAAATTTGAGATGGGACAAACATGTTGATCATATACTGCGTAAAACTTCGAGTGGTCTATATGCCTTAAGACGTATGGCAAAACAATGCAACACTGATTCATTAAAATCTATCTATTTTGCTTTAATTCACTCGCATATAGCTTACGGAATTAGTATATATGGAGCAACCACCAAGAAAAACATGAACAAAATTTTAATTCAACAGAAAAGGGCATTACGTATCATATTTAATCTAAAAAGTAAAGATTCTGTAAAACATATTTTTTCTGAATTAGATATATTAACAGTTTATGGTCTGTATATTTATGAGACGATAAAATATGTTAAAACAAATAGCTTTTTAACAGAAAATAGAAGTCATGGCTACAATACACGATCTCAAAGATATGTCGAGAAACACAGACTAGAAATATTTAAAATGAAACCTTCCTATAAAGGGATTAAATTCTTTGACTGTTTGCCTAAATCTTTAAAAGATGAGAGTAACATCTGCAAGTTTCTTAAATTGTTAAAAAAATACCTAGTAAAGGAAGCTTTTTACTCATTGGACAATTTTTTAAATAATAAATAGATTAAGACAATAGATTTATAAGGCTTATGTTGTATATGTTATCTGTACATATTCATGACTTATTCATTGTATATACTGTATATGCTTTTCTGAATAAAGAATTTTGATTTGATTTGATTTGATTTGAGCATTTTGCTACTCTGGGAATAATCAGATTTATGGTTTATATATACTTGAAACAGTTCCACATGTAAATAAAAACTTGGAAACATTTTTTAAACATAGTCAAATCCATAATTATAATACAAGGAACAAAATGATTGATTGACAATGGCACACAGGACAAAATTTTTCACAAAAACTCCAACCTACAATGGAATACAATTTTTTAATGCACTACCTCAATAAATAAAAAACATAAATAAGTTTTACATTTTGCTAAACAAAGTGAAACAGTTAGTCACTGCTAAAGTTTTATACTCTGATGAATTCTGATTATTCAGGAATTTTGAAATTGAAAGGGTTTTGAGGCTGGGAGATATAAGTTACTTTGAAGGGGTTATTATTATTTTAACATTACTGAGTAAATAAGAGTTATCTGTTTTGTACCTTTGATACCATTCTTTGTACTAAATGTACTGTTTGAATAAAGAGTTGTTTGATTTGATTTGATTATTTGATTATCTGCGGACATCACCTGCTGGGTTAAAGTAGTAGTTATATCAACCTATATAGCGTCTTACTTCCTGACTCATTTCATTATCTAATAGTCAACTATATGCCCATCGGTAGAAAAAATAACAAACATTTAAGCATTCAACATTGTTTCCACACTTATAATTTACAGGCTGATAGTCATCTGCAGGCGTATGCTATAAGAAAAAAATAAGGGGATGGAGCCCTGAAAACAGATGTTCTTTTGACTGCGAAAAGGCACATCTAGGCGTTATGAAACTTCAAATAACACGTAAAGAATCACTCAAGTTCTAAGTTTCGCCAGTATCCTGGTCACAAAAATCTACTTATTGTTTTAATAAATAGATTGTAGTTTGCTTGTAAAAGAAGATAAAATAAAAATTATTTTTGCTTGTAAAGGACATAGTTTCAATAATCAGAATAGGCCTACTCTAAACTTAACTACGCAGTTAGATCATACTGAAGTTTTTTTTTTGCTATTGCAAACTCTGAAAAAAAGCAGCTGTATAAGCCATACAATATACTGGGTGTCCAAAAAGTCCCGGTTCGTTTAAATATTTTTGAAAATATTTAAGATAGAGCTACAAAACTTGGTACAAAGTTACTGAACATAATAATCTATTTTAACACATATTCAGTGACTACTTCCTCAGGGGAACGGCCCGCAAGGAGCCCGAAGGAAATCTTAAATGTAAGCATAGGTTGGTATGCACATCAATTTAAAGGTCTTTATTAGTAGAGTACAATGCCTCAAACCCGACTTCAAATGGACAACCGAGCCGGAAATAGCAGCCGTTCAAAGATGGCTTGAATTTGCAATTATTAGGTTAATGTGTAATAAAGTTCATGGAAATTTGCTTAATTTATTTACAGGCTAAACTGGAGCAATTGATGATTGCTGCATCCCATTACAATGGCATAATCTTGGGATGAAATGGCAATGAACTCATTATTCTACAACAGTATTAATTGTAAGCTGTTTTATTATTTACAGTGCTTAGTTACAAACAAATTCAAGTAATCTTTGAACGGCTGTCATTACCGGCTCAGTTGTCCTTTTGATGTCGGGTTAGCGGCATTGTTTGTACTAATAAAGACCTTTAATTTGATGTGCATATCAACCTATGATTACATTTAAGATTTCATTCTGACTCCTTGTGGGCCGTTACCCTGTGGAAGTAGCGGGTCACTGAATATGTGTTAAAATCAATTTTTATGTCCAGTAACTTTGTACTAAGTTTTGTAGCTCTATCTTAAATATTTTCAAAAATATTTAACTGTCCCGGAACTTTTTGGATACCCGGTATATATCCAATAATCAATACAAAATTAAGCTTAGCTTACCTAAACTACTTTTGTTTATTTCCTGAGTAATCCTTGGGAGTTAATTAAGGTATAAAGGTTAAACAAACTATACAAAGATGCAATGTTTCTAGTATATATTGACAGGTTAAATTAGGACTTTAATCTGTTGTGGAGAAAAGTCTGAAAAATCAAATCAGTCTTAAAACATTGATAAGAAAAGTCTATTTTATTCAAAGACTACACAAAATAATTTTAAATCCATCAACTTCATAAGTTTGTTTCAATTACTCTACTAAGGGCCTTTCAGAAATACAGCTACAAATTCATAATCGCAGATGAAATTACTTATCAAGATTGAAAATGCTTCTCTATTAACTAATTTTGTTTATATTCTTGAACATTCCTTTAAAAAGTACTTTTTCTTTCTTGAAATTATGTGAGAGAAGTAAGCCTTTTGCATCTCCCAGCAAATTTCATATTGTGACATTGTGACTGCATGTATAGCCTTAAATACCATGTTATGATGCAAACTGTAATTATTAAAAGTTAAAATCCATTTAACATTTTGATGGAGCTGGGTTCCTTATATAAAGAGGTGTAGAGGTGATAGCTAGCTGAAGAAATTGAGGATGCAGCAATAAGCATGTCATAAAGTAAACCTGATTTCAAAGTTGCAGATAGTTTAATTTGACTGCCACACCAGCATTTTCAAATCATTACTACCCTATAGTGTTGCTTATCAGTAACCCGTTTACCTACATTCTTCAATTTTGTTGAAATCCTTATAATAATCCTTTAACTAGTTGTCAGGTATATTAATAGCACTAGATTCTTGTCAATGGCCTGTTTTTTTTATTTTTTTTATTTGTGTAGTCCAAATCCAAGTGTATGTTTAACAATTTTCTTTATTTGCAGGATTTTCAAGATGATTTTGGGGGAGCATCTATCTGCACTCGCTTATACTATACAAAGAAAATCCCTACAGTATTGAAATCACATAGTTCTATTTTTAAAGAAACCCAGTACAGTAATGTTTGAACGTCGACCTAGCGTAAACTCACAGCACAACATGGACTCCCAAACTGTAACACCAACTAAAACTCATCCTGCTCTAGACACTGACTATTCCCCTACGATAAGCAGGTATGGTCGATCTCATAAACCGAAAATGCAGGATGATTATGTTTCAACTGATAAGAAAGTCAGTGCCTATCTAAAACTTAGTCCTGGTAATCAAATGCAATACTTTAACATGAGTAAAGAGCCCAAAAAGAAACCGTCACCAAAGAAGATTTCTCCAGAAAGTGGTGTAAAGAGGGGGAGACCGCCGAAACCCAAAATACCAATGAACAATCAACAAGATGCTGTTGTGAATTTAATAAGCTCAATAAAACTGAAACCCCAAGATCCAAATCTTCCTGTGGACGGGTGTGAGTGGATGGTAGGGGACTTGGCCTGGGGAAGGGTAGGAGGCCATCCCTTTTGGCCCTGTGTTATTGCTCTGGATCCTATACAGAAGATATTTACTAAGATTGTTCGTAAGTATTTAAATATTACAGTTACATTGTTTAGATAGGTACAGTTATTATATTACTTACATAATTTTTTAGCAGATTCTATAAACTATTAGGTGATGGGTCACTATGTGTGTATTTTATTTAACTTAATAGCTTCAAAGTGTTAATGCATTTGAATGGGGCAAACAGAGTTGAAGATGGTTACAAAATTCAGGGGAAGGGAAATGTTTCATTTGTATGCTTCACAACTTTTAGATAAACTCCCAAATACTATTTAGTTTGAAATTAAAATATTATACCGTGTGGTGAAATTTTAAGAGTTGAGTATTCATAATGGAGTCCTCTTGATGGACAAGTGCAGAGGGTGGAGTGTGCAAAGCCGTGCAGCAATCGACACAAATGGATAGGAGGATCAGTTTCAAACAGTCACATTTTACCAGCCTTGTTCAAACTCATTTTAAAATTTTGTTTCAGTAAAAATTTTGGTTAAATAACTCAGGTCTTTGATATTTATTTGGTGAGTAAATAGATCATGTTTATTTCTTATAGTCATTGTTAAATCCAGAGATGGTCACACACCTCCCACTGGTGGCAACCTTAAAAAATCGTTGTTAAAACTGCATATATTAACTGCATGTTAGGTCTCAACCACAGTTTAACCAGCTACACCCTTGAAATATTCACTTTCAACGTAATAAATTTCTAAAACATGAACAATCCAAGTTTGTTTTAAGTACGTTTTACGCTTGAGTTACTTGTTTTAAGCGTTTGATACAAAATTATTTTTTCAAACTCAATAGGCTAGCTGTTTTGTCATCTTAAATAAATGATTTTGTATTGGATAGAGAGAGGACGCAACAGCTCAGTGGGGCAGCGTTGGATACATGTGCAGTTTTTTGGGGACAATGGACGTCGCAGCTGGCTAAACTCTTCTGCAATCATGACTTTCAATGGACGAGAAGCGTTTATGCAGCTTGCCGAAACTGTACTTGCTGGGGTAAGTAAATGTAGATTCTTTCCATGCAGATGAGGAGTGACAAATCCAGTTGTTCCGAGCCCTTACATAATAAGACCTGAACCTGGAGTAGTGGTTTGTGGTTAGGATTCACTTTATACTTGTCCCTAGATTGACATTAATCATCGTGTTAATGGAGTCGATTTAAACCTACACTACACATTAATAAGTGTGATCATTTTATAAATGTTGTAAAATTAAATATATAACCAAATACAGTTATTTGATGTGTCATAAATACAAATAAACTTTATAATACAATGTACGTAATCTGGTTGAATCATGATGATTCATCAGCGCCTCCAGAATACACATTTCAATACTACATGTCTGGATCGCGTGGTTCCCTGGTTCCAAATCATTGTAAGAAGTCAAATACAGTCAAAAATATGTGCTTATAGTAAATTCATGCCGGCAAGGTGTAGTCAAACAAGACT
Source organism: Allygus modestus (assembly GCA_963675035.1). Taxonomy (NCBI): domain Eukaryota; kingdom Metazoa; phylum Arthropoda; class Insecta; order Hemiptera; family Cicadellidae; genus Allygus; species Allygus modestus. Next base: position 356,784,195 of record OY776111.1, on the reverse strand, counting down.
TGGCGATTGTATCAAATATAATTGACAATAAGTATAATTGTAAACATACAATCAAATCGCTCCAGCATTGGCCAGTGTCAAAATAGTAAGTCTGCTTTTCATTTGTTGACATAATTTGCAGTGAAGAGCAGTTTAAAACTTTTGACAAACATTTGTTCGATTCTCCGAATCTCAACTAGTACTTAACTAGTGTCGAGTCGCTGGCCTAGTGGTCAAGGCGTCAAACTCCGGAACCATGGCAGTGGCCCTGTTGTGGGTTCGAATCCCAGCCCTGGCATGCAAATTTGATCAGTACTTCCATTGACTATACACCTTTAGTAGATTGTAAACACAATGCTAATATCCGTTAACAAAGAAAGCAGCACAATCTATTGGGTGCGCTCAGCAACTATAGGGGCTATAGCAGGTGCTTCCTCCTAGTAGACATTACGCGAATTACTTGGAATTGTAGAGGCAGACGAACAGATAGAGCACGCTTGATTGACGCTAGTGAAAGATAGCTACGACGTCGAAAACAATTTTACTACACAGATTTTTAACAGTCATTACAATTTTATTTTTATTTCTCACAACCTTTGTTATTACAGCCTTTTTTAAAACGTATATTAAAACTTCCGAGTTGCGAGGAAAGCGAGACAGTTGTTTTTATTAGCAAAATGAGATTTTTAAAACCCGCCACGACCGAACTGAGTGCGCCAAGCGGCATGATCTAGAGTTACGTCCTCCATTGCTTGCGATGGTGGCGATTTCTAACCTGTGCTGTCAGAACTACGTGGAAAATCCCGCCTCTTTTGTTAACAGAACCACCATAAGGTTTTCAATCTACTACAAGTGTTTAGTCAATGGTACTGCTGTTCACCTCTAGTGTAACGGCTCACTCCTTGCTTTGCTGGATACATTCGACACTCAGATGTATAGTCTATATAGTCGGACAAAGTAAGGCAAAAATAGGCTGCCAACCTCTTAACAAAAATACAACAAAAAAAACTTAACAATATAGTGAATTTACTTCTCCAGTGCTAGACATATAATTATGTCTTGATTGCTTATGTTGTCTCAAACTGTTGGCATACTAATCAGTTTAGTACTGTGTACCATCCCTATGTTGTGAACAAACCGTTTGCACATTCTAACTGCAATGTAATGTTTCCAAGAAGGAGTTGTGTGCTAGGGGGCAAACATTTTGTCCGATTATTTCGAAAATAAATGTTGTTTCTGTGATGTTACATCATCCGATAGTCCTGCTGGAGGCTACTTACATGTTATGTGAGACTTGATTCCTTTCCACCATCATTATTATTTTGAATTTTTGTAGTTTACACAAATTTGCTAAGTTTAAGATTTAAATAGACGAATGTATCTCAAATCACTTAATGATAGAGATACATGTAACAGATATTATGTCAATGAGATCAAATTTATCAAATACATTTGTGATGGAACTTCTCAAGCTACACAGAAAATACATGATAAGAACTCAAACACAGCAAAAACAAGATAGAGAGAAGTTAGTTCAACTTAATGTTATCCATGCCTTTCCAACCAGCCAATAGCATGAATAATCGGGAGTTAATTGTAATTGCAATTCATGGAACTATATTTTTAATATAGGCCTGTGTCTTATTTTAAGTCTTCTCCTTTTTCCCAATTTCTTAATTCATTACTATGCCAATATATAATTATCTACTTCCCTTTGTTTCCCACTTTTTTCTTTAGAAAAACATTATTTACTTTGCATAGTATTATTTACTGAGATTGTCATTCTTTCTAGATGAGGAAAAAGGATCCGAAACAAACATCTGCTTTTGTGATTAAAGCAGCTGTTGTACAAGTGTGGGAAAAAGCAGTACAGGAAGCGGAGGATTTGGCGAGTGCAACAAGGTATACTTTCTTTTTCCTGTCAACTAATAAATAATATCTGCTATTTTTAATTTTTTTAATTAATCTTCTGCTTATCGTTTATTGAGTTATAGAGTTCCTATACCATCTGGACATTATATTTATCTAGAAAAGTTCTGTACATAAATCATGATCTATTAGATCTTTGGTAACGCTAAAAATTAATTAAATTGAAGATTAAATTTGTGTGGATACCCAGCATTAACCCTTTGCGATCTTAGGGCGAGCAGGAGTAGCCACAATGTAGTCGGCAGCCAGTCGGAATTCTTTCCGTATAACTTGGAAGATTAAATTTGTGTGGATACCCAGCATTAACCCTTTGCGATCTTAGGGCGAGCAGGAGTAGCCACAATGTAGTCGGCAGCCAGTCGGAATTCTTTCCGTATAACTTGGTTCCTACGGTCGGTCGGCCAGCTGTACTGGCCACATCCCACTCCGCGTCACCTCGGCATTCATCATGGCGGCTCACTCTCAACAATTCCTCATTAGGTTGCAGCACTCTACAGGCATCATACCACAGTTGGAATATTACAAACCAAAACATTGTTGTCGACCAGTCCTGCTGGATGCCCGAGCGTTCGTTGGATTTCATGTTGGCCAGCACCGCTGGCCGTCCGATCGCAAAAGACAACTGCTGTGGAAAAAATCTGACTTCTGCGCGCTAATGGCGGCGACCAGTAGAGCTGGCCGCGCGATCGCTGAGGAATAGCGACAAATATCTATTCCGATGGCAAAGACTTCTGCGCGCTAATGGCGGCGACCAGTAGAGCTGGCCGCGCGATCGCTGAGGAATAGCGACAAATATCTATTCCGATGGCAAAGACTTCTGCGCGCTAATGGCGGCGACCAGTAGAGCTGGCCGCGCGATCGCTGAGGAATAGCGACAAATATCTATTCCGATGGCAAAGGGTTAACAACATTTTAGTTTAGATCAAATTAAATATATATTGCCTTGTATTTCTTTCACCCCCTCTCCCCCCACCTTGAATATGTGCAGGTATTACATTTTAATATGAAATAATTACTAAGCTTCTTATATGTGAATTTCAGGGAAGACAGGATAGCATTCTTTGCAGCCCATTTTCCACTAGCGATTCCCAAACAACTATCTAGAGAAGAATTAATAGAAAAAGTATTGGATGATACTCCAGCATTAACTCCTAAAAAAAGAGGAAGGAAACGAAAAGCTGAAGCAACTCCGCAAGAAGACCAAGTCAAAAACAAACAGGTATAAATATATATATCAAATCAGAGGTCCACAAAATGTCAGCGCTCATAAAATTCCCCCAGGACCTACTGCATTATCTGAAATTGTATTCAAAGTTGAGGAAATTTACAATTCTTTTAAATTATTTGTTGTAATGTGGAAGAAGTGATGACTTTTCCCAATTATTTTTTTTAACTCTTATTACATACAAGAGAGTTTTTGACATCAGTTCAATTTTTGTTTACAGATGGTTTTGAACAATGTTGTGCTATGAATTATTAATAACTTATAATATAATTTCATAGCCTAATCAATTTCCCAATGACTTGCAGAATCATTTGGGTATATTGGTATAGAATATGCAGTAACATATATTGAATAATATTCGATAGCTTGAAGAATTAATTGTAATATAAATTCTTAAGTGACAGTTTTTATGATTATTCTTTGTATGGTCTGGGAGCAATAAAGGATTTTTGGTAGTATGTAGGCTGGATTCAAACTACAGCCTGTGCATCTAGTTTTGCCACTTCAGAGGCAAGCAAAATACATGTAATACGTTGGCATTTGGTCAACATTACATGCTCCTATCATTTGCGGCTGTTATGACATGATCTGGCCACCTTTTAAGTCCGATACTTCATTTTTGAATCATCATTTTACTGGCTATAGCCGTTGTGTCCAATATTATACGATTTGATCTTCGTTTAGTATTGATATTTTACAGTTAAATTGTCATTTACGTATTCTGCTTATCATTTGTGTCCAATGTAAAGCTGCTAAATCCTAATTTAGGGTCTTTAAATTATACAGTCATTGTTTATGTCCATTATTATGCAATTTTATTGGTGTTTGTGGCTGATATTACACGAGTTTGTCAGGGGTGGGCGAGTACTCGAGATTTCGGGTACCTGTCGAATATTTTCTAATACTGGAAGGCCATGATGAAAATTGCATAGTTACTCCCTCCATTTACCACGCTAACCGATGTTTAACGAAGCGAGTTCGCACGCAGCACACTGACGTGAGGGAAGTGAATTTCCACATACAAATGTTTTAAAACTCAAAACCAGTGTAAAAACATAAATTTAACCTAATTTTATTGAAATCTGAAAACATTGATTTTTTTGGCTGTTCTGATGCTCCTGGTTTCAATTACCTGCAATGCTAGGAATACAATCGTGCGCATTATAAGGTTAGGAGCAGGTCCAGTCAAGCTTTAAAGTAAAGGCCAGGTTGCTGGGGATGATACAAATACACCAACCAATGAATAACATGCTTTCCAATATAAAAACCCCATAAGACAACGTACTGTGTTTAGCCGATCATTTTCTTTAATAACTTGGTAAATATTTAAGCTAGGATGACGAGAGAGGGTTTAAAAGTTTTGCTTCACTAATTCCCATCTTAATCCATGCATTAATTTTACGTCCGGGTCTTGTCTGACCCTTTTTAGGCCCAAAACTCGAAATTTGAAAGAATAGTCCCCCAAAAAAGGGGGTTAGAGTTTTCCGATTGTTTTGCCCAACGAACTTGTCCAACTAATTATAGAAAGGAACTTCCCTACAAAATTTGAAGTAAATCGGACAAAAAATGCTAGGGTGCATACACACATATATATATATATATGTATATATAATTTTGAACGACCCCCCAAAACGTGTTCAGGGGGTCATGTTAGGAACTTCTATGGTGGCTCCAGGCTTAAGTTTCACCGTGCGGGTCATGCTAATAGTTCACTTTTCCATGGGAAATTCACTAATAAGTGACTGAATTCAAGAAAATTTAGCCTAAAATCTATTTTTAGCTCATATGAAAGGAGGCAATGACAGGTGGGTTATTTATGGATACCTGTGAGTTAAAATAAGTGAGAGAGGGACACAGGGAGTGTTTGGGTTGGGGGCAAAAAATCACTTTCTTGTTAAAATGTTCTGGTTTTGATAAATCAAACCCAAAATCTTTGTATGAATATATATTTTGTAATACTTGTCTTTTGTTTGTTATGGATGTTGAAAACAGTATGTATATGTTTTTTTCCATTTATAACATTTATTCATTCATGGTAAAATAAAGGTTAAAATAAAATAAATAATAACATTAATAATTCAATAAAATGTTAAGTTTATAATTAAATTTAATAAGTATGCAAAAAACATTGTTTTCATCAAAAAAATTAAAATTAGTTTTTTACTTTTTAAAGAATTACTCGCCTAGACTTGATACTCGAGTACTTTGGTTCAATACTCGACTCGATTTTAAAAACACTTTTACTTTTTAAAGAACTACTTGACTCTATACTCAAGTAGTTTCGTTCAATACTCGGCTCGATTTTAAAAAACACTACTCGCCCACCCCAAGAGTTTTTGTTGTTTACAGTGGTAATATGGCCCATTCTTTGTAAAAGGTGACCAATAGTGATCAGATGAAAAAACTTGGTCGAGCTTTTTTAAACTTGGATTTCCCGAGAGAGCCTAAATTTCGCTGTGCCTAACTCACAGGATCGGATATATTTTAAATCAAATCAAATCAAATCAAATATTTTATTGTCACAATACGTTTACAAATTAGCATTGCTAAAAAAACTGGTGACATTGTCAAAACAATAATAATTTATCATAATAACTACTTATAATTGGTACTTACACTAACAAAATCAGACATACTGTAAGCTTACAAATAAACCCTTACTAAACTATGTACAATTTTTAAAATCAGGATCAGATAAATACTCATTAACATTATAATAGTTCTTTTCCAACAAAAAATCTATTAGTTCCTTTTTAAACGAGTTAGTTTTTATTAAGTTTTTATATTTAACGGGCAACTTATTGTAAATTCGTTTCCCCATATACATAGGTGTTTTCTCAATAAGTTTCAGATGATGTATGGGATATTGAAAATTGTTTTTAAATCTTGTATTATATCTGTGGTCAACATTTTCCTCTGAAAATGTTGCAAAGTTCGATTTTACCATTAATAAAATCTTTAATATATATAAATTTGGAAGTGTTAAAATTTTTAGTTCTTTGAAAATAGGCTTACAGGAAGACCTCCAAGATGCAAAAGTCATTAATCTTAAACATTTCTTTTGAATTTTAAAAACTTTATCTGCATCTGAAGCTAAACCCCAAAGTTCAATTCCATACTGCACTATTGAAAAAAAGTAAGCATAGTAAATCATAATCCTTGTTTTTAAGTCAATAGTGTTTCTTAGGACTATCATCTGGTAGCATGCTGAATTTAATCTGTTAACCATACCTTCAATACAAGTGGCCCAGGAAAAATGTATATCTAATTGTACTCCTAAAAATGTTGCACTGCTACACATTGGTATTGTTTGGCCTTGAAAAATTATATTCCTATTAAAACCCTCTCTGGATTGAGCAGTACGGAAATTGACCAGTTGAGTTTTCCCTTGATTTAGTATCAGGCCATTAACCTCAAACCAATACGCCAATTCCTTAAAAGCTTGATTCAGCTTTGTCTCCAATTCATCGTGGGAATTGGCTCTTATAACTGCAGTTGTGTCATCTGCGTATAATATCACTTTGGGTGAGACATTCTTTGGCAAATCATTTATGAACAATAAAAAGAGAAGAGGTCCCAAAATAGAGCCTTGTGGAACACCTACTTTAACATTTCCCCATTGAGATCTAGTTTTCGTGTTATTTTTGAAAATTATGGTTCTATGATATCGATTTTCCAAATAAGATTGTACCCACAGAATTGCTTTATTTGAAAAATTATACATGCCAAGCTTCTTTAAAAGAATGTCATGGTCAACACAATCAAAAGCCTTGGACAGGTCACAAAACACACCCATTGTGCTCTGCGACCCATTCAAGCCCCATGACACACTATCTATAAAAGTAGTGATTGCCCCTATTGTACTGTGGCCTCTCCTAAAACCAAATTGGTCACTAGTCAAAATTACGTTTGTTTCTAAATATTTTGAAATTTGGTAAAATGCTAATTTTTCAAATACCTTAGAAAATGATGGGAGCACCGAAACTGGACGGTAATTATCTGGATTCTGTTTCTGTCCCTTCTTAAAAAGAGGTTTTACTTCTGCAAATTTTAAGTTTTTAGGAAAAGAACAATTTTTGAATGATTGACTGACTAAAACTGATAAAGGTTCAGCTATAAAATACACTACTTGTTTCATTATATCGAGCGGTATTTCATCCCATCCAGCAGATTTCTTATTTTTTAAGGATTTTATAACTTTGATAACATCATCTGTCGTGACAGTACAGAAATTAAACTTAAAAAATTGCAATTCATGGTCACTCTGAGCTAATTTTAGTGCTTCATGCTCACAAGGAAGAGCCCCGATATCTTTAGCCGTTTCTGTAAATTTGTTGTTGAAAAACTCAGCAATGTCTATTGCATTTTTAATAGGCTTATTATCTAATATAACATCAGGAAAATCAGTGTTAGGTTTCTTACAGCCTAGTTCAGATTTAACAACATACCAAGCAGCCTTGCTCCTGTTTTCTGAATCCTTAATAAAATTAGAATTACACATTTTCTTTGACATATTACAGACATTTCTGAAAATCTTTTTATACTTTTTGACATAATTAATAAATTCCTTATTATTAGACTGCTTAGCTAGCCTGCTTAGCTCTCTCTTTTTTAAGCTTGATATTTTAATACCCTGTGTTATCCATCTTTTATTATTAAAAGGTTTGGTTTTGTTACTAAAAAATTTTAACGGAAATCTTTCCTCAAATATATTTTGAAAACAACCAAAGAAGTTTAAACAGTTTTCACCAAATGAGTTTTCAAATGAAACATCCCATTTAGTTTCTTTCAGCACATTAATAAATAGCTCAATATTTTTCTTTGAAAAAACCCGTCTTTTTATTTTTGGTGTTTTATTTTCCTGTTTAAACGATAAACCCTTAGAAATATCTATAAAGAGTGCTCTGTGATCTGACAAGCCTAATTCTATGTTCATAGTTGGAGTTGAAAAGCATGATTTAAATTTCAGTGACAAAACATTGTCAATGCATGTCTTTGTTTTATTTGTAATCCTTGTCGGTGTTACAAAGTTTGCTATAAAACCATATGATTCTATTAAAGACAAAAATTCTAATTTTTGAATTGGTTTATTTGTAGTTTCCATTATGTCAACATTAAAGTCTGATGCAATGTAAATATTTTTAACATAACTATATTTTATTAAAATCTTCAATAATAACTCCAACTTATTTACAAATAACTTAAAATTTTTGTCTTCGGGCACTCTGTAAATTGAAATTATAATTAAATTTAGACCAATAATTTCTATACATGATGTTTCAAAAACAGAATCCAAATTAAAAATACACAAGTCATTTCTAATTTTAAATTCTAATTTACTGTTCAAAAGAATGCAAGAGCCACCATGATCACCCCTATCCCTACAGTAAAAATGTGCCAGATTGTAATTTGGAAAACTGTTTAATACTTGAATGCTATCTTTACCCAGCCAGTGTTCATTTAAACAAACAATAAGTATATTTGAATTTTCCAAAATTATTTCTAAATCATTCATTTTGTCAATTATTCCCCCTTGAATATTTAGATGCATTAACCAATTAAATTTGGTATCACATTTTGCTTCCTTACATATTGGCCATATTCCATTAGTCCTTAAATTTCTATTTACACCCATTCGATCAAAATAATGAAATTCATTACAAACTAAACAAAAGTTTTCTAAATTTAAGTGTTCTCTACAATCTTGTGTAGTGTTGCGTTTTTTTGGTGAACAGAGTTATCTTCAACCTCAGTTAGCGGTGCGGGTGCTGAAGAGGATGTTATGTTACTTGTTATATCAGGACTAATATTAATCAGATCAACTGATTCACAATACAAATTACTTTTGTGTAACATATCAGCTGGGTTTCTACCACCAAGTTGAAGGAACTCCACAGAATCACTGATAGACTCACTGACAGACTCACAAACACTGACACAAATGTTGATGTCGCCGGATGCAGGCGGATCAGAGAATGGCAAGAGGCTGGCCGCTGCGATAGTATGTGTGCTGGTACAGTTGTCTTGCATGGATTCGGGTTCTGGCCAACCATGCCAAAATGACGATTCTGATGCGGTAGATAACTCAAGAATCTCTGATGATGGAAGAACAGGAGAAAAGCTGTTCTCAATGTTAACTTCAGCTGAGAGCAGTTTTTTGATGTTATGCACAAATTCCTGGTACGTTAAGCCGTTATATAGTATTCTTTCTGATTTTTCGTAATGTGTAACAATTTTTACTTGTGCATCGGTTTCATTTTGGAATTGAATAATTCTTTTGACAAAATGATTTAGAGGAATACAGTCCCTTACACAGCCCATCGGCGAGCAGATGAGGTAATTAAACTTTCTTCTCTTGAAGTCCTCGGTTAATTGATTAAAAGCCTTGTCATAATCTTCCAATGTTGGTTTTTTCCAGTAGTGTAGCTTAGTAATGAGGCTATAAATACCAGCCCCATTGTTAACCTTTTGATAGGCCAAGTGATCACACATGCAGTCCCACACTGTTGGTTTACCAAACTTTCTTTTGAATTTAACTGCGATTCCAGCTGACATGTGCTTTTCATGACCAATGTCACCAGAGACACAGTGGGAAAACGCTACTGAATTCATGTTATAGCACTCATCGAATAACTTAGTTATGTCTTCCTCGATTACATCAATGCTGGATATTAGTGAGCAGTCATTTACACTTTCGAAAACATAATTTCTTTGCCAGGTATTAGTTCTTTTGGCTCCAGAGATCATACGGTTTATTAGTTTCGATAAGTGTCTTTTACCTCTTCTATTAATGTGGTATCCTTGCTTGCCATGATGTGACCTTTCTAACAGATATAGATCAAGAAGATGAGTGTTTTGGTGCTTATAGACTAATTTTCTAATTTCATTATTGACTTCTGTGACGGTCTTATGTTGAGGATATGAGTTATGAAGATCATAACGATACGGTATGGTAGAAATTATTAGATTTGTATTTTGGAGGCTATTTATCGTTTTTTCAAGGTTTAGAATAGTATGCCTCATGATATCACTGTTATTGAGACCTTTATGATCAGCCAAGTCGTTGCAGCCACCTAATACAATGACCCAGTCACCTTTATCATACATTTTTAGTTCAGAGTTATTCTTGGCCATCAAAAGAACTGCATCAAGAGGTGCCCCAGGCTGGACATGGCCAAAAACATTGTATTTATCATCAACTTGTCCCCGTATTAAATTTGCCAACCCTCTTCCTTGACTGTCTGCCAGTAATGTTATTTTATTTTTATGTTCTGCTCTCCCATCCGTTTTTTTATTTCTTGATGTGTTTTCAGTACAAGATGCATTTTTCACAGTAGTATTCATAATTTTTAAGTTGGAGGCAGTTTTGCAGATTTTAGTTTTGTCTACTGGGCGAGTGTCATTATCCTCTTCACTTACACTATCTAATACCGAAAACCTGTTCGGGGTCATAAGATCCTCGTTATGTCTAATTTCTTTGGACAAAAAGCTTGTTTTATTAATTTTATGTTTGAGTAGATTGGACACATTAGTCCATTTTTCGTTTAAATCTTGCTTTGTACTTACAGTTTCTTTCTCTGACACTACTGCTTTGGTTTCAACAGAGTCTTTTGGAATAAGCTGAATTTCAGCCCCTGTACATTTAGTAAACATCAGCGCATGCAAATTTTCACCAGTCATAAATTGCTTGTTATTCAGGACATAGGCTAGGTTGGACCTTTTTTGTATTAGGTCCACCTCTGATATCACACACGTTTCAAACTCCTTCATATTAATGTTGGTGACACCATTTATTACCCCTGATACAATGTACTCAACAGCACATATGGCAAACACACCACAATCATGACTGTTGTTTTGCTGGGGACCATTTACTACCACCACATTAGGTTTACACCCCTGCTTAATTTTAAAACACATAAATTATGTAAATACCTTATTATTGATTTCAGTGTGAGTTAGTTATTATTACTTCGGTTCTTACTGCCTCCCCTTTATTTTAACATTATCTCAATAATTGGACTGGGAGAAAGTATAAAATATAAAACACTGTTCCATCAGGACTTTACATTTTGTTTGGCTAGTTAATTACTTTGTCCATAAAATTTTAATTTGTTTTTATGAATTTGTAGCACAAATTGACTAAAATCACTGTAACTGTACTCATCTAAAGAAAATATTTAATGTTACAGATCAAGTTAGAGAAAGCAGAAATTAAGCTGGAGAAAAATGAGGTGACACAAACAGAGCCCCAAGCGAAGGTACATTTCTTGAATTGTATTTTTCTTAGAAAACCTATTTTTTAGAATTCCTTTTGAGAAAAAGAATTATGATGAAAATAGAGGAGCAAACACTTAAGGCAACTTTAACTACACAGAAATATACAAAGAAATACGGAGAGAAAGTTTCTGGTTTGCTTCAAAAGCGCAAATTATTTCTGATTAAAAACCTCAATAAAAAAATCTAAAACTTACAAATTTATTTCTGTAGGTTAAAGTTTGTGGCTAATGATTTTTTATCTAACCTGTACTTATTTATAACATTTATAAGTAGTGTTTACTATTATATTGTTTAATCACAATAAACAAAAAAATGAATTACATATTTTGATATAAAATTATTCATGTAAGAACTACTAGTTTTGAAACAGTTATTTATATATAAATAAACATAAAAGGGAAAAGAGGAGGAGGTTATGGGCAGTTTTTTGTTTATTTCCCTCTTAATTTCAACTTTTAAAACCAAGGTACATCACTTTATTCTAAATATCTTTCACTCTCATAACTTGTTTGAGCCTCTCGATTGTCGCCATTACAGGAGGAGGTAAGAGTGGTAGATGAGCCGAAGGAGGAGAGTCACTCGCTGTTGTCGTCCACTCCCCGCACCATCGCGGACCGCAAGAAGCGGCAGGCACTGTTGATTCAAATGGCCCGCAGCAACCAGATGGCGGCGGCAGATGCAGCGGCAGGCGACGGGACACCTGCCAGCGCATCACCCGCAACACCCTCGGACAAACCTTCGCCTAATAAGAGGTGAGCTACAATAATTGTGTAAGGCAAACATGATTGATTTCTAATTCATAGTTTCTCATCATTTTAACCCCAAACGCTTTCACTTTTTTTACACTCCTTCATTTTGTGGTTTTAATTTTAAATGTGATGAATCAAGGTGACCAAATTTGTCCCGGTCAGACCCTTTTGGTTAAAATTTTTTGAACTTGTATTCTATTGTCTGACCTTCCCGAACATTCTATGAAGTCCATTTCTGAATTGAGGTTAATTTGCTTGTGTGTATTAATACACATATAATGTCAATACAATGATATATTGTCTTACCATTTAAACAACCTTTATCCCACTTCAGCTTTGGTGATTTAGGAGATGTGGGCCCCTAGGCTCAACCAGTGGTGTGGGCCCTTATTGCCGTCCAGGTCCAAATTGGTGACCCTTTTTTTGCTTGTATCAGACTTTGGCGTGTATAGTTCTGTGTGGTGCAGGCCCCTAGGCGCACGCTCCGGCCTGATCCACTTATGGAAAAACTGGCTTCCCACCTTTACCAAAATTTAATTCTATCTGGATTGATATTTTAAGTCCTTTACACTATTTGAAACTGCCTACAATAATAATGCTGATGTCAAATACTCAAAACTCGAGAATAATTGGCAGTACTCAACTCGACTCGATCCAAAAATCACTACTCACACACCCCTAGTTATAATGTTATTTTTTAGAGAAAAAAAACAAGAAAATTGGTAAATCATAAGACCAGGTCCCTTTAAGGCCTTACAGGAGAGATCCTTAATAAGTGCAAATAAAAAAACAAGCTATTACAAATAATCCCAGTTCACAACTTAAGACGTATTATTCATTTTAGAAAATTAGTCTGTCAGGTTTGTGTTAAAGGTTAGTTTATTTCTAGCTTGTATTATCATTATTATTTCCTTACGCCTTATTACTCTTACCAATGATTCATTTCTTTGTGTTAGTTCTCAGGTGAGTTTTGAGGACATCTCTGATAACAATCATTTTGTGGAATCGCCACTCGAAAACAATAGATGAACAATTTGAATAACTGTAAAGTCAATATTTTCTTGATTATTTACAGTGAAAATTTTAGTGAATTAGTATAATATACACTTTTGTATTGTAATTTTTATACATTTATATATTTATGTAAATAAAAAAGTATTTGAGTTTTTTATGGTCATTGTTTTCTTTTGTTAGTGTATGTTAAGTTTTTCAGTTTATTTATAAAATGTTATTTTTATCCTGTACACTTTTCCACCTAAATAAAAAAGTTGAAGCTATTAAACAATTTGTATAGCTGCTGTTAAACAACTGCATAATAAATACACAATCGGTACTTAGGTTAATTTGCTAAACCCAATACATCTTAAGATTATTAGTCTAAGGATTTCATTCTACTTCATAAAAATACATTGGAAAAACAAACAAATCAGTGTTTGTTTTTTTAAGAAAATTACTCACAGAAAGGTTTTTGTATGATCAGAAATATGATTACAAATCTTTTATAACCCCATGTATTGAGTACCAGCTTCAAATGTTATATAAAAATACCTCAAAAGTAATGAAATTGTATAAAATTTGTTTATGATTTGCTTCATTTTATGCTTCGGTGTTTTACCATCAGTGTTGCTTTTTACATATTTTCTTTATTGTGGTTGAAATAGTTCTGATAAGAGCCACAAAATTAGTTTTTAAAGATTTTAGTATTTTCAATGGTGTTAACTGGATTTTTAAATGACTTAAAATAATTTGTTACTTAGCATGAACAAATGTTTATACCAGATTTGATCGTTCTTCTCACCTCACCAAGAAGAATATCTAACTCTGTTCCAGAATCATTGGCTCTCCAGCCACTTTTTTTAGATATTAGCCATCTCTCCCTTACCAAAAAAATTTCAGTAATTGATTAAATAATTTATAGACAGTTCACCGCACTGCACTAACTTCAATTAGATTTTTAGGATATTTGGGCAAAGCCAAGGCCTCCTCTAATATTCTATTGGACCTATTGTGTCGCTCAGTAATCATAATTAAAAATGGTTATATGTATACAAAATTGAGCCATCCTGATAGTTCGAATCCAGGAAAATTATAGTAGTTACTCAGGTTTCAAGGAATAGGTAGAGATACCCTAGTTCAAAAAAAATATTAAAATTTGTATGTGGATTAACAAGGTGCATTTTTTAATAGCTCCAACCATTCAGGGTATTAAATTAAACGCTAATTGTTAAGTAACGCTTTGTTTGCTCACTGTGCAGGTGGCAGTAGGGGGGGTAGTGTCATAATTCTTTCATAGAAATGTGTGTTAAATCTGTCGGCATTCAGCTGTGGCAGTGGGCTAATCATTTGTTTTTTTTAACAAAATGTATTCTATAATCTAAAACCCCACTAAATGCAAAGTGTCTATTGTTTTTTTCTTCTCAAAACTAAGCAATATTACAGTATAGTAACAGTGCACCGAGAACTTTGCCCGGTATACAGGCTAAGTCCATTGAGCTCTTTGCGGAATAAGTACCTAAAAGCTAATATACAAAAAAAGGGTGTTACGAGGGTCGTTTTACTATCAACCTCCAAGGGGCCATAAATAAAAGGCAAGTACCAAATAAATAAAAATGATTTTATTACCAAAAGATAGGTAAACATATGTTTACTTTTCAGGTACACTTATGCTTACTTTTCGACATAAGTCATCACAACGATTGAGGCTTATGTTGTACCTGTGTACCAGCTTTTCAATACCCTCCTCAAAGAATGTTGCCGTCAATGAATTAAAATGTGTTATGACGTCTCTATGATTTGACAACGTAAACGCTGGACAATCAGCGGGTAATGTTTACATGATGGAACAGCGCATCCCCCACCAAATGCTCTGTTTCTTCTAGACTCAGATCTGGTGTCGAAAATTTAAAGATGACTGTACTGATGTGCATGACAAAGCGTGTCAAGGGCGCAAATCTGCCGCTACAAAAAACCTTGTTCAATGAGTTGTTGAAGCGGTTTGAGAAAACCGTAGGTTCACCCTAAGTGGTTTATCCATGCAATTTCCTAAAATTTCAAGGTCACCTCTTTCCTCTACTGTTATTAGGCTACAAAGAAACGTGAGCTCACTGGGTCCTGAAAATGTTGTCAGAAGTCTACAAAGCTCGCTTAATGGGCGCTGCTTTGACGTTCGTTGTCACCTTTCTTGCACATCAGTACGGCCATTTTTAAATTTTCGATACCAGATCTGAGCCTTTGGTGGGGAGGGGGTTGCGCTGTTCCATCATGTAAACATTACCCGCTTACTGTCCAGCACTTGCGCTGTGCTATCATACAGACAGACAACGTCATCATGACACACTAGGCAACATTCATTGGTTCATTGGGGATTCATTGGCTGCAACATTCTTTGAAGAGGGTATTGAAAAGCTGGTACACAGGTCTTTTGGTAATAAAATCAATTTTTATATCACTTTCTTTTATTTATGGCCTATCGGAGGTTGATAAAAAACGACTCTTGTATTTTAAAATTGTTCAAAAACAAATGAATGAAGCTTTGACTTGTCGAGAAAGTTAATGAAAGGCATTATGCATGTTACAGGCCATAAACTCTCTTGGGAACCATGCAATCGGCCAATTTGGCAATGGGGCAACCTTGAAGAATGAAAACCTTGTTATCCAATGAAAACGTTCGGTTTTGTTCATGTCAAACGCTATTGGCCAGTGGGAAGTTCATTCAAAACCTACTCAGAATAGTACAGTGTAAACATTCACTTAATTCTGTACGTTAGGCCTACAATTACGAACATAAAATTAAACTTTCTGGCCAAATTTGCCAATATTACCACAGAAACAAGATAAAATGGCTTAAATTTGTCGAAGGTTATTTTTGTTTCGTTATTTTTACTTATAACTTGCATCATTTATATGAATATAATGCCTGGTACATTATATGACATAAAATGTAACATATAACAACAAATTAAAGTAGACACTTTACCGGACTAACTATTATTAACAAGTTATCAGTAGGGGTGTGTGAGTACTATAAACTTCAAGTTTTTGGCCGAGTATTTTAATACTCAAACTCGACTTGAAGTTTTTAAAAATAGTTGAAAGTTCGAGCGAGTATTTCTGGACGATCACTAATGACTGCAACCGGCCAAATCGCGTAGTAACGGTCGCAAAAGGCGATCGCATCACGTAAAATCGGGCGAAAATGATGACCGGACGGCTTAATTTCGGCCGAAAATGACCGTGGAAAACATAATATCAGCTAAAAATGACGACTGGATCACGTAATAAAGGCCGAAAATGACGACAGCATTCATAATATCAACAAAAGTGGCAACCCGGGCCACTTATATCAGCCGTAACTAACGATCTTGTGATATGATATTGATTATAAGCGATGTCTGGCCGTCTGGGTCAGGTGATTCCAAATGACAACCGAACCGTGTTTTATCGGCCGGAAACGAATGTCAAACCGTGTTTAGTACGTCAATACATAATCCAGTTTGATTGTACCGGCCAAAACTTTGTATTGCTAATCATGTTTTTAGTTAGAAACCATGTTTAGATTATCAAATCTGGATTGGTATCCAAATCCCATTTCATTATTTAAAACTACCATCTGATAGAAAATACTTGCTCGAAAATACTCAAAACTCGAAAATAATTGGCACTACTCGACTCGACTCGATTAAAAAAATCACTACTCGCACACCCCTAAGTTATCAGGTAAAATAATTCTATAACATGTTATAATTACTCATATCGACCGATGTATGAATGAGGTTATATTTGTTATGACAATCATCTATTTATTATTCTTAAACTTGTTTATTATCATAATTTTTGTTCTACTTTTATCGCACTGTTGTTTTAAAATAATAAAACAAACCTTCGCGTGCTGAATAATTATGAGATATTTTCTCCCAATATTTATGTTGCTACTCATAGAACCGAGTGTAAAAATTATCAATGAAAATATAGTAAAGCCTCAACTGACAAGTGCTTCAGCGAGCTAACACAGTAAAACATAAAACACTATTTATTGTGGACACTATAGAGTATCAGTGCCATACCAACGCGCCGGCCGATGAATTCATCTGGCATTGACCAAGTGAGGGGGCAAAGAGGGGTTTTGCGACGCGACATATGATAAATTCTGTTGGCAAAAGAGTACTCTTCACAATTACAGTAACCTGATCTATCGTAATAGCTGCAGCACACCATTACAGGTATAATACTTAAGTACTAGGGATGTGCAAGTACTCTAAACTTTTATTATTTCACTACACGACTCGACTCAAAGTTTTGAAAAATACTCTAAAGATTTAGAACCTCTTTGTATGAGTACAAACAGGAAGCTTAGGTAGGCAACTCGGGCAATTCTGTGCTGAGTGGGTCTTGAAAATTGTTACTTAAAATAAAAAATACTGCAAGTGGCCCTGCTCTAGACTTCATTGACTTTTTCAGAATATTGCTTTACTCACACATTATGGTTCATGCATAGCTCCTGCTGCTGCTGGATATTATTTGGTATAAAAACCATACAAACTTTGAACTTAGCGAAACATTTTATGCCGAGCAGGAAATTTCTACCAATAACACATTATTACTGGGTGCCCTGGGAGAGTATGGCACAAATGCAGGATTTGGTAGAACTCTGTATATAAGACACCCTGTGTATATTTTATACATAATGAATAAAATAGTATGAATTAAATCAGATTTATTTATTATCATCATTTGACAAAGTTATCATACTTCTAACAAGAGCAGACTTCTATGCATACGTATAAAACCCACTAAACAGAAAAAAACCTTATTCCTTGGAAAATAATTCAAGATTACAGGACACACACATTTTCATATTTAGGTCTATATCTAAGTTGTTTACATTATTTATTAAGGTTCAACTAGGCCTACCTTCTCGACGTCGATCTCAACTCAAACTTACATCTACAAATCCTCCTTAACAAGTTGCATTTTCTCAAAAATGTCTTCAAACTCCATTGTAATCCACACAATTGTAACTTGAGTAATAACCCGTTATTATAAATAATGCTATACTATCTGTTTCACTGATTCGTAAACATTCACCAAAGTGCAGAATTTACCAAGACACAGCTGCAGCAAACAATTGGCTGTTAAATATTTATTTTGTTCAAAACAAGTGCTGCCAACCCAAAAAAACCACATGAATAGATTCGTAACAAGAGGTCGGTGATGAGTTTTAGTTTGGTATAGTGGCACTACCTGTGAAGAAAGCAGTCGGCGAGACAGTTACGTCAAAGTGTTTGTCTGTGTCCGGTGGCAGCGGTGAAAAGTGCTCGCCAAAGTAGGCGAGTGGATCAAGTACAATATTAATGCCTCCTTTTTTACGATTAATTCTCTTGCTGCCAATGGCCAAAGAGACCGGCCCACTGACTGTTGTTGAGAACTGCCAGCGAGCGGTTACATCGGCTCGCAGCACTTAGATGATCGAATCTCTTCTGGAAACAGTTTTCA
The DNA here is from genome assembly GCA_963675035.1 of Allygus modestus. Lineage (NCBI taxonomy): Eukaryota > Metazoa > Arthropoda > Insecta > Hemiptera > Cicadellidae > Allygus > Allygus modestus. Next base: position 356,765,541 of record OY776111.1, on the reverse strand, counting down.
ATTTGATAATTCATATAGCAAAACCATTAAAACAATCTATTAGTCTTACACGATTTGATATATCAATAATGAAATTTATAATAATATAATAATTTATAATAGTTTGATAATTAGGTTTTTCATATATGTTTTACTGTGAAAACAGCAGCGAAACGCTGGAAATTCATTGAATGACATAACGCTTAAGGTAGGGCACTCTGAGACTGAACTTATTATTTTTGCTGGCACACAAAGGGTTAATACCCAAGTGTAAAGCCAACCTCAAATGTATTATATTCACTGTTGAATGCCTCCAGAACTGTTATATGACAGTTTTGAATAGGTTTAGATACCTTCAGTCAACAGTTCAATTTCCAGTAGATTATTCCTACATGTTTCGGAACTCTTGTATCATCATCAGGGTTTACTGAAATGTCTTAAACTGAGTCGGTGTCTATTGCCGGCCAGAAGAACAAATATTTCAAATTTATATGTTCGTATGTGTTGTGTTTTAATATTTTATTTTCATTGTTGACAAAATATATTTCTGCAATAGAAGAAAGACATTTTTGTAAACCCTGATGATGGAACGAGAGTTCCAAAACATGTAGGAATAATCTACTGGAAATTGAACTGTTAAAGTGAAGGTACGTGTAAACCTATATTTCAACCTCATTGTGTTTATTTTAACAGTTACCAATTTTTACCGAGCATTTTGTTTATAGTTTGATAAACTATTACAAACTCAAAAGTCTCTACGTGTTATTTCTATAATCTCCTTATGTTAAATTTTAAATTTTGTGTAGGCTATGTACTTCAAAACTGATTTTAAAAATAGTTGACTAATAATTTCAAAATAATGTAATGACTACCAATGAAGGTTATAGAGCCTAAGTGTAGACCATTGTGTGGAAAATATAAATTAGAACTAAGGGAAATCTGCTTCCTCGTCTGGAAAGAGAAATTAATCAATCAAATTTAACTGTCAAAAAAGGAAAACCCAATGAGCAAAACATAAACTTTTTCCAGACTTATATGTTAAGGTCTATTTACACGGGGCTGGTACTAGCGGGTCGCCAACTATTGTCACGAGAAAAATTTCAATTTTTACCACAGCATTCTTTGGTAAGGTCTTTAGTGGATTCCCCAGTCATAGCAAAATGAAGATGAACGAAACACTGAAAGAACAAACTTGTATCCCCAGTTGAACCTATGAGACTATTTTTTAATATAAATCATTATTGACACAGCTTATTTTGAATTCAGTGGCATTTAAAACAGTTTTTACACATCTGATATATCTGACTACTCTGAAAGTGATGTGTACATTTTAATTTACTTTTTTCTCAGCATTGTCTAATAAGTTATTAACATCCTCTATAAATTAACATTTAATTTATTTTCAGTCACATTTTCTAATTATGATTGTAGGCCGTCATTTGCTGAATCAACACCAATTGAGAAGAAGAAACCAAAGAAGAAATATTTAAAGAAAACTGTAGATGTTGACTTTCAAAATTTTTGCTCAAGAAATTTTGAAAAAATGTCTGATGAACATCCTGAGTTAAATGAAAAGGAGATTAATAAGCATTTACATAACATGTGGAACCATATGGATGACACTGCAAAGTCAAGGTATTAGCTTATGAATTTAATAGTTCTTTAGTATTCCAAAAACAAATTTACATAAATATCAGTTCACCTTTAGCGACTGCTTAAGCCTTAATTTAGCTATGGTACAAGTAACCAGGTGTTGTACAGAAACATATTTTTTAGTATAACTGCTTACTCGATGCAGTAGCCATTCTCTGAATCACTTTTCACCATCAAACTTATACAATCTGTTATATTGTACAAGGAAGGTATATGATGCATTATATTATACAGGTGGAGGTGGAAGGTGGAGGTACAGGAAGGTGGAAGGTGGAGGTACAGGAAGGTGGTATTTGTTGTAATGGATGTTCCGTTTTAACACAAAAACTCAACCGGTTAAACTGAATTTGTTTCATGTACCTTGAGCTCCATCCCCCTGGGTCTACAAAGTTTGAATGCAGTTCTTAACACGTTAGCTGCCGAGTCCAAAATACCACATTCCTCCCATATTGCCACATGGAACTAATAGACTAATTCCCAAAATCTTTTAAAAAACATTTAAAATATAGTCCATGTGTACTAGTGATGGTCAAAACCAGAAATTTTGAATCTCGAAACCGAAACCGAAACTTACAAAATCGAATCTTGAATCTCGAAACTCAAATCGCGAAACCCTATTTACTTGCCTGGGTATGGTTATGAAAAATAAATCCAGGAAAATTAATTAAAACTAATTATATATTTTGGTTAGAGTTGTTCTTTCACAAATAAAAAATCAATAATCCAAAAAAGGTGAAGGTAGACGACTGATGACAGTAGGCTTTTGACCTTTGCATTATTGATCGAAACACGGGCGTGATTTCTGTTAAAAAAACAACAATAAAGACACAAAAAATCTCAGCAGTTTTGAGTTTTGATTCTCGAAACTCACCGATCGAATCTCGAAACCGAAACATTTCCAAAGTTTTGGTGGTTTTGAGATTCAAGTTTTGGTTTTGACACATCACTAATGTGTACCATTTCAACAGATTTTATATGTTAATAATCATTAAAAAGTCTTAGGTCCGTTCAGACCAAAATACAAATTTACGGTTTTTTCCCCTTGTATTTTTGCACTTAGGTCCTTACGGACCGAAGGTACTTTTACACCAATTATTGTAAATTTAATGACTTTTTCCTTCGATTATACAACAACAACGGCGTTGCATAAGCAATTTACGATAAAATATAACTCCATAGTCGTGGTCAAGTCAAATAATAGACCACAGCGTATTATCCAGTTTTAAAAATATCCAAATAATGTTGATGGTCTCATGGTTACATTAACAACTAACTGTGTTTGTTTACTTAAAAGTCAGTCGACGAGTGATCCTGTACTTTTTGTCTCATTCTTAATCGCTAGTCTATTGTTTGGCATCCGGTCGAGGGTTGATGTAATCTATTCAAGAGATAAGATACGTCCTACTATAAAATGCTAAAACTGAAACTAACGGTCGTAAAAAGACAAGTGATGGCTAATTTTTGTCGTCTATCACAAATTAAATAAAATGTCAATCAAAGTTATATGACATTCCATTCAAGAGATAAAATTAATACAATCACTGTTTGTTTATCAGTTTTACGAATTTTCCCGACTATTCAAAATTTGCAATGTTGATTTCTTCCTTTCCCGACATTTTGTTGATTTCTATTCAAATTCCCGACTTCCCAATTTTTCGTCTGCTTAACATCCCAAAATTTATTTGATTTGCAATCAATTTCGCAAGATCTACGCAAGTAACATTATGAACACATGTGCTTTGACTTGTTCATCAATTTTTTAAATAAGGCAACATTCCTTGCAATTACCTATGTATAATATTTTTGTAATCGTAATTACTCATTTATTTTTCTTTTCTTTTCATTTATGTAATATATTGATCTTTTTTACAATTGTTTATACTTTCACCTATTACAAGTATTTCTAACCATTCTTAACTCAAAATTTATATCAAGCCAGTAATTTTATATTCTTTTTTTGTAATTTTATAATTTTAAAAAAATTATAACATTATAACTTATAAATGCAGTGTTTAGTATTTACACACCATTCCTTATAATTTGAAAATTACTCATTAGGTTCGAACGGACCTAATAATTGTAAATATTTTGTTCTACTTTAAGTTGACAGTTCGCAGCCCTAAGCAACGAACCAAACCAATGAACGACCAGTAGGCGTGGTCTATCTAGTATGCTGGAAGTTCAATATTTTGCCGCTAGGTCGCTCTGGTGACTAACTTGAACCACTTTAGTAAAACCTTGCATTTGCAACTTCTTAGGTCCGAACGGACCTAAGTGTCACTCAAAACGTATCCCATGTTTAGGTCCGATCGGACCTACGTGGCAGCTAACGTGTTAAACACATTTACTTTTATTTGATGATTAGGTACAGGTATTCATCAAAAGGTTACCCACGGATTGCAGCACACACAACTGTTGCATTCCTGGATGAATATATAAAAACATAACTCTAAAACATTCAGATTGTTTCATATCTAAACTTCAGTAAACTAAATTTTTGCAAGTAATTGTAAAAGTTACATCAAAGCACCTCAATATTAACAAAATTGACAAATTTGGCATAATCACTCAGTAGCCAATATGCCACTGATTATTCTGATATATTTTAACCGTAGAACAAGTATTTAACATTAATGGTAGAATTTTTTTTGTCTTTAACATTTCAACATATATATGCCAGGTTTACACACTATTTTAGTCTGAATATCTGTGACTAATATTGAGTTTTCTGTTTATTGGATTCAGTAATTTTCATTGGATTTATTTTCTACCAAAGTAAGCTGAGTGTATCCTAACTTACCCAGTGTTCTGTTAAAATTAGTAGTCCATGTATAAATTTAAACTGTCACTCTCCATCTAAGAAATTTTCCTGCTAAAGCCTGAACTTGAGAGGCTCTCAAACATTGCAGGTACAGAGCAAGGAAGGGTTGTGTCAGTCAGGAGCAGGAAGACAGTGAGTCTTTGGAAGAAACTTCCGAAGAGGTGGAGGAAGAGAATGAGTCTTCCAAGAGTAGCAACGAAGCAGAACTTCAGTCCTCTATGAGCAACAGCCCTGCACCTTCAGTAGGGGCCGTTCAAAAACCTGCAGCTGCTAAGAGAAGCTCTAAAAATCTTTTTTCTGGAGTAAAATCTGAAAAGGTAAAAAATTAGATTTGGTTAAATTTAAAAAATATGTCTAAATTCTGAATGTGTTTTATGAGAAAATACTAAAACAAAATGTTTTCAAATAATTGCACTGGTACATCTTGCAGACAAAATATTTCATTTTATTTTCCTACAAATCAATTATTGCTAACGAGCCTAATTATTTTTAGGTTATTGTAAAAGTCTGTTGTTCACTCAGTGGTGTATTTGTTTAGTAACAAGTGGTATTTTTTAGGTGTGTCAGATCTGCGAGAAAGCGGGGGAGACAGTTCGATGCCGCGGCCCTTGTCAAGGGTTCTACCACCCTAACTGTGTCACCAACCCCCTTCCCCTCACCCTGTCTACCCCCACCTCTGCTAGGAAGGGGAAGAAGGGACGATCCAAGAAGAGCATTGGCAGTCCACCCCATGTGGAAAATGGAATACCTTTGACAGAGGAGAAAGACATCCAAGTCTCAACCGAAGCTGCAACACCTGAAAAGGACTTGGAAAAAGAAATTAAAAGTGGTACATGATGTAGTATTTTAAAGCTTTATCATTGGTTTTTTGTTATTTTGCATTGAGTGGAACCCTAAACTTTAATAATTAATTATTTTTCTCCAAAAACCAATGAAACTGACAATTGAAAGTGACATCCCTAAAATCATTACTCCTTAAAAGTCTTTAAGTTTTGAATCCATACATACATTCGGATTCTTTAGACATAGAATAGGAAAACTAAATGGTTTTCATCCTGATCTCACCTTAGGGTTCCGCCTGAGATCCCGACAAAGTTCCCATGTATTTCTTATGGACATTCATTTTTGTTTGAGCTAATGAAAATACAAACAGCTGATCTTGATTCGTAGTAATTCCACGGGCTAACCACAGAATGCAGCACACACAACTGTCATAGTTTTCATAAATTATTTGCAGGGCTAAGCCTGCAGTAACAGCTAGTAAATCTATAAATGTACTAAAACACTTTGTAAACATTTGTTCATGTTGTTCAGTTATAAGTTTATCATGGTTGATTATATTGATAGTTTTGTAATTACTTGTAAAATAGTTACTTGTACAGATTTTGGACATCGAGTTTCCAGTCCCAAAATTTTCTACAATTGAAAGAATAAAAGATTCTGTCCCGACCATAAAATCCAAAGTCGGATATCCCTAGAAAAAAAACAACATTTTTAACAATTATTTAGGTAGTGTGACATTGAGAACATTTTAAGCCACACGGTAGTATTTATGTCAGGAAAACTATTTACTTTACTATTTAGTTAGTTATTTTTTGGAATTTTAACTCAATATATTACAGTTATAAACAGGTGAGTGTTTATGTGAATAAACACATGTAAATAATTGGGTCATGATCCATGTGCAGAGGTCGCTGTTGAGGTAGTGGAGGTGGAGGGAAAGAGCTCGGCCAAAGTAAGGAAGGGCAGCAAGGACAGCCTCAGCGGAGAGGAGGACGAAGGATTCCGCTGCAAAGACTGTAGCCAGGGTCGCAGCCAGCCTTGCTTTGCCTGTCACGAGTACGTTCAGAAGAAAACTAAAGAGGCTAAACTCTACCGGTGTATTACAGGTAAGAAACAGTGTACAATCAATGTTAATGACTCTGTTGTTATGTGTTTTGATCAAGTCATACTACATTGCTTGGAAGTATACCTCTGTAAGTTGCTTTTTATGTACACAAAGAAGACCCATATATCGCCAGTTAATGTAGGCCTATTCCATACCATTGGTCCCCCTAGTGATGTAAAATATCTGGATACTTAACCCATTGTGGACAATAGACACAGCATCTGTGTTGATGAAAATTGTTGCTTAGTTGGTCAGAAATTATGCCACTTCAAGGGCGAGAGGGTTGTCTTGGGGACAGGTGATAGGAAGAGAGCAAAAAACATCTTTACAATAGACAGTCAGTGGTTGAAAAGACAAAAGCACCATATTGATGAACTACCACTTTATTGTTTGCGCTTTCTATTCTAGAAGTTTAGGTTCTTTTCCAGGCATATTTTAGACTTTGTTAAAATCCATTTTTAATTACAAGATTTGATTTATCATGGTTCCACTGTACTATAGTAAATAAATAAATAACAACGATATTTAAAAAAATAAATAAATAGAAATATTATTACCTAAACCTATAATCCATAACATGTCACCAACCATGAGACTAGTATTGAATCCCTATCCTTCAAAATGAAATACTAAAATCGTAATCACAGTGGGTATACCTTAAAATCATATTAACACGGAATAATCAAGGAAAAATTCATCCATCTTCCAATAAAAATTGATCTAATCCTGTTATTTTTGGTGTCTCTGTATTTTATTAATCGTTGTGCAGCCAACTGTGGGAAGGTGTACCACGAGGAGTGTCTGAAGGCGTGGCCGCAGACTTCGTGGAGGGGTACCAACCGAGCGGTGCTGACGTGTCCGCAACACACCTGCCACACCTGCGTGTCTGACAACCCCGGTGTCATCAAGGCGAGGTACAGCAACGACAAACTCGTGCGCTGTGTCAGATGTCCCACCTCCTACCACTATGGTGAGCACGCCCTCAATAGATAATTTGGTATTAACGTACTGTTTCTTAAGTAAGTACCGGTACCAGAACAAAACATTCAACTTGTTAAGAACAAATTTAAGTCGTTTATAGTTTTAAAAATTGAACTTTGTTTGCTCTCTGTTGGAATTCATAAATTATTAAATATGTTTGAATGAGACAACTTATTTTAGTAAGAGATTTTATCCCTTTCTCAAACAATTAAGATATTCACCGAGTTTGTTGAGATAGATTTTTTCAGTAGGAACTGCCTTACTTGTTGTAAAACTCCATTGTTACTTTTTCATTTCACTTCATTTATTTCATATCCACAATACATTTGATACACAGGCAAGGTCCTGATCAAACAGGTGACTAATTAGTACAGTTAATTTCTTCAAAATAGGCAAAGGATTTTCTGCTTTACAAAGTAAAAGTAATTCAAATATAATTAGAGTTATAAATCATAGTGATATCTTCATCATTTAAAAATTTGTCCACAGAATAATAGGCCCTTTTTTATCAAAAATTCCTTCAATAATTTAAAAAAAAACTTTTTCGTGTAATCATATTATAATAATTTGGAATTTTACCAAAAAAAATCATTTCCATGCTTGCAGGTAACTACTGCCTTCCAGCTGGATCTGAGATCCTAACTAACTCCCAGATCATCTGCCCTCAACACTACAAGCCTCCCAGGAAAAGCATCATTCACCATGTCAATGCTGCCTGGTGCTTCATCTGTGCCTCTGGTCAGTAACTCGACCTACAGCTGACCACTCTGATCAAGAGTGGTTCACTGACATAAATAACAGAGCATTTAAAAAGCTATTAAATTCTGCATGCAAAATATGCTTAACACCTATCTTAGCTAAATATCTCAAATCTATAGGCTGCCTGGAGAACTGTGTGTTAGCATAAATGACTTAACAATTTTTAGGGGCTACTTATATATTCTAGTGAAGAATTATCAACAAGTTGGCCGTTGGTAAATCACTTCTAAACTTCGAAAGATAAAAACCTGCCTTCATCAGATATTGTTCATATTAGAATAATGAGATTTAGATTTTTTGTTTTAGACATAAAAATTGTATATAGTATTAGGTTTTGAGTAAAGTCTTTTATAAATAAGTCTAATTCATTCAGAGGAAAAGGGACTTGCAAAATCGTATTTTATTTAACACATGCATAAAAATTAGTAAGATCAGTATATCATAACCTTTTTTTTATCAACTCAGGTTTTGTTTTAACATTATATTTGCTCCCTTTAAAGCAAGCAACTAATCCACATTCTTTTCCATATCGCACTATGCAAAATTTACTGATTTTATTTTTATAAATATTCCCAAGTTTTTTTGTTTTGCATGCAAAAAAATTTGTAATATGCTAATGGTAAAATTAGTTTTCATGCCAGCATTACAAATTTAATATGCAAATTATTTAATTTATAATTGTAAATAATAAATATTTACTGTTTGTTATGCTATTTGGAGCAGTTAAGCCTGAAGGTAGGTTCCCTGCAAGTACGATGCATGTCAGTTTGCATGAGAAACTAGTAATTTGTACAATTTCTTATTTTTTTGTCTCAATCGGTTTGAAATTCCTTGTATGTTTCTGAGTTGTTGAAGAGCTAAACTCCTACAATAGGAAATTAGTATACTCCAAAGTGGAAACAATCACTAACAAACAAAAACAAACAATCAGTCACTAAGTTGGATGTGGTGGTTCCTTCACCTTTGACCTCTGAAATACTCCTAGTACTCTCCAAGCTTGACAAAGGGTGATATGCTCCCGAAATATTGAATTTTTATTGTGAATTTGATGTGGAACCTTTGCTATAAGTGCCAAGTGAGATTTGCCTTTATCTTTAAGGTTAAGTTATTTGGTAACCTTTCCTTCTTTATTCTTGTTCTAGAGCATTAATTTTGGATCTTCTTTTGTTTGTAATATTTTAATGTAGTTTAGTGTTCAAATGAATTATCTTTTGAACTGCAAAAATAAAATGATCTTCCAATCTCATCTTAAGAAATTTGATGTTACTTTTGTTCTTCTCGCAAATCACTAGAGAATCTTTGCCATGTAAGCTTTAGAACTAAAAATTACTTCATAAAGTACAAGGTTTTTATAACTGATAAGGCATGTAGGTACACTGTTTAAATTTACTGTAATAATTAATAACTTAAGTACCCTTATCAGCTAATCCTTATGTAGGGTTAAATAGCAACATTTCAGTTTAACATAACAGTTTTCAGGACCACAAAAAAGTAAGAAATCAATATTTTTCAATACCTATTGCTCAACTTATCCATTTCACTGCGTACTAAGTACGTGACATGGGAAAAAATTGGAATGTTGAGAATGGCACAAAATGTAACACTCTATACAAATTCAGAAGGGGAATAAATTGGCTAACTGCAGTCAAACAGATTTGGAATCTTATTGCACAGAGATGTTGTCTTATTATTACTTCATCTGGTTTACCTTGCGTGTCCGTTCCGTTTATTGAGATTGAGACTGTGCAGCTATTGTAAGCGATTGTATGCGTGTTGTACAGGCGGGTCGCTGATCTGCTGTGATCTGTGCCCCACCGCGTTCCACGCAGACTGCCTCAACATCTCCACTCCGCCCGACACCTACGTCTGTGAAGACTGCCAGACCGGCCGCTTCCCCCTCTACGGCGAGATCGTCTGGGTCAAGCTCGGTTGCTACAGGTATCTACTATGAGTTGGGGCTCAAATTCAAGCAAACGAATTACTTTATGGGATAGCCCAGACAAATTAGAACCTAAAATTCAAAAAAAGTAATAATTTATTGTTATTGGGGAAGTTACCCAATCACAGTGTTAGCTTACTTGTCATTGACCAAAGCAGATGGTTTATTAATATAACTGGTTCATTGCACAGTTGTAAATTATAAATCATTGCATTATGGGTATTAACCCGTCATGGATGTTTTTCCATGTCTGTTTTTTGTAACTGTTATTGAAAAATTATTTATCAAATCTCTACCAATTTAAAAGAGATCTAAGAAAGATTAAATAATTTAGGTTGTAGTCCAACACTGAGCATTTCTTACCAAGGGCTGTTTGTGAACCGTGGAGTAGGTAACATTTCCCCTTTCCTCGCTCTTCGTTTCGTGTGGCTAGAAGACATTGGGGTCTGTCTTTTCCTCCCCTTATTTGCGTAACAGCAAAAACTGTTTACGCCGGACTCTGATAAAATAACTCAGTTAATAACGCAGTTTGATGAAAATGTTTACATTAACTATCTGTCATATGAAAAAGGCAGAAGAGTTAAACCAAAGTTAATTTAAAATAATATATTTATCTGACGTATGAGAAACTAAATTTTCAGTTTAAAAGGTTAAATTATGATTTTATTGTCCACAATATAAGTTCTAATTTTGTGTTGTTTTATGTTGCACCTTAAATAGTTTTCAGCTCAATCAGAAACGTTTTCATAAACACATTACCACTTCTTTGTTTAAAATTCATTGTTGTCGAAGGTGGGTTTATGTTATTTAAGAAATTATTGCGGACCTTTTCCATCACTGATTAGTAGAACAAGTTTCACGAAGTTTCAGGATCTCGAATCTGATCCCGTCTTCAGGTGAGAAAAAATACCTTCAAACATTTATCTGAACATAACAAAATTACACGTATCACTTGCTCCTCATCATCGAAAGATCACTCTTAAGTGATTAAAGTAACATTCCTTCAGCATTGAAACTAAGTTAAGTGTATCAAATTATTCAGGGTGGCCATTTTATCATGAAACATACAGGATTTTAAATTTTAAATTAAGGTATACCCATACACAATAATCTGTAATAGAGAGAAAACTGTAATTTGGCATGGATCTTAAAAATTACCTCATAACAACATGCAATCTTTGTATTTTCTATTTGTTCATTTCTCAGAGGATCTCTGGTTCAAATCTTTGTAGAGAAAAAACTAAAATGTAGTTTTATCCAATTTTAAATAAATTAAAAATGAAGTGTTCCTTAACATTGGACAGAAAATTAGTTGTTGATAAAAATATGAACCTGAGAACCCCAAAATAATGGAAATGCATATTTTAGGGTACAAAATGCATTTTTGATCAAAAGTGTCCTTTCATATTGATTTCTTCTAAACCAGACAAAAAATAGCGTTATTGAGGTTAATTATAAAGATTTGAACTCAACACCCCTGACAAATTACCAAATATAAAATACAAGATGCTCCTGAAGTTGTGAGGTATTATTCAAGGTGTATACCAAATTTCAGATTTCCATCTATTACAGATTATTTTGTGTTTGAGAGTATAATGTAATTTAACATACTAAATCCTATGTCTCATGATGAAATTTAACACAAGGTATATCAAATGGAGTATTCTATTTAGTTGAGATAAATTATTACACTCTTGTATAGGATTCCTGATCAATCCTAATTAGTGTGATTTCAAAGGTACAGTTTTGTTGTTTGTGCAGGTGGTGGCCAGCAGAGATATTGTATCCTTCCCAGATCCCTGACAACATCCTCAACCTGCCCCATGTGAGGGGAGAGTTTGCCGTCAGGTTCTTCGGGTCTCATGACCACTACTGGGTCAACCGTGGCCGCGCCTTCCTGTACCAGGACGGGGTGTGTTAAATTGCTCTTAAGTGCTTATTCAAGTTTAGAATATTGTTTAACTATTTCATATACCCACTTATAAAAGTGTTACATATTTTTATTATGTATATTCTATAAATATAACTAACTCTTTCTACTAGAATGGAGGATTATTTATGTATAAGGGTTCAGTTTTTTATGTAAAAACTAAGGGTTTAATTTTGTTATCAGGAAATGTGCCAAAAATATAAATAAATGCTAATAGTCAAGATTAGTTTTAGGATAACATTCACTGTAAAAATATATACCTAAATTTAGTTTGAGAGCAATAGCCATTACAAAATTATTACACTTACATTACAGGTACTGTACTAGTTGATATTGCTTATGCTGCACTGCAAAATTTTAAGCTCATGAACAACTTATGTTAATTTGTAGCAGACCGTTTGGAGTGATTGGCTTTTTATTAGATAATTATCTTTTGTGTTATATAATTTTTTCTGTAATATTACTTAACTGCTTCACAGATCCGTTCTTTGTTTGCTGTCTACTCATATCACCTAAGTAAACTGAGCTCATGATATGTACTTAATGTCACTTTCAGGACACTGCTGGCAAATCCAACTACAAGAAGTCCTCGGTAGACCAGATGTTTGAGAAGGCAGTCAAAGAGGCGAGTGAAGCCCAGAGGAAATATCTGGAGGAGAAAGCCAGCAGGGAGGCTGAGACAAGACCTGGCATGGTACTCATTTATAAATCAACTTATAAGCATGCCATATCTATTTTTTATAAATTTTGTTTCTCCAGAAAAAATGGGTTCTTCTTTGTGTGTTTAGTTTTTATATACAATTATATTTGTCTGAATATGTTTTACTGTAGTACATTTGCTCCATGTGCTTACATGTAAAAATTAAATCAGCTACTATCAGGGCATTCTTATCTACTCCTTACAGCGAAATAACAATCAGTGTGTTATTTAGAATGTGTGGGTAAAAACATTTAATACCATCAGGAAACTTATATAAAGTAGAAGGAATTTTAAGCAAGGTTAAAGGTTAGTTTGCATTTTCTTTGCCTTCTATCGTGGAATCGCTAGCCCTCCCTGGGGTCCGCCCCACAGTTGACAACCACTGGTCTAAATCACGTTTGTTGAACATTCAACTCAACAGTATGTGAGATGGCATTGTTTGTTGTAGAAGCCACCAAACTACGTGAAGCTCAAGGCTAACAAGCCGGTGGGCAATGTCCGCACGATGGACATGAACTTGTCCAACCTGACACCCTGCGAGTGTGACCCCAAGGGTGACAACCCCTGCGCCCCGGACTCTGACTGCCTCAACAGGTGGGCCACCCGCAACTTTGTACTTAATAGTTGTACTTTATATGTTATAGCTTATTTCAAAGACAAATTATTTCTTGAAATCTAGAAAAAGTCTGATGGATTGTGAGGTATGGGAAAAGTTTCTTCAGGAAGTTTCCTAGTTTAATTTAGTTTAGGAATAGATTTGTTTCAGCTAATGAGTTGAACAGGTCGGTGTAACCTTATTAGGACTTTATTAATTTTTTAAAACTATATTTCATATGTTTATGAGTTGAATTGCTTGGTAGTCTTTAAATTACTTACTTAACCTTAATCATTATAATTACCTGGGTTCATTATTGTGGTTTCCGAGTCAATGTAAACGAGTTTGCACGCAGCACGCTGACGTGAGGGAAGTGAATTTCCACATAAAAACTTGTAAAACTCAAAATAAGTGTAAAAACATACATTTGTCCAATTTTTATTGAAATCTGAAAACATTGATTTTTTGGCTGTTCTGATACTCCTGTTTTCATTTACTTGCAAACGTGGGAATACAATTTTGTGCATTATAAGGTTAGGAGAAGGTCCAGACAGGCTTGAAAGTAGGCGTGAGGTTGCTGGGGATGATAAAAGTACTCTAACAAAGTAATAACAGGCTTTTCTAGTGTAAAACCCCCATAAGACAACGTACTGTGTTTAGTCGATACACATTTTCTTTAATAACTCCGTAAATATTTATGCTAGAATGAAGAGAGAGGGCTTAAAACTTTCGCCTCTCTAATTCCCATCTTTTTATATGCATTGATTTTACATCTGGGGCTTTTATGACCCTTTTTGGACCCAAAAACTGGTAATTTTAAAGATTAATCCCCAAAAAAAGGGGTATAGAGTTTTCCGATTGTTTTGCCCAACAAACTTGTCCAACTGATTACAGAAAGGAACGTCCCCACCAAATTTGAAGTAAATCGGACAAAAAATGTGACCGCTAGAGTGCAAACACACACACACAAACACACACACACACACACACACACACACACATATATATATATATATATATATATATACCGGGTGTCCCACGTAAGGTGTCTCAAATTGATTACGGAAAAACGGCTTAACGTACAAGGATGAAATAAAATTAGTTCCTGCTAAATCGACCCCAAGGAATAACGTACAAATATTTTTAACTTTTTTCCCATACAGGGTGTGCCAAAAACTGAGGGTCACTAGTTCGAATCTCGGAATTTTCAAATGTAAACATATGTCATGCTATACATAATTTTAAAGGTATTTAATAGACAAACATTTTGGCGAAAACAGAAATGAATTATCTTTTTCCATTTCAAAATGGCGGCAGTTTTTTTTTGAAAAATAAATGTTTTTAATACTCTGTGTTTCCTATACCAATGCACATAGCCCTTCTCCAGTTGAATTTTCTTACTCGTAGTGAAATTAGCTTTACTGTGATATGCTACAAGTAACGATTTTTTGAAATAATAAAAATTCCAAAAAAATTGATTTTTGAAAATTTGCAAATGCCCAATTGTAATAAAAATTCCAAAAAAATTGATTTTTGAAAATTTGCAAATGCCCATTGTTCAAAATTTCCAAATAGCAACATATGTCAAGTGGCACATCATTTTATAGGTTTTTTAATTCTTAACAACTTTCTAATTTACACTTACTTCATATCTCTTTTAGTTTTTGTGTAAATAACAAAAAACCTAATTTTCCTATATCAAATGCATGTTACTTGGGTTTAACACTAAATGAAATGGGGCCATGATCAGCTGTTTAGTGTTAAACCCAAATAACATGCATTTGATATAGGAAAATTAGGTTTTTTGTTATTTACACAAAAACTAAAAGAGATACGATGTAAGTGTAAATTAGAAAGTTGTTAAGAATTGAAAAACCTATAAAATGATGTGCCACTTGACATATGTTGCTATTTGGAAATTTTGAGCAATGGGCATTTGCAAATTTTCAAAAATCAATTTTTTTGGAATTTTTATTATTTCAAAAAATCGTTACTTGTAGCATATCACAGTAAAGCTAATTTCACTACGAGTAAGAAAATTCAACTGGAGAAGGGCTATGTGCATTGGTATAGGAAACACAGAGTATTAAAAACATTTATTTTTCCCAAAAAAACTGCCGCCATTTTGAAATGGAAAAATATAATTCATTTCTGTTTTCGCCAAAATGTTTGTCTATTAAATACCTTTAAAATTATGTATAACATGACATATGTTTACATTTGAAAATTCCGAGATTCGAACTAGTGACCCTCAGTTTTTGGCACACCCTGTATCGGAAAAAAGTTAAAAATATTTGTACGTTATTCCTTGGGGTCGATTTAGCAGGAACTAATTTTATTTCATCCTTGTACATTAAGCCGTTTTTCCGTAATCAATTTGAGACACCTTACGTGGGACACCCGGTATATATATATATATATAAAATTTTGAACGACCCCCCAAAACGTGTTCAGGGGGTCACGTTAGGAACTTCTATGGTGGTCCCGGGCTTAAGTTTCACCATGCGGGTCATGCTAATAGTTCACTTTCCAAAGGAAATTCACTAATAAAGGTTAATGTTACCTATATATTGTCAGTGATTCATAAGTAGTTTTTTACATAACTGCTGCAGTTTCGACAATATATAAAGTCTCTTCACATTTTTTTAGATGATCAGCTGAGCAATATCATATTTTAAAATTGAATTTAATGAGGTGAATAAGCAGAACTGTTGGACATAGTATACATAAAGTTAGTTTAGATAATAATTTTGAAATGTTTCAACGGACATTGTGTTTGCAGAATACTGATGGTGGAGTGTCACCCGCAAGTGTGCCCAGCTGGAGAGAAGTGCTGCAACCAGCTGTTTGAGAAGCGGCAATACCCGCCATTGACGCCATACCAGACGCCGGAGAGGGGCTGGGGGCTCAAGACTCTGGTGCCTCTCAAGAAAGGTAAACATTGTCTTGGACCTAAATCACTTTTAAATGCAGCATTAGTTGTACCGATTCAAGTGAAATGCCTTATATATGGTGTCCACAGTTTGGGAAAATTTGGCATAGTACAGGAATTTTTTCGTCCCAGAATATGCAGGAAATTTATAGGAATTTTGGGGGGATTAGGTATAAAACACTCTTTTTGGCCATTACATAAAGACCCATTTTTTAAATATTTGTTTTACATATAAGCAGAAATCTCTTGGTATAGTTTATATATCCTTGATTGATGTATTAGTTTGCCACCATAGTATTATAACACCATTTCAATCTTCAAGATTATAAATTAAATATTTGTCTCTCATATAAAGGATATTGCAGACATGTCTGCATTCGATTGTTTGTTGTACATGGCTGCTTGGTTCATGATGACCCAGTTAGCGAATTTCCCCTATAGGGAAGAAGCTATTACCGTAGGTCTCATGGTAAGACTTAAGCCCGAGACCATGATAACTTTTTGTTTTGAGGTCCCCAGATGCCAAAAACACTATTCGTTCAAATTTATATATATGTATATATATATCTATATATATCTCTATATATATATGTATATATCTATATATGTGTCCGTTAACACGATAACTTGAGTAAAAAACGTCCGATTTTGATGAAATTTGGCTCAAATGTGTAAAATGACATTCATGACTTTAAGTTCGAAAACCAGAAAAATCGGACCATGGGAAGAAGGGGGGTTTATGGGGGTTTTAAATTTTCCAAAAATCAGTTTTTTGCATTTTTCACCCTAAAATTTTTAAAAAACTTAATTTTGGTTTTGACCATGTTATAGAGCTTAAAAAAAATATAATTTAGTATTTTGAATTATTAACCTAGGTTAAGTGGTTGCGGAGAAAATCCAAAAAAACCTGCTCATAAAATCTCCCATGTTAATCTTATGGGAAAAAGGTTTTTGGCTTTTCCTCAGTTTATTTTAATGTAAACTTCACATTTGCTTTTACCAATCTGTTCAGTTCCACAAAACAATCATTTTGGTGTTTTCTACGCCCAACCGTTGCAGAGATATTCGAAGTGCTAAACACAGTACGTTGTCCAATGTTATCCTTATGGAGAATAAATAAAATTTGATATCTCGATTATTTATTAATGTATGTTGATGAAACTTGGTATGTGGCTTCAAGTAGTACTGGTATATTGATATTTGCACAAAAAATTGATTTTTTGTTGATTATCCCGTAGCAGCAAACCTGCGTACTCAGCCCCCATGTTATTCTTATGGAGAATAAGTAAAATGTACTGACTCCTTTAATTATGAACATAAATTAATAAAACTTGGTATGTAGCTTCACTTGGTTGAGTTATATTGATGATTATATAAAAACCCATTTTTCTGTTCCTTGTTGCAGCAAACCTGCTTTCTCAGCCCCCATGTTATTCTTATGGAGAATAACTAGAATGTCATATATCGCTTATTTATGATTGAATATCGATGAAACTTAGTATGTGGCTTTGCCTAGTTAAATTCTATTTATATTTGCATAAAAACCAATTGTTTCTGTTCCTTGTTTCAGCAAACCTACATACTCATTACCAATGTTATTCTTATGGAGAATAATTAAAATCGCTTATATTTGAATATATTTTTATGAAACTTGGTTTGCGGCTTTATGTGGAATTCAGACAAATATTATGCATTGGAAATTCGCTGAGTCCGCAGGTTTGCTGCGACGGGGGTATTTTATTTCTTAGGACCAAACTGGCTTTTTCTTTTAGCGAATTTCCCCTATAGGGAAGAAGCTATTACCGTAGTCGGCATGGTAAGACCTAGGGCCGGGACCATAATAACTTTTTATTTTGAGGTCCCCAGACCCCAAAAACACCGTTCGTTCGAAACTGTATATATATATATATATATATATATATATATATTTATATATATGTGTGTGTGTGTGTGTGTCCATAGGCACGATAACTCTCGTAATAAATGGTACCAGGAAACTGACACATACTTTCTCCCTTTTAGCCCAACTGTAATGAATAAATTACTTTTTATTACCTAAATATAGAATACAAAGCACGGTCGAATGTACAGAAAATCTTGTAAACAAGTTGTTTTACAAGACATCCACCCAAATCCCTGCTTTGGAGGCCCTACAGAATCCATTGCTACACTCGTGGTTTTAAGAGGGGAAATGCCCCCTATTCCCCCCCAAGGGTTTTTAAGGGGCAACATATTTCGAATTTCCTCTTTTGGTCAATGCTAACTAGACAAGAATATCAAGTTTGAATGATATTGATCAGTAAATAAGAGAGAAATAGGAAATTTTGTATTCCCCATAAGAATAACATTGGACAATGTACTGCGTTTACCACAAAATTAAAATTTCAATTTTCTCCGCAACCAGCAATTGTAGAATAGTAATTAAACCTACTAAATTATTTAGTTTTTTGAGCTCTTTTTAATGGTGAATATAAAATTTTGTTGTATTTATCTTTTTCTATGAAAAATCAAAAAAACTGAATTTTTGATGTTTTAAGTCCTGTAATTTCTGAACCCGAATTTTTACAGAAATGCGGTTGATGTCATTTTGTTGGAGAACTTAAGTTCTACAAACGACTATAGTTTAATCAAAATCGTTAGAGCCTTTTTTAAGAAATTTTAATTTTACATGTTTTTTGGCGGTTATTGGGGGATAATTACCCTTCAGAATCAAAAATTCAAAAAAATTAAAAAAACGCCTGGAGATATCGTGGATTAGTACCTACATACCAAATTTCATAAAAATCGGCCCATTGGTTAGGGCTCTAGCTCTGTACACATCCACACGGACACACACACACACACACAGACAGACATCATGTAAAAACCACTTTTTTGGGTTCAGGGAGCACCAAAACAAATATTTCCACTAACTCAAATTCGGAAATTTTGATGAAAACTACTTTCTCCATATACTATGTATAGGGGGAGAAAGTAAAAATGATCTAATTTTGATGAAATTTGGTATAAACGTGTAAAGCAACATTTATGACTTAAAGTTCGAAAACCAGCCAGATCGCTCTATCCAAAGGGGTATTTTGGGGGGGTTATGTACCCCAAAATTGGGTTTTTTGAATTTTTTACATATAATTTTTGAAATAGTCGAATATTAGTTTTTACCATTGGATTCAGCTTAAAAAAACACACAATTTGGTATTTTGATCATTGCTCTACGTCAATTGGTTACCGAGATATTGAAAGTGCTAAACACAGTACGTTGTCTAATGTTATTCTTATGGAGGAAAAGAAAAATGTTATGTCTCGCTTATTTATGAACGTATATTGACGAAACTTGGTTTAAGGCTTCATATGGTTGTGATTTATTGATATTTGCTCAAAAAAACAATTTTTTGCCAAAGGCTCCCGTAGCAGCAAACCTGTGTACTCAGCCCCATGTTATTCTTATGGAGAATAATTAAATGCTATGTCTCCCTTAATTATGAACATAAATGAATAACAACTGGTATACGACTTCACCTTACTGAGATATATTGATATTAGCATAAAAACACATTTTTTGTGCTCGTTGTTGCAGCAAACCTGCGTACTCAGCCCCAATGTTATTCTTATGGAGAATAATTAAAACTGTGTATACCGCTTATTTGTACCGCTATATTTTTATGAAACTTAGTAAGTGGCTTTATGTAGTCTTAAGACATTTATATATCCATTGGAAATTCGCTGAGTATGCAGGTTTGCTGCGACGGGGGTATTTAAAAGTTTTAATCGAGTTCTTTGTCAGTTTTCAATTATAAATCGTTACCCATCCTTGAATAGATTCTAAGCGCAAATGCTTTGCTATATTTATAAATAACCATAAGTCTGGGTCATTGACTAAACTATTAACGTTTGTCACAGGAGACTTTGTCATCGAGTATGTGGGAGAAATGATAGACGAGGAAGAATACAAAAGGAGACTAGCTGATATGCATGAGAGGAATGAAGATAACTTTTACTTCCTTACGATCGACAAGGACCGGATGCTGGATGCTGGGCCCAAGGGCAATGTAGCCAGGTAAAAACCACTGAGATCTATGTTATATCTGGAGTCACTACTCCATGATGAAAAAGCGTGCTGCTGTGTTTGTGGTCGTTATGTTGCCCAGATGTGTTTTTGACATTTTGGTAGTACGGTTATTTTATTTTCTATTGGTTTAAATTTTGACATCGTCCACCGGATGTATTTTGATTGGTCCAGTTAACGTCAAAGTGACAACATAATAGAGCAAAAAGTCAGTGTTGACAGCACGTTTTTGTAAAATATTTAGTCAGAGAGTAGTCACAAAATAAGTGAATGAAATAGAGAAAAATAAGCCTAAAATCAATTTTTAGCTCATATGAAAGGAAACAATGACACGTTGGTTATTTATGGATACCTGTGAGTTAAGATAAGTAAGAGAGGGGCACAGAAATTATTTGGGTCGGGGTAAAAAAATCACTTTCTTGTTAAAATGTTCTGGTTTTGATAAACTAACCCAAAATCTTTGTATGGATATATATTTGTAATATTTGTATTTTTTTGTTATGGTGGTTGTGGTTATATATAAATACATTTAAATGGTATTCATTCATAGTAAAATAAAATAAATAATAACATTAATGATGCAATAAAATGTTATGTTTATAATTAAAGTTAATATGTAAAAAACATTATTTTCAATAAAAAAATTTAAATGAGCTTTTTTACTGTTTAAAGAACTACTCGATTCGACTCGACTCGATCTAAAAAAACGCTACTCACCTACCCCTAAAAAAATATTTTAAAATCCTTTAAAAAAGGATCTATTTAAAATTTCTAGTTTTTCGGCTCTGGCGGCCGAATGGATGGTCTTATAAAAAAACGGAGACCACCACCAACCTGCTGATTTGAGGCGATCTATAACTTTGGTCCCATGACTTTTTGTCGTATCTCGTCTCCTTCACCCTTAGGTAGCTCTAGATTTTTTCATAAGTAGCCAGATTTCCAGATTTTGTGGTAGTTTTTGGTTTCTCATCACGTTAATATACTTTATGGAGGCCTAATATTGGGCACGCAGAATGTACCACCGGTACATTACACTTAGTAAATATCAGCCGTCATATGACTAGATTTAATTATTTAAACCTGTAGAAAAATCAAAAACTTTAAATATTTTACTATTTTTGTAGCATAAGTAGGTGGGAAATGCTGGTGCTGGGCTAATTGTTATTAATTAGAATGATTGTCACACCATCTATACTTGACTATGAACGTGAGATTTTGCATGCATTTGTCTTGAGCCTTTTAACCCCTGGCACAATTCCCAAATCCTACTATTTAGTTTTAACTTTCTCAAAAAAATAAATAAATAATTGCTGATAACAAAATCAAAATCTAGTGTTTTTTTGCTCTAGCGGCCGAACAGATTGCCCTATCAAAAAACAGAGACCACCACGAGCCATGGATTTCGGAAGATCTACAACTTTGTTCCTATGACCTTTTGCCGTATCTCAACCCCTTCACCCTTAGATAGCGCTAGACTTTTTAAATTTCACCTGTTTTTCAAGATTTATACTTGGTTTTCAGTGGTTTGTCGCTCTCATATTGCACTTAGAGACCTAATATTTGGCACACAGTATTTGTACATTACAATTAGTATTTAACAGCAGTCATACGCCCAGATTATACCACTTAAAAACCCTAGATTTTTTGATTTCAGCGATTTTTCAAGATTTTACGTGTTTTCAATGGTTTTCCGCTCTAATTTAGAACTTAGAGGCCTAATATTTGGCACACAGTATTTCTACATTACAGTTAGTATTTAGCAGCAGTCATACGCCCAGATTATATCACTTAAACACCCGAAACAAATCAAAGACTTTGAACTTTAGTAAATTTATTTATTTGTTTTTTTTTATATTTTTTATGTAGCACTTCGCCAACGGTAAAAACCCTCATAATTAATGCTATATTTGATGCAGAAGGCTTGTAATTGACTAAATACATTGCAATTTAGGATGTTAATTTTGTTTTTTCCCCTTATAAGATTTAAAAGACGTCCTATAAAGGCTATATTACAAAATCCAGGGTAGGGTTTAAATTGTTTTCCAAGCACTTAGGTAATAAATGGAGGCTTAAAATTTAACGTACAATACTTGACAAGTAATTTACTAATGCCAAGTAGTATTAAATAATAGGCTTATGCCCAGATTTCATAGGTTAAACCCCTAAAAATAACCAAAGCCTTTGAATATTTGTAGAATTTAGGTCTTAAATAGAATTTGGACCAATTTAAATTATACTGTGACCAAACAGCGACCTAGGGGCAAAGCCCCCACAGGGGTCTGGGGGCAGAGCCCCCAGCGAGCGAAGCGAGTATACTATTTTACAAATAAACTGAGGGAATCAAGTAATTGCATACATAAAAATTCTGTGTGAGTAATACAATGAACTTTTACAATGCAACACTGTTACCATAGTATATAAAACTTAATACTATGTTTTTCTCTTTTTTAATTCTGTGAGTTGAGAAACCCAACTATGTACTTGAATCTCAATTATTCTAATCCCCAGTGTTCCTGATAGTTATTTTGTGAATGATAAAAAAATACAGTGTAAACCCTTCAACTTTACGGGGTTGTTAGCCTTTGAAAACGGAAACGAAGGTTAAACACTTTAATCAAACATAAACAAATTGACTCGCTTGGCTGTGAAATGGTAACTCACAGGATGTTAAATTGAATTAACACAGTTGGAGAGTGACAAGCATAATTTTATTATGTATATTTATAACCTTATATAAATAACCAGCTGCACACAATTAGCTAGAATATCAAACCCTTTTACAATGATTGACATGTGGTGAAATATCAATTGTTCGTTAATTATTGTCCTCGATATATTCACTATAAGCAAAGTCCAGTAATTATAAATTAAACTGCATTTAGAAATAAAACCCTTATGAACAACAAACCTTCGCTATAATACAAATTAACTAAGTACAAGAATAATCATCTCAACCTCTACACTCAAATTACAGTGCTCACAAATCTACAGCCTAAAGGAAACTGCTACTACATTGATTCCCCTTCATTTGAAGACAAATGTTATTATCTAAAATTCGATATTACTCCCTACTTGCATCATCAAAGGTTCTACGTTAATACTACCCCACAAATCTTTATCTAACAAATATAAATTTACTTCACCCTATTTTATTATCCAAGGCTTTTTTTAGAAATCAATTTATCACTACAATTCAATCGCTTTACTTTATTTAAGGGTTGAGTTTATTTGAGCTTGATAAAATTATTTAAATTATCTGTCTGGATCAATTTACACTGAACCTCAAATTAATTTCATTTGAGCTCTTTGCTCAGTAGCTCTTCAATTTTGTGCACCGATAAATGAAGTTAGACATACCCAGGAAACAGCTCCCGTAGTGGATTGCGTTCTGTGTATCGTCACCGGTGTCCCGGTGCCGCACCGCGCCTTTCTTTGGGAAGTCTTCGGTTGGTCCTCGGTGAAGTCCTCGGGTCTCGCCCTGGGTTGGTCCTCGGTGAAGTCCTCGGGTCTGGTCCTGGGTTGGTCCTCGGTGAAGTCCTCGGGTTGGTCCTCGGTGAAGTCCTCGGGTTGGTCCTCGGTTGGTCCTCGGCGTCACGTCGTTGAAGAGGCTTCTGCTGGAGACTGTTGAAATTGGACATCTGAAACCTTGGTGGCAATCTAACTCAACCAAGGTTGACCCTCCTCGATCCATGTCTGCTCAGACAGGGTTCCCACTCAAACTTAATGATCAAATTCACGGGTTTTTCACGGTTTTCAAGGTCTAAAAATTGTCAATTTCACGGTCGAAATTTTAAAAAAAAAAACCTATACCGGTTGCAAAACAACAACGCAGCGCAGCGGTCAAATACTAGTTATTTGAACTTTCCAACATTCCAATTACAATGTCACACAACCATAAAACCATACCATACATCCCAAGTGAACCTTTTAAAAAATAAGAGTTAGAGTTTCTTATTGTTTTATTGTCGTCGTAAGTCATGTCATTAGTCTATCGGTTATCGGTTGCTGGTTTGGTGATTTCTACTTCGCTCAGTGTTGCCAATCACTTTATCCCGAATTACCCTCGATCCTCGTCAAAATTACCCTCAAAATCTAAACTCCTGTATTTGAGTAAAGAGTGCTAATGAAATAAAGGAAATGTGATTGAAATTTGATAGGTTTGAGGAGCCGCCTATAGATGTCACTGATGTATAATTAATTTTAAAGTTTAGAATAAAGAATGAAAATAGAAGTTGCATACGCCAGCCAGTTTTTGTCTCAATTTTTTCATGCGAGATATAACGGATTTTTCTCAGAATTTATTTTACTGCTTAAAAAATCACAGTATATAAATGGTTAACAGCTGATGCAATTTTGTTTACAGCCATAAACGTCAATTATAAAACAGCTAACGCTGTCTATCTTTCAGTCTATCAACTGCTAGGATTAGGTAGGCGAAGACAGGTGACAATAATCCCCATTTTCTATTTTTGTTATTTATTTTGTCTGGTTGACGTTAAAACTTGCAGACATTACTGCAACTTAGCGGACTTCTTGTCGTCCTGGCACTCTTGGCTCTTTCACGTTTTTAACATGAGACAATCACTGTACATGTAATCCTTACTCAAGCTTGATTTCTGTCATGGAGTTCGTGAGTATTCGTCAGTCACGAAAATCGGAAGGGTCGATAAAGTTGAGAAATGTAGTAGGCCTAATTTAATCATAAATAAACATCAATGAATGTATAATAAGTATAGCAGAGGATAATATAAATTTTTAAAGGCTTTAGTAAAATTACCCCTTTTTACCCTCGAAGTTCAAAATTATCACCGGCAAGGGTAATTTCTCTCGAAGTGGCAACGCTGACTACGCACCATGTAAATGGAATGGGCGAGTTACTGACGCGACAGTTGTATAGTAGTGATGGGCAGTGCGATTCTTTTTAGTGAACCGATTCATTTGAATCACTCGATTCAAAAGAATCAAAATTTGAACCGATTCATTTCGTTCGTTTTGATTCATTATCTGCCCTCGCCGTATAATGTAAACGAATCTGTTGTTATAGATTATTTGGCCGTCCTGTTGTGTTACGACTCCAATATGCGAACCGATAGTCCAAGTGATGCAATGAAATGTTACTATCGAACATCACAAATTATTATTACGCAGCCGCAAACTCCTTAAAGAACCAATAAGCAAGCGTTTAGACGGATTAGCTGATATTCAAAGTTAGCTGAATGACATAACAACAATTGGTTCGCAAACCGATAGTCAAATTGAATCAGCACCAGCAGATATGATATTGTAAAGAAAGAGAGGTCAAAACAAAATAGATTTGCATGGAATTGTGGGATTTCACAAAACGTTTGCCGCGCATATGCAAACCAATGAGACTGCGTTTAGCGATCTCTCCTCTTGTCCGTCTGCCTCCCCTTCTTTCCGCTTCAACTTCCCCCCTAACCATTTCTCAGCGGAAACGCAATTGAATCGCGAACCACGATGGTCTACACCGATTCGCGAACGAAGTGAACGAAACCGAGCAACATAACCGAGCCATATTTACCAGAGTTGATTCGCGCCACGAATTGGTTCTTTTAAAAGTTGAATCTTGATTCATCTGATTCACTCGATAATTCGTTCGATTTGAACGTTTCGTTCGCGAATCGCCCATCACTATTGTATAATCAAATCAAATAAAATCAAAATATTCTTTATTCAGAGTCAATACATATACAGTATTTGAATAGAGTCAAAGTTCTAGTCTAAAACTAAAAATTACATTCTTATCAGGTTATATGGAGAGAAAATAAAATATTAATCATAAACATAAATTTAAGTTATTTTGACTGCAAATTTAACAATAAAGAAAATATATATATATAAAAACAACTTAATCGATTACTTAGACAATACATTTATATTGCAATAGCTGACTTAAAATCATTATTATTTCATTTGTATTACTTTATTTACATTTTATTTCATTACATTATTTATTATAACTGAACTCAGGCAATCAGTAGTAGGTCCTAAGGAAATTCTGAAAAAGAATAAAGTGCCTTATTAGTCAAATATTCTTTGAGTAAGCTTTTAAATTTATTGTAATTTTGTTCTTTTTTGATTGAACCTGGAAGTTGTGTAAAAAATTTTTTCCCCATGTACCATGTATAGTTAACAGTCTAGATACAGTAGGTGTCTACTGTCACCAACTAATACAAAACAATAGGCAAATGACATACAGTAAAGAAGACACTTAAACGGTCTTACACAAGTATCAGTCAGCAGTCAGTTGTTGACAGTGAAAAAAACACCAGCAACTTAACAACTGTCGCCCGAGTCGTTCCTTTGCACCGTGTAAACCAGAACCAATCTTAAATTAGTGATGTGCGATACGTATCGTATCGGAATATCACGATACGCTAGGGACGATACGACGATATTTTGTCCCGATATTTTTGAAACGATACGTATCGTATCGTCTAAAACGATACTCGATTTTGTATCGGCACATAGAGACGATAATTCGATATTATTTTCTTGGCTGTAAAACAATGAGGTTATATTTATATTCGACAAGAATTCTTCAAAAGTCTTCTTTCTGTGGTACTACAATTAAAACCAATGGAAATACCTCGATGGCCGTATTTTTAACTGCAGTGTATAATACAATATACGTCGTATCGTTTATGCACAATATGTTAAGCGATACAATACGCGTATCGTGATACACAGCACCGATACGATACGGCCGATACGATATCTGACTCCGATACGTATCATATCGCCGTATCGCGATACACGGCCGTATCGCACATCACTATCTTAAATCATCTGCACAGCTGCAATCTGCAAGTAGGCAGACGACGCAGTATTCACCATATTTACAACGTACTAACAACGGTAATAATAATAATAATAATAATAATAATGCTTTATTGTCATTAATCAATTGAAATAGACAACGTCACAAGAAATACAAGAGACATGCACATACCATTCTTCAATAACATACAATATCACATGCAAAATACAATATTACAATATCAGAATTCAAGCTAAATATAGCATGCCATACTAACTATGCAAATCTATAATTGTGATCAAGCCAAATTTATTCATGCTATATCTATATTCCAAATTAACGCATAATGCAAATCAAGCAATTTATTCACTTCAATATGCAAAAGCAAGTATAAGCATACGCAAGTATATGAGGATTTATGTAAGTATATGAAGTTTATGAGGATTTATGAGTATATGCAAGTATTTTGGTGGCAAGTTGCAAGTATAAGGTAGATTTTCGACAAGCTTATAAACAATATCAATAAATAGACACAGTATGGGAAAGCATTTAACATATATAAAAATAACAAACAACGTAAAAATAAAAAATTCTAACAGAGACATTACATTCCAAGTGATAATAATAAGTTAAAAACAAGCAAAATCATCACAGTTTAAAAACTCGTCAATTGAGTAAAACGCCTTGCTCAATAGCCACCTTGATAAACGTTTTTTAAATAAAATGGAATCTAAGCTACGGTAATCTACTGGAATTTTATTAAAAAACTTAATCTGTAAATACTTGTGGCTGTTAATAAATTTACTTAATCTAGCAGCTGGAGCATTTAAATCACAAGATCCTCTAGTATCGTAACTATGAACTGAATCACGAGTAACAAAGTTGTTAATATTTTCCTTGACAAAAATTAAATTTTGAAAAATGAATATGGAAGGCAGAGTCATAATTTCATAACTAATAAAAAAAGGTTTACTACTAGTTCTAACAGGAATATCAAACAAGATTCTTAAAGCCTTCTTTTGCCAGATAAAAACATGTCTAGCTCCACTACTATTACCCCACAAAAGGTTTGCGTATAAGAGATGGGTGTGAAAAAAACTATGGTAAGTAATAAGCAGCATATGAATGGAAATACATTTTTTGAGCCGTCTCAGTAAAAAACAAACTCTGGCCAATTTAGAAATAACATTGTATGTATGAGACTCCCAAGTAAGCTTGACATCAAGTGTGACTCCTAGCAGTTTAACGTGGTCATAAATCTTATTATTAGCACATTAATAATTCTGATGTACATTTCCTTATCTGAAAACAAATGTGATATTTTCTGATAAGATATTTTTTATTGTTTTTCAAGTTTAATATATTTTTAAGGTTTGATATCGAAATTCACGGCTTATTCCAGGTTTTTTCACGGTATACGAAATTCACGGCTTATTCAAGGTTTCACGGTTTTCATGGTTGGGTGGGAACCCTGTCAGACATCGACTCCTACTCTCCTATTCCGCTACTCTCTTGATGACCCTCCGAAGACTGACCTCTTTTTCGTTCCCAAAGATTTCCACCTTTCTCACTTCCCCTTCCAAAATAACTTCCATTACCCTAAATTTTGCCTTTTGGCCAATCAAAATAGTTTGACTCTATGCCCTATTGGTTTATTGAAATTTTCGCAAGGTTGCTGATCACACGTTCGGAGTGACGTGTACTGCTTGCTTGGCATGTTTGGTCCCATCCGCGACTTCTTGTTCGATAACAGGAAATAAGCATTTCCTGTTATTGTCTGTCTGGTCTCTTTCCGGTACTCTAATTTCAACATCGCCGTTGCCATCTGTTTGATTGTGATCTGATCGATCTTTCACTTATTCTAAACTTGAAAATTAAATCATTTATTAGTAATTTTCACCACCTTTATAACAGTAAACAAGATCTTTGTTATATAATTTTGCACTTTGATATGACTATATCCGAAGAAAAGCATTATTTTTAATATCTGATGTTTACCAACCATGAACATCTGATAATTATTTGTTACCAACTGATATTAAAAAGAATTTATTTTTATAGCGATTTTCGACCTCTATAACTAACTATTACTTTACATACATGTTTGGTATCAGTCATAAGCTCTTTGTTTAGCTCTTACTCTCTAAATTTAAGCTACGTTTTATGTAAAACTATCCACCCCATGGTATTTCAAAGTTCCAAAATCTTAATGAGTTATATTACTTAGTTGCTTCAGCTGATTGTATTATAAAATTTACAAAACATGGCTTTATCCCAACAGCATCCCTGTATGGAGAAGAATCTGAAAAATGTAACCGATGTTTTTGGTAGATGGTTTGTACTTTAAACTATTGGAGAAACTAAATCCAACGTACACTAAATAACTTAATCGGATTGTAGATTTATGAACCACTCGTGCCAGCCGAACTGTGAGACGCAGAAGTGGACCGTGAACGGAGACACCCGCGTGGGACTGTTTGCGCTGTGTGACATCCCCGCAGACACAGAGCTTGTGTTCAACTACAACCTGGAGAGCACTGGCAACGACAAGAAGCCCTGCATGTGCGGCGCACCCAACTGCAGCGGCTTCATCGGCGTCAAAGCCATCAAGGTGGGGTTAAATTCCTTTCCAATCTAGATGTGTGTATGGATTACGGTGAAAAGTCAGGTGAATTAGACTACTCATAAGTCAGAGAATGTGATATACAAACATCATAAAATTCAAAATAAAAATCAACTAAATCAAAGAAGTATAGTTTTAATATACAGTAGGACCCCGCTAGTCCGACCTCCGATGGACCGACTCCACGCTTAGACCGACCATATCCTTATCAGCGTTTTGTTTACCTATCCGGTCATCGCTCCGGATAGGTAAACCCCCGTTCATGTCAATAACTCATCACTGGCGATGTAAGTCAGTAGGTCGTGGACTGTTGATGCAGTACGTTCTCTTATGCAGTAAATACTAAATTTTTCATACAGTAGGTTTTTTTTTAAAGTTGTATGAGTTAATATCACATTTGTTTGTAGTTTGTCAACACATGCTATGAATTGTATAGACCTAACAGTCCATGTGGCAATATGTTTAGGCTAAAGTTTTATTACGTTTTATGTGAATAAATTTGTTCCTCTGATAATCCGACCTTTTCTTGCATTCCAACGATGCTCTCGGTCCCGTTGGTGACGGATTAGCGAGGTTCTACTGTAGTCAAATTTGGTTAAATTTTCTGAAATACAGTAAAACCCCGTTTTTCTAAATTTTGCTCCAAGTAAGCTGAAACCACAATCAAAAACATAAGCAACCAGGCAGGTTAAGCTGGACCAGGCAGAAAGGTTTAAATGGCACGGCATAAGTATCACTCTCGGTGCCATTGTTACCTTGCATTGTCCGGGCGACTATCCAAACCTTGCCCCAATCAAGCAAACTCTCTGCACTGATGTAACTGCAACACTGTTCTTTTTGGGTCAATAGACTATGAACATTACAAGTTTATATGCCGCCAAAGTCCTATTTATGATTACGTTAAGTACAATGCCCAAGAAGAACTTGTTGTAGTTAATACAAGGGAATTTTAAAGTAATAATAGCGGCAATCAGACAAGTGAAAAAGACAATAGACAGGCTTTTACATTCTGTCCACGTTTATTTATGGGGTTGTTGGTTGTGAGGCCCAAGTATTAGCAGGGCACTGTAGCTGGTAAATAATGTTCTAATTGTAGGCCTATCTAAGAGTGATTAAAAATCAGAAAATAACTCGTTATAAAAGATTAAGAGCAATTAATTAATGTAATTTTCTTACTTTTACAGCAAGAAAAGGAGGACAACAAAGATAAGAAACCAGTGAAAAAGAAGAGGATAATAAAAGCTCGGGAAAGGAAATGTTTCATGTGCTGGAAGGAGGGAGATTTGTTGCGATGTGACGGTAAACACTGCACAAAAGCCTACCACCTTAGCTGTTTAGGCAAGAAACAGGCACCCCAAGGTAAATGGATCAAATATTGCAGTAGCATGATAACAAGTCATTTTTGTCTTGTTGTCATTTATATTAGTGATATGGAGAATTTATATATATATATTTAGACCAAATAATACCTAGGGTTTGAGATTTTCAACGAATTCTATTTTCAGTGAGGACAAAAATTTATGTCATAGGGAATTTTATATTTAAGTCTTCCTTCTACTTAACTTGTAAAATGGCATCATTATAGGGATGAGTCGATTCCAATTGTCGATTCTCGGTTCCACCGATTCTCAGGCTTAGAATCGGAATCGAGAATCGATGGTCCAAAGTCGATTCCGGTTCTATCGATTCCAGGCTGTCGGTACCAAAAAAAACCACTTAGCGTGGGAAAACAAACAGAGATAAACTAAACAATGTTTAACAAAATAGGTGGTTGAAATGAGACTCCTCCCGACAACTAATCACGTTCTTTTAGGGATGAGTCGATGCCGAAATTTACTGATTCTCGATACCGATACCAGAAAAATCGATTCTCGATACCGATACCATTGATACCTACGATTATTCAGTGCCTATAGTTGTTAAAACTATTGTTAAAAACTTACAAATTTATAATACAGTAGAACCTCGATAGTTCGACAGTCTGTATACTTCGACACAAGCCGTGACGACATTACATGACAGCAGCGGCGACTGATAGTGTCCTTGACGGGTTCGCCGGTCAGTGATGGGCAGTGATGGTTCGTGAACGTGCACTTCCGCCTTTTCTATAAATAACTTCCTTCCTACCCTGTCCTATCCACCCCTTCCCCGCCCTTTCCAGTAAGTAGGTCAAGTCAGTTCGCTCGAGACGCTGCGTGAGTTAAACACAATTTTGATACTTTCGTGATACGCTATTGTTTTTCTGATCATAATACTCCCTGTATTAACCCTTTTACCGCCACGGACGTATGCAACTTTGCGCGCGAAGACCGCCGAGCGCCAAGTCAGCTGACCGTCTGAAGGTCGCCGACCCAACAGCTGGCAGCACGACTGAGAATCGCCGCGGTGAAATCCACTAATTTGCCGACTTCTATTGAAATGATCATAACTCCGCTTAAATAATAGCTAGAGCTTTAATTTTTGTTTTGTTTTGTTTGTCTTTAACTGCTCTACATTTATATATATAGTTTGGAAAGCTTTTACCACTTTTTAGTTTTATTAATGTGAAAACTATTTTTAAAAATTGTAAATTTACTATAAAATTTCAATTTAAAAATTTAAAAACGTGTATATATATTAATTTTTAATGCATAAACTATATATTTTCGGAAACATAATTATCTTATGAGACCACAACAACAATTCTAAGAAGAAATATTCATAAATAAAGAAACACTATTAAAAAAGAACAAAATGTGTATTTTTCACAAAAAGGCATTTTTTGAATATTGCGTTGCTAGATACAATTGCTCTGTAACAATTTAGCCGATTGCGGTTTTTTACGTGCAATTATTACCTCTAGAAATATTTTCCAGTTTCTCCTTTCATCTAAATATGTATATAACATTTGGTCCATCCTGTCGATTCCCCCCATTCCATTATTATATTGGTAGACGATCTCCGGTTTATTCTTTATCACAACCCTGCCAGATCTTCGTATTGCATAGCTTACGTTCCTTGCCACAGATTTTTTTGTTGACAGAACAATAAATTGGGATTGGTTGGTGGGTTTCTCCCGGAATGCCATCTGCAAAATCGCTCCCTTCCTCACATAAACTTTTTTACCAACTGGATACTTTCCTTTGAGTTGGTGAGGAAAATACCCTTGCAATCCAACCTAACTGTTCCGGTTAGGTATGTACATTTGCTGTACAAGTATCTGGCAAGTTTTTTTGTAACAAAAAAATTGTCTAAAAACAAGTGGTAACCCTTGTTTAAAAGATTTGCCATCTCGAGTAGTTTTACCAAAACTGTAGCCCCTAATCCATATTTATCTATTCTTGCACGGTCGGTTTCGTACCTAGCACCCTTGTAGCAGTAAAACTGTGAGCAATATTTAGTGGCGGCATCGCACAGGACCCAAAGTTTTTTGCCCCACCGATGGTGCTTCTTTTTAGGGATATACTGTGTCATGGCAATCCGTTTTTTGGTCCCCACCAAGGACTCATCGACTGACAATTTTTCAAAAGGGAAATAGTAAAGACGAAAAAGACGATTGCAATGGTCAATTAGCGGTTGAAAACGTCCACATGGGTCGTAGTTTGGCTCATTCTGATTTGGGAGGGTGTTTGGGTCAACCAGATGAAAAAACTTCAACAAAATTTTGAATCTGTTTCGACTGAATAGCTTAATAAACCAGGAGTTACATTGGGAAGAACTGGTAAACCAGTAACTCTCGACAGTAGGTTTTTTGACGATTCCCATGTTTAGGATTACGGAAATGAAACCTTTCATTTCTTCCACGCTTGTGTTTACCCAAGATCGCAGTCGGCTTCTGGGGCTTATATTACCCTCACGAGAACTCAAATACAATTGCGCATATTTGTTTGTCTCCACAACGAATGTGTTCAACAACACATTGGTAAAAAAAAGATATATGTATGCTATATGGTTGGAGTTTCGGGGGGGACAATGTCTGGGTCCGGCCATTTCCGAAAAAGGAAACATTTCATGGTAGCCAGGATCTTGGCCGTTTTCTATTTCCTCCCACTCACTACTTTCACAATCAGAAGTTTGTGCCGGTACTCTGGGTCCTGTAGGTCCATTTTTATTACGTCCACGTCCATGGCTTGAACCCTGTCCTCTTCCTCTAACGATCGAACGATTTTCAATGCGTTGCATATTCTCTGGAATGCCAGGGTCGTCTTCATCTGAACTGCTATGCGTTGCAACATCTGAAGGCCTCTCTAATGTCATAATTTGATTGTCCTCAGATCGATGAGACACAAAACTGCTTGAAGGTCCAGATGAATTTATATTCAAACCTATAGGCCGACGCCGACGATCACTGTTCAGAGATAAAAGGGATTCTAAACGATTTGGTTGCGGATCCGGATCATACGTCGGATCCTCATCCGTATCGTCCACAACGTCTTCGGAGTCGGAAGACGATATATCGTCAAGAAGGGAATTCCGGTCCTCATCGTCACTAAGTACATCGTATCCACTCGCAACTATCTCGTTCATAAGTGAATTTTCACTTAAGGGCGAAGCGGGGCATTTTGTTACTCATTTTTAACACTAGCACAATATTAAAATTACCGTAAAACTTTGTAATAATCAACAAAAGGCGAAATCACAACATCACTGACCACATACAGCGGTAAACAGTATGACAGTGACAGAAATCCCGCCAACGTCAGCTGGCTTAGACAGCAAGGCGCAGACAGCGTGGCGCCAAAACCCACGGCCCACTTGATCGCAACGGCTTTACACGTTAGTATACTATAAAAAATACTTTTAATAATAAAAACAAAAGTACACCCATTTAGAATGATTCAGTGCCTTTAACGAGGTATGAAATTAATGGAAATAGGTCTATATATAACCGCGCAGTAATATAAATACGATCTGATCGGCCCGTGGCGTTTCTCGCACTGAACTGCAGAGACGATCACATCGGCCCGCGGCGGTCTTCGCGTCAAATTTGTGAGCCGACGAGATCGGTCCGTGGCAGTTTTCACGACATCAGGTAGGTCCGATCTAATCAGCCCATGGCGGTAAAAGGGTTAAAATGTTCCATATACTCCCTATAGTTCGACGTTTCGATAGTTCGATACCCCTTTAATCCACAAATTGTCGAACTATCGAGGTTCTACTGTACCATTTACAATTATTTAGTAGTATTTTGTAGTTAATCATCAAACAAATTTTTTAATGCAATTTTTTGTATAAATTAATGTTAATTTCACTAGTATGTTATAGTAATGTAGAAAAACAAAAACTATTTATTAAAAATTCATAATAAGGAAAAACTTGGTTGTAAGATAACTCAAAGAAATAATGTTCAGCCAAATTAATTATTGCTTTCAACCAGACCCCTCCCCTCCCTTCCTATCCCTCTGCCTTCTTTATCTCCAAAGTAAGATTTTTGCTGCCAACCCAAACGCTCCTCGTGGCTTTTGTAGAGTGGGCAAACGGCGGTAGTATCTCTTCCGAAGCACTGCGTAGCGCGGGTAAACGGCGGGGGTATCGATGGTATCGTTATCGACATTGAACGAATGAATCTCGATACCGATACCAATGTCCAAGAATCGGTGGTATCGAGAATTGACTCATCCCTACTTCCTTTCCAGTCCCAAAATAACTCTTAACTAAAATAACACGAAAGGAGAATTGACAGAAGTTCTATTTATGGATGTACGTGAATAAAGAAAACAGATAAGCAAACAAAGCTAGTGGCCCTAGTCGCCGAGCGACCCTATATTTTTTGCCCCATCCTTAATGGCTGGTCTATTGTTCGGCTTCCGGTCGAGGGTCCCGGTAATTTATTCAAGAGTTTCTAGTTCAACATGCTAAGACCGAAACTAATTTTCGTAAAAAGACAAATGACCGGACATTTTTCGTCTTATTACCATAAATAAAATAAAATGTCAATCAAAGTTGTATGACTTTCCGTTCAAGAGATATGGATAATACAATCCCTGTTTATCAGTTTTATTATTTTTCCCGACTATTCAAACTTTACTATGTTGATATCCTTCTTTTCCAACATTTTATTTCTTTTGTTTCAAATCACCACTTTCCCACTTTATTGGACTGCTAGACCTCCTAAAATTTATTGTTATTCAATTTATTTAAAGTAGTAATTTAATATTACCATATTTTTAAAAACATTGATCTACAATCATTCATTATAAAATAATTATTTAAAAAACAAATTTGCTTTCTAATTTTGTATACAAAATTTAACATACAAATAATTTTTATCGGTCAAGAATAGTAACATCCAAAGTGATTGTTTTATAACACAACAAACCAATTTCAAAAAATATCATGGGAGATTAATTAAACTTAAGCATAATAATTATTTTTTAAATAAATTTGCAATTTAACTTAATTTTTTCTTAATTAATTATTTTTGTAGGTTTATTTTACTAAAGAAAAATAATCACCAACCAGTTGTCTGTATTTATTAAATAAAAATCAATTACTGACTAACATATTGGCTTTAAATAATTTTTAAACCATTACTTTGCTATTTTACCTGTTATTAGGAATCGATGGAATCGGGATCAAGAATCGATTTGTAAGAATCCCAACCGGAATCTAAAAAATTTGAATCGACTCATCCCTACATCATTTGATTAATTTCATAATAGTAAAGGGTTACAAACTAATTCAGAGAATAATGCCAACAGGATAAAGTAGAGGGTAGAGAGGTATTTTAGTACTTTGGCCAGTGGCCTTCCTAACCAATACCTTGCCACTTGGGAAAAAAATGCACTTAAGTTGTCATCCAGCATCTCAAAATGTCTGTTGTTCTGGGTCAATGAGTGGTTGATGAAACACTTTTTACTCTGAAACTAAACCTAGCTCAGAGACAGCACTTAAGTTGTCATCCCGCATCTCAAAATGTCTGTTGTTCTGGGTCAATGAGTGGTTGATGAAACACTTTTTACTCTGAAACTAAACCTAGTTCAGAGACAGCACTTAAGTTGTCATCCCGCATCTCAAAATGTCTGTTGTTCTGGGTCAATGAGTGGTTGATGAAACACTTTTTACTCTGAAACTAAACCTAGTTCAGAGACAGCACTTAAGTTGTCATCCCGCATCTCAAAATCTCTGTTGTTCTGGGTCAATGAGTGGTTGATGAAACACTTTTTACTCTGAAACTAAACCTAGCTCAGAGACAGCACTTAAGTTGTCATCCAGCATCTCAAAATGTCTGTTGTTCTGGGTCAATGAGTGGTTGATGAAACACTTTTTACTCTGAAACTAAACCTAGCTCAGAGACAGCACTTAAGTTGTTATCCCGCATCTCAAAATCTCTGTTGTTCTGGGTCAATGAGTGGTTGATGAAACACTTTTTACTCTGAAACTAAACTTAGCTCAGAGACAGCACTTAAGTTGTCATCCAGCATCTCAAAATGTCTGTTGTTATGGGTCAATGAGTGGTTGATGAAACACTTTTTACTCTGAAACTAAACCTAGCCTAGAGACAGCACT
Source organism: Allygus modestus (assembly GCA_963675035.1). Lineage (NCBI taxonomy): Eukaryota > Metazoa > Arthropoda > Insecta > Hemiptera > Cicadellidae > Allygus > Allygus modestus. The sequence goes on along the minus strand of OY776111.1, from coordinate 356,728,409 downwards.
TAAGTTGTCATCCCGCATCTCAAAATGTCTGTTGTTCTGGGTCAATGAGTGGTTGATGAAACACTTTTTACTCTGAAACTAAACCTAGCTCAGAGACAGCACTTAAGTTGTCATCCAGCATCTCAAAATGTCTGTTGTTCTGGGTCAATGAGTGGTTGATGAAACACTTTTTACTCTGAAACTAAACCTAGCTCAGAGACAGCACTTAAGTTGTCATCCCGCATCTCAAAATGTCTGTTGTTCTGGGTCAATGAGTGGTTGATGAAACCCTTTTTACTCTGAAACTAAACCTAGCTTAGAGACAGCACTTAAGTTGTCATCCAGCATCTCAAAATGTCTGTTGTTCTGGGTCAATGAGTGGTTGATGAAACACTTTTTACTCTGAAACTAAACCTAGCTCAGAGACAGCACTTAAGTTGTCATCCAGCATCTCAAAATGTCTGTTGTTCTGGGTCAATGAGTGGTTGATGAAACACTTTTTACTCTGAAACTAAACCTAGCTCAGGGACAGAGAAGGACCTCTTGATTTTGTGCAGATGGAAAAACTTGTCACATATTTTCACATTCATGATGATATCACCAGGTCTGATCCTGCCTAATCTATACAGCAATTTACTGATGCGAAGTGGTGGAACATGGATTTAATAATCAGTAAATGTGCAGCAAAATTACTAAAAACAAACAGTGTGAAAGGAAATGAAATAATGGACTTGCCCATTAAGAAGAAGTGTGAAGAATCAACAGGAAAGATAAATCATTGGCAAAGGGTCACACAAATATACACATCAACTTGATAATTTGTAAGACAACTTATCCCTTTCTCTAATGTTCTCTAGTGCTTAATAGAAGCAGGTTTGCCTACTCAATCACTTAACTATTTACACTATTTCACTATGTACAATATTACTATCTATAATTCAAGTTTTTAAATGTTCTCTGGCTATGGGGGGAGAGGATGGGGAAAATGGTGTACATAGTGTACGTAATTCCATATATTGAAATAGTGTACTGAGTGAAACAGTGTAAATAGTTAAATGATTGAGTTGGCAAGCCAGCTTCCATATAGGACTAGAGGACACTTCCTCACTGATTGAGAAAGGGACAAGTTGTCCCAAAAATTATCGTTTAAGTAAAATGAAGTTTAAGTGTATATTTGTGTGACCTTTTGCCAGTGATTTATCTCTCCTGTTGATTCTTCACACTTCTTCTCAATGAGTAAGTTCTCTGGCATCCTGTTCCTTTCATAGTTTTTCCTGCATCATGGCCTAGAACCACCCTAATCTCAAACCTAAACACAATCACTGAAATTAAATTAAAAGCAGCTGAACAACATTTCTCATACAAATACTTCAGTACAGTCAGCCACACTAAGTTTATCCTGACATTGTTCACCCTCCCCCTCCTTCAATAGCCCCTGACTTAGGGTAACTAGTAACTATTCATCCAAGTAGTCTATGGATGGCGGTGCGCCAGTTGCTTGTTTTGAGCAGTCTCCCTGCAGTCCCAAGAGCTTACTTACTTACTTACTGACTTGGCCGCCTCCCCCTACCTTTGCCTCAAGTTCCTTTATTTCAAGGGGCCCGCAACAATTTTTCTGTTGAACTTTCCTGGCTATGATTCTATGCGATGTAATTTATAAGGTCACAAACTAAAATTGTGTTATGTTCCAAGCTGAGATTTACAATTATCAGTGTTAGGTCATAAATTGTGATTTCATTATTCTAGTGAGAAATTTCCTGTTGCTTGATAACTCTTTTATGCGTGTTGTGGTTGAAGTTCTTATTTTATCTTGTTTAAGGTTTAAACCTTCATTAATACTTGAAGATAGGAAACGTTATGTATAAAGTTTTGGCAGATATCCGCTACATAATACAGCATCTCAGGTATTTTAACGGTACATTTCATAACCCTATCTAGAAAATGTGTTTTAAGTAAATTGTGTAGGGTTGGATGAAATCATATTTCTTATTTCTTCAGTTGTCAGTAGGGGTGTGCGAGTACTCGAAAATTTGAGTTTTCGGCCGAGTATTTTAATACTCAAACTCAACTTGAAGTTTTGAAAAATACCCGAAAGTTCAAGCGAGTATTTCCCGCCGATTTCGACCGGCCAAAACGCATAGTAACGGCCGCTAAAAGGCGATCGCAGCATGTAAAATCGGCCGAAAATGACGATCGGAGCGCGTAATTTTGGCCGTATATGACGACGGGAAACATAATATCGGCAAAAGTGGTAACCGGGCCACTTAATATCGGCCGTAACTAATGATTTTGTCATCTAATATTGATTATAAGCAATGTTGTAAGCACCTGGACTAGGTGATATTGGCCAAACGACAACCGGGCCGTGTTTTATCGGCCGGAAACGCATGTCAAATTGCGTTTTGTTTGTCAATACGTAATCAAGTTTGATTGTACTGCCAAACTTTGTATTGCTACTCATGTATTAGATAGAAACCATGTTTAGATTATCAAATCTAGGGTGGTATCCAAATTCCATTACACTATTTTAAACTACCAATTGATAGCAAATACTCGCTCAAAAATACTCGAAACTCGAAAATAATAGGCACTACTCGACTCGATTAAAAAAATCACTACTCACACACCCCTAGTTGTCAGTGAACAGTTTGTCTTTCTCTTATTTACTGTTCTGTGTAATAGGCTACTGGCTGTGCCCGTGGCATCAGTGCAACGTATGCAACAAGGGCAGAGTGCGCCGCTGCACTTTGTGTGTCAACTCCTACTGTCAGGAACACGTGGAGGGCAACATTCGCGAGGACCCAGACTCCAATCATCTCATTTGCACCAAACACGATCAGGTGAATTGCACTTTACTGTATGAATAGCTATTTTCTGTGCAAGCACTGTTGTAACACACATAATTAAGTTATTCAAATTTAAATTGAGCTTGCTAAATTTAAAGGTCCTTCTGCATAAAACCAGGTTTGCTATTTTATCACATCTTCTGCATTCAGTATCACACCTAAGTAAGTTTTCTGGTTTGGTAAGATTTCTTTGACTTTTTTCAATAAAAGGGGTAATTTGGTAGAACATTTGTTAATGAAAAATGGGCTTATATTAAGAGGGAGAGAACACTCAAAGTAAGAATATTTTACTCAACTAGTACAGTTATTACATGTTAATGTTTTTTTTGCATTCTTTTGTCAAAGTTTGGTTTATCCTGCAAGGGTGAATATCTTGGGTTTTTATATTGCCATTTTCAGCTGGATTCATAAAGTAACAAGCTTACCCTATTTAATTTTTAAAATTTAGTTATGATACTAATAATTGATTTATGTTTTCAGGATAAAGCTGTTAACAACGTGAACTTAGAAGATGCTAAAGATTCCTCTATCCTTATGGAAGTGGATGGGAACTCAAGCGACAACTCTACCACAGCTTCTAGTCTCAATTCCGACCCTCCAGTCAAAGAAGTTATCAACAACAACGTGGTCAAGACACCGGAGACGCCAAGACTTCGAACACGCAGGTCCAAGAGCTTTGCAGGTGACACCGTGGTTAACCAGAGTGCCGAGAAGGTCAATACAAGGAGAAAACGCCCATCCTCTGTCGATGAAGCTCTAATCATTTCCCAGGAAAACCCTGAACCGAAGAATAAAAAGAGTTACAAGCTAAAAGAGAAAGTTTTTACTACTGACAGTATTGCTAGGGAGATAATAGAAGAAGTTATTGATAATTTACCTGAAGAAATAAAATGTACTTTGGAAAAGAGTGAAAAATGTGATGAAAAGAAAGAAGAGATTGTTGATAACACACTTTTAAATGAAACTGTTGATAAAACTTACGAGAAATCTCCTGATCAGAAAGAAGATAAAACAGATGAGAAATTCCTTGATAAGAGACAAGATGATTCGGTTCACCTGAATTTTGATACAAACCAATCTGGTCAAGAAAGTGCTAGATGCAATTTGTTGAAAGAAACAATTAATAGAGAAGCAGAAACTGAAGAGGGAAGTGAAAAAAATATAACAGTAAATAACACAGAAGCTGAAAAAATTGACTGTATGAAAGCTGATGAAAATTATCTCCCTGAACATTCATTAGTAGCTCAAGATAAGCAACTAAGTGTTGCACAAGACTCAAAACCAAAGACCAAACTTGAGAATGACGTATCTAATGAATCTGATGTAAATAATAAATTTGAGTTGGTGGAAAACAGCTCAGCAAAGGATTGTGCAGAATCTGAATCCCCCTTAGATGGTTTAAATCAAGATAGTTGTAATTTAACAAATGGTATTGAAAATGATGAAAGTCATTCTTCAATTTCAATATCTAACGAAAAAGAAATTTGTGTGCCTAATGGTCTAATAAATGAAAAAGGGGAGGATGAGAGCCCAATTACCAAATGCCTAGAAGAATCCTGCAACGACGACGAATCAAGAGAAGACAAAAAAAGTAAAGAGTCAACAACTTCACTGAGAATCATCGATGCCGATGAAAATGTTGATGACTTTGAGCTTTCCTATTCAGAAAACAGCACTGATAAGTTGTTCAAGAGTGTCAACAACTCAGAATCTTCAATAGAGATGAAACTGACTAATTGTGGGACCACAGAAGATGATGCGATTACTAGAAAATTAGAAGAAATTCATGGAACTAAAGAGTTGATTAATGGCATTGAACAATCCAATGTTATGGAAGTTGCCTGAGTCAGATGTTTTTAGGTTATTTAGAGCGTATTGATACATATGCTAATTATATTACTTTGCCTTAAAACCATTTTAGTTTTAGGATTTATCAACATATGTATAATTTTATCATGGAGGACGATGACTACATTAATGATGAACTTTGAATGCATAAATTATATAATTTATCATAGACAAATTATATTTACACCAGTTTTTAAATATTTTAGACATTGTTGAAATGGCATGAATGAGATGTTCTCATAATCTATATATACAACTATAGACACATTTTACTAACAAATTGAAAGGTTTTTAATTTTTCTTTTTCTGTTAAGTGTTACTGAAAATATATTAAAGCACTTCATCACAGTGTTGTAGATAGTTGCTTTCACAAGTCATTTTTGTTTTGCAATTTTATCTTATATATTTTATCATAATGTTTATGTAAATAATGTTTCCTTTGTGAACGCTGTTTCATTTATATATTGTTCGTCTTACGTGATTCATCGCTTTGTTTGTTGTTTTTAATCACCACAAAAAACTGTTGAGTGTTTTTGGACCCAATAACCCATTATAAGAAACATACACTTGAACTATAAATTATGAAACCTAAATGTTTAATTATAATCTCTTATAAAGTGATTTATTTGGAAGAACATTTTTTATAGTTAAAATATTTTGACTGAGAGTTTTTACATATGTATGGAGGGTGCTGTCAACCTGCCTTACTATTTTTATATACATTAGAATAAATGTTACCTATCAGCAGCCAGTCTGTAGTAGTTTTTATCGTCTAAGAACGATGCATGTTTATTGTAATAGCGGGACTTTGTACACAATAAAAACCACAAAAAATTAAATAGTGTTTTATTTTTGTATCAATTTTTATTAAGTACAAAATATACTCAAGCTTTTGTTAGCGTAAATAAGGGTAACAATTATACTTGTATGAATGTGTTGTAAGAACAAGATTGCTTCAAAAGCATTTTGCATAGAGCCCCCAAAACGTTAATTCAAACTTTGGACTGCGCTAGAAAGTCTGGTAATTTCAATTTAAAAATCATTCACTCTTAGCTAAAACATATGTATGTACTAAACAATCTTTAAATAATTCTATTTTATTATAGTGGATTTCCTACATAAGCCCGGTACCACCATAGAAATTCCTAACGTGACCCCTTGAACATATTTTGGGGGGTCGATCAAAATTATATATATATATATATATATATATATATATATATATATATATATATATATATATATATACACACACACATTAGGGATGAGTCGATTCCAATTGTTTATTCTCGATTCCATCGATTGTCTAGCTTAGAATAGGAATCGAGAATCTATGGCCCGAAGTCAATTCAATTCTATCGATTCCAGGCTGACGGTACCAAAAATACCCCTGTTGCAGCAAACCTGCGTACTCAGCGAATTTCCAATGTATAAATATGTGTCTCACTACCTACTACATAAAGCTATCTACCAAGTTTCATAAAAATAAGCTCATAATTAAGTAATATATAGCTTTTTATGTATTCTCAGTAAAAATAACATTAAAGGCTGTGTATGCAGGTTTGATGCACCAAGATAGGTAAGAAATATGTTTTTGTGCAATTATAAATATAACTTAACACATTGGCTGCTGGAAAAACTTTTTGAAATTTTCCCGGGTGCTAAAAAATTAAGTGTTGTGAACTACTTACCTATGAAGAATAGAAGACCAACTATGTGGTTTTCAAGCATTCCAGTACTTTAGTTTAGCCGCTTATGACGTCATAATATTGCGGTCGATTATATAAAGCTTATTCTGTTACGTCTTTACCCCACGTACTAAAGATATGAAAATAAATTTGCAGCTTATAGACAGTATTGATTTCTATTCCACCTTAACGCTACTACACAAAATTCATTTTGTAATCTTTGTTAATCTCAAAATAGGTTGAGGGACATTATCACAACAAGAATAACTTTCTGTAAAGCATCATATATAATTTACATGACAATTCGGTGCTTTTATTATTCCATCTGATCCCGATGATTAAACAACTGAGGGGATATTTTTCTCCAGGTTGTATACAAATTTATGTAGTATTTTTCAGGGGAAGTCCTAATAGTTGGCTGATGATCTAAGGATTCCTAAGGAGTTTATTCTTAACATCTTGTAATCCTCAATTATTGAGTATTTATTGAGATCAATTTATTTAATTTTGTTTGACTAACGTTTATGTCATACATGATATAGAAAATAATGTTTTTCATATTAAATATAATACATATCAATATAATAATTGTGCACACATGCTTGTTTATAAAGCGAAAATACTAAGACGTATTTCAAAAGTTGGTCAAGGGAGTTTTACAGAAGGGTCAGGGAAATAGAAAATTGAAATTCTGTAGAAACCCTGTATACGCAACTCAATTTGAAACTTGCAAGCGTATGACGAATATATACGCCAGACATTTAAATTTAATTTATGTATTGTATGGTTGTTTCCGTGTTATTTATAGTTACTTTAAGCCATTATATTAGTATACTTCTTAGTTTATTTTAGTGGTACATTTTAATTCAGTGAGTTGACAACACTATTTTCACAACAGATGTTACAGACTGGCCGGCTGATGCTATCATTTTGTTACTGTCTCGTTCGCAGACAGTTTGTTTACGTTCGGTCAGTTATTTACAAGTTGTGTGAAGTACAAGCTGATGATGTTTTGAAATTCAGATTCAGATCATTCTTTATTCAGTAGTATTTACATGAATTTACATTGAATGGTTTCAAATTTTACTAAAACTAAACATCTTAATCTAGTCCTAATTTCACATTTGAGAGTAAAAAATTAATAAAAATATACAAAACATTTTCCTCCTATTTGAACAAAATAATTCTTAGGGCCGAATAAATTGTAGTTGACTCAAAAGTTCATCAAAAGAATGTAAGGCCTTACTTATTAGATATTGTTTAACTTATTCATTTTTGTTGTGAATGCCCCAGGATTAAATAGAATATTAGTGGTTTACATACCCTTCGCCATCAATCCTAAATGTAACACAAGGTTACCATGGTTTTGACACCTTTTGTGTCATGGTCACACCTTCAGTAGAGAATATATCTTCAAAATTTCAGTTCATAGAACTTCGTCTCTTCTTATTTAAAATACCCCCGTAGCAGCAAACTTGCGTTCTCAGTGAATTTCCAATGCATATATATGTATCTTAATGCCACATAAAGCCACATACCAAGTTTCATCAATATACATTCATAAATAAACTATTTCTGACATTTTAATTATTCTCCACAAGAATAACATGGCGGCTGAGTATGCAGGTTTCCTGAAGCAAGGAACACAAAAAATGGGTTTTTAACAAATATCAATATAACTGAAATAGGTTAAGCCACATACCCAGTTTTAGCGAATTTCCCCTATAGGGAAGAAGCTATTGCCGTAGTCGGCATGGTAAGACCTAGGCCTGGGATCATGATAACTTTTCGTTTTGAGGTCCCCAGACCCCAAAAACACCATTCGTTCAAAACTGTATATATGTGTGTGTCCGTGAGCACGATAACTCTCGTAAAAATAATCCGATTTTGATGAAATTTAGTATAAACGTGTAAAGCAACATTTATGACTTAAAGCTCGAAAATCAGCCACATCGCTTCATTCGAAGGGGTATTTTGGGGGGGTTTGTACCCCAAAAATTGGGTTTTTGAATTTTTTACATATCATTTTTGAAATAGTTAAATATTAGTTTTTACCACTGGATTCAGCTTAAAAAAACACACGATTTGGTATTTTGATCATTCCTCTAAGTCAATTGGTTACCGAGATATTGAAAGTGCTAAACACAGTACGTTGTCTAATGTTATTCTTATGGAGGAAAAGACAAATTTTATATCTTGCTTATTTATGAACGTATATTGACGAAACTTGGTATAAGGCTTCATCTGGTTGCGGTTTATTGATATTTGCTCAAAAAAAATTTTTTGCCAAAGGCACCCGTAGCAGCAAACCTGCATACTCAGCCCCATTTTATTCTTATGGAGAATAATTAAATGCTATGTCTCACTTAATTACGAACATAAATGAATAAAAACTGGTATACGACTTCACCTAACTGAGTTATATTGATAATAGCCAACCCATTTTTTGTGTCCCTTGTTGCAGCAAACCTGCGTACTCAGCCCCAATGTTATTCTTATGGAGATTAATTAAAATTGTATATACCGCTATTGTAAAATTGTAATATTGTATTTGTGAATATATTTTTATGAAACTTGGTAAGTGGCTTTATGTAGTATTAAGACATTTATATCTCCATTGGAAATTCGCTGAGAATGCAGGTTTGCTGCGAGGGGGGTATTATTAATTTATGTTCATAATTAAGGGAGGTAACACAATACTTGTTCTCTATAAGAATAACATGGGGGCTGAGTCGCAGGTTTGCTGCTACAGGAACTATTGGCAATAAAATGGTTTTTGTGCAAATATCAACTAACCACAACGATATAAAGCGAAATACCAAGTTTCATCAGGATAAGTTGATAAATAAGCGAGATATAAAATTTGTCTTATTCTCTATAAGAAAGAATAACATTTGACAACGTACTGTGTTTAGTAATTTCAATATCTCTGTAACCAACTGACGAAGAGCAATGATCAAAACACCAAATCATGCGTCTTTTTAAGTTGATTCCAATGAAAAAAATTAAAATTTGACTTTTTCAAAAATTATATGTAAAAGACTCATAAAAACCATTTTTGGGGTACAAAACCCCCACAAAATACCCCTTTGAATGGGTCGATCTGTCTGGTTTTCGAACTTAAAAGTCATAAATGCTGCTTTACACGTTTATACCAAATTTCGTCAAAATCGGATTATTTTTATGAGAGTTATTGTGCTCACGGACACACACACACACACACACACATATATATATATATATATATATATATACACAGTTTTAAAGGAATGGTGTTTTTGGCATCTGGGGACCTCAAAACGAAAAGTTATCATGGTCCCGGGCCTAGGTCTTAACATGCCGACTACGGTAATAGCTTCTTCCCTATAGATAAAATTCGCTAAAACCATATATAAAACAGTTTATACAAATTGACATGAACACAGGGGACAAAGACACACACATCTCACCGGCCAAGATTTTAATGCGGAAATTCACTTCCTTACATCAGTGTGCTGCGTGTGAACTCGTTTTAGCAAATTTTCCCTATAGGGAAGAGGCTATTACCGTAGGTGGCATGGTAAGAGTTAAGCCCGAGACCACGATAACTTTTTGTTTTAAGGTCTCCAGATGTCAAAAACACGACTCGTTCAAATATATATATATATATATATATGTGTGTGTGTGTGTTCGTAAACACGATAACTTCAGTAAATACCCCGTTGCAGCAAACCTACATACTCAGCGAATTTACAATGGAGATATTAATGTCTTAATACTACATAAAGCCTCTTACCAAGTTTCATAAAAATATATTCAATTTTAATTATTCTCCAAAAGAATAACATTGGGGCTGAGTACGCAGGTTTGCTGCATCAAGGAACACAACAAAGGGTTTTTTATGCTAATATGATTATAACTCAACTAGGTGAAGTCATATACCAGTTTTGATTCTTTTGTGTTTATAATTAAGGGAGATATAGCATTTAGTTATTATACATAAGAATAACATGGGGCTTAGTACGCAGGTTTGCTGCTACGGGACCCTTTGGCAACAAATATTTTTTTGAGCAAATATCAATAGACTACAACCAAATGAAGCCGTATACCAAGTTTCGTCAGTATACGTTCATAAATAAGTGAGATATAAATTGTTTCCTTTTCTCCATAAGAATAACATTAGACAGCGTACTGTGTTTAGCACTTTCAATATCTCGGTAATCAATTGACGTAGAGGAATGATCAAAATACCAAATTGTGTGTTTTAGCAAATTTCCCCTATAGGGAAAAGCTATTACCGTAGGTCTCATGGTAAGACTTAAGCCCGAGACCATGATAACTTTTCATTTTGAGGTTCCCAGATGCCAAAAACACCATTCGTTCAAATTTTTATACATGTATATATATATATATATATATATATGTGTCCGTAAGCACGATAACTCTCGTAAAAAAGGTCCGATCTTAATGAAATATGGTACAAATGTGTAAAGCACCATTTATTTGAACGAGTTCGAAAACCAGACGAATCGCACCATCCAAAGGGGGGTTTTGTACCCCAAAAACAGGTTTTTTGGGGTTTCCACATGTAATTTTTATTTAAATCAAATTTTAATTTTCACCATTTAATTCAGCATAAAAAAACATACAATTTGGTATTTTTATCATTGCTCTACGTCAATTGGTTCCTGAGATATTGAAAGTGCCTAACACAGTACATTGTCTAATGTTATTCTTAAGGGGAAAAAGAAAAATTTGACATCTCGCTTATTTATGAACATAAACTGACAAAATTTGGTATATGGCTTCATCTGGTTGGGGTTAATCGTTGTTTGCACAAAATACAAAATTTTCACGTATGGTTCCCGTAGCAGCAAACCTATGTAATCGGTCCCCATGTTATTCTTATGGAGAATAATTCAGATGTTATATCGCTTACTTATAAATGTATATGAATGAAACTTGGTATGTGACTTTACTTGGATGAGTTCTAATGATATTTGCATAAAAATCCATTATTTTGTGTTCCTTGTTGCAGCAAACCTGCGTACTCATCCCCAATGTTATTCTTATAGAGAATAATTAATATTTTTAATATCGCTTGTTTGTGAATATATTTCTTATGAATCCTGTTAAGTGTTAACCCTTTCAGTGCTATGGCCCGATATATCGTCTTTTGAATCTGTTATCAATAAACACTGTTACTGCTTCATAAGCGATTGTACCGTTAGGCGCTTAGTCTGCAGTCTGAGTCTGACATGTGGTGAAACCTGGTAGACACGAATTGAACTACCTCGTCCAGCGCCTAGTCTCTATAACACCAACTGATCCACTGCAGCTGCTAGCCTGACCAGTGGCTGTGCGGTCTAAGGCATTACCTTCCCGTCCGGGGGTAACACTTGGATCGAGGGTTCGAATCCCGTCACAGTCGGTGGTTTTTATGTACAACTCATGGAAAGTTCACCTGTCTGTGGCAGAGTTGAACGGGAGGGCGGACCTTAAGCAAACGGTGGACGGCTCGGGTCCAAGCTGACGGGATGGGTGGATTCTTTGTGAGTTGCACATCTGATCAGGTGTTTTGCTACTTTTTACCTATCCTTTACTGTGTGTGTCCAGCGGAAGCACGTTTTTATTAATTTTAACTGTTCAGGCGTTCAATATATTAAATACCCCCGTCGCAGCAAACCTGCGTACTCAGCGAATTTCCAATACATAATATATGTCTTAATACCACATAAAGCCGCAAACCAAGTTTCATAAAAATATATTCTCATATAAGCGATTTTAACTATTCTCTATAAGAATAACATTGGTAATGAGTACGTAGGTTTGCTGAAACAAGGAACAGAAACAATTGGTTTTTATGCAAATATAAATAAAATTTAACTAAGCGAAGCCACATACTAAGTTTCATCAATATTCAATCATAAATAAGTGCTATATAACATTCTAGTTATTCTCCATAAGAATAACATGGGGGCTGAGAAAGCAGGTTTGCTGCAACAATGAACAGAAAAATGGGTTTTTATATAATTATCAAATATAACTCAACCAAGTGAAGCTACATACTAAGTTTTATTAATTTATGTTCATAATTAAGGGAGTCATTACATTTTACTTATTCTCCATAAGAATAACATGGGGGCTGAGTACGCAGGTTTGCTGCTACGGGAGTAATCAACAAAAAATCAATTTCTTGTGCAAATATCAATATACCAGTACTACGTGAAGCCACATACCAAGTTTCATCAACATACATTCATAAATAATCGAGATATCAAATTTTATTTATTCTCCATAAGGATAACATTGGACAACGTACTGTGTTTAGCACTTTGAATATCTCTGCAACGGTTGGGCGTAGAATCACAATTTAAACACCAAAATGATTGTTTTGTGGAACTGAACAGATTGGTAAAAGCAAATGTGAAGTTTACATTAAAATAAACTGAGGAAAAGCCAAAAACCTTTTTCCCATAAGATTAACATGGGAGATTTTATGAGCAGGTTTTTTTGGATTTTCTCCGCAACCACTTAACCTAGGTTAATAATTCAGGATACTAAATTATTTGTTTTTTTAAGCTCTATAACATGGTCAAAACCAAAATTAAGTTTTTTAAAAATTGTAGGGTGAAAAATGCAAAAAACTGATTTTTGGAAAATTTAAAACCCCCATAAACCCCCCTTCCCATGGTCCGATTTTTCTGGTTTTCGAACTTAAAGTCATGAATGTAATTTTACACATTTGAGCCAAATTTCATCAAAATCGGACGTTTTTACTCAAGTTATCGTGTTAACGGACACATATATAGATATATATATATATATATATATATATATATATATATATATATATATATATATATACATATATATAAATTTGAACGAATAGTGTTTTTGGCATCTGGGGACCTCAAAGCAAAAAGTTATCATGGTCTCGGGCTTAAGTCTTACCATGAGACCTACGGTAATAGCTTCTTCCCTATAGGGGAAATTCGCTAAAAAATCAACAAAACATCACGGATTCAACTACTCCTTTCAGAAGCTTAGCACTCAAAGGGTTAATGTGTTATGTTATATATTCATTGGAAATTCGTTGAGTATGCAGGTTTGCTGCGACGGGGGTATTTTTTAATCTGAATCCAATTGTAAAAACTAAAATTTGTACCATTTCAAAAATTACATGTAAAATATTCAAAAAACCTATTTTTGGGGTACAAAACCCCCAAAATACCCCTTCAGAAGGAGCGATCTGGCTGGTTTTCGAACTTAGTCATAAATGTTGCTTTAAACGTTTATACCAAATTTCATCAAAATCGGAACATTTTTATGAGAGTTATCGTGCTCACGGACATATATATATATATATATATATATATATACAGTTTCGAACGAATGGTGTTTTTGGGGTCTGGGGACCTCAAAACGAAAAGTTATCGTAGTCCCGGGCCTAGGTCTTACCATGCCAACTATGGTAATAGGTTCTTCCCTATAGGGGAAATTCGCTAATAACGCCTAGTTTTGATTAAATTTGGCTCACTCGTGTAAAGGGACATTTATGACTTTGAGTTCGAAAACCAGAAAAATTGGACCATGGGAAGGGGGTTTTATGGAAGTTTACATTTTTCCAAAAATCAGTTTTTTTGCATTTTTCACCCTACAGTTTTTAAAACACTTAATTTTGGTTTCGACCATTTATAGAGCTTCAAAAAACAAATAATATAGTATTTTAAATCATTTACTTAGGTTAAGTGGTTGCGGAAAAAATCAAAAAAGTGCTCATAAAATCTCCCACATGTTAAGCTTATGGGAAAAAGGTTTTTAGCTTTTCCTCAGTTCATTTTAGCAAATTTCCCCTATAGGGAAGAAGCTATTACCGTAGTCGGCATGGTAAGACCTAGGCCCGGGACCATGATAACTTTTCGTTTTGAGGTCCCCAGACCCCAAAAACACCATTCGTTCGAAACTGTATATATATATATATATATATGTGTCCGTGAGCACGATAACTCTCGTAAAAATTATCCGATTTTGATGAAATTTGGTATAAACGTGTAAAGCAGCATTTATGACTTAAGTTCGGAAACCAGCCAGATCGCTTTATCCGAAAGGGTATTTTGGGGGGGTTTTGTACCCCAAAAATGGGTTTTTTGAACTTTTTACATATAATTTTGGAAATAGTCAAATTTTAGTTTATCCCATTGGATTCAGCTTAAAAAAACACACAATTTGGTATTTTGATCATTTCTCTACGCCAATTGGTTACCGAGATATTGAAAGTGCTAAACACAGTACGTTGTCTAATGTTATTCTTATGGAGGAAAATAAAAATTTTTTATCTCGCTTATTTATGAACATATACTGACGAAACTTGGTATATGGCTTCATCTGGTTGTGGACCATTGATATTTGCTCAAAAAAACAATTTTTTGCCAAAGGCTCCCGTAGCAGCAAACCTGCGTACTCAGCCCCATGTTATTCTTATGGAGAATAAGTAACGTGTTATCTCCCTTAATTATGAAAATAAATTAATGAAATTTGGTATGTGACTTCACCTAGTTGAGTTATATTGATATTACCATAAAACCCCATTTTTGTGTTCCTTGCTTCAGCAAACCTGCATACTCAGCCGCCATGTTATTCTTATGGAGAATAATTAAAATGTCATAAATAGTTTATTTATGAATGTATATTGATGAAACTTGGTATGTAGCTTTACGTGGTATTAAGATAAATATATATGCATTGGAAATTCGCTGAGTACGCAGGTTTGCTGCTACGGGGGTATTAATGTTTACCTTACATTTGCTTTTACCAATCAGTTCAGCTCTACAAAACAATCATTTTGGTGTTTAAATTGTGATTTTACGTCCAACCATTGCAGAGATATTTAAAGTGCTAAACACAGTACGTTGTCCAATGTTATCCTTATATAGAATAATTAAAATTTGATATCGATTATATTGGTAATTGCATCAAAACACATATTTTGTGTTCCTTATTGCAGTTGCAGCAAACCTGCGCACTCAGCTTTCAATGTTATTCTTATGGAGGGTAAATAAAATGCTACATATCACTTATTAGTGAATTTCCTTAGGAAAGTGAACTATTAGCATGACCCGCAATGTGAAACTTAAGCCCGGGGCCACCATAGAAGTTCCTAACGTGACCCCCTGAACACGTTTTGGGGGGTCTTTCAAAATTTTATATATATATAGATATACATATTTATATATAGACATATATATATGTGTGTGTGTGTGTGTATTTGCGTGTGTGTTTGCACTTTAGCGGTCACATTTTTTGTCCGATTTACTTCAAATTTAGTAGGGACGTTCCTTTCTATAATTAGTTGGACAATTTCGTTGGGCAAAACAATCGGAAAACTCTAAACCCCTTTTTTGGGGATTAATCTTTCAAATTTCGAGTTTTTGGGCCCAAAAAGGGTCAGAAAAGCTCCGGATGAAAAATTCATTCATCTAGAAAGATGGGAATTAGTGAGGAAAAAGTTGTAAGCCCTCTCTCATCATTCTAGCATAAATATTTACAGAGTTATTAAAGTAAATGTGTATCGACTAAACACAGTACGTTGTCTTATGGGGGTTTTATATTAGAAAAGCCTAATATTCATTTGTAGGTGTACTTTTCTCATCCCCAGCAACCTCACATCTACTTTCAAGCCTGACTGGACCCCCTCCTAACTTTATAATGCGCAAAATTGTATTCCCAGCATTGCAGGTAAATAAAACCAGGAGCATCAGAACAGCCAATAAATCAATGTTTTCAGATTTCAATAAAATTTGGAATAAATGTTTGTTTTTACACTGATTCTGAGTTTTAATTTTTTCTGTGGAAATTCACTTCCCTCACGTCAGCGTGCTGCGTGCGAACTCGTTTATTTGTGTATTTTTACAAAACTTGGTGAATGGCTTTATGTGGTAGCAAGAAACATATACATGCATTGGAAATTCGCTGAGTACGCAGGTTTGCTACTCAGGTGTATTTTCTTTTCTTTTAGTTTTACTGAACTGCTAGTCTATAGGCTGCATTATATGTCACATGTTGTAACAAATTGTATGTAGTATATGAGTTTAGTTAGTTTTATTGTCTGTAGATGACGATAAAATTGTTATTATAATTAGTGTGTCCCTGTACAAAAATTTAAATGTAGGTAAAGCTCTAGGGAACCCCTCAAAGGTTTATATCTATTAATAAAAGGAATTTGTTAAATTTTTAGTTTTAGGTTGATTCCAATTCTGGAACGTAGGGATATCTTTGTCTCTGTGAGGACTTGTGTTAGCATGAAGCTATGTCTTGTGCTCGTAACAACACTATGTGGTAACAGCAGCGTTGGAACGAGTCGCTGGACGTTCAGGCTGGGTCCGGGATCTCGGGCCATGGGCCCAGCGAAATCACGGCGAAGTCTCATTCTTCCTGTGTCAGCTTCTGACGGGCAATGGCTATTTCCGAAGCTATCTGAACAGGATGGAAAAGTCAGAGACCTAGCTGCTGGCACTGCCCTGAGGAAAGTGATGATTTATATCACACTTTCTTCATCTGCAACTGTCTCAAGGTAGCAAGGCGGATGCTCACTTTCATGACTGGAGACCCAAAAACCATCGTGGAAGCCATACTTGAGTCCGAGGAGCAGTGGCAAGGAGTTGACTCTGAGACAGTGCTCTGCGATCGCCTTGTACCATCTTTTATGTATGTTTACCATAAAGTGTTTAAGTACAGTATATAAGTGGAAACATATATTTTACTGTTGTAAGACATAATTTATTGTATCCTAATAAATATCTTAACAGACACTTTTAGCGAATTTCCTCTATAGGGAAGAAGGTATTACCGTAGTCAGCATGGTAAGACCTAGGCCCGGGACCATGATAAATTTTCGTTTTGAGGTCCCCAGACCCCAAAAACACCATTCTTTCGAAACTGTGTATATATATATATATGTGTGTGTGTGTGTGTGTGTGTGTGTGTGTGTGTGTGTGTGTGTGTTGGTGGATGCGATAACTCTCATAAAAATTTCCGATTTTGATGAAATTTGGGACAGATGTGTAAAGCAGCATTTATGACTTTAACCCTTCAACGTGTGACTTTTTAAGTCTTGCTGCGGGACTTTTTTTAAAGCACTTTTACATTACAACACATGAAAAACACTAATAAAACTAATATTATATACTCAAAACACCATTTCAGAACGTATTCAATAACCTAACCTACATGAAACACACTGTAAATGGTCAAGTGTAAACAAATGCGTAGTAGACAACATGCCAACAGTATCAGAAACTGTCTGCTCAAGCAGCTGTTGCACTGTTGAACTAATTTTGTCACCAAAGGCACACAGAAGGATAGTATGTTGTTGTTTTTTGTCTGTTTCAATCAGAAATCTTGTCTACAACGTGCTGCAATATCGATCATGTCGAGATAGTTCCGACTTTAGCCGCTAGATGGAAGCATCTGACAGAACGGTCCTGAGCGTACGCTATACGTCAAACCACGGCTGCAGTATTAAAAATCCTGGCGTATCACGTGCAGCGAAACACGTTGAAGGGTTAAGTTCGAAAACCAGACAGCTCGGCCCATCCGAAGTGTTATTTTAGGGGGTTTTGTACCCCAAAAATGGTTTTTAGCGAATTTCCCCTATAGGGAATTAGCGAATTTCCCCTATAGGGAAGAAGCTATTACCATAGTCGGCATGGTAAGACCTAGGCCCGGGACCATGATAACTTTTCGTTTTGAGGTCCCCGACCCCACACCATTCGTTCGAAACTGTATATATATATATATATATATATATATATGTGTCCGTGAGCACGATAACTCTCAGAAAAATTATCCGATTTTGATGAAATTTGGTATAAACGTGTAAAGCAACATTTATGACTTTAAGTTCGAAAACCAGCCAGATCGCTCTATCCGAAGGGGTATTTTGGGGGGGTTTTGTACCCCAAAAATGGGTTTTTCGAATTTTTTACACATAATTTTGGAAATAGTCAAATTTTATTTTTCTCCATTTGATTCAGCTTAAAAAAACACACAATTTGGTATTTTGATCATTTCTCTACGTCAATTGGTTACCGAGATATTGAAAGTGCTAAACACAGTACGTTGTCTAATGTTATTCTTATGGAGGAAAATAAAAATTTTATATCTCGCTTATTTATGAACGTATACTGACAAAACTTGGTATACGGCTTCATCTAGTTGTGGACTATTGATATTTGCTCAAAAAAACAATTTTTTACCCAAGGCTCCCGTAGCAGCAAACCTGCATACTCAGCCCCATGTTATTCTTATGGAGTAACCGTGTTATCTGCCTTCATTATGAAAATAAATTAATGAAATTTGGTATGTGGCTTTACCTACATGAGTTATATTGATATTTGTATAAAACCATATTTTTTGTCTTCCTTGCTTCAGCAAACCTGCATACTCAGCTGCCATGTTATTCTTATGGAGAATAATTAAAATGTCATAAATCGTTTATTTATGAATGTATACTGATGAAACTTGGTATGTGGCTTTATGTGGTATTAAGATACATATATATGCATTGGAAATTCCCTGAGTACGCAGGTTTGCTGCTACGGGGGTATTTTTAAGTTTTTACATGTAATATTAAAAAAAGTCAAATTTTAGCGAATTTCCCCTATAGGGAAGAAGCTATTAACGTAGGTCTCATGGTAAGACTTAAGCCCGAGACCATGATAACTTTTTGTTTTGAGGTCCCCAGATGCCAAAAACACTATTCGTTCAAATTTATATATATGTATATATATATGTATCTATATATATATATATATATCTATATATATATATATATATCTATATATATATATATATCTATATATGTGTCCGTTAACACGATAACTTGAATAAAAAGCGTCCGATTTTGATGAAATTTGGCTCAAATGTGTAAAATAACATTCATGATTTTAAGTTCGAAAACCAGAAAAATCGGACCATGGCAAGGGGGGTTTATGGGGGTTTTAAATTTTCCAAAAATCAGTTTTTTGCATTTTTCACCCTACAATTTTTAAAAAACTTAATTTTGGTTTTGACCATGTTATAGAACTTAAAAGAACAAATAATTTAGTATCTTGAATTATTAACCTAGGTTAAGTGGTTGCGGAGAAAATCCAAAAAAAACCTGCTCATAAAATCTCCCATGTTAATCTTATGGGAAAAAGGTTTTTGGCTTTTCCTCAGTTTATTTTAATGTAAACTTCACATTTGCTTTTACCAATCTGTTCAGTTACACAAAACAATTATTTTGGTGTTTAAATTGTGATTCTTCGCCCAACCGTTGCAGAGATATTCAAAGTGCTAAACACAGTACGTTGTCCAATGTTATCCTTATGGAGAATAAATAAAATTTGATATCTCGATTATTTATGAATGTATGTTGATGAAACTTGGTATTTGGCTTACATAGTACTAGTATATTGATATTTGCACAAAAAATTGATTTTTTGTTGATTATTCCCGTAGCAGCAAACCTGCGTACTCAGCCCCCATGTTATTCTTATGGAGAATAAGTAAAATGTAATGACTCCCTTAATTATGAACATAAATTAATAAAACTTAGTATGTAGCTTCACTTGGTTAAGTTATATTTGATAATTATATAAAAACCCATTTTTCTGTTCCTTGTTGCAGCAAACCTGCTTTCTCAGCCCCCATGTTATTCTTATGGAGAATAACTAGAATGTTATATAGCACTTATTTATGATTGAATATTGATGAATCTTAGTATGTGGCTTCGCCTAGTTAAATTTTATTTATATTTGCATAAAACCAATTGTTTCTGTTCCTTGTTTCAGCAAACCTACGTACTCATTACCATTGTTATTCTTATAGAGAATAATTAAAATCGCTTATATGTGAATATATTTTTATGAAACTTGGTTTGCGGCTGTATGTGGTATTAAGACATATATTATGCATTGGAAATTCGCTGAGTACGCAGGTTTGCTGCGACGGGGGTATTATTTTTTACCATTAGATTCAGCTTTAAAAAACACAAAAGTTGGTGTTTTGATCATTTCTCTACGTCAGTTGGTTACAGAGATATTGAAAGTGCTAAACAAAGGAAGTTGTCCAATGTTATTCTTATGGAGAATAAGACAAATTTTATATCTCGCTCATTAATCAACTTAACCTGACGAAACTTGGTATGTCGCTTCATATCATTGTGGTTAATCGAAAAAAAAATTTGCACAAACAATTTTTTGTTTGCCGATAGCTCCAGTAGCAGCAAACCTGCGTACTCAGCACCATGTTATTCTTATAGAAAATAAGTTAAATGTTATCTCCGTTAATTTTGAACATAAATTAATCAAACTTTGGTATGTGGCTTTACCTAGTTGAGTTATATTAATTTGTATTCAAACAAATATTTTGTGTTCCTTGTTTCAGAAAACCTTCTTACTCAGCCGCCATGTTATTCTTATGGAGAAATTAAAATGTCATAGATTGTTTATTGATGAAACTTGGTGTGATATTAAGATACATATACATGCATTGTAAATTCGCTGAGTACTCAGGTTTGCTGCTACGGGGGTATTTAACTTTTTTTGGAACAACTAACACCAAGGAGTGGTGTGGCTAGTAATTGACTCTTGTTTTGCATCTATTCTAAAAGGTTCACAAATAAGCTCTCTCTGCAGCATAACTTTAGAATTAATTGCTGATTTTTCCATACAAATTAGTCACCATTAGATATAGTGTTAAAAAAACACTTAAACAATTATTTACAGTGCTTTTATTAAAAATAATTAAAACAAGGAAATATATTTTCAAATATTAAATTATATCTTCTTTTATGACTTCCTACAGCTATTTCTTCTTGTATGTTACTTCTTTTTGGCGCCATCTTTAAATCCATCAAACTCCATACTCATCAGTGGGTTTTTCTGTCGTGCCTGGGCATAAAGAAAGTTAAAAGTAATAACAAATGCAATAGGCAAGTATTTAAAACTATTTTCATAAGTAAACAAACACAAACATTCTCCCACTGAAAACTCCCACCTTGTACACATAACAATGGGTTTCATATCAAACGCTCTACAATTTTCTTACGCACATGCTGATACAGTAGACTCCCGATTATCCACGACCGGATTACCCGCGTTGCGGCTTATCCGCGATCGGCCACAAAAAAAAAAAAAACGCAACTGCGGCAAGCGAAGTTTAGCGCGTAAACGTCTATCCTCGCGCCTGCAAATTATAGCTACCGCGCGCGACGCACTTGGCCTTGGGCGAGAGAAAGGGGTTACTAGCGGTCAAACGGAAGCCCGCCCGCCCGTCCGCCAAAACATTAGTCATCTCGCGCCATCCCTCCTGACCGCCATATCGTACGCAACTGCCCGCCATTATGCAGAGGGACAATTGGACTTCTTGGAAGGGAAACATGACACCTCGTTGTGCGATCTCATTGTTTATTTTCCTCGAAGCCAATAAAGACGGCAACTTCGACATTAGGCCTGTAATATAGTGCACTTGTCTCACGTATTGGACTCTTTTTTTACCGATGTGAAAATATTGTATGTAAAATAATTGTGTGTTTATTAAAAGGTACGTACAGTAATCTTGTATTTGAAGTCTTTCACATTATTAAACCTAACATTCAGTAGCCTAAAGGTTATTATTTTGCTCTCACAGTCGCTTTTAACTATTTCAAGTGTGTTTTAGGTTAGGTTTGGTTTATCCGCGATTTCGATTATACACGATCGCTCAGCCACCCATTACCGCAGATAATCGGGAGTCTACTGTATATGACAAAATATATGAAAAATGACTAATGTACTAGCTAGCTTCTTCTCTACAAGGAAAATTCACTAAGAAAGTTCAAACTTGACACTAGAATTAAACCAATTAATACAACAACAAAAAACACCAAAATTATGTCACCATTTTTGTACCATTTTTCATCTACTTTTCAGTGATATTTTTTTGTTATTGGGTTCAAGGAGTCAAACTCCAATTTTTGATAATTGTTAAAACGCTAGTCAATTTGTCAAAAAAATTCAATTTTTAACTTTAGGGCTCTACTAAGCTTCGTTAATAGCCCTCAAACCTTACTTTATAAATTTGATGTATTTAGCCCAATAAATAACTGATTTATTGCAAAAACTATAAAACCCTGCAGCCTCACAAAGTAGGCAATAGCACACTTCTTATGTGTTATGACCAAAACTTTGACGTGCCGTAACTCTAAAACTAATGGGCATATTAAAAAAAAACAATTTTGTGTGTGCTGTTAAAAATGTAGTTAAAACAAACTCACAAAGTTTAATAACAATCTGAGAACCTTGGGTGTCAATCCATGTGTTGGCTGGATAATTTGAAATGGAATGTCCCTTTGTTCAAATTGATAAGTACTACCAGCCCCCGAAGTTTGTATGACCCTTCCTGAACACCCTGTATATAATTATTTCTAACAATATATAGTTTAATTTTGACTGTAAAATTTATTGTTTTTTTATTTTGAGAGATTCACCCATATAGTTAATTGATTTTCTATGTGAACACACTATGGACTATTTTTACGATAAAACCAAAATCACAAGCTTCTCTGCAACCACTTGCCATAGCATTTTAATTGTTTTCACTCATTTTTACAGCGAAACAATATTTACGATCAAACCAAGTTGGGTTTCAAAAGCCAGAAAACTTATACAATTTATCGTATTACTGATAATGGGTTGCCAGGCAAAGGGATCTTTTGATAAATTATGTGTGTGGTTTGAAGAGACGATATTGGGCAACCTCTGCATGTCTACATTCACACTTGCTGGCAATCTAATGGTAATAATCTTATCAGTAACCTAGATGTGCACAACTGCACAATCTGATTGCCCACATACCAGATTGCTGATCAATGATCAAACAAATAATCACTGAGAGGATGGAAAATCAAATTGCCTGTGGCTATTTGGCTGTTGCTACGTGTGGGATTTTGGATTTTGCTGGGTGTTTAGGAATTGGTGTCCTTCAAAATGTAATTAAAAAGTCAAGTTTAAAACAAATTTGGTGGTCCAGTTTGATTGTTACCATGACTCTACCTTGTACTTCCTGCGGCTGTAGGAGCCACTGTGATGCCTGGAGGGGTTGGTGGAGGTGTGGGGGACCAGCCTCTTAAGGGAGGGAGGCACCAGGTAATCAGGTACATGTGCCAGGTGGCTCTGTACCTTCACCGTGTGCAGTGCTCTGTCATGCCGCAGAGCTTTGAAGTCACGCGAGTTCTCCTCGAAGAAACCCTACAACCCGAGTACGCATTATAACAAAATATCATTGTACTTCAGCATCGTATTGAGTCATTGATACTGATCAAATTGAATACAATCACAACTATGACCATGGATATGCAAGCATTTTGTCACCGGCTATTACAATCCCCATATTTCAAAAGCAATTCATGTTGCGTTATCTTGAAAACCATTGTCAGAAAGTCAAAAAGAACTGATATTAAAATTTGTTCTTTGTTTGTAGATATACAGTCCACCCTAGTAGGTTGGATTTATATTAGACCTTACCGGTATTCGGGATTTTTCTCTTCAGATATAAGGTCTACCCGAATAAGTCCAATTTACATTCGACCTTACCAGTTTTCGATTGAAGTATTAGATCAGATTCGAATATACGTACCGTATTAAAACTGACCCAAATGTTCCAATATATGACACCTTGATATATCATTTAGTTTATTTGGGACACAAATCAATTATAACACATATTAGCATTAGTTATAACACATAGATTAATGAGCAGAAAATTATTAAAAACTAATTATTGGAGAAGTTTTTTATAAAGAAACTGTGATCTAGAGTGGTAACACACCTTGAGCCTGTCATTATTGAGCATCTCCTGCTTGATCTCCTTGAGCCTGGCTTCTCTTACAGCTATCCTTGTAACTGCTCTCCAGGCATCCTTGGCTCGGTAACGAAATCCTTCTACTTCTTCTAAATTAAACTGGTAAGTTCTGAAACCATCATGCTACATATGCTCAAAATTTTCAACTGTAGAAGCTTTAGGTTTTGTGGTATTTTGAAATGTAGTTTGATCTGTGTTGCTTTTATAAAATGTATTTTGTTTTTAAGGTGAGTAACCAAATTAATAATAAAAGACTTGGATGGTTGATTTCAAATAAACGGTCAAAACTTAATACTAATACAACACAAGTAGTCAAACTTTCAACTAGGAAAAATTAAATAAAAACTTATCTAATTTAAAGTGCATTCCACGAGTGAAAAACCAGGCCTTCCACAAGACTAGTGTTAATTTTAACATTGGGCTTATGGACGGCCTAGTTTTTCACTCGTGCAACACACTGTAGTTCAGTCAAATAATCATGTTCATGTTAATAGTTCATGTTCATTTAGATGAAAATATAAACTGGATAGTACATTTAGACGTTATTCAGAAAAAAACTAGATCAATATAGTTTTTCTTTAATCACTTAACTAACCCTTTCAGTGCTATGAGCCAATATGTCAGCTTTTGTGATATTCCCGACACAACAAGTTGTCGTGGTTTGTTGTTTGTTTATAGTTTGGCGGCTTTTGTTGGTTATGTGACAGTTATTTTATTTTTATATTGTGTCTAATTTAGAATAATATGGGTGGCGACCAACGTCCTAATTCTCCAGTTAGTGAGAACACCATAGCAGGATTTGCTAAAGAGTGCGGGCTGGTTATTAACTTCAGTGACAGTGACAATGAAAATGGTTATGATGTCAGTAGTCTGGATAGTGAAAGTGATATTATTGACGATACTGATGAAGACCCAACAAACGACCCTGAACAACCTGGTACTTCAACAGGTCTGCAACAGCTGCGTAACAGCAGACTTCCTTTGTTACTAGGTAGGCCTATGCCCCGCTAGGAGTCATCAAACTCTGAGGTGGATGATCCTGGGGAACCAACCAGTCTGTACCTAGAGGTGGGAGGTTCAATAGAAGGGGTAGCAGAGAGACCAGAAGAGGGGGTGGAAGAGGGCCTAGGGCTAATGGGCAAAACGGTAGGCCTGTAAATGAACAGGAAGATAGCAGCAGCTCGGATGAGGTGGAGGAAGGCATAACGAACCTCCTTACAACCATGCTTTCCAATTTTAGAACATAGTGGACCCAAGCATTGTCCTCCGTCAATTCAAAGCCCATCGCAATTTTTTTTTACAGCCACCTTGTTCCAAATGTTTGTCGATAACACAAACAAATATGCCCGTAAATTCTTAGCGGCCCAGCAAAACTTGTCTCCATTTAGTCGAATGAGAAAGTGGGTCGATATTACTGTTGCTGAGTTGAAAGCCTTTTTTTGCAATAATCCTAAATAGGGGGATGATCCGCAAACCGAATCTCAAGAGTTATTGGGACAGTCACTTCAGTCAGGAAACCCCGTATTTCTCTAAAATGATACCCATAGATCGCTTTCAAATAATTTTTAAGTTCCTATACATTGTTGATGTTGACTTGTTACCAAAAAAGGGGGAGCTAGGGCTCTTGACCCTTGTGGTCGCTTTCAACCGATCATCGATCACGCCAACAGATTATTCAAATTCCACTACTATCCAACCCAGACATTGTCAGTGGACCAGTCCCTAATTGGGACAAAGAAACGTGTCGCTTTGACGCAATACATGCTGAAAAAAACCACTGCAAATGGGGAATCAAGTTGTGGGTTTTGTGTGATTCGGTAACCCGCTATTGTGTACAATTCTATTGTTATAGGGGGGCTCAGAGGACAGAAGAAAACAATAGAATTGTAGAGACTGGTTTGGCAAGCACTGTAGTCATGACCCTTCTCTGGGTGTCTCAATAAAGGTCACCACATGTTTTTGGAAAAGTTTTTACTTACATCTCTCTTGCTAGAACCCTCTACAGTAACAAGACCTTTGTAACTGGTACCCTAAGAAAATATAGGGTAGGGGTCGCTCGCCAACTACTAGGAAAATATCGAGTGGGCCAAAAGACTGACGTCAGGAAAGGACCCCTCCTCATAATGGCATATCGAGTGAAACCGACCAAGAGCTCACAGTTTATTATTTTATCTACTGATTGTCAAGCTAAACCAGTACAGTATACCATAAGATCTGGAAGAGCAGTGATCCAGAGGAAAACCAAACTGCAGTTTCAATACAACAGAGGAATGGGTGGGATAGATTCCACCGATCGAATGTTGAATGTTATCTAGATGAAAGACAAACAATAAAACATGTAAAAAAGGTTATCTTGAACGTGATTGGCTGTATGGTTTTGAATTCCTACATTCTGTACAAATTGAATACAACCCAAGCCAGGATGGAAAGGGCTGATTATATGAGAGATGTAATAGAGGAACTGTCAACGGAGTGGCTTGCTTCAAAATGTACCCCAGAGAATAATGGTGGTGGAGGGGATGGTCCACACAATGGATTTGGATTCAGGAAACTTCTTGAAGATAAAGAAAAGGTTTGCAAACTTTGCTTGTTCACCAATCATCCTGAAGGGAAAAGGCAACAGTCCAGAACTATGTGCGTACGATGCGGGGCCGCCGTGCACCCAGAATGCCTTATAAACCTTGTGTGCTTGTAAGAGACATGAAAGTCGATGTAAATAGTGTAAATATATGTAAAAACTAATGGTAAGACTAGTAAATATGTGCTATTAGTTTTTTTTTTTCAAGACAAGTACTTTATGTGCCAGACATTACAGCCAGTTCTAAGTTGCTGAGCGGATTTTATTTCTGTAAGTAAATATGTTTATCTTTAAACTTTTTTATAAATATAGCAATTTATATGAAATTTTTAGGATTTGTTCACAACGATATGTACTTGTATAAAATATTGCATTAGACTTTTGATTTTAACTATAATTTCTTGACTACAAATTTTAATTTTTTGTATTTACACGCACATATATATATTTTGTGCGTGTAAATACAAAAAATTCAATATATATTGACATTGATATACTTTGTTTTATATTTTATAATCCATATATAATTTTTATAAAATAGAGGATTACATTTCCTGCAAAACAAAACAAGTTTCAGGGCAATATCGTTTTAATTGAGGAATTGGTGATTTTTTTTAACTCAACAAAATAACCATTTTTACCCTAGCACATCTAAAAATTGCTAGCACTTTCCGGAAAAAACTTTTAAAAATTCTAACTGAAAGGGTTAAGGGGTTGTATCACTTAGGGATGGGTCGGTTGCATTTTTCATCGGTTCGGTTTTTTACAAAAAAAGGTTGTCGGTTGTCAGTTTCGGTTATTTTTAAAAACTTACCATAACTTTAAAACTATACTTTAATCCATACTTTAAATTTAAGTTTCTACCTAGATTCTGAAATTCTGCCTATCTTACATCACAGCGTCATTATCAACTCATCCTTACCAAACTTTAATTGATTATATACCTATAAATACGTATTTCAGACTTAGTTTCACTGGTTTACATAAATAGGTACTGCTGCAGAAACACTACGAAGGAGAGTTGGTTGAAAAGTCACAAGTAATCAAAGAAAAATCAAATTTATTTAAATTAAATATTATGGGCCATTACAAAACTAATTAATCACCTAGACTTAAAACCATTTTTAGCCAAATAATAACAAAGTTAGCCTAAGGCAGTACCATAGTCTAAGTTATCTTTAACTTACTGTTAAGATGTTAAGGTTTAAGTTTAGCCTACAGTAGGCCTAACCTTAAAAATACCCCCGTTTCAGCAAACCTGCATACTCAGCGAATTTTATATGGTACTTCACTAAGTCATCAAGCCACTTACCAACTTTCATCAAAGCATATTCATAAATAAGTGAGATATGACATTTTATTTAATCTCCATAAGAAAAACATTAGGACTGAGTATGTAGGTTTGCTGCATCAGGGACCACAAAAATCCGTTTTTTATGCAAATAACAATGAATCGCCACTAGATAAAGCAACATTACCAAGTTTTATCAATTTATGTTCATAAACAAGCAAGATATCACATGTTTCTTATTCTCTATAAGAATAACATTATAGCTGCTGAGTACGCAGGTTTTCTGCCATGGGGACCACAAAAAATGGGTATTGTATGAAAATATCAGTAAACCCCAACCATATGAAGCCACACCGATTTTCATTAATATATGTACATTAATAAGTGAAGTATAAAATTTTACTTATTCTCCATAAGATTAACATTGGACAACATACTGTGTTTAGCACTTGCAATATCTCAGTAACCAATTGACGTAGAGCAACAATCAAAATACCAAATTGTTTGTTTTTTTAAGCTGAATCCAATACCGGTAATGTAAACTCAAGTTTGGCTTTAAAAATAATTATATGTAAAAAGTTCAAAAAGCCCAATTTTTAGGTACAAAACCCCCCCAAAACCCCCCTTCCTTATAATGGTGCGATCTGTCTGGTTTTTAAACTCATGAATGCTGCTTTACACGTTTATACCAAATTTCAACAAGATCGGACCATTATTACGAAAGTTATCGTGCCTACGAACACATATATATTTATAAATATGAATTTGAACGAATGGTGTTTTTGGCATCTGGGGGCCTCAAAACGAAAAGTTATCATGGTCCCGGGCCTAGGCCTTACCATGCCACCTACGTAATAACTTTCGTTTTCAAACAATAAAACAAATGGTGTAACTAAAAGAAAAAAAACAATATTTTTAAGATTGTTGATAAAAAATTACAAATATTTTATGTAAAAGTTAACTTTGAGGTGAGGACCTTCAGATTGAGTTGTATGAACACTGTATGTATAGGCAACTTTTAGGTGAACCTAACCTTGTCATTTTTTAAAGTCAAATATCAAAAACATATCTGTAATGAAATCTCATAGGTAAGCATAAGAAGTTTGTGCTTGTTTTTTGTTCCATAATAATTGAAATCCATTAATTTTAGGCTCAACTGTCCATTGGCATTGAGCTGTTTTTTAAGACAAGTGATTTGTGTTGGCCTTGTTTAAGTTTCATTCATGATTTTTTTAAACAATTTGTAATATTCTAAAACCCTATCTAAGACATGGCTTAAATTCCATCAATTAATTTGCCAGGCACTTTCAAACATATCTCCATGATGTTACTAACTGATTGTTCTTATTAGGACTATTGGAGTTAAAATTAATGCTAAGATATGATAGTAAATACATTTTGTGTGGTAATTAAGTAGACTAGTTTGTTACCATGTAATAGGCCTTTTAAATATTAAAATAAAGTTTATTTTAACTTATAGGCCTAGATGTAATTTTATTTTCTCCATTCGTAACAAGATGTAGCTTAGGCCTAAACATAAAATAAAAACTTGGGATAAATAAAAAAGAGGATATAAAATAAAAACTGAGATTATTTTTTAATGAACTGTTAATTAATACCATATAGGCTATAACAACCTTAATACCAAAAGACTGAAAGTATTTTATCTTCAAGGCTAAATGTTATGCAATAACTTTGGTATGATTTACTTTCAGATAAATGTACTTCCTTATTATAAATCCATTTATTTTACTTACTATTGTAATTTTCAGGTCATAGTGACTAGAAAAGTATATTTTAATAACAACATTTATAAATGAAACTCTATACACTGTTTTGATCCAATAGTAGGGGGCATTAGTTCCTTCTGACCCAGCACAGGCGCGTGAGGAGGAATGAGGAATCACCCCCCCCCCCCGGATGACCTTGACCTTGACCCCAAGGTCACCCCCGAGGGCACCCCCGAGGGCACCCCACCCCCCCCCATGAGATCCCATAAGGAAAACTTGTTTAAAAATTAATAGCGGGCCCGTTTAACGGTTGATTTTCAATTTTCTTTAAGGGATGGTTTACTTAGGCCGTCGCCCGACATGTGGTGAAGTTTCATCAAAATCGGTCGGTAAACAGCTGAGATCCCATAAGGAAAACGCGTTTAAAAATTAATAGCGGCCTTGTTTAATGGCGGATCTATGGGGTTCTTACGTCATTCGCTTCCTCTGGGATAGACCTACACTCTGGAAAAAGTCCCGTGGGAATCGGTGGGTAAATAGGCTAGTTATTAATTTTCGAAAGTTTTTTCCTCATCACGAAAAGTGCTGCAGACGACCGGGGGGGGGGGGGGGAGGTCCTCATTCCTCCTCACACGCCTGTGCTCGCCAGCCTATGTTAGGTTTCCGCCAGGTCACGTGACGGGGGGGGGGGGGGGGCTTCCTCGCATCCTCACGCCAGGTGCCAGGTTTAAGTTAGGTTAATGGGTCACGTGACGGGGGGGGGGGGCATCCTCGCATCCTCACTTCGTCTGTGCTCGCCAGCCTATGTTAGGTTTCCGCCAGGTCACGTGACGGGGGGGGGGGGGCATCCTCGCATCCTCACTTCGCCTGTGCTCGCCAGCCTATGTTAGGTTTCCGCCAGGTCACGTGACGGGGGGGGGGGGGTTGCCCTCGGGGGTGCCCTCGGGGGTGACCTTGGGGTCAAGGTCAAGGTCATCCGGGGGGGGGGGGGGTGATTCCTCATTCCTCCTCACGCGCCTGTGCTGGGTCAGAAGGAACTAATGCCCCCTACCCGGTTGGCGGGGGCTTTTTAAGCTGCACGGCTCGGGCCAAACGGCCCATAACGCCTTTCCGAGCCTAACGGCTTGTGACTTTTGAGTGAGCAAAGGGAGGAAATAAACAACTCGGGTTCATGCTGTACATAAAGCTATTATATTTTCTTACAAATACTATTTACAATTTTTTTTTCTCTTATAACTAATATATACAACTAGACGGGGAATTCCTCTTCTTCCTCGTCTTCGTCCTGGCGCTGACCCTCCTCCTCCTCCTCACCGTCTACTTCCATCCGCTGCGGATCTTCTCCTCTCCTCCTCCTGACTGGCGGTAGCGGCGGGACGTCCTTGTGTCCCCATGGCAGAGTGTGGATGCCGTCGGGGAGGACGCACCGCTTGTCGTCAGCTGGACTGAGGCTCAGCTTGTTCACTTCCACGGTGTAGACCCGGTGCAAGTGGGACTGGAACCGGACGTTGGTGGTGTGTTTATGGACCCCGTCAAACAGACACTCTCTGTAGTCGTCGGGGGTGAGGACGTTCTTGACAACGCCCTTCGCCACCCCCTTAGCTCGCTTGAGAGCCTTGCTGCCGCCTGTCGCTGCGTCCTCGATGTCCATGAAGTACAGCTTGGACCGCAGGCCGAGGTACTCGTATAAGGACAGGCCGTTGCACTCGTCCTTAAACTTTCCGATGACCTTGGCGTTGACGGGGTTGTAGCAGGGGTGAGACCTCGGATAGCCGCTGGTGTCGAAGTCGTCCAGGTGTTCCTTCATCTCGGCGTAGACGTCCTGGGACACGATGTCAAAGACGAAGCTGTCCGTGTCCATGTAGTCCACGGTGAGGCGGTCACCGTAGCGCTCCTTCATCTTGCGCAGGAACTCGTACATGAGCCACTTGCTCAGCTCCAGGACTGACATGCCTACGTAGATTGGCTTGTCCAACACAATGTTGACCTTGGACAGATGCACCAGGGCCACGTCCTCCGTGTAGTACGTCCGGTCCAGGAAGTTGGATCTGGCGACGTACTTGGAAAACTTCTCCGGGGTGCACACCAGCTTCACGTTGAGGCGCTTCCGTACATTCTCGATGGTCTTGCCAAAGACCGCGTTGTTCATGAGCTTGAAGAAGTCCTGTTCAAACTTCGTTTTGGCCTTCTTCCGCAGCTCCGTGTTTATCAGGATGTACGGTTCCAACCACCGCGACTGGTGAAACGAGATCGCCCGATGCACCGCGACCAGCTCCAACCCGTTTTGCAGCGCCTGCTGCAAGACCCTGTAGTGACAGATGTAGTGCGTCTTGTCGTCTAGGGTCGTCAACAGTTTGGGGAACTTCCCTGTTGGCGGGCGCTTCGTCTCGCAGCAGTAGGGAAGGTCCTTGTGCAGGTCGTGTAGGCGCGCGGGGTAGTGGAGGTCCACCTCCAAGATGTAGCCTCGATCAGCCTCTGCGTCCAGTGCCGCGACGTCCAACGCCTGGATTTCCTCACGGCTGAGCCACTGGAAGTCTCCGGTCGGCAGGCGCTGGGACATGGCCCAGCCGTAGAGGTTGTTGGCGTCCAGGTACAGGAGGAAGCGCGTGGGCTCGTCCGGGCGGTAGTCCGGGCACCTGTCGTGGTTGGCCTTGGCGTAGCGGGTGATGGCCTGAGAGATGCCTCCCCGGATCCCCTGCTCCACGAACAGGTACATGTCAAAGTCCTGCAGCGTGTCCAGCTCCACACCGCAGGTCTTGAGCATCACGTCCCAGGCGTAGGACGGCAGGGTGTAGTAGTGGGCGGGATCCAGCCTGTACTCTGCTAGCGACGTATCACGGAACTGCTCAAAGACATCGGTGAGGAGGGCGATGTCACATCGCAGGTACTTGTCGGCATAGTCCTTGAGGTGGTTGCAGTCAAAGGCTCGCCACACGTTGAGGGCGTGCTCGTACTCCTCCTCCTTGATATCCTCCAGGGTCATGGAGTTCCTGAACGCCTCCTTGGGAGGCAGCTCCCTGGTGGAGTACAACGTGTCGTACGACGTGACAAAGTCGTAGGGGAACACGCCCTTCCTGCGCACCAGGTCGAACAGCCGGTCGTCGGGGAAGCGCTTCCTCGTCTCGCGCATCTTGTCAGTGGACAGTCCCGCTGCCAGGCTGGCCAGGCTCATGGACAAGAACCTGTAGGTGTCGAGGAACCGCACCGCGAAACTGCTCTGTCGTTGGTTGTCCCCGGGCTGACCAAAGTGAAACCGCTTGGTGAAGGCGATGTAGCGCTCTTCGGTGTGCGCCAGCACGTCCACATCGCCGGGGTCGATGGCCAGCTCCCGCACTACGAAGTGGGTGTCGTAGTTGGACAGGTTGTGGAAGTAGCAGTTGATGTGTTGCTGCTCCCGGTACCTGAGGTTGCACGAGCGGTGGGCGGCTCCTCGGAACTCGTAGGGCGGGGCGTGGTTGTGGTCCCGCACCTTGACGTCCTGGTCCGTGAACTCCTTCCCGCAGAGGTAGCAGTGAGTCGCCACTAGGTACTCGTTCATCTCCTGCCGGGTCAGAGAAGGGTGCAGAGCTCTCGTGCTGAACAGGAACTCCCACAGCGCCAGCACGTCCATCTTGAGCCTCTCCATGAAGACCTTGGACGCATCAGCCCCGAAGTAGACGCGGGGCTCAAACTCCTCCAGGCCGAGCGAGTCAACGATCTGGTAGGCGAAGGCGTACGGGACGTGCAGTTGCAGGGGCCTCGTGCCGGGCGGCGCTTCCGCAGGGTCAGCGGCGACAGGCTGCAGAGCACACTCAAAGTCCGCGTAGATGCAGAACCTCTCCCGCCTAGTGTACTCGGGGTGGGTGAAGCGGATCTGCTGCTTCTTCGACATGTCCAAGCGGAGGGGAGCCTTGGCGGTGCAGTATCGCATGTGCTCCTCCAGACGCTCGGCACCAGACAGTTGCAGCTTGTTGGGCTGGTTGTCAAAGTAAGCGAAGCATCGCTTACACACGTGGATAGTGCCGCGGTGGGACGTCAGCTGGGGTCGCACCAGCCTACTCATATTTGCGATGTAGGCGTAGTGACTGTCTCCGCCGGTGGTCACGTACAGCAGGTCCCGGTGATCCTCCAACTCCCGCTTGCATATCTTCAGCGGGAACACGCGGTCCTGGAACTTTGGCGATCCGTCGGGGCGTCTCCCCACCATGGCGCGCTCGATCCCGTACACGTTGACGCTGATGGGGTTCCTCCTCTCGAAGACTTTGATGTCCTTCACGGCCACGGGGAAGCGTAGGCCGACCCAGTCGTAGCGTGCCATGACGTCCGGTGTGTACGATGTGGGCCTCTCCGGGTGTCGCGCGACGAACTTGGCCAGGACGGCATACGCAAAGCACATGTCATCGACGTTTTGCACGTTGATAACGGTGTGCGTGTCGCAGATGGTCCTGGGAAGCTGGACGAACCGAGCTCCGCGTTCTCCCAACGGGGTGTAGAGGTTGACGCGGATCTCCAGGTCGCGTATCCGGAGATAGCTCCACCCGCTGCCCACTAGCAGGCACTGCTCCTTCTCTTCCTCCAGCTTGTGGAAGGACGCCGACAGGAAGTCCTCCAAGTTGGACGCGGCGGTGAGAGGCACGTTCTTCGTCTTGAAGGCCCGCAGACAGGTGGCCCCGTGAACGTTGGCGAATTCGCACTCCAGGAACATGTTGACCTTGGTGTTTGGGTGTCGGGTCCTGACGTCAGTCAACAGGTTCAGGACGCTGTCGAACAGCAGCACCAGCGCGTCCTCCACGGTCAAGAAGTCCTCCATGGGTCGAGACAGGCCGAAGGTCAGGAGCCGTCCGCGGAACCCCCGTTGAACGGTGCGGAACGTGGGCAGTCCACCACCCACCATCCCGTCGGGTGCCGTGCTGGGTCCGGGCTGGGGCTCGCGGCTGGGTCGAGGCTCGTGGCTGGGTCCGGGCTGGGGCTCGTGGCTGGGTCCGGGCCTGGGCTCGCGGCCGGGTCGGGGCTCGGGTGACAGGACGGGCAGGCGTGGCATCTCGTCCACAACGAGGTTCCTCACGACGGGGCAGTTGTGAGCCTCGTGCTGGTCCCGGTTGTAGCGCCGGGTGAAGCCTCGGTCGCAGTAGGCGCACGCGAACCTCATGCCGCGGTGGGCGCTCGCCACGTGCTGCTGGAGATAAGCGGCCCTGCGGAAAAGGGCGCCGCACTCGGGACAGCGGACCCCGTTGGCGTGCACCAGCTGCACATGACGCCGGAGCAGATCCTCGCGGGCGAATCGCCGCCCACACGTGTCGCACTTGGGCCGTAGGTCTCTGACGGGTGGCGTTGCGGAGGAGGAGGAGGAGGTCGAAGCCGACGGGCTCGCACCGTGGACCGCTTCCATGTGGTGGCGAAGATCCTCGGGGCTCGCCAGGGTGACGGAGCACAACGGGCACGGACGGCCTGCGAACAGGAAAACAAGTCCTATTAGTTACCTCGATAAACACGAGGGTGAGGAACTGGCGGCCTCTTCCTCATCTCGTTCGCCAGTTTGAGCCCAGTAAATACAAGGGTGAGGAATTGCACAGAGGCCTGGCGACCTCTTCCTCATCTCAATCGCCAGTTTGAGCCCAGTAATACAAGGGTGAGGAACTGAACAGAGGCTGGCAGCCCCTTGTTTACTACTTGAATCTATTTACTCGGCTAAAGCCGTTTACTCTCTCGAAAACAAGTCATTAGTACTGACGGTTTCTTGTTTAACGTAAAAACCGTGCCTAGCGCTTGATCGTGAGGAACTGCACAGAGGACTGGCGACCTCTTCCTCATCTCAATCGCCAGTTTGGGCCCAGTAAATACAAGGGTGAGGAACACACAGAGGCTGGCAGCCTCCTTTCTTGTTTAACATAAAAACCGTACCTGACGCTTGATCGTGAGGAACTGTATAGAGGACTGGTGACCTCTTCCTCATCTCGATCGCCAGTTTGAGTCCAGTAATACAAGGGTGAGGAACTTTGGATGAGGATATCGGAGAAGAAGGCGTGCTTAACAAATCTACTGGCGGTTTCTTATTTAACTTAAAACTGTACCTGGCGCTTGGTCGTGAGGAGTAGGAGGATGAACTGTGGTGAGGTGGCGTCGCAGGTTGTCACTTCGCCCGAAGCGTCTCCCGCAGACGTCGCAGTCGAAATGGCGGTCCCTGTGAGCGGCTGCCGTGTGACGAGTCAGGTTTCCAGCGTTCGCGAAGACGCGACCGCAGACCTCACACATACGAGGAACAGCCATCTGATTGAAAAGCAAAACCTAATTTCATTTCGCTTAAACATTTTTTTTTTAAAAAGAGTGGTAGTGAATCTATTTTGTTTTTTAAGTTTGATTCATTAATTTTAATCGTTATAAAACACAACTGTTTCAAGGTCATTACAATTCCACTCATCTCCATCGGAAAAAGAAACAACGACAAGGCTCAGTGTACTGGGATATGTAAAAGATTAATTATTAATGTTAGCTAATAAGATTTTAGAGCATTGGTAAACTTGCTGATGAAAAAGTAAATTATATGTTACTTACATTTTAAGATATTCAAAGAGAAAGTCGTAACAGTCGCATATGTAATCACCGCGATAGTAACGAAAATTAAAAATAACGAATAATTAAAATAGAAACGCTAATTAATAAATATGTTGTTACTTACGTTGACTTTTACGGGAATCCAAAGGCAATGAACAGCAGGTTGTGTAGGTGTATCGCAGAGACAGCAATACTTCGTCCGCACAGTAAGAGCTCCAAAGACAAACTGACGAAACCCTTGAGGACGCGCTCATAAATAGCACTCCAGTCGGGAGGAGTAAGCGGTAAACAGTTCCCGGAACCGCTGATGAGTAAACAGCCCCGGGCGGTCACGTAGGCTCTAGCACGCGCCTCGACACGTGACTCCGCGGAGCCGCTCACCGGGGGGGGGGGGGGGGGGACTTGCATCCTCACCGCGCCTTTGCTAGTTTTGAACCATCGTGAGGGGTCTGGAAAACAGCCAAGATCCCATGAGGAAAACGCGTTTAAAAATTAATAGCAGGCCTGTTTAACGGTGGATTCTCAATTTTCTTTAAGGGATGGTTTACTTAGGCTGCCGCCCGACATGTGGTGAAGTTTCATCAAAATCGGTCGGTAAACAGCTGAGATCCCATAAGGAAAACTTGTTTAAAAATTAATAGCGGGCCCGTTTAACGGTTGATTTTCAATTTTCTTTAAGGGATGGTTTACTTAGGCCGTCGCCCGACATGTGGTGAAGTTTCATCAAAATCGGTCGGTAAACAGCTGAGATCCCATAAGGAAAACGCGTTTAAAAATTAATAGCGGCCTTGTTTAATGGCGGATCTATGGGGTTCTTACGTCATTCGCTTCCTCTGGGATAGGCCTAAACTCTGGAAAAAGTCCCGTGGGAATCGGTGGGTAAATAGGCTAGTTATTAATTTTCGAAAGTTTTTTCCTCATCACGAAAAGTGCTGCAGACGACCGGGGGGGGGGGGAGGTCCTCATTCCTCCTCACACGCCTGTGCTCGCCAGCCTATGTTAGGTTTCCGCCAGGTCACGTGACGGGGGGGGGGGGGGGCTTCCTCGCATCCTCACGCCAGGTGCCAGGTTTAAGTTAGGTTAATGGGTCACGTGACGGGGGGGGGGGGGCATCCTCGCATCCTCACTTCGTCTGTGCTCGCCAGCCTATGTTAGGTTTCCGCCAGGTCACGTGACGGGGGGGGGGGGGTTGCCCTCGGGGGTGACCTTGGGGTCAAGGTCAAGGTCATCCGGGGGGGGGGGGTGATTCCTCATTCCTCCTCACGCGCCTGTGCTGGGTCAGAAGGAACTAATGCCCCCTACTTCCAATTCAACTCGACCTATGTGTTTTATTTTATTTGTACACCCGACTCGAACTCGAGATTCGAATCTTTTGCCAATTACTCGACTCGACTTAAAAAACCTGTACTCGCACATCTCTAGTAAAAATGTCCGACTTTATTAAATACACAGTAAAATTGACAGTAATCCCGTAGACGTAGACCTTGTTACACGTTGCGTCGTCGTCGGCTAGTGAGTACCGAGTAGGGATGAGTTGATACCAAAATTGATCGATTCTCGATACCGATACCATAGATTTTTCAGTATCTATAGTTGTTAAAACTATTGTTAAAAACCGTTAAAAATGTATGTTACCATTTAAAATTATTTAGTAGTATTTTGTAGTTCATTATGAAAAAATTGTAATGCAATTTTTTACATTATTTAATGTTAATTTTACTAGTATACTAGAGTAATTTAGAAAAACAAAATCTATTTATTATAAATTCATAATGGGGAAAAATTTGGTTCTAAAATAATGACCCAAGATATAATGTTGGTCAGCCGACTGATTTATTGCTTTCAACTGGACCCCACCCCACCCCTCCCATCACTCTTCCTTCTTCAAGGTAAGATTTTTGCCACCGACCCAAACACTCCCCGTGCACTTCGTAGGGCGGTTATATGGAGGGGGTATCGATATCGACATTGAATGAATGAATCTCAATACCGATACCAATGTCCAAGAATCGGTGGTGTCGAGAATCGGTATCAAGAATCGACTCATCCCTAGTACTGAGTGATGCGATATGCACAATCTGATATAAACTGATACATTCGCGAACGTTATATGTGAGTTGTCGCCCGAAGACACTGACGATCCAAAACCCTAGTGATCCTGGCGGTTGGAGGTCGAATCTCGTGCTTATTGCTGTTCTTATATTGGTTGTAGTTTGTATTCTCACCACAAGAGCTAACGAGACGCTATTGCTCTGCGCGGTAAATTCATGAATGTAACTTATAGTTGTGATGTGCGTGTTCGATACGTAACATAATGAAATATCGCGATAGAGATGATACGATACATAAGATGCGTCACTGTCACTAGCAGACTAAGTCCGAACTCTGTACTGCAGTCGATTAGTATTTAACTTCTCAAATATAGCGTTCTTTTTAATTTGTGTTAAGGTTAAGTCATCACATTTGTTCTTCTTTTTTAAGTTTAAACCATTTGTTAACTTAGAAATAAATCAATTTTAATACGATATTCCAAAGGCGAAACGTTTTTAACAACACAGGTATTGCAATTCAGTGCCTCGATTGATACGGCAATCCTTATGATATCGAATACAATCGATAAGCAGTAAACTCTACCCTGGTTGTTATACCAAAGCGAGATGACATTTAGATATTGGTCTTATGTACTGCAATACACGTACCTCTTTTACTGTACAATTTTTGACGTATCGTGTCATTAGACTTTCACTCATATATGTCATTGACTGGGTTAGGAGATTAAGCGATATTTTTACAAAATTATAATGCTTATTTCCAATACGATCACTTACTGACAGTGAAAATCGAAACCGACATTTGACCTTCGGTTCTCGGTTTCGGTTTTTTGTAAAAAAACCGGTAAAACCGACAAGCGACTTTAAGAACCGGCACATCCCTAATATCCATATTGAAACTCTTAAAATAATTTAACAGGGTATAAGACCACTATCAGAAAAGAATTATCCGTATTAAGGTTAATTCCCACTAGTGATGTGTCAAAACCAAAACTTGAATCTCAAAACCACCAAAACTTTGGAAAAGTTTCGGTTTCGAGATTCGATCGATG
Organism: Allygus modestus; assembly: GCA_963675035.1. Lineage (NCBI taxonomy): Eukaryota > Metazoa > Arthropoda > Insecta > Hemiptera > Cicadellidae > Allygus > Allygus modestus. The sequence goes on along the minus strand of OY776111.1, from coordinate 356,688,950 downwards.
AGTTTCGAGAATCAAAACTCAAAACTGCTGAGATTTTTTGTGTCTTTATTGTTGTTTTTTTAACAGAAATCACGCCCGTGTTTCGATCAATGATGCAAAGGTCAAAAGCCTACTGTCATCGGTCGTCTACCTTCACCTTTTTTGGATTATTGATTTTTTATTTCTGAAAGATCAACTCTAACCAAAATATATAATTAGTTTTGATTAATTTTTCTGGATTTATTTTTCATAACCATACCCAGGCAAGTAAATAGGGTTTTGCGATTTGAGTTTCGAGATTCGAGATTCGATTTTGTATGTTTCGGTTTCGGTTTCGAGATTCGAAATTTCTGGTTTTGACCATCACTAATTCCCACCCAAAAAGATCATGTAAATCTCATATCAAAAGTCTAAAATTTCAAACACTTTAAGGATTGTACATAAATGAAATATTAAATTACATACACTCTTTAAAAAGCTTCCAGAAACTGTAACTGACAATCACAAATCACACTAAACAATATCGGTCGTTAATGACGATTACACCAAACTAAATCGACCATAAACAACAACCAAATCTCGCTTTATCCCCCCCCCCCCCAATTGCCCTAATTTCCAGATCTCGCCCTAATAGATGACCAAGCAACGTGATAATCGGCCTTAAATTATGATCAAACTGATTGTGTTAGCTGAAACATATTTTTGTGGCATAGACTGAAATGACAAAACTATCATGTAACAAAGGCTAAAACTGCAACCGAACCTCATTTTATCAGCAGCTATTTATTAATTTTACCTAGCGATTTATTAATATGTACTTATAACATGAGAGCAGAGTAGGTGAAAAATGGTTTTCAATCTTTTTTTGTTTAAGTAGGCCTACTCGGAACTGAGAACCAATTTCAAACAATTTAAAACTGAACTGCAACCTAAGAAAATTGGAACCAACACATCCCTAACATTAACTATATAATATAAAATAGAATAGTACTGCCACTTAACATATTTTAATTAATTGATCCCATATATCCAATTCATGTTTTAGTGAATTTGAACTTCTTACTTGAATAGGGCCCCATTGTGACACAAGTCGGTTTTCAGATGTTCCTCGACAACTTCCATCATCGGCCTCTCCTTTACACTCACAAATGACAGAGCCGAGCCCTAAGACACACAGTGGTTAACAACCTCAAATGCACTTTTGGATAGAGAATAAACCAAGCACTACTGTAAGGATTAGAAAATATGTCAACAAGCTTGCCACATCATGTTACATGAGTCGCCATAGATCTTGACGGATGAATCGGCACTACTAACCATTCTGAAAACAAGACTGTTTCAACGTCGCACAGACTATACTGCTAACAGAAGCATGGTCCAATTGTAAAAGTTGACATATGTAAGAAAAATAAACTAAAAAGTAATCCCACACTCCTTCACTTGTTATACCCATCACTTGCCAAACCATCAGTCAAGATGTGACGAACCTTATAACATATTAGTGTAGAATATCCAGGTAACCTATTTCAAAACCTAGGTAGATGCCGAAAACCTATAATAAATATCCATTTAAAAATAAAATAAAATACATGAATATTAACTAAAAATATTAAACATCTATTTTAAATACTACAACTTTAATTCATCCCTTGCTAATGCTTTTATTTTGGGGAAAACATTAATTTTATTTCTTAATATCTTTAGGTAAAATGTGCACCTCTCCAACAGTTTTGCTTTTTAAATAACAAGTGAACAGAATAAACCAACCCACCTGATTCGCTCCCCTTGCAGTGCGTCCAGCTCTGTGAACGTAGGAGCTCACAGCGAGCGGGAAATCAAAATTGATCACATTTGAAACTTGCTGAAAATCTATGCCTCGAGCCACTCCAGATTCTTTGTCTCGCTTCCGTTTTCTGAAAAAAAGTTAATTACTTTGAGGCGAAGTCAATCACTCTTTACTCATACAAGTTCATATACATTACAGAATGGTGTTATATCTATAAAGGTATTAGATTGGAAATGGTTAGATGTTAGACTTAATTAACTGACCATTATTGTAGCAAAAAGTCTTCCAATGAGAAAAGTGGCATCATCGTTAGTGATAAATCATTTATATGCAAACATTAACTTAAGAAATCATTGACATGTTTGAATTCCCTGGCTGACAATTGAAATAGGTATTTAATACCTTCATAACTCAGTTTCTTCTGAAATATAAAATATGTTCCGATTAAGTGTATAAAAGATGGTTGGTTCCTAAATCTAGAGCTAATCTTATGGTAATCTTCCAGTGTACATAAATAATTAACATTAAGATTTATCCATAAGATTAGTTCAAAAATATATAGGTTGGCTAAATACTTAATACTTGTTACTTAAGGGTGTTTGGCCGCTAGGCTAGTCTGGCGGTGAGGAGCAGTAGTTCTACAAGTCGCCACCGCGCGCCGCTAGGAAGACAACTCGGGCAGTGCTGTGAGTGTGTGTGATCTGGCTGGGGGGAGAGAGGAGCGCGTTCTCCCCATTTCTCCCCCTCCCCCCACGCAGCACTGTCTTTCCGTCTACTCGTTCTTCGTCGGTCCGGGGCGCACTGCCCGCGGCTCGACTGGTTGACTAGGGTTGGGTTGCTTACTATTTTCCACTGGTGTGCCTTTCAATGTCGCCGACAACTCATCTCAAATATATGTTTATTTTGAGCGTTCACTTTATAGTTTTAATGAGTACATTTCTTGTAGCCTATACAGATTTTATCATTAAAATGTTTGACATAGTTGTGAGCAAATTTAAATACAGTGGAACTCGGATACTGTAGTTCGAATCAAGGGAATCAAGGGACCGCGGTAATAAAATTCGAAATATCCCAAAAATTGAATTTTAATTGTAGAGGTTAGAATTATCTACGCCCAAATAAGCTAGGATAGCTTTACTGTATTAAAAACAAATAACATTATATAAACATTAATTATAAATATAAAATGTTTTTTAATTTTAAGAATTACAATTTAACAAATATATTTAATCATAATACATTGATCTTATTAATTTCTTAAAATACTGTATTAAATAAATGTACATGGTGTCCCCAAACTATGCCATAACAATTTTTCTATAAATATACAATTGTGGGATATTTTACTCCAATCACGAACATCCTAACCTTTGTTATATGTAAGTTTTCAATATTGTTGTAATTTAGAATCCGTTTGTTGTTAAAGCTAAAGAAGAATTTGTTACTTACTGTTACAAAGTAAAATTCAGGCACGATCAGGGGCGGATCCAGGGAGTCACATTGGGTGGGGGGAAATGCCCGGGGTTTTTTGGGGAGGGGGTGTATAGAATACCCCTCAGGGGTGGGGGGTCCAGGAGTCCTCCCTGGAAATTTGATAAAAATTCCATATCAATAATAATTTGATCGACCGTAAAGAATAGCCGAACGCGGTTTATTGACCAATATATGTGTGTTATCGGCCTAAAAAGACGACTGTCTTGAATTCATGGACCAAAATCAGCAATTTGACCGGTTTTTTCGGATAAAAAATTGCAATTTGACCGCAATTCATGGTCGCCGTAACTTTTGAACCGAAAACGACAAGTAGGCCTAAACGTTGTTTATCGGCCAAGGAAAACCGCAATAGTTTATACCCAAACCGTAATTTAAAGGTGGCCACACACTACCCGACCTTTGCCCGAATAAGACATCGGATCGAGCAGGGAGCAAGGCACGAAGGTAGCTAAATTAACTCCGAACTTCTTCCCGATCAAGACCCCGAACAAGACATCGGATCGGACAGATTGAGCGCGAAAACCACCGAGCGAGGTAAAAACGGTGGGGACGACTTTAGTTGCCGTTGTGCAAGTCAGCAGTGTACTTGTCTGTTGATTTCACCCACTTCACCCATGTCACCCACCTCCCCACGATTTCACCCACTTCTCTCCAAGCGCCATTCCTCTTCACTTTGTGGTAGTGAAGGATGGGTCAAGTCCCACAAAACTGGCCTATTGTTGTACTCGGAAATAAGTTTTTCCTCAGACCACTCCATCGTGCAGACTACTTTACATAAACTAGTGAACTAGAAACTAAAATGACAACAGTCAAGACCGCAACCCTCACCGTCGTCGTATCGCTAGCGGCGGGGCTCGTGACGGCGCTCGGAGCAGCGTATGGAGCTACCACACACTACCGAACCCCGAACCAGACCCGAACAAGACATTGGACCGATCTTTCTTTGATCTTTCCTCAAAAAACCCGCCTCGAGAGCGCTCGGTCTGATGTCTAGTCCGAAGTCTTCTTCGATGTCTGGTTCGGAGGCCCCACTAACTACAGGATTTTCTCCCTTCGACCCCAAATCCTGCTTGGTCCGATGTTTTGTTCGGGAAAAAGTCCGGTAGTGTGTGGCCGTCTTAAAGGCTAACACGCCAGTGGAAGTACCAAAGTATGTAATTTTCAAAGTCGAAGATTTTACCAAAACTAAGATCGAAACATATTTTATCGGCCTAAAATAGCAATATATTCTCATTTTGCCGTCTAAAACGTCAATCGAGCCACATTTTAGCCTGAAAACGGTCAAACTGGGTTTTTAGAGAAATTTACCGACCGGGCATGTGTAGTTATCATCCAAAATCGGTAATTTTTTGCGATCATTTTACAGCATATTACCACTGACTATATACATGAGTCATAAATACGACCACAAATTTTGTTATTGGCAAAAAATTGAGTACAAACCATATTTTATGCCGGAAATGTACTTAATCGCTCAAAAACGGCAATCGGACCGCATTTTCTCGGTAATATATAAAGCCGGGTCGTGTTTTAAATACCAAAACCGACATCTGAAACGCATTTTAGGCCGTGTTTTATCGGTAAAAACATCAATTTTGCCGCAACATGGTGTTCAAAAACACCGAAATAACGGAATTTTTTGGTATAGTAGACCACGTTTTATTGGCCTGAAGCGGCAAGCGAACATCATATTATCCACGGAAATAGCAAAACAAAATAGTCAATTTCACAGCATTATATTTGCCGAAAACAACCGTTCCTCGCATTCTAAAGTCCGAAATCGACGGCCACAACGTGGTGTTTATTAACCGAAAATGATGACAGGGCCTCAATATATGCCAACATTCACAATCTAACCGTGATTAATCGTAACAATTGACAATCGGACCACATTTTTCCAGCAAAAATGAAGCCCAATCCCGTTTTATAGGCCTGACGGACTACCGGAACGTATATTTTACGAATACAATCGGCGATTCGACCCCGTTCTATCACCAATGAGCGCCTATTTTTACTATTTACTGATTTAAAAACATATATACTCAAATCAAAAATATACAATGCTTGGAAAATAAATGGATTGTATGGTTCTCTTTATTTATTTATAAAAAAATATTAAAAAGTTATCAGTAAGGCTTCAGGAAATATGTTTCAATATCAGTAGTTAAAGCATTTACTATGTCTGTTCAAGTCTTCTCTGTTATTAATTTGGTTGATTAATAGATTTAAATATAGTACATTTTCAGTGAAAAATCCTCATATTTTATCTTTGTTTACTCCAAACTAAATTGAGATGGAGTTGGAAATGCTTAGCAATACTTATAGCAATACAAAACGAGTTCGCACGCAGCACGCTGACGTGAGGGAAGTGAATTTCCACATACAAAACTTTTAAAACTCAAAACCAGTGTAAAAACAAACATTTATTCAAATTTTATTGAAATCTGAAAACATTTGATTTTTTTCTGTTCTGATGTTCCTGGTTTCATTTACCTGCAATGCTAGGAATACAATTTTGCGCATTATAAGGTTGGGAGAAGGTCCAGTCGGGCTTTAAAGTAGGCGCCATGTTACTGGGGATGATACAGATACACCAACAAATGAATAACATGCTTTCTAATGTAAAAAAAACCCATAAGACAACGTACTGTGTTTAGCCGATATACATTTTCTTTAATAACTTGGTAAATATTTATGCTAGAATGACGAAAGAGGGCTTAAAACTTTCGCTTCACTAATTTCCATCTTAATACATGCATTCCTTTTACGACCGGGGCTTGTCTGACCCTTTTTGGGCCCAAAAACTCGAAATTTGAAAGAATAATTCCCTAAAAAGGGATTTAGAGAAGATATATATATATATATATATTCGAGAATAAAATTCACAGTAAAGGGCTACTATAGTATATATCATTTTGAACGACTCCCAAGACGTGTTCAGGAGGTCACGTTAGGAACTTCTATGCTGATCCCGGGCTTAAGTTCCACTGTGCGGGTCAAGCTAATAGTTCACTTTCGATAGGAAATTCATAAAACAAGTGGTGGTGGGCTTGTGTAACCACTCTACTACCTGGCTACACAAGCAAATATTTATCAACAATTTAGAAGCCGAGTGTCAAAGCTGAACAATACTCTCATAACTGAATACTGTAGAATTATGTATTAAATTAAATATCTGGCCATAAATATTTGTGCTAAAATTATGGGAGTGGGTTTAGGCCTACATTTTATGGCTTTTTATGTCATATAATGTAATATGCATTAATTTTACATCCCGATTTATTTTTACTGTTTTTGGGAGCTAAAAAAACAACATTTGTAATTTTTATATCCTCCAAAAATAGAAGTTAGGGTCTTTCTGATTGCTTTGCAAAATTAACTTGTCCAACTGCTGATTATAGAAAAGAATGTCTCCACGAAATTTGAATTAAATCGTAAATTTACACTTTCCTATCACTTAGTTAAATACATCTTCAGAAGAAGCTGGATCTTCAGTTACATGACAGGTAGACCCTAGCCTATAATTTGTTTCACACCACAATGTTTTACTCGCAATTGCTTTTCTATTTCTTGTATGCCTATATTTCTTACAAGGCATTAATTTCTACGGTTGCAGTAATACCATAATACTCTGAAAACTGAAAAACGCGGACACGTAGTACTCGTGTTGAGCGAGTGGCGGGATTCGTGGAGGGTGTGGCTGGAGGGAGTGTAGGGGGCGGCGCGACCTTGGACTACGCGCTTGTGCGTGGGGTGCGCACGTGGTGGCGCTGTGCGTGTGAGTTTGTGTTAGTGAGGTGTAGTGCGGCTGGCTTACTCTGCTCCAGAAGGCAATTTCCAAGAACCAAAGGAGCAGGTCATAGACCAAACGAAAAAAGATATAAACTTCAAACAAATTCTAACATGTATATCATATTGACCCGCACAACTTAATCTATTATTTATACCACAAAATTGTATTAATATATTTTTATAGAATATTAAAGTAAAAATATATTTCTGATTTTTTTAATTTTGAAATGAAATGATATTAGTAATAATAACCTGAATTTATCCCACACAACTGCAAATTTTCATTGGAATCGGACCAACGGTTTTCTTACTGACCTTCTCCCAACATTTGTCAAAATCTCTACTTTTAAGACCCATAACTCACTTAATAGCAATGCGAATTATTTAATATATATCCATTTTGTTTCCTAATTGTTATCCTGGTGTGAAAAAAATAATATATTACAAATTAATTTTTTGACCAAACACCCTTAATTCCAGAAAATGAAGTTTGTCTGAATATGACCATCCCAGATTTAATTCCTCGTCTTTGAAATACTAAATACTGTGCAAATTAATATTTTTGAGATACTACTTTACAAAAATTCCACAGAAGAATTAATTAAGGAAAAATATAGGGTACTGTTTTAAAGTTATTTTACAGACAAGTGGATATTATTGAGATAACTGCTAACTATTTTACACACAACACCTTCTGACCTACCGTTTCTGTTTCAAATCAACAGTACTACTAGCTTCTGGTTGCTCTAGCACGTGTTCGTCGGAAGCAATAATGATGTCGTACACTCCCTGATTGAACTGAGACACGGCGTGACAACGCACGTTGGCCGGCAGCTCAGAGTTGAGCAGGCAAGTCTTGATGGCGAATTGTTCCAAAAACAGTTTCAATCTGTTCCAACAGATTTAATTTAGGTTATACAGTCAAACCTCTATTAACCGCCACTGTCTGGACTGGATCTGTGACAGTTAACTAATAGGCGGATAACAGATGTTGTGCAATGAACGTGTAAGGCAATAAATATCAATAATGGTTTGGGACAAAAACAGAAATAAAAACATGGTAAAATATGTAATAAACATTTGTGTTTACAAAAATAGTCTAGGATAAGAATGGCCTATATACATATTGTATAGCTTACACATCTGCCTTCTATTTTGGAGTTTAAAAAAAAAACTTTGGTATGATTTACCTGCGTTAATTATGTGTTTACTATAATAATGGTACAGATTTGTAATATAAATTTAAATTACATGAGAGTAATCAAAAAAAGAAGTAAAAAGGTTTTTATTCAACTTTTATTACTGTTGGCAGTTTTGACCTTTTTAAACATTTCATATTTTAATATTTCGGTTGAATCCTAATCAACACACCTTTTAGCTACCTTCATTTTTAGTTTCTTTGAAACCTCACGATAATAATACCTAAACAATTATCCATTCACACGGGTTACTCGCCAGTCACTACTAAGCTATTAATGTAGACACCACAGACCATAGAGAAAAGTAGACTGGGCATCAAGGGTATAAAAGTGAAGCACAAATTAAATCTGGACCACCAACAAGATGGCAGCTTGTAATTTCTCTGGGTCCCAATAGATAGCGTTACTTGTATTGTGACTTTGGTCTTAAAAATACACGTAAGTCAAAACATATTTTTATTTTGGATGATTTTATCAAACAGAAATTGATTTATTTACTAAGGTTAAGTGGTTAGTAAGTGCTTAAACAGTTCTTACACTGTTAAATCTCAATTTCTCGCTACTCTAAATCAAATAGAACTAGTTTTCAACACTTAATAACATTAATAAACATTAAATTTGAAACTATATAAGAAAGTAAGGACAATGTTCTGCCTATTGCAATGGTGGTACAGTACAATGTATACATAACCGAATAAGCAGGGACACGCTTAAGGAAAAACAATTTCTAGTGATAACTCCACCCGCCAAACACAGATAGTCACAATCGCATATTTGACTCTAATTAAGTGTTTATGGATAAAGTTAACTGTTAAAATTATCAGCTGGCTGAAATATATTGAGAGGAATCTGTTATTTATTAGTTTGTTTACAAACATACTCATTTTGACATTTTAAAGGTAAACAGCTCCATGGCAGAACAACGGGCGGCAGTGCGACATTGTCGCAAAAATAAAGCGATGGCAGAAACATCAGTCACATCAAATTACGGCTACAGACTAGGGGTCTGCGGTGCACCAAAAAATCGGTACCGGTTCGGTACAAAACGAATTACCTAATTCGGTTTGGTACCACTATCGGCCCCGGTACTAAGTCGGTATGGTACAGCCTAGAACTACAAAAAATCAGTAATGTGGTTTTTCCTTCTTTTTTTTAACTGAAGGAAAAACCACATTTTTCCTTCAGTTTTATTCATAACATCTTTTTCGTCCGTTGACATTCTATTGACACGCCTTTGCTCACGACAGCAACTTTCAACTTTGACCGGCATTCGCGAGTTTATAGGTTCACAATCGGATCACGAATGATGACGAGATGTCTTTACAGCAAGCTGCCTCCACAGGCTGGCCGAATGTTTCGTCGAGTTATGTAAGACTTGGCAAGTAATGAAATAATGTACATAAACATCGAGAGTAACAGAGGTTAATAACAAACTACTACACATTTACACTGTCACGCTCGTCTTTGCTTGCCTAGACTTGGCCAGTGTATGGAGGTGGTATAAACGTAAACAAAAACCTACAACCGAATTTGCATGACATTTAATCATTTTTAAATCAAACTGAGGGGATAAACACATAAATATCTGTTTGTTTTTTATATCAACAAAATTATAACACCGTTTTGTGTAGTATATTGCCGATTGTATTAACCCCCTAACCTCAAATTAGTACTTGATACTACTTAAAATCGCCAAACATTTCGCAAACACATTCTGATCTACGATCGCGTGGCACAGAGAGTAATAACATGCAGAAGGTTGACACAGTAAACAGGTTTTAAACATTGGATTACACCCTGGGCCATTTTAACCCCCCAAAAATAATCTGTATTTTAAAAATATAATAATTATCCAAGGATTACTTTGAGATTTCAGTTGTTAATGAACAGATATTGCTTGAATAAGACACAAGGCATAACAAACATCTTATGCATCCTTCACACTTTTAATTTAATACTAAATTGAATGTAATGAATCCTAATATTTTATAAATTAAGTTCCTTTGCAGACAAATTTTACAATTAATTGGCTATTCAACTTACTTGTAACACCTGTCAACTGTATTTACGAAAATAATAGTTTTCCCTCTAATTAACCGGAGCATGAAGAAGGCATACAATATCGCTGCTTTGTCTTGCTCTTCGGCATTAATTATGTAGTGAGTAAGTTGGGTGACTGGTGCCAGCTCGGACTCCTGCAGTTTCAGGATTACCGGGTTGTGCAAGATGAGTTTCTTCAACGAAAGCACATCTTCGCTTAGAGTAGCACTAGCTAACATGGCTTGGTAAACCCTGGGTAAAAACCTGTCAAACAAATGTAAAACATTTTATTTTTCATATAGTTAAAATAAGGATTTTTTTACAACTGACACTAGTAAATTTATAGCTATAGGCAACAGACAAATGTCTTTATTCACAAATTTCTTAAAAACATTACCCTTCAAAAAATGTAGCTAAAATGGTGATGACTATGACATAAACAGCTTTTAATCTTATAACATATTACTTTACTAATTCTCTGAGGGAAATTTAAAAAATAAATTGTACTAGATATAGGCCTATGGTAAATGAAAGGATGATGGGAGATGGCTTCAATTATCGGTGTAGGTACAAGAGGCAAGTTATGACAAACAGCGTTTTACAATGTTAAAACCTCAATACACAGTGTATGTGTAGTCAATTCAGGTTTTATTTAGTATCTCAGGAAATAGTTGTGCTGGAATCCTAATAGAGGGCTTACAATTGTTGTTCTATTGTTTGATATACATTTTTACATCTATGGCATATTTTGCCCTTTTTGAGTTCAAAAACTTGAAATTTAGACTTTTTCATCAAACAAATGGGGTTAACTATTTGTTTTTCTCAACAAACTCATTTAACTGTTAACTGAAAGGTAGGTACGTTTCAAATATGAAGTAAATTGGGCTACATATCTATATATATATATATACCTATATATGTATATAAAGTTGTTAGCAACCCCCTCAAAACGTGTTCAGGGGGTCACATTACAAATTTCTGTTGTGAGGTCACAGTGAGGGTTATCTTAACAACTCACTTTTCCACTGGTAATTTTTTATTTTTATTTTGGATAAATTGCTGACTAAAATCCAATTTTAAACATTTCTTATAATTCTAAATTAATATCTACTAACTTGAGAACCTCTTTAACATCATCTTCATAGCCAAAAGAGAACATGAGATCAGCCTCGTCTATGACAAGCATTTCCAAAGAGTTGGTGAGAGAGAGGGATTTGGCGTTGAGATGCAGCAGAGCTCTGGCTGGAGTAGCAATGACCACATCTGGCTTTTCCACAAGTAGCGGTTTTTGGGCCACTATATCCACCTGGCAATAAACACATCATGAGTACTTAGGTATTGTTTAGTAAAACATCGTTACCATGATTTTTTTTTATTTTGATATTTTATGACGACAGTACTGACAAAGATAAATAAACCTAAGTTTTCTTGCCTAATTGCCCAGCTGCAGTAAAATTAGAGTCAACATTTTCAGATTTACAATCAGACTGGGTAAAACTTAAGCCACTTTGATTTGTATGTACTTTGTACATGTTGACACTATTCTTTTGTATTTTCTGCAAATGTTAATAAAGTTTGATTAATTGAATCCTTTTGAACCTCAAGATTCATTCAACCAGCCCCCCGGTTTCATTCAATACTTTTCCCTGTTTCCACTAACTTGAGAACCTAGGTCCAATGTTTATTTTGGAAAAAACAAATTAATTCCAGTTGATGGCTGATTTCAGGAAGTTTCCGAGTTTTTCAACAGGAAAACATGCCATTTTCATCAGAAGTTTCTTAGGACGCTTTTGTTTTTTTTATATCATCATGCTTAAAATTTATTTAATATGAAATATATGAAATAAAAGATTTATAGGTTTACATTGTTGAACACGATCTAGAATTTTTTTGAATATAAGATAGTTGGGAGCATACTCGTTCTTGAGAATTCGCTTTTGTATAATTCCCTCAGTTTTAAAAAGCTTAATTTAAATAAAGCGTATTTCAATTTGATTGACGGCACATCGCCAAAGATAACAGAATCAGATAACGAACAATGGTTAATTTATTACTGACATTGATTAAACTCTTTTATAATTACTAGTTTTATATTATTAGCCAAAAGCATGACTGCATCATGTAATATTGACCGTAAATCACAACTGAACTGAATATTATCAGTAAACGACTATCGGATCATGAGCTAATATCTGCAAATATTTATTGATTACACCACATTATGTCAACAGAATGGCAAAGTGACCACATTTTACCATACGAAAATGTAGGTAAAATACCCCCGTAGCAGCAAACCTGCATACTCAGCGAATTTCCAAAGCATATATATGTATCTTAATACCACATAAAGCCACATATCAAGTTTCATCAATATACATTCATAAATAAACGATTTATGACATTTTAAATATTCTCCATAAGAATAACATGGCGGCTGAGTATGCAGGTTTGCTGAAGCAAGGAACACAAAAAATGGGGTTTTATACAAATATCAATATAAACTCATGTAGGTAAAGCCACAAACCAAATTTGATTAATTTATTTTCATAATGAAGGGAGATAACACGTTACTTATTCTCCATAAGAATAACATGGGGCTGAGTACGCAGGTTTGCTGCTACGGGAGCCTTTGGTAAAAAATAGTTTTTTTGAGCAAATATCAATGGTCCACAACCAGATGAAGCCGTATACCAAGTTTCGTCAGTATACGTTCACAAATAAGCAAGATATAAAATTTTTATTTTCTTCCATAAGAATAACATTAGACAACGTACTGTGTTTAGCACTTTCAATATCTCGGTAACCAATTGACGTAGAGAAATGATCAAAATACCAAATTGTGTGTTTTTTTAAGCTGAATCCAATGGGAAAAACTAAAATTTGACTATTTCCAAAATTATATGTACAAAATTCAAAAAACCCATTTTTGGGGTACAAAACCCCCCCAAAATACCCCTTCAGATAGAGCGATCTGGCTGGTTTTCGAACTTAAAGTCATAAATGTTGCTTTACACGTTTATACCAAATTTCATCAAAATTGGATAATTTTTACGAGAGTTATCGTGCTCACGGACACACATATATATATATATATATATATATATATATATATATATATATATATATATATATATATATATATATATATATATATATATATATATATGAAAGAGATGATTTCACGTCCAAAGCTTCCAACTGGCGAAGAGGTGAATAGAAACACAGGTTCTCACCCATGTCTGAAGCCGAGATGTCTTGTATATAAACAGATTGAAGATGCGTCCAGTTTCAATAGCACTATGACTTCAAAAACTACAAGATCCAAGGGAGTTTGTCATGTGATTCCAAAAATATTGTTTATCAAATACAATGCAAGAAATGTCCAAAAGATTACATAGGTTCCACGACAAACACTTTGAGAGTAAGAATGACTGGCCATCGTTTTGACTACAAACATCAAGACATGACGAAGCCACTGGTTTTACATGGGTTAGAACATAAAGAAAACTTTGAAGATACATTTAAAGTGAAACCTCTTTGTCAGTTGAATAAGAAATTTAGTGTACCATCTCTGAGGTGCCTTGAACAAGCCCATCAAATCATCACTCGTTCAAAAGCACCTCATGGCCTTAATCTTCGTTGATCATTCTTGCACCACATCATTTTCATACATGATATTCAATGACAGCACAGATTTCTACAAGCATTTATCCAACATCTGTTCATCAAAAATCAAGAAAAATTTCAAGAATCATATGTGTTATTTTTAAATTTTTAGGTTACAGTATTATTATTTGTTTTTGTAATGTAGTTTCGTCTGAAGATGGCATAAGCCGAAATATTACGAATTTATAAGTAAGTTGGTCTTTTTATTTTAATATATAAAATACTAGATATATAAAATATATTTTGAAACTAGTCGTCAAAATATAAATTATGAAACTAAATAAGGGTACTTTGTTCTCATAATGATAGTAAAATTAATATATATATATATATATATATATATATATATATATATATACAGTTTCGAACGAATGGTATTTTTGGGGTCTGGGGACCTCAAAACGAAAAGTTATCATGGTCCCGGGCCTAGGTCTTACCATGCCGACTACGGTAATAGCTTCTTCCCTATAGGGGAAATTCGCTAAAACCAGTTTTAATTTTTGTTCGAGATAGTTTTACTAGTCTTTCCAAGCCCATTTCGGGACCCGGGCTCCCCAGATAGAAATACTTAATCTAAAAGTACAATTAAGTAAGGTTAGCATACTGTCAAAGTATTTCAATAATGATTTGAAGCAAAATCAATGGCATAAGTATGTGTACTGTCAATTAACGCATTCACTGTGTTAATCGTGTATATTCAGGATAAGCATTTGTTTCCTTGTTAGGCAACCGCTGGAAATCCGGCCCACTACACTGAATATGTTAACTAAAGGTTAAAATATTTTTTTCCAGATAAAAAATGACATGGGAAAACCCATCCAACCACCTAGACATATTTTTTTCAATGAAAGTTAAAACAATAAACATCTTATAGTCTTAAAGACTAGTAATATTACAAATTATAAACCTATGAAATCATAGGTTAGATCATATGAATTTTTAAATAAATTAACAGCCTAATCTACGGTTTCCTAATCTTTTCAGCGACATTTGTTTTGTTGTTATTTTACCTGTGGGGAAATGTCGATGCAACGCACTTCCCTAGAACATTTCTGTGTTAGTTCAAGTACATGTGAATGAATCTGACTACAAAGTTCTTTACTTGGTGCCAAAATCAGTGCTCTTACTGCTTGTTCCTTTGCAACCTATAACAAAAAAGTAAACATGTAAGTGAGATCCTAATATTGCTAAATGGCATTTAAATTTCTTTGTAGTAATAAAGGACATAAAAGCAATATTTACTTAATGGTAATAGTGTAGAGCAGTGATTCCCAAATTTATTTAACCTGCGGTACACCTATTACTCACTATTTTACCTATTACCTTTATTTTCTCTCTGTCCCGCGGCACACCTGGCCGGCCTCACGGCACACCAGTGTGCCGCTGCACACAGTTTGGGAATCTTTGGAGTAGAGTCTCAAAAACTCAACACAATATGGACTTAGACACTGTCAGGTTTCCCAGAGGTACATTGGGAATAGAAAAAACCCAAGCTTCAGCTTTGGGCTACGTTGTGATCGCGAGCGAAGCTGCAACGGGCTACTAGTTAGATTATATTTATTGTATA
The DNA here is from genome assembly GCA_963675035.1 of Allygus modestus. Taxonomy (NCBI): domain Eukaryota; kingdom Metazoa; phylum Arthropoda; class Insecta; order Hemiptera; family Cicadellidae; genus Allygus; species Allygus modestus. Next base: position 356,673,427 of record OY776111.1, on the reverse strand, counting down.
TTATATATTAAATCCGGAGTATTATGGCGGACGGCCAGTCCGGATTTCTCGGAGGTGGGCATGAATCAATTCCCCCTTTATAGTGAACAATTATGACAATATGCGTTTATGTGCTAATGCAAGAGTGAGCTTCCAGAAAAAAGTTATAAACACTCTGTAATACAGTAGAACCTCGTTAATCCGTTACTAACGGGACCCAGAGCATGGTTTGAACACAAAAAAGGCTGGCCGGATTTTCAGAGGAACACATTTATTACTTGAAAACATGATAAAACTGTAATTTAAACAGAAAATATTTAAATGTATGTATATTTGTAAAGATTTAATATAACACTGTAATCCATAAACAAAGTATACTGAATCAAAACTGTCACTGGTCTCCTGATTTACATCGTCAGTGATGAGCTATCTACAGGAGAATACCTGAACGGAGCAGCGCACCGGATAGATAAACAATAACAAACACCGATAACGGCATGGAGACACACAGAGCGCCTGACAATGCACAACAAGCGCCTACAAGACGTTTCTGTAATGCGGGACAATCTTGTGAAAACTGAATGCGCTAAACCGGAAAGTTCTGTTTTTATTTGCAACAACATTTTTTTAAATCAAGATCATTGGTCCAGGTAACTGGGAGTCTGTATAAGTGCGATGTGGATTCCTGAGAGTCTACTTTACTACAAAATTATAGCCAACAACAAAACTTAATTAAAATTGGACATTTTGTCCATACCAATCATCACCTTAATAATCACAAACACAAATATTTAAAACCAAATATGATTTTGCTTCCGAGTTACACAATGATTTTTCTAATTCTCACAAACAGAATATTTTGTAAGAAAAATTAAAGTTCTGAATAAAATCAAAGTAATTCTAGCAAACATAAAAAATTACCACCATCCACATTAAATACTAAGGAATATTATAGGAAGGTAAAAAATAGTAAGATGTAACTTACTTGTTTACTCATGAGAATTCGCTGAATAACAGGTATTGCAAATGCTCCAGTTTTGCCTGAACCAGTTCGAGCACGGATTAATACATCTTTTCCATCTAATAATAGAGGAACTGCTCTTTCTTGTATGAGAGTAGGGCATTGCCATCCTAATTTAGCCAGTGCCTAGAAAATGTTAAGAGATAGAACAAATAAATGTTTAATATTATACAGTACCAGTAGCCTAGAAAATATTCAAATTAAATTGTCTATGTTGGCGCTACAACCACCAATGATTCGACTCAGATTCAATAGTCGGTACAAATTTGAAACTTCATCTTGTGGTTTAAAAAAATAGTTTTTAGGCCCAGAAAGAGATTCAACAAATACCCCCATCACAGCAAACCTGCATACTCAATAATTTCAATGAATATATACTTAAGTATCTCTCACTACTATATGAAGCCATTTACCAAGTTTAATGAAAAAAACGACTTTGCACGCAGCACGCTGAAGTGAGGGAAGTGAATTTCCACAGTAAAACCTTTAAAAAAATAAAATAAAGGGTTTAAACCAACACTGGTGACATTTATTTTTGAAAATTGAAGAATGTTATTTTTTTGCTGTTATGTTGCTTCTGGTTATATTTAAATTCACTATTAGGATGGCAATGTTGTACATTATAAGGTTAGGAGGAGGTATAGTCAGGATAACACGTTGGTATAGAGGTATTGGGGGTGATAAAACCACATCAAGATATGAAAAACAGCCTTTTCCAGTGTACAATCCCTATAAGACAAGGAGCTGAGAGCTCAGAAGCGGGGTCACAAAAGATCTTGTTAGGTTGCAGTGCATTCTTTCCCCCACGTTTATCAGTAAGACAACATACTGTGTTTAGACAATTACAATTTTCTTTAATAACTTGTAAATACTTGCACTAGACTGATGAGGGAGGGAGGGAGGATTTACTTGCACTAAATTGATGACTTTTTACGTTCAATAATTTTATATGTAATAATTTTACATTCAAAGCTTCTCTGGCCCTTTTTGGGCCCAAAAACTCAAAATTAGAATCCCAAAAAAGGGGGTTAGAGTTGTCCGATTGTTCTTTCCCCACGAACTTGTCCAACTGTTTACAGAAGGAAAAGTTCCTACCAAATTTCAAGTTCAAGTAAATCTGGCAAAAACTGTGACCGCTTGAGTGAGAACACAACACATATATATATATATATATAAAGTTGTTAACGACCCCTCCAAACGTGTATAGGGAGTCACGTTAGGAACTTAAATGGCCCTCCCGGGCTTAAGTTTCACCGTGCAGGTCATGCTAATAGTTCATTTTTCCATAGGAAATTCACTAATAAGCGGAATATTAAATTTGACTTAGACTATTCTCCATAACAATAACATTAGGATTAGGTACCGGTAAACAGGTTTGTTGCAACAGGGACCACAAAAATTCAGATAAGGTTCTTACCGTGCACAATCTTACATAAGCAAGATAGGCTATATTCAATTTTTCTTATTACCCATAAGAATGACATTAGAAATAAGAAAGCCGGTTTTCCACGAAGGACAACGAAAATGGGATTTTGATGCAAATATCAATATAACGTCTTAATTAGCATGATATATGTTGTTACAATCATGGGATGTAGGCCTGAATAATAAAGTCTTAAAACACTTCAACATATATTTTTATACTAGTCGGTAAATAAACAAAAAAGATGGTAAAAAGGTTTATAGATTTTGACCAGTCACATTGATTATCATTAGACCCAATGCAAACGGACAGAATCAAATTGGCGTTCCTGCATAGGCTATTGGTGCCGGATGTTCAGGAACTATGTTTACTCTTTGCGCCACCAGAGTCAAAATTTGCATGTTAATTTATAGATAAATATCCCTATAGTTTATAAAAATAAACAATTCTTCTCATGCGTTTATTAAATTTCCCTTTCTTACAATACTTGAATATAAGTTATTGAGGTTTCCTTCTATATTCTGTAAAGTGTAACAATCTTCTAAGATGTTTCGCTGCATTTGATTTTTCCCGTTCGTTGTTCTTCCAAACATGGTTCTTGAATATTTTTACAAGAAATTAACTGTTTGCCCAATATAAAAGCAACACAATTGTTGCAATTAATTTTGTAAATTTATCCCAAGATAGAAGATTGTAATAAAAATTACTGGTAGGCCTATATAATGTGAATGATGATTTGGATTCCGGGGCCTCAAAACAAACAGTTGTCATGGTCTTACCATGCCACCTACAGTAATAACTTATTTCCTATATAAGAGAATTCGCCATAAACGTTCAGGCTCCAAAGAAAATCTTAGTAGGTACACAAAACAAGGCATTTGTGTAGAAATTTACAAGGTGCCCCTTAAGTACGTTCTAAAACAAAAATCCTGATTTCCCGGAGGTAAGCATGAGTCATCAATTCTACCTGTGTGCTGAACAATTACGAAAACTTGCTTTTACCTTCATGTGATAATAATACCCCCGTCGCAGCAAACCTGCATACTCAGCGAATTTCCAATGAATATATAACATAACACATTAAAACACTTAACAGGATTCATAAGAAATGTATTCACAAACAATCGATATTTAAAATATTAATTATTCTCCATAAGAATAACATTGGGGATGAGTACGCAGGTTTGCTGCAACAAGGCACACAAAATAATGGGTTTTTATGAAAATATCAATAGAACTCATCTTAGTGAAGACACATACCAAGTTTCATCCATATACATTCATAAATAAGCGATATATAACATTTTAAGTATTTTCCATAAGAATAACATGGGGACCAAGTACCTAGGTTTGCTGCTACAGGAAACATTGGCGAAAAATTGTTTTTTCTGCAAACAACAATAAACCACAACCAGACCAAGCCATATACCAAATTTCGCCGGTTTATATTCATAAATAAGCAAGATATACAATTTTTCTTTTAGCGAATCTCCCCTATAGGGATGAAGCTATTACCGTAGGTCTCATGGTAAGACTTAAGCCCGAGACCATGATAACTTTTCATTTTGAGGTCCCCAGATGCCAAAAACACCATTCGTTCAAATTTGTATATATGTATATATATATATATATATATGTGTCCGTAAGCACGATAACTCTCGTAAAAAAGGTCCGATCTTAATGAAATTTGGTACAAACGTGTAAAGGACCATTTATTTGAACGAGTTTGAAAACCAGACAAATCGCACCATCCAAAGGGGGGTTTTGGGGGGGGTTTTGTACCCCAAAAATGGGTTTTTTGGGGTTTTCACATGTAACTTTTATTAAAATCGAATTTTAATTTTCACCATTGAATTCAGCATAAAAAAACAAACAATTTGGTATCTTGATCATTGCTCTACGTCAATTGGTTACTGAGATATTGAAAGTGCTAAACACAGTACGTTGTCTAATGTTATTCTTATTGAGAAAAAGAAAAATTGTATATCTCGCTTATTTATGAACATAAACTGACGAAATTTGGTATATGGTTTCATCTGGTTGTGGTTTATTGTTGTTTGCACTAAAAAACAATTTTTCGCCTATGGTTCCCGTAGCTGCAAACCTAGGTACTCGGTCCCCATGTTATTCTTATGGAAAATAATTAAAATGTTATATATCGCTTATTTATGAATGTATATGGATGAAACTTGGTATGTGACTTCACTTAGCTGAGTTCTATTGATAGTTGCATAAAAAACCCATTATTTTGTGTTCCTTGTTGCAGCAAACCTGCGTACTCATCCTCAATGTTATTCTTATGGAGAATAATTAATATTTTAAATATCGAATGTTTGTGAATATATTTCCTATGAATCTTGTTAAGTGGCTTAATGTGTCATGTTATAATTCAATGGAAATTCGCTGAGTTTGCAGGTTTGCTGCGACGGGGGTATTTCTCCATAAGAATAACATTAGACAATGTACTGTGTTTAGCACTTTCAATATCTCGGTAACCAATTGACGTAGAGCAATGATCAAAATACCAAATTGTTTGTTTTTTTAAGCTGAATTCAATGGTATAAATTAAAATTTGATTTAAATTAAAATTACACGTGAAAACCCCAAAAAACACATTTTTGGGGTACAAAACCCCCCAAAACCCCCCCTTCCGATGGTGCGATTCATCTGGTTTTATATATATATATATATATATATATATATATATATATAAATATATACATATATAAAAATTTGAACGAATGGTGTTTTTGGCATCTGGGGACCTCAAAATGAAAAGTTATCATGGTCTTGGGCTTAAGTCTTACCATGAGACCTACGGTAATAGCTTCTTCCCTATAGGGGAAATTCGCTAAAAGAGTGAGATTCTGAAAGACAATGCAAACTACATGACATTTGCATAATATGACATTTTTAGCGAAATAGCCTATATATATTATAATTGAATTCATTTGATTATTATTAATACATAGGCCTGTACCGGTGGTATATATATTTGTGTCCATGGGAGCGATTACTTTTGTACAAAAGGTCTGATTATGATTAAATTTGGCACAAACGTGTACAGCAAAATTTATCACATATCAGGGTCATTCCATATCAAGTGATCAAAATAAAAAATAAAATTTTCCCTCACGTTTTCCTTTGGTGTTAGTTTTTGGTTTATTTAATGTACACATAAATCTAAATTAAAATTTAGAAAAAAAAAATTGTTATCTCATTTAGTTTTTTTATAATCTTATTTTGAAGTTTCAAAAAAAGCGCGGTTTTGCGCTTTAAGGGATTTACGTTTTATTTAATATCTAAAGAAATAATAAAGATAGAAAGGTAAAATAAAAATAATTCTTTTCAGAATTAAATTAGCTTTAATTTGATATACAACATGACAGTATTTCAAGTACTTAAAATTGTCAACCCCCAAACTCAAAATTCTAAAAGCCAATTCCAAAAAACGCATATGATTTAAAATTTTCAAAAAATACCATGAATCCCTAAGGTTATTAATAAATTATGTCCAAAAATTCAAGTTGGGATCTCAATGGGATCACATTAAAATAAATTATAGTATATAAGCTTGCAATGTAAATAGACAAGTCGTAGGCTATAAGGCCTACATTCATTAGTTACAAAAATATCAAAGTAATGTAGCAATCAATAAAAAGCTAACAGTCTATGAATTGCACATTTTTTTAATTAAAAAAATTTAAAGTTTATAACTAGTTGTACAATAAGTACAATACAAGTAAGCCTAAAGTGTCTGAAACTTGGTATTGATAGAAAGAATATAGAAAAAACTGTTCAGTGGTTGTAAGTCACTTGTTACAAACAGTAATTCTAAGCAAAAAACAAACAAACCTAACCATGAAGAGTGATGACTATGCATTTTTGAACTGATGATTAGGCGAATTGAAGTCTTGATGTTAAGGTCTTTGTTGCTGCAATGGTTTCGTTGTGGAAAATTACAAACGTTCTTCCTGTAGCTGTGTTCGGGTTCGCTCGAGTTAAGATTTGTTTTAAGTTCACTTTCAAAATATCTGGCTTGTGTGGAAAAACAAATGAGGGAGCACGACCTGAAGGATGTAAAAATGTTAATTCCACATCTTCACTTTCATCGTCCTTTGATAGGACACTTGCCAGCCACCAGCGCCGATCATATTCACAAGTAACATAACCTGAAATTTCATATATTGACAATCTTTTACCTCCTTCAACAATTTCTTCTATGCAGAAGTCGTCACAAGAGGAAAAGATCTTGCACTTCATTTCAGTCAAACTGTGAGGAATGAACGTATGAAACTGTTGTGTACCTTTAATAGTTTCAGCTTCTTTCAGGCGAAATTTCAAAAAAGATTCTTCTTCTGAATAATCCTCGTTTGTACAATATTCAAATTTAATTTTCGGGACATTTTCTTCACTCCAAAGAAACAGTTGTAAAGGGGTCATTATCTGTTCATTATACGGTCTTTGCAAGCTTGCTTTTGCTGCAAGCCGTTTGACAGTCCCTCCTAGGCCATCACATGTGCCTTTGCCGTGAGCAGTGGCAAAAAAATGCCATTCTGTCTCGATTCCAAAATCATTTTTATGATTGCAGGTACTGATGAAGTTTTTTCGATTTTTATATTGCGCAGCTGAACCATCAGAGAAATAATAGATCTTTTTCAAACTGGGCAAAACATCACTTTTTAGAAAAGATATCAATTTCCTTTGAAATAAATGGACTGCTACCGAGTCATGAATCAAGCATTCTGATATTATTACAAAGTTTGTGTACTTAATTTCTCCTTTCTCATTGTAATAAACAGCAAAAGGGTGCACAGTAGCTTGGTCATTATTCCAGTGGAAAGACTGTGCCTCGTCTTGGACCACAAAAGAGTAGTTTTCTGAAAAGTCCAAACTTACAACTGCTTCATCCTCTTGGATGTTTTCTTTCAAATCTTTGTAGTACTTGGATTGCTGACGGGATATAAATGAATGCTTCTTTAGTCCAACAAGTTGTTCACAAAAACTTTCTACAAATTCTTCTACAGTCTTGAAAAATGTCTCGAATGTACACCTATCCACAGAAACCCATTGTTTGTATGTGATGGTTTCTATCATCCCTCTTCAAAGTGGTTCAGAAGTATTTCTTTTAGTTTTAATACTCCTGGACATTTTTCACATTTGTTTAGGTAGCAGTCAGGGGTCTTTTCTTGGCACATTATTTGTGACAAACATTGTTTGTAATCACCAAGATCAGTAGCTTCATCAATCTTCACCTCTATCAGCTTTCCTCCGACAATCATTAATTTTACATTCTGGTGCGTTGTGCACACGCAAACAGAGTGGGTTCCATTTCCCCCAGCCAAGATACAATTCTTCGGTCTTAATTCAGCGAACTTTGAGAAACCAATTTTCACAGCTGATTCTGTTTTTTTGAACAGTTCATAGCATTCTTTTAAATTTAATAAAACCAGTCTCTTTTGCACATGTTCTTTCTTTCCATTTACTTTCATCGCTACAAAATCTTTCTTGCCAGGCATAATTCGACTCACATCATCAGAGTTGTAAAAAGCTTTGACTTTATCTACAACATTCTGGTCTAAAATTTTTCCTGGCTTTGGGTCTGGACATGACATTATTCCCTTTTCTTTAACTAGCGATTTAGCTTTTCTGGCCATCCTATTACTGACACTGAACTCGATTTCAATTTTTTTTTACTGTCCAACTTTTAGGTAATGTTGTAAGTATACAAGAACTTCTCACTTTTTTTGTAGTTTTCTGAAATTTTTCTTTCAATTGCGCAATCATTTCTGAATCTGGGTTAACTTGCTCTTCATCCTCAAAGAAGCTTGCATCACCGATCAACTCATTAGTGAGCTTTTTAGTAACTTTTTCCAATTTTTTAACACAGTAAGCAGGTGAATGCAGCCTTTTTTTTGTAATTGGTGATTCTTCAATGTTCTCTAGTGATTTGTTTAAATACTCCAATGATAAATTAGGGTCGGTGAAGTTAGTGTCCATTTGGGAAGTTGATGGATTATCCAACTCAACAGATTCCAAATCATTTTTATCTCTTAATAGCTGCTTACGGCAGCTGTCACAAATTTTCATCCCAGGCCTTACTTCCCTATTGATTTCGAACATCCATCCTTGTACTGGTCTCAGACTTTTTATAACTTTATGATTGCTTTTTTCATATGGATTACAACAATAAATTGTTGTAAACCCTGTACCAGATTTGTTATTCCTTTCCATCTCAAGTTTGGCATTACCAGTAGTTTACAACTAATTCATTTAAAACCATCAACTAATTACAAAAACTAAAACTGTTAAACATACACTTAACTTTTAAAATCACAAATCACTTCTCACTAGTGCAGAATAACTCACTGACTGCTCTGACTGAAGTAAAAGTAAACAAGAAGAGATTTCAAGTCTGTACTTGTTTATGTGGAGACATGAAAAGAGCACAGTATCTCACAATACCCCCCCCCCCCACCTTTCCTCTGACTCATACTATCTACTGCAACCTATATTTATATCCAAACAAAAATTAGTCTGTAAATAACTTAATTGATTTTGTATATGGTATGTTTTAATTTTATTAGTGGTTATTCTAAAAATTAATTACGTACACAAGTAATATTGCTAAAAGGTGATTTTCTACTAAATGTAAATTGTTACTAGGCCTATGGGTTAAAATGGTTCACATGACAAAATTTTGCTTTTAATCAACTTTATCATAACAATGCATTGGATGATAAATCCTTTAACTTACACGCCAAGTTTGACTAATGATCATGACAATTTTGGTGTTTTTTTACTCTAATTTTAAGGTTTGGATGTGATCCCACTGAGATCCCAAATTGAAATTTTGTATCCACCTTAGTAATAATATCAAGAATTCATAGTATTTTTTTGAAAATTTTAAATCATATGCGTATTTTGGAATTGGCTTTTAAAATTTTGAGTTTGGGGGTTGAAAATTTTAAGTACTTGAAATACTGTAATGTTGTATATCAAATTAAAGCTAATTTAATTCTGAAAAGAATAGTTTTTATTTTACCTTTCTATCTTTATTCTTTCTTGAGATATTAAATAAAACGTAAAACCCTTTAAGCGCAAAGCCACACTTTTTTTGACATTTTGAAACAATATTTTGAAAAAACTGCTAAGGATAAAATTTTTTTTTTCATATTTAAGCTTCTTTTGCATATATGTATCTAATGTAAAAAGATCAATCCTGTACAAAATGGTGAGGTAATTAGTATTTGATCACTTGACGTGGATTGACCCATCAACCCATCCAAAGGGGTATTTGGGGAGGGGGGCAGTTGTACCTCATAAAAGGGGTTTTTGAAATGTTTAAATATAATATTTTTGACAGTCAAATTTTAATATTCACCATTGGATTCAACTTTAAAAAACACACAATTTGGTGATTTGATCATTTCTCTACATCAATTAGTTACAGAGATAGTTAAGTGCTAAACACAGTATGTTGTCCAATGTTACCTATTCTTGAGGAGAATAAGAAGAATTTTATATCTCGCTTATTTGTGAACGTATACTAACGAAACTTGGTATAAATTACGGCTTCATCTGGTTGTGGTCTTTTGTTATATTTGCACAAAAAACTCAATTTTACCAATGGTTCCTGTAGCTCCAAACCTGCGAAACTTACTCAGCCCCATGTTATTCATAGAGAATAAGTAAAATATTAGGTAAATCTCCCTTAATTACAAACATAAATTAATAAAACTTGGTAGCCTAAATGGATTCACCTAGTTGAGTTATTTGCATAAAAACCCATTTTTTGTGTTTCTTGTTGCATCAAACCTTCTTACTCAGCCCCCTATGTTATTCTTATGGAGAATAATTAAAATCTAATACGATAGCTTATTTATGAGAGTATTTAGGCCTAGATGAAACTTGGTAAGCGGCTTCACCTAGTTGAATTATATTGATATTTTCATAAAAACCAATTGTTTGTGTTCCTGGTTTCAGTAAACCTACGTACTAATTAATCTCATAGGGTCATGTTATTCTTATGGAGACTATTTAAAATTGAATACCTATATCGCTTATTTGTTAATATATTTGTATGAAACTTGATGAGCAGCTTTATGTGGTATTAAGACATATATATGCATTGGAAATTTGCTGAGTAGGCTACGCAGGTTTGCTGTGAGGGGGGTATAACCTGACCTAACCTACTGCGCTGACAATCAATTTACCATAAAATATTTTATGGGGAGACCAATTGAGGAATGTGTAAGGTTGGTATAACTGTGACATCTACCAGGCAGGAGTTATTGGTAGAAAAGGTATAAGTTGGAAACTTTACTTCTGCCTAACAAATGTTTGTTTCATACGTACTGATACTGATAACGTGGGGAAAGAATGCACTGTGACCTAACAAGATCTTTTGTTCCCCCTCTTCTGAGCTCTCAGTTCCTTCCTAGAGCTCCTCCTCCAGCCCTAACTCCTTGTTGAAGTTTAGAAGCTGGGGGGGGGGGGGGTCTAAAAGGGGAGCACTCTAATGGTTATCTGGTATGATCCCAGACTCCTGGCTCTTTTTTGGCCAACCAAATCACATTCAGCCAGTCAGTTAGATGCCTCGGGGTTTCCTCCTGCTCCTGGCAGAACCTGCAGTCATTCTCTTCTACCATTAATAACCATCTTCTTAAGGTGCTCCTAAGTCTACAGGGTACTTTGGTATTATACGGATGCCACTATGTTTGGAGGTTAAATTTTTACCGGATACAAAGGATAACTACATAATTCGAAAAAACGTACTTTTATTGACTTACTGTACAAATTTTACATCATTCTGATGATTGGTCTTTGTGTTGTGCCCCCCAAAAGGCAGCGATGTCCGCTAGGATCGTGTTGAATGCGTCGCCACCGCTAGCAGCCAGACCCGATCGCCACAGCTACTCCGCCATATATACAACGCGCTGCGGCAGTTATGTTAGGATGGGTTATCATAAAAATACGTACGGTTTCCTCTTCATTCCGAGGTAAATCCCACACCAAAAGAACGTCACTCATTATGAAAACAAATGTAACGTAGTGCACGGCAATAAATCACTCATGACACTGACCCAGATACAGGCGGTGACAGGTGATGCGCGCGCTCCAGTCAACGACCTGACCTTGGCCTATTTTGAGGGGGTTTGGCGGCCGGAAGAATGACTCATCAGGTATCATTCGATTCGTAACAAAACAAGGAAAGTCCTACAATCATTTTTTATGATAACCCATCTTAACATAACTGCCGCAGCGCGCTGCATAAGGGTGGCATCCGTATAATACCAAAGTACCGTCTACAGTGTCCGGTAAGAAATCCTGTTAGAATTCTTAAAAAAGCTGTTCTTGTTAAGCCTGATCAGATTTTCAGATCTCCTATGGTTAAAGTTGCCAAGCATTTCCTTGGCTTGTCTACATCTAGGAAGTCTCCCACCTGCTTGCTCTCTCTGCCTCTTCCTTCTCTTTGAGTTTCCTCCTGAAGAAAGCATCCTCTAGTCCGCACCCTGGCTCAGGGCCAGTGAAGGGTTTTACCGCCCCTTCTCTTGCAAGCCTATCTGCTTCTTCATTTCTCTCTATTCCTTGGTGTCCCGGCATCCAGAGGAGAGACACCCTGGTTGTCCTACCTAGCATATTTAAACTCTGCCGGCAGTCCCACACCATTCTGGATCTGATCACCGATGAACTCAGTACCCTGATGGCTGTTGGCTGTCTAATAGGATCGCAGTATCCAACTTCTTGTATTTCCTGCTGAGGTTGAACTGTACGCATCTCTCAATTGCATTCACCTCTGCCTGAAAGATGATCGGGGAAATCCCCATGGACTCGGTGTATTTGGTCCTCGGGCCAAACACTCCAACCCCAGTTCCCTCACTGGTTTTTGACCCATCAGTGTACCACCTGATGGCATGTCTCGCAAGTAGATATGTAGACTCACCATTCCACTGTTATTTAGTCCCTAGCCCAGCGCTAAAATTATTTTCAAAGTTGAACCTTCTGATTGTTGAGTCCCTTAGAGATTCAGTAATTCTTCTAGACCTGGCGGAACGGAGTCTCCGCCATGGAAGGATTTATTTTCATGCCTACTTTCGCCATCCTAAGTAGGCCCTCCTTTGCCGACTTCTCCATAACCAAATACAGAGGTGTTAGGTCCACGATTACTTCTAAGGCTGCTGTAGGACAGGATCTCATAGCTCCCGTTATGGTAATACAAAAAATATGCGTTGTATAGAAAAAAAATGCTACAAGTCTGTGTTACTGAAAAGTACTTAAAATGCAACAATATTAGGACTAGATACTGCTCTTTCACATAATGACAAGTTGCCAGTTAAACACTTGACTGCAGAATAGGCATGCAATTCACCTTAAGAATCCTGTCATCCAATTCCATTTCATGAAATTGTAAAGTCTTCTCTTCTGACGTACATTTATTAAGTTGTTTTGTGTCATCAGCCATTTGTTGTATGCAATTTTTACTGTTAAAAATATTCAAATTACAAAATACACAAACACAACACGAACAACCACAGATGCTATCAACAAGCACGCTTGAATTTCAAGCCTTGAAATGAAAGAACAACATAACCTAAGTTTCAGTGATTCAAAATCTGAGAACATTTGTCATCATCAAAGGCAGGCTAAAATATTAAAGCCATGGAGAACCGAAGTTCATTATGTTGTGGTTCTCCCATTTTGGCAACTTGAAAATGATTAATAGTTTTTTATCTGCTCTGGTAAGCACAAATAAATGTGGCAGCTGCTTTTTACTAAAACTTGAGAAAATCGCAGTAAAATATGTTTATAACTTCACCATACTGAAGGTTTTTAACACTGCAAAATGAAACACATTTATGATATTAAAAACTAGTTTGTTGTAATAATTTTTTCCAGTTAATTTAAGACATGGAAATGGATTTATTAATAAATAAAATTGTATTTATTAAAATAAGACATTAAATAATTTTACCTTATTACATTTTCTATGTATCAAGCTTGTTGGTTATTGTGACAGAGTTATAGCATTGATTATACATCCTACGGAATTCCGGAACTCCGTAGGATTTACAATCAATGGTTATAGCCTCTTAATTCATTTTGAAGCTTTTAAACTGCACTTTAAAAGTGTACTGAGACGTTGCCTGTTTGTATTTTATTGCGCTACTGCGCTATCCTGTTTTCACGCATCAGGCCAGTTTTCCTTTTTTGTATTTGTCAGTTTACATTCAAATATAATAATACTGATTTATTAACATAACAATAGTTAAATCAGTATAAATGTTAATACTAATTTATTGTTGTAGGTTTATATAGATCTCCAAAGTAAGATGTTAGTGTATTAGGGCATAGACTAACTACACTGTATGATTAGGGTTAAACTCCTTAATTATAGTCCTTATTGCTCAAAAGCTCAATCAAGATTAGGAGGACCTGAACATTGATGTTTTAAAGAACAGTATGGAGCACAGACACTTGAAAAACATATTAAGGAGTCATGGTATGTTTTACGTTGTTGACTTTCCAACCAGGTTACAAGGCAAATACAATATCTTCAATTGACAATTTTTTAACTAACTGCAACAAATCCTAAATTAATATTGAAGGCCTTACAACAATGCTCTCCGATCATGATGGACAAGTTAAAGCTACAAACAAACCTAAAAAATCAAATCAAAAATACTTTCTTTAGCGAAAATTGTAGAAACTTTTCAAAGGATAATATACGTCTGTTCAAGAAACTTTTAGTTGAAGAGTCTTGGTTTGAAGTTTATCTAGCTTCCCCAGATGATTAATTCAAAACGTTTAACAAAATATTTGCTTACTACTTTAATATGGCATTTCTAAAACATAATTTTAAAATAAAAAATAACGAGTTCGCACGCTGCACGCTGACGTGAGGGAAGTGAATTTCCACATAACAAACTTTTAAAACTCAAAATCAGTGTTATAACATACATTTATTCCAATTTTTATTGAAATCTGAAAACATTGATTTTTTGGCTGTTCTGATGCTCCTGGTTTCATTTACCTGCAAAGCTGGGAGTACAATTTTGCGCATTACAATATTAGGAGAAGGTCCAGTCAGGCTTGAAAGTAGGCGTGAGGTTGCTAGGGATGATAAAAGTACTCTAACAAAGGAGTAGCAGGCTTTTCAAGTGTAAAACCCCTATAAGACAATGTACTGTGTGTTTAGTCTAAACACATTTTCTTTAATAACTCGTTAAATATTTATGCTAGAGTGACGAGAGAGAGCTTAAAACTTTCGTCTCACTAATTCCCATCGTTTTACATTAATTTTACATTTGGGGCTTTTGAGACCCTTTTTGGGCCCAAAAACTCAAAATTTGGAAGATTAACCCTCAAAAAAGGGGTTTGGAGTTTTACAATTCTTTTGCCCAACGAACTTGTCCAACTGATTTCAGAAAGGAACGTCCCTACCAAATTTGAAGTTAATTATATATACAATTTTGAACGACCCCAAAACGTGTTCAGTGGGTCACATTAGGAACTTCTATGGTGGTCCCGGGCTTAAGTTTCACCGTGCGGGTCATGCTAATAGTTCACTTTCCAAAGGAAATTCACTAATAACAAACTGGCCAACTGAGCAATTAAAAGAATAAATACCCCCGTCGCAGCAAACCTGCATACTCAGCGAATTTCCAATGGCGATATAAATGTCTTATAAATACAATACAATGACATAAATAAGTCACTTACCAAGTTTCATAAAAATATATTCACAAATAAGCAATATATACAATTTTAATTATTCCCTATAAGAATAATATTGTGGCTGAGTACGCAGGTTTGCTGCATCAAGGAACACAAAAAATGGATTTTTATGCTAATATCAATATAACTCAACTAGGTGAAGTCATATACCAGTTTTTAGCAAATTTCCCCTATAGGGAAGAAGCTATTACCGTAGTCGGCATGGTAAGACCTAGGCCTGGGACCATGATAACTTTTCGTTTTGAGGTCCCCAGACCCCAAAAACACCATTCGTTCGAAACTGTATATATATATATATAGGTACCATTCATTAGTTCATACCTCCACTTCCGAATTCCTTAGTCCTTGCTTCCATAATCTAACTGTTATATCTTGACTAGTTGAAAAGATATATCTGTCATCCAATTTGAGTATATGTTTACAACAACGAAAACAACAATATAATTTATATATACATATTAATATTTTTTCATTTTCATACTTGAAAATTTATTAAATATTGCTTCCAGGAGGCAATAACTAATGGTAACACATCACATCAGTAGGTCAATCATAGTTACTTGCTTCCGGAGGCTGTCATATATAATTGGCGCGTTTCATTTAATATATACAGTATAGATTATTGCTTCCACCCTCGGATTCTCATGCCTCCGACGCCACGCGATGTATACTGTGTGTACTGTAGCATGCTAAACGGATAAGGAGGATAGCGTTAGGCTAATACAATTGATGACAATTATATTTTAATATAAACCCGGGGAAATCTTGGATGCAATCTTTGTATTAAGCAACAGGATATTTCTGTCATTTCATAATTACTCTAACTTTTACCTCAATACTTTGTAATTTCAATTATTGCTAATTGTAGCTTGAGTTTGTTGAGGACATTACCCCAACTTACATTGCAATTTTTAACGTTAATTGTTTTTACTATTGAGGAAATTATTGATTTATTCAATCATTTTAACCCACAAAAACAATGAGTCTGCGTTAATCTTAATAGAAATGCTTTATTAAACTTATGACAATTATGGTTGAAAACATATTTAAAGTTGGTTTTGTAAACGCTTTTATCGTTTATACTGTTTTAATTAACTTATTCTAAGTTAGGATACCTATAAAGGATTGCATTATTTTTAAGTTTATAATTTTTATTCAAGGTTTTAACTAAGCTATTTATTAAAGACATAAGTCCTAAAGTAAATATGAGTTAGCTACTTAATTAGTTAGTTAATTTGACTTAGTAATTAACCTTATTCCTGGGATGGGTATTACAAAGCAAAACGCAAAATTCTAACACCTAAAATCCTATAAAAAACTGTTTTTGATTGTTTTCTAAATGTTTTCCGATTTCCCTTGCTGTATTTTACGTTTAAGAATGGCCGTGACCAAAAAAATAGGATCTAATTTCGTAAAATTCAGGCCTACCCACAAAAAAAAAAATACAAATGTTAATAATACTTCACCCGATGTTTCCTGACTTTATAATTCACTTATAAAAATGATTGCACATTTGAACTGAGCGTGTTACTCCGGACAATTAGATTACCCACAACCTCTTTTTTCAAAACTCTTACCCGTTGTTTCGCCCTTTAAATGTTTTAAACGACATAAAAATTAGGTATTTTTCATAATAAGCATTAACTTCCGCGAAACGTTAATACCCACATCCCCATATTTAAAAGCTAGATTATCTTTCCTTTTTCCCGTTGTTTTCCGATCGATCCCTATTTCCAGTTTTCCGATTTGTCCACGAGGTTCAGTAGCTGTGTAGGCCGAAGTATAAATATTCTCCAGTATTTATTCCTTAAGATTCGGAATGGAAAACATAATCATAAACTGCATTGTATTTTACTGTTTCACTGTTTTAACGTCGTATTTTTTAAGTAAAATGTGAATGGTTTATGTATGGTTTGGTATGTATGGTTTAAGTAACAGGCCCGTAGATAGACCGATTTTCTCGGTTGTTTTACCAAGGGTCTAGAAAAATAGCGCGGTATAGGCCTATATTGGCCGAAAATAACTATTCAGTGGTGTAATATTTGCGGCAAATTGTGATCTTACCACATAGTATGGACCTAATCTTCGAGGAGCCCAAAATAACGGCTATTCATATAGCCCCCTAATGTCCGTGACATTGTTCTCGCTGAGTATTTCATGCGGAATAACGTAAGTAAATATGGCAGGTGAGGTGAAATAATGTTTTTAAAGGGCCCACCAACCTGTCTTCAAAGTAGTTAATATATATATATATCACCATTTAAAACTTTATCATCGCAAAAGTTTCTGCTCCGAAAAAATCTGCCACATTGGGTGGCAGGGCAGTTCGCCTACCCCTAGAGCGACCTGATGTTACTATAACCATAACAGATGTGTTAAACTCCGTAGGCCTACAACTAAATTTATGTAATTCCCGGACCAGTCCCTCTAGACTAGGGCTTTTATATTTTTTAACAAACATCTAGGACAAGAGCAAGTAGAAGCCAGGAAATGGGACTAAAATACAAACTATTAATCAATTATGGAAGGTGGACATAAAATGTTTTGTGTAATCATTTTCCCATAATATTTATTTACGAATTGCCGAAACTAGTTTTAGAAATGTCATATAACTTTCAGTTTTAAGTTTATGCTGATCCCTATACAAAAAAATGCACACAAACACATTAAATTTAGGCGCAGAAGGTTAGAATTATTACAAATCTATCGCTCAGCGAGAACCTCAGAAATATTAAGCTCTCACATAATTTCTAACTGCCAGTTTGGACAGAACATGCAAAAATGACATGTCAAAATGTCGTGTGTACAGTTTGCGAGGTGAGTAAAGAAACTCTGCGTGAACAAAAGGGCGCACCGACACCGCATTCTGCTTGAGGTGCGTCGGAGAGGCGCACCAACCTGAGCCTGTAAAATTATGTTGAGCCACCATCGCGCACCGCACCGGTCCCGGCGTCGTCGTCGACTTAAGCGGCTACAGCACAGCGCATCGGATCTGCGAAGTAGTGTGATCTAAAGTGACTTACGAGCGCCTTCACACTAGGTCGCTGCGACCGGGTCGCAGCCACCCTTCGGCCACTTAACCCGTCGAAATTTTATTTAGCCTTTGGAGCCCTTCACACTAGTGGGTCGCAGCGACCCACTCTGTGGCAGCGACTCGGTGGCCACGGAACTGCGACGCCGGGTGGTGGCAGCGACCCTGCTTTTTAGAGACTCAACCCACTAGCGGGGCATTGAAACATACGGAGCCCTTCACACTCGGTGACTGCGACCAAGTTTTCGGGATGCGCGCGTAGCTTGTTTTGGTTGTCTACCTGCCTCCTTCCTATGATTCTGTCATTTGCTGTTGACTCGTTTTGCTGATCCCCACTGTTGTGAAACTATCTTGTTTTGTGTCTGTGTTGTTTAGCGTTGATAGTTTATTGTGCCTTTTTAAATTTAATTGTACTTCACACCCCAAATTCAAATAAATGTATAAATAAATCATTCATAAATAAAATAACGAACTGGGATGTGTTGACCAGTTGAAGTATTAATGTGTGGGCCTAGGTGAGGTATAGTAAGTTACTTGTAGTAAATTAATCTGCGACACGTTACAAATATGATAATGTTTGTTTAGATTTCAACCAACGAGAATACTTTCATATTTGGCCTAGGTCTTACTGGATACTGTACTAGCTTTTTCCCTGGCAATAATTTGACCCATAATTATTGCCTGATTCTCAAAAGTGACATTGACTGAAGTTGTGCATTGGTAGGCCAGAAGTAAATGGGCTTTAAAGACTTGTTCAAATATATGCCTATAGCCTATAGCCTATTTATATCCACTTCAAATTAACAATACAGAATTCAGAGACAAATTGTTTACACAATGACTATTCTGAGAGGAATTTTTATGTGGTAAGTAGTTCTTTTTCAGGGCGAATAAATTTTGGCTCTTTACCTAATATAGGCCTACTAGATTCAACAATAAACTGGAATGTGGTAGGCTGGTCGAAGTAATGTGGGCTTAGGTGAGGTGAGGTAAGTTATTTTTAATTAATTAATCCGGCACCTATACTGCCTATTATGGTGGTATTACAAATTCTCGCTTCATCCTATTACGGGACATAGGAGCGTATACCTAGTATACCTTACTTAGACAAAATAACTTAAAGAAAATCTTTCTACAATAAAAGTGAAGTAGAACTTTGCCTACTCAAACTGTGTGGATGTTAAACTAATTCTAAGCAAGAATGTAGTGAGATTTTAAGAATTTTCGTACCATTATATCCCATAACACCGGTTTGGTTAGGTAATTATGATGTTTTCATAAGTACCTATGAATAAGGGGAGAAAGTAAAAACACAACAGTTGTGCTTCGTGATATGATAAATCAATACTTTTTACTTATGAAGGATAATATGTAGGGAAACAACTAATGACAATATATCATCAACACATGTTTCAGAATTATGGGTAATTCTGGTTGGCGACAAAATAAAAAACTTCAGGTTAAAATAATTTAAAATAGCCGTAAACTGCTGACAGACAATGTTATTTCCCAATAAATTAATATTGAAGTCATCATGAGGTCAAATCACGATTTGAACAATTTATGCTTAACAGTACCAAAGTTTGACAGATCAGTCATTCTTGCTCCAATATGGCTCAAACAGACAGCTAAATGGCTGTCAGAACTATACACAATTTCAAGGGGTTTTACCACCATTAGTTGTGACCTCCACGGAGGCAAGAACTACAATCGGAGGCATGAACTCAGTCTGGAGGCCAATACTTATAATCGGCAAGTGAAATGGAAGCAATGTCTAAGGAATGGTAAATCTATATATATATATATATATATATATATATATATATATATATATATGTGTGTGTGTCCGTGAGCACTATAACTCTCTTAAAAAATATCCGATTTTGATGAAATTTGGTATAAACGTGTAAAGCAACATTTATGACTTTAAGTTCGAACACCAGCCAGATCACTTTATCTGAAGGGGTATTTTTGGGGGGTTTTGTACCCCAAAAATGGTTTTTTTGAATTTTTTACGTATAATTTTGGAAATAGTCAAATTTTAGTTTTTACCATTGTATTCAGCTTAAAAAAAACACACAATTTGGTATTTTGATCATTCCTCTACGTCAATTGGTTACCGAGATATTGAAAGTGCTAAACACAGTACGTTGTCCAATGTTATTCTTATGGAGGAAAAGAAAAATTTTATATCTCGCTTATTTATGAACGTACACTGATGAAACTTGGTATACGGCTTCATCTGGTTGTGGATCATTGATATTTGCTCAAAAAAACAAATTTTTACCCAAGGCTCCCGTAGCAGCAAACCTGCGTACTCAGCCTCATGTTATTCTTATGGATAATAATTAAATGCTATGTCTCCCTTAATTATGAACATAAATGAATAAAAACTGGTATACGACTTCACCTAGTTGAGTTGTATTGATATTAGCATAAAAATCCATTTTTTGTGGGCCTGCGTACTCAGCCCCAATGTTATTCTTATGGGGAATAATTAAAATTGTATATATTGATTATTTGTGAATATATTTTTATGAAACTTGGTAAGTGACTTTATGTAGTATTAAGACATTTATATCTCCATTGGAAATTCGCTGAGTATGCAGGTTTGCTACAACGGGGGTTTTATTATTCATTTATGTTCACAATTAAGAGAGACATAGCATTTAATTACTATCCATAAGAATAACATGGGGCTGAGTACGCAGGTTTGCTGCTACAAGAGCCTTTGACAAAAAATCGTTTTTTTGAGCAAATACCAATGCACCACAACTAGATGAAGCCGTATACCAAGTTTCATCAGTGTACGTTCATAAATAAGCGAGATAAAATTTTTCTTTTCCTCCATAAGAATGACATTGGACAACGTACTGTGTTTAGCACTTTCAATATCTCGGTAACCAACTGACGTAGAGGAATGATCAAAATACCAAATTGTGTGTTTTTTTAAGCTGAATGCAATGGTAAAAACTAAAATTTGACTCTTTCCAAAATTTTATGTAAAAATTCAAAAAACCCATTTTTGGGGTACAAAACCCCCCAAAAATACCCCTTCGGATAAAGCGATCTGGCTGGTTTTCGAACTTAAAGTCATAAATGTTGCTTTACACGTTTATACCAAATTTCATCAAAATCAGATAATTTTTACAAGAGTTATCGTGCTCACGGACACATATATATATATATATCTACAGTTTCGAATGAATGGTGTTTTTGGGGTCTGGGGACCTCAAAACGAAAAGTTATCATGGTCCCGGGCTTAGGTCTTACCATGCCGACTACGGTAATAGCTTCTTCCCTATAGAGGAAATTCGCTAAAACAAGAAATAATTAAATTAAGTTGGCACTAGCAGCCAGCGTCACTTCGTGACTTATCTTTTTGAACTTTTGAGGAACCATACTTGGTTGAACCTAAAAGTAGTAAATCAATCATGTGTCCCAAAAATAGCAACAAAATGCTCTGAATATAGTTCAATACATATTGGATTCAAAATGATTATTATATATTGATGTGAAACCAGAAAAACACTGATGTCGAAGTATATAATTCATGATAAAATATTTGAAAAGATAGAACACACAAATTGTTGAACACTTCACTTATTCTCTTCACTTCATTGTCTTATATGAAATGTCTAAAATTTCCATAACAAACTGATAAATGACGGAAAATCACTGATGTTAAGGTATTTAATACAATGTAAAACGTATAAAAATTATTACAAAAATGACTGTCGTTTCATAGATTATGAAATAAAACTTAAACACATTCTATTTTAGTTTCAAGTTTAAAAACATATTAACATTTTCTAGATAAACTATGAATAAATAAAATTAAAACTTTTTACTTTACATTATATTGTAAATTCTGTAACCTATGTATTCGGGGGAAAACTCTTCAATCTGATTATAAAATGACAGCTTTCAACATCTACCATGTAAAGAGACAGTAAATTAGTTTAAATCAAACTGGCTATGTCCCAGATTTACATGAGTGGTACTTTTCTTTGTGGTCAAGGAAAATTGAATTATTTTTTCCTCCAAAAATCTATATTTCAAGAAATTAAATGAATTAGCCTATCTGAAAATCAACTTACTTATAACTTTAAAGAAAACACCAGTTTCGTCAAATAAACGAGTTCGCACGCAGCACGCTGACGTGAGGGGAGTGAATTTCCACATAAAAACTTTTAAAACTTAAAATTAGTGTAAAAACATACTTGTATTCCAATTTTTATTGAAATCTGAAAACATTGATTTTTTGGCTGTTCTGATGCTCCTGGTTTCATTTACCTGCAAAGCTGGGAATACAATTTTGCGCATTATAATGTTAGAAGAAGGTCCATTCAGGCTTGAAAGTAGGCGTGAGGTTGCTGGGGATGATAAAAGTCCTCTAACAAAGGAGTAGCAGGCTTTTCTAGTGTAAAACCCCCATAAGACAACGTACTGTGTTTAGTCGAAACACATTTTCTTTAATAACTCGGTAAATATTTATGCTAGAATGACGAAAGAGGGCTTAAAACTTTTGTCTCACTAATTCCCATCTTTTTACATGCATTAATTTTACATTTGGGGCTTTTTAGACCCTTTTTGGGCCCAAAAACTCAAAATTTGTAAAATTAACCCCCAAAAAAGGGCTTTGGAGTTTTACGATTCTTTTGCCCAACGAACTTGTCCAACTGATTTGAGAAAGGAACGTCCCTACCAAATTTGAAGTTAATCGGACAAAAAATGCGACCGCTAGAGTGCAAACACATATATATATATATACAATTTTAAACGACCCCCCAAAACGTGTTCAGGGGGTCACGTTAGGAACTTCTATGGTGGTCCCGGGCTTAAGTTTCACCGTGCGTTTCATGCTAATAGTTCACTTTCCAAAGGAAATTCACTAATAAATTCAAGTGCTGTATTCTGTGGTCAAACTTAAGAACTCAATCAAAATATTCACCAAATGTTTTGTTATAAACAAATGACAATTGGAAAAAGTTTACAGGTTTAACAACAGATAGTAGCACATTCGCTGAAATTTCAAAAGCCTCCTGGACGAAGGCTTTTCATGGGATATTTTCGAAACCCAAAAAAGGCACATCTAGAGAGAAGTAGCTTTAATTTGATACCAAATATGTATAGAAAAATAAATTTCTAGGGGTTGATATACTGCGAAGAAAAATCGAGAAATTCTTTTAATAATATAGAATTTCAAGAAATTAAATGAATTAGCCTATTTGAAAATCAACTTACTTATAACTTTAAAGAAAACACCAGTTTCATCAAATAAATAAATTCAAGTATTCTGTGGTCAAACTTAAGAACTCAATCAAATCATCACCATATGTTTTGTTATAAACAAATGAGAATTGGAAAAAGTTTACAGGTTTAACAACAGATAGTAGCACATTCGCTGAAATTTCAAAAGGGCCAAATATACCAAATATGTATATAACAATAAATTTCTAGGGGTCGATATGCTGCGAAGAAAAATCGATAAATTCTTTTAATAATATAGATGCTAGGATTACAAAATACAGTACAATTTTGAGAACTGTCAAAAATATGAATAAGTTTTATAGAACAAAATTAATAAATGCAAAACGGGAATATTTTGACAACAAGATTAAACACTCGAGTAATATGACCAAAACAGCATGGCAAATCGTTAATCATGAAGTGGGAGATAAACCAATCAAGGAGCATGTAAATATAGTTTTAAATGAAAACAAATGTAGAATGTCCAATCCTTTTGAAGTAGCTAATATATTTAATGATTACTTTACAAATAGTATTAATAAGAACAACAATAGCTCTACATGTGTTGATGTATTAAATGATAAATGTGTTTCTCACTTAGATCCAAGCAGAGGGTGGTTGGAATCCTTTAATTTATTTCCAACAGATGTAAAAGAGGTCCAAGAAGTTATTAGTTCTTTCAAAAACAAAAACTCAAGTGGATACAACGAATTACCATTGAAAATATTTAAGTCTGTAGATCAAGAATTGAGCCCAGTATTAGTGCACTTAGTAAATTCATCCCAGATGTTTTAAAAATCTCCAAAATTGTCCCGATATATAAAAAAACAAAAACTATGCACATTGTAAAACTAATTATTGAGCAATTTCACTATTACCCTCAATATCCAAAATCTATAAAAAGATTGCTTACAAGTGACTTTTATTAATTTTAGAAAGCAACATACAATTAGACCAATAACCAACATGGTTTTTTTAGAAAAGGAAAATCTACCATAACAGCAGCAGTTAACTTTGTAGAGTCTATGATTGATTCTATAGATAAGCAAGAATCCGTGATTGGAGTATTCATGGACCTAACAAAAGCCTTTGACAAGCCTTTGACAGGTAATCATTCTTTGCTTTTATTAATATTACAGGAAATTGGTATTAAAGTAATCACATTAGAATGGTTTAAAACATATATTTTCAATAGGAAGCAGTTTGTAGAGTTCCGATATTTTTAACAAAAAATAAATCAGTTCTGAAGTATCAGTCAAAATTACAAGTGTAAAAATGGGAGTACCGCAAGCATCACATCTTTGCCCTCTTCTTTTTCTCTGCTACTTAAACAATTTAAAACACTGTTTAGCTTTTTCACCATCAAGTAGTTAATATTTGTATGCTGATGATGCCAATGTAAGGATATCTGGTCGATCACATGATGAACTGGAACTCTTCACTTATACTGAATTAGATAACTTAAACTCATTTTAAGTATAAGAGTATTTTAAGACCATAGCTTAAGCTTGAATGCACAAAAAACTAATTATATTCATCTCAACAAAACTAAACAAAACTAAATTATACCTTGATGTTGAAATTTATAAAGCAGAAATTTCCAAAGCTGATCATGTCACTTTTTTGGGGCTCAATGCAGATTGCAACTTTTCTTGGAATCTTCATGATCAACTCATTTTGAAAAAGGTGAACTCTGGTCTATTTGCCCTTAAGAAGATTTCATTTTTATGCAGTGGAGATATTTTAAAACAAATTTACCACTATTACATTCAAACACATATTCAGTATGGAATTTTCCTTTATGGAGCCACTGCAAAAGAAAATTTGAATAAATACTTTAAGTGTAAAAAAGAGCTTTTAGGATTATGTTACACTTAAACTATAGAGAGTCTGCAATAGTATATTTCGCACCAAGGGCCGAAAGTGGGGTTTTGCTGGCCCGAGATCATGTTTCATAAATCGTTAGAGAGCTAAGCAAAACCCTTTTGGCAGAGGTGCGAATGCTATTTTTCACCATTCTACAATTACTAACGGGTTAAATGTGATCGGTCATAAAACGTGAGTGGCCTCATGCAATCTCGGACTAAAACTAGTTAATCAATAAACAAAACATCGATAGTACAATGTTTTGAATTTTGTAGTTATTTTTTCCAGTGTTTCAACCAAAGAACACAAAATAGTATGCACGTATTAACCAGGCAACGTCGTACACTTGAAAACAAGTTGGCAACACAGGCTAAATAGATCAGTTGACTTTCGGCCCTTGGGCGGAAAAACTCTACTTTCGGTATTCAAATGACGTTCCGAAAACAGGTGATTACAGCGTAGTATGGTGACAAAATATTTGTCTGAATTGAATATCTCACTGTTTATGGGTTATATATATTTGAACATACAGTATTATACTGTTTAAAAATAGCCATATTGTCCAACAGAAAGAACGTTATCATAAATAAAATACTAGAGGAATAAAATGTAATTGTTGAACATCATAGACTTGAATTTTGTGCAAACAAACCTGTGTATGCTGGGAATAAATTCTTTAAAAAAATTCTTTAGTAAATAAAAAATGGAAGTAATTCATTAAAATTTAAAAGATCATTAAAAGAATACCTGAGTAGTTTGGCTCTATATTCTGAGGATGAGTTGAGAATCGCACCCATAATGTGACTTAGAAATTAGAAATATTAGAATTAGATTTTTAGTTATATAAAACAAAACTGTTTTTACCAACCACACTTATTGCGTATGACACTATTCAATGTATATGTATTACAATGTACAATAATGAACAAAGAAATTTGACTATTGACTATTGACTATTGACTATTAGCCACAGCTGTTTCTGAGTTAGCTCGTCATTGTTTTCACAGCCGTGCCTCTGCTGGTCATGGCAGTTTCTCTGTCAGGACAACTAACATTCTGCCATCCTTGCTACACCAGCTTGTATCTAGTTTTTTTATTCGATCTGTAAATGTGATAAGGTCTAAGGTTTTATAAATTAAACCCAAAATGAATTTAAAGTCCAATATTGTTATGTTTTATTGAAAGCTAATTAAATGACAAAAACAATTAAATAACAGTTTGCTAAGTACTGTAAAACATAATAAAATATCAAATGTTAAAAATGGACAAAATAATTACTGTTACTATTGATACTATTTACAATTGCCTTTTCCCTATGAACCTTGGCCCTGAAGTCCTTCACTGTATGATATTTCTCAAAACACAGACCAGCACAAAGACCCAGTTGATATCCATATGTTTTTCAAAAAAGTATTCTTTTTCTGACACCTCCTGCACTGCAGTCACTGCAGACATTACAGTCTTTAGTTTTCTTGTCACCAAGAGGATAAATTAGGTGAAGTTTTCCATTTAATCTCTCCTCTTCTTCCACATCTAATGGCCGGGCTCTTTTATTGACATTCCTCACTTGTCCCACCAACTGTTTGACAAGCTGCTTCCTGAAGGTGCTTTGTCTAACTTTTTTGATCTGAGGCTGTTGAGAGTTAAATCAAATGAGTGCATTGCGATCGCAGCTTCCAATAGCCAGAAAAAAAACTTTTCGCCACCATTTTATCGATTTTCTTATAAAAGCATAGGTCGATCTATATTGGTCAGCTATATCGACACCTCCCATAGGTTCATTTTATAACAGTTGGATTGGTGACACTTTCGACAACTCCTTTTTACTTTCTCCCCCTTATACATAGTATATGGAGAAAGTATTGTTTTTGTCAAAATTTTCGAATTTGAGTTGTTAGTGGAAATATTTGTTTTGGTGCTCCCTGAACCCAAAAAAGTGATTTTTACATGATATCTGTGTCTAACTGTCTGTCTTTCTGTCTGTATGGATGTGTACAGAGCTGGAGCCCTAACCGATGGTCCGATTTTTATGAAATTCGGTATGTAGGTACTAATCCACAATATATCCAGGCGTTTTTCATTTTTTGGAATTTTTGATTTTTAAGGGTAATTATCCCCCAAAAACATGAAAAATCAGGATTTCTCAAAAACGGCTCTAACGATTTTGATTAAACTTTAGTCGTTTGCTGAACTTTAGTTTTCCAACAAAATTACACCACCCGCATTTTTCTGTAAAAATTTGGATTCAGAAATTACAAGACTTAAAATATCAAAAATTCAGTTTTTTGGATTTTTCATAAAAAAATATAAAAAATATTAATATTCACCATTAAAAAAGGTCAAAAACTAAATAATTTAGTATTTTGAATTACTGTTCTACGATTACTGGTTGCGGAGAAAATTTAATTTTTAATTTTGCAGTAAACGCAGTACGTTGTCCAATGTTATTCTTATGGAGAATACAAAAATTACTATTTCTCTCTTATTTATTGATCAATTTCGTTCAAACTTGATATGCTTGTCAAGTTAGCATTGACCAACAGAGGAAATTTGAAATATGTTGCCCCTTAATAACCCTGAGGGGGGAATAGGGAGCATTTCCCCTCTTAAAACCACGAGTGTAGCGATGGATTCTGTAATGCCTCTTAAACAGGAATTTGGGTGGATATTTTTGAAAACAACTTGTTTACAAGATTTTCTGTACATTCGACTGTACTTTGTATTCTATATTTAGTAAATAAAAAGTAATTTATTCATTAAAGTTGGGTTAAAAGGGAGACAGTATGTGTCAGTTTCCTGACACTGTTTATTTATTTTCTCTTCTCACAGTTTCCACAGAGTTGTCGTGATATGTTGAGAGCATGGACACCTCATTAACATCTTTCCAAATCAAAAGTACTACAAAACTACTTCCTAACCAATATCACTTAAATGTACACTATCAATGTCATACAGAGAGTCATCATTTTCCTAGTTCGTTTCTAATATTATCTGATTTTCCCAAAAACTCACAGTTATCCATTTATCACAATAATAAATCTTTTATGCTGATAAAAGTAAACAAACATCACAGTTTCCCGTAACAACAACACACTGACAGCTCACGGTTTACCGCGAAAATGGTGTGATACAGTGCTGAAATTACAAACTCAAATTTTGATGTGTCGTAGTTCGGGGTATGCTCTCTGTTTAGTGGTGAAACCTGCCGGAGAAATACTAAACTAGTTCAAATAAATTGCAAAGAATGGCCACCTATGCTGGCCGGACAAGCTGAAGAGGAAATCAGTAGTGGCCAGCACTGCTGACCGTACGACCTGAAGGGATTATGCTAGTAAAAACGACAACGAGCTGACATAGAACATATATGTTGGGCGTCTCGCTAGCCCAATGGTTAGCGTCTTGGACTTCAGGTTCAAGGGGTCACGGATTCAAATCCCGGGATGTCCACAAAAATTTAAAGGGTTTGGACCGCTTTCCCTTAAAAGTGTTTGTAATGTACTCTTAACAAAAATGCCACTAACATTGAAATACAAACAATAAATAAATAAATAAAACATGGCCGTGTTTAGCAGTGCTGGCCATTCGAGTAGAGAGAAACTTTCCTAAACTAACATTGAGACCGCAAAGGGTTAAGCTACTTTACCAGTTCACTGGTTAATTTATTCACAGCTCTTATGATTAATCTTTTGTTTTGATTTGAAACTCCATCTGCCCATGTTAAAATTTCCAATTTTCAAATGAGATTTTTAACAAAATATGAATTTTCCTGGGGTTGAGGTTTTTACCAATAGACTTTTTAGGTCCAAAAGTCCCTAATTCTTAAGTTTTAACAAAATAGTTCCACTGGACTCAGAAATAAATATTTCAAACAAACCAGACAGACAGACATTGCTCATACTACTGAATGGAATATCTAATGTTAAAGAAATGGAATAAACATAATTCCAATAAATAATATTTTGCAAACCGCCAGGTCAGTAATTTATCTTATTTGACAAATAAGAATCATATATTCCCTTGTTATACAATTTAAATATTTATAAGAATTTTCACTTACTTGGTTAATAATGAATAATAAGGGTCACCTTGGCCGGCAATAAAATATTTTCGATACAATGTGCTTCACGTAGTGGGGGATATTCACAAATGCCATAAAACGGACATTGAAGAGACAACATCCCGATGTCTATAATATTCAGGATATCCTGTATATCCCGGCTCAAGGGGAATATTCAGGAAAATGTTCTGTGGATATACTTGGTCATTTCGGACCTTAATAAACAGATATCCGTGTAAGACGTCGCATATGATGTCTGAGAATGTAAATGCTAATTGCTAAGATTTACTGCAAACAAGAGTGTGTAAATACTTTATTAGGTTGTATTTGTAGAAAACTTGCTAAAAACACATGTTTGCACTGAATTTGCTACATTTTGGTTTTGCAGCTGCAAGTTGGATTTACCTTTACTGCAAACTTTACTTATTTTTCATCTGGGTAGGATTATTTTCTGTTTTGAATAAGTGATTTTATTATTTACATTCCTTGGATTGAAATAAAATAATTTTAAAAAATTGCTTGAACAATCTGCTCTATTTAATTATTATGTCTTTCCCCAAACAAAAGTGTAAAATATACAAACCACTTTTGTACGGAATAAAGGATTTGTTCCATATAAGATTATGGTAGTAAACTAAGCACAGAATTATTATTTGTACCCCTTTATTGAGAACTGTTATCTACATCAGTAAACCAAACAGTTTTAATTTTGATTTTGTTCGGCTTGAGCTCTAGCCATTAGAGCTACTTTCTGAGCTCTTTGCACCACTTCAGGGCACCTCTTCTTTCGCACTAATTTGCAGTCCTGGAAGAACCCTTCATTCTTGGGGAAACCATGACTGCCATCGCTGAAGGTGACCATTCCTGTTCAAAAAACATTAAGTCAGTAATGAGTAACGTTCCGTTGATAATTCATTTGATAATGTTAATCCTTGCCTTTATCTTCTGGCCTAGAAAATTACAGCTTAGGTATAACTTTATAATATAATAAACTTTTCATAGGGGTGCATCATGTTTGTAAAGATAGGCCTTTCACATTTTGGGAATCCAGTAGTGCTCCACCTCAAGCAAGATCAAAATACCCCCGTTGCAACAAATCTGCATACTCAGCAAATTTCAAATGGTAGCTCACTACGTCATGAAGTCACTTACCAACTTTCATCAAAGCATACTCATAAATAAGCGAAATATCAAATTTTATTTATTATCCATAAGAAAAAACATTAGGATTGAGTACGCAGTTTGCTGCATCAAGGACTACAACAACCATGTTTTAATTTAAATACTAATGGTTTATCACCAGATGAAGCAACAGCAAGTTTTACCAACATATGTTCAAATACCCCCGTCGCAGCAAACCTGCGTACTCAGCGAATTTCCAATGCATGCATATGTTTCTCACTACCACATAAAGCCACTTATCAAGTTTCATAAAAATTCATGAATAAATAAGTGATCTATAGCATTTTATTTCTTCTCCATAAGAATAACATTAGAGCTGAGTACGCAGGTTTGCTGCAACAAGGAACTCAAAATATGTTTTTGATGTAATTATCAATATAACTCAACCAGATGAAGCTACATACTAAGTTTTATTAATTTATGTTCATAATTAAGGGAGATATACAGTGAAACCTCGATAACTCAAACCTCAGGGGGAACGGCAAAAATTTGAGTTATCGAATATTTCGAAATATCGAGGTTCAAGGTATCAAGGTGATTTTCCAAAGACTTCGACTTATTGAGGGTCACGGTAACGCAATAGATGGATCATGGAAGGGTTTAATTCTTATATAAGTTCGAGCTATGTATAAAAAATAATCATACCGTATAATAATTATTATTAAAATGAAAACAGGTTTAAACACTTTTAAATGTCTAAAATAAGCCCGGAAATATATTGTAAAGTTTCTTTGGTTAACGTAGTAGAGGACGAAATACTTCCTTCAGTGAAAATATTGTAGAGGAGGAAAGTAAACAAATAATGACTCACAGTTTGGTATTTTGGTGATGTTTGTCCCGTTTGACAACTTCCTGTCTATTTTCTAGACTTTTTGTTCACTTCTTATCACCTGCCCCAAACAAATCCCTCCCGCTTACGGAAGTCAGTTCTGCCCAACTACGCATCAATTTCATTTAGCTGAAAATTAATGTACTGTAGAGGCTATTAAAATAATTTGCAAAACTAAAAGGGAACAAAACATGTTAACAATTAAAATTGCAGAGCATTGTTGGAATTAGTGTGAAGCAGTACGACACTTTTTTGTTTTAAAATTGTCGACGGTGTTCACAGGTGTTCCAAACTGCTTCCCGATGTCACTGTTTTTACTTTCTCCCCTTATATGGAGAAAGTATTGTTTTCGTCAAAATTTTTGAATTTGAGTTGTTAGTGGAAATATTCGTTTTGGTGCTCCCTGAACCCAAAAAAGTGGTTTTTACGTGATGTCTGTCTGCGTGTGTGTGTGTGTGTGTGTGTGTGTCCGTGTGTGTGTGTGTGTGTGTGTGTGTGTGTTTGTATCGGGGTTTATTGGGGGACATTGGTATGGATACACACCGACGTTCAGTGGACCCAAAACGTTCTGAGGACACACACCAGGTCCGCAGAACGTTTTGAACGCAAATCAGTATTATGCAAGCCCCTACGAACCTGGGAATACCACTTTCATGCATCGAAGAAAATGTCCTCAGATCGCATGGTTCGTCAGACACGTTGTTTCGCAGTGTGTCCACCACGTAGCGCTAGTACGTCGAGCGCTTTTCACACATACACACGCCACCTACCCCAAGTAGCACAAGTGCGGACATATTTGAATTTTTCTATACACGGGTATAAGTTGAAGACGCACTTAGTGCGGACCCAATCGATCTTATTTTTAGACCAACTGAAAGGCGGGAAAGCTTAGAGCTATGTTATGTTTAGAGACGACGACGACGACGGTGGCGCTCGATTGAAGCCGGCCCAGGATGCGCCATAGCGATTTGTCCACGAGTTTGTCATTGTTTATGTTGTAGCACATAACATTCAGTTAAAACAAGTTTAAGATATCCTTATCAGATTAACTGACAGCTTCAACATTCTCGTAGTAACTGATTAAAGATATTGTTATAAAGAAAATATACCGAACGGAGCGGCTCCAACCTCCTGAGGTTTACGGAAGATGATAATTATCCCATCCCAATAGTTTTTCCATGAAACAGAAGTTCTAAACACTTTTTAAGATGCGAACCCCTTACCAATACCTTTTTTATAAATTGTACTCCCGAACCAGACGATATCGGTTGAAAATAAAAATACTTTTAAAACTATATGAGTACTAAATTTCAACAAAAAAAGTAATATAAGGTAGGCTATTTGTTTATAATGTAAATTTAAGATACTGTAATTTTTTTTGCATGGTAAATAAATACTTTATATTAATGTCTATGTTTAAGATTAAAGAGCAAATTTTAATTGCAGAATTCACTACTTATATGGTTTTAAAAGTATTTTAATTGCCAACCTAATGATGTTTATTTATATCAATAACCGTTGGTTTTGAAAGTGTGAACAGTTTTGTCACTTCTTTTACTTTTAAATGTCCTTTTCTTACTTTTTTCATATGGTACTTTGAAGTTAGGTTTAAAAGAAGCCAAACACTCTATTGTGATTGGGGCATCATCCAACTTGTGTCTGTATTTATTTTTGGTGAATTCGTACGACTCTTTCTACTAGATCAGTGGATGAGAAAGGCCACAAATCCAAAATCTCCTAGTCTGACAGATTCTAATATTTACTAGTAAAAACCAACCAACAATTAATAAAAGAGGTTTTCTTGAAAACTGTATTTCAATGAGTTTTATGATATTAGTAACTTTTCCAGTTTATCAACTATTTATTGCGAACATTTTAATCCAAAATGTTTTATTGTTTTTTTGTTAGTTACAAGTTATTTATGAACAATATTTACATTCACATTATTTACTTTTGGCTGCATTTCACTTAGGTGAGTCCTGAGTGAGGTTAAATGTGGTTATTGCTGAGACGTTTTGCATTCGACAAATAGTTTGAATATTCGGAAAATTACCTTAATTAGTTGCAATGATTAAACAAAGTTTTGTTTAGGAAATTGGAAGCTTAAAGCCCTTACAAATTAATTGTATTATTTGAAAAGTATCAAAACACCTTCATTAAAATTTAAAACATGTAAATATTTTAAATAGCCGACTTTCAAGCTTAACTTTCCTAGAGAATGTGGTAACCCTAACTAAAATAAACTGTTAACTGTATCCTTCGTTTTTTTTCTTCAAAAAGGGAGTCCTTAATTTCTATTCCAAACCTACGAACATAATTATTGGTTACAAATTCTAAATAAATACCGTAAAGATGCTGCCGAACTATACCGAATCGTTTATTTTTTTGGCGTGTGTGTTTCAGAAATTTGGAAACCTCCATAATTCCAATGTTGTTGGAATTTCGTTATCGAACATTCGAAAATCTCAAAAGAAAACATGGTTGTGTTTGGTATCGTTTTAAAGGTAATTTTAAACTTAAGAAATGTATCATCATGCTCAAGATGGGTCGCTATTGAGCTTCGAGCCCCACAAGGTTGCGGTGACGCGCAATTTGGGCAGTCAGGCGATCGTGATAGGCCTACCATAAAGTAAAAGCGTTCGTAACGGGTGTTATAACACACCATCAAACGTGTAACTGTGTGTACCTGAACAGTAATTATTGGTAGAATATCAAAATGCAAAAAATCATATCTGGGGAAAACATTTATTACTCAGCCAAAGTCCCCGGACGGCGGCGGCGTGGGCACTAGTCTCATGAAATTATTTTCTATTGTCGAAATGTATTGCAGAAGAGGTATATTAATGGATATCATTGGAAAGTAACACCCAAACGCCTTATTTAAGCGTATTTACTATAAAAACTGGCGTCACTCCGGTCATAAAATGTAATATTTGAGACTTTTTGCCATTTAAAACAGCATTTATGTGGGAATATATTCCCCTTTTATATATCCTAAAACGTGTAAGCTTACGAGTATTAACGATATTAACCAAATATTTGATGTATTTATAAATAAAAAAGGCATATTAGTCGGAAAAGTGAGGAATTTCTTGTTTCAGTACCGAAATGTACCCAAAATTCACACATATACTCTAATTAAAACCCCTAAAGCTAAAGTAACTGAAATACATTATAATATCGTTTGATATAACTGTCATTACTTGTTAAATGCTAAAACTACAAGTTATTATACAAGATAAAAGTAGAATAAATTATCAAGTGCGAGATATGCAATTCCCAGTCTAGTGCGTAACTAAAATGTCGCTTTATAAGTTAAATTATTGTGTTCCTATACATGTAGAAGTTAGGACTAGTCAATTACACTAAGGGATATGATTCTGTAGGGAAATGGAACACATTTTAGTAGTTTCAAACTTATAAATGTACATTTTATAAGCAAATAATGTGTTTGGATACAGAAAAGAAAAATGAGAATAATTGAGTTTTAAGGTAAAAATTACAGTTTGTATATATATACAGGGTGTCCCGGAAGTAAGTACAAAAACTTTGGAAATGGTTTATATGGGTCAAAATAAAAATAAAATAAAAATAAATCTTTTTCCTAAAACGCTTAGTTTTCCGTATATCTGTCTGTTTGTGATTTTCACATAATATCTTGATATCAACGTCAAACCTTGTATATATGTTAAATGTAATAAAACCCGTTTTGGTATGAAATATCAAGTTTCTACTTTGCACCATTTCAAAATGGTGGCCATTTTTGTTGTTCAAAGCTAAATGTCTTAAAAACCGTAATACTTAGGAAAGAACTGTAAGAATCAAAAAAATTGTGTATTTAGTCTTAAAAATAATGATAAAAAGATTATAAACATAAGATAACTGATAAAATAACTGAGATATTGTGATTTGTATATGTAAAAACATGATTTTTTCCCATTCCTGGACTAAAACATAATGTTTTAACTCAGAAAAATCAAGCCGTGTATAATGAAAGATTTGGAAAATTAGAGTAAATCTGTGAAATGCCCAGTCGAGATAAATACTGCATACTGTGTGTTTATTTATGTATTATTATATATTATAAAGATACGAATCGATAGTATACTATGTATATTACCTCAAACGTAGCGGATTAGCTACCTTTAACTACGATATAATGTATACAAGCTTATGAAAACAGGTGAAAATCTGCCATCTGCAATTCAGCTTCATCAACCTTTTTTAGCCATAAATATCGTATAAAATCACTCTTTGACGGTTAATAGAACAATTTGAGTATTGAACTCATTGTATATATCAAGAAAAAACTGCTTAATTCAGTATTCATTATCAAAATTTAGCACCCAAACAAATTTAGCTGCCTACAACACAATTTTCCTTTGTTTGTGCCCAGGGGGGTAAGGCATACAGGCACACCCCTCATGCTCGTAATCTGGGGAAAATCTGAAATCTCGTTTTATTAGCAATGTGGAATATCGATTTAAATAAATCATCAAACTTGTAATGAATTAATTTTTTTAACTTTGTTCAACAAAAAATTTGAACATACAAACAAGATCGTTACTAATAATAAAAACAACAAAATAATCTCAGCTAAAATGTAACAAATTTAATTTATAACCAATAAAAATACAAAACAACTTTATTTTCACATTTTCGAGTAATAAACATAATTAAAAAATGTGTAGTGGTTATTAAAAAGTACTTTTTCGTGATCATAAAAATAAAGTCGTCACCTTAATCTAAAAAAATATATTTATAAGAACCAAACAGTCCACTAAAAAGAGTATAAGTTTAAAGCTAACAAAACATTGAAGTACAAACTATTGTAAATTAAACGGGTGTAGATTTTTGAAATATAAAAAATCCAACTTTTAGAATTCGAGCAAACACTGTGTGTTATTTTAGTATAAATTGTGATGCCATTCCGGAAGCTAACTTTAAAAGCTGATCTTGCTTCTGTACTGTGTTTTGTTACCTTGAACTAAAATT
The DNA here is from genome assembly GCA_963675035.1 of Allygus modestus. Taxonomy (NCBI): domain Eukaryota; kingdom Metazoa; phylum Arthropoda; class Insecta; order Hemiptera; family Cicadellidae; genus Allygus; species Allygus modestus. The sequence continues at coordinate 356,637,053 of OY776111.1, read as the reverse complement.
GTAATAGACTAACTAAATTGTAATTCACTTAAATTAATTTCACAAACCCACCCGTAATAAACATAACCAATATTTAGGCATTCGACTTTGTTTCCACGCTCATAATACAGTACAGACGGATAGTTACCTGTAGTCGCATAAGATCAAAAAATAAGCCTATCTAAACAATTAATTGATTTAAGTACATATGAAAATCCATTTACAAAACTGATTGAAATCTGCAATCGGTCAATAACTTTACTTGAACCTGATTAAAATTAAGATTTTGTACCAAATTTACAAAATGAAATTCTTTGCGTATGAGCTTCTGATTCTAAGAAATCTAACCTTTGTTTTTTTTTTCAATACATACAATTACTTGGTTTGTAAGCCAAATATTCTATGATGTATTAGCAGTTTAGTGAGAAACATCTTATGCCTCACACCACTGGATTGCCTAAAAACGGATTACAATATTTTACACAAACCTGTAAACAAACCACAGTTGACAGAGAAATTTAGAAAAATAATCAATGTATAAAATGGTAACAGCCTCATCTGTCTGCAACTAAAATTTACCAGCACATATTATGTTGAAAACAGGAAATTTTGCGGCTTCCCAGCTAAATAAACTGCTACTTCACGGCACTCAGGAAATGTTAGTTTTTGTGAGATACTTTTTGGGCAAAAATCAAGAGTCCAAGTAATATGTTTGTATTTTAATGAAAATGTAGACCAATGGCGTAGATTTTATTCCATTTATCAATTATTTTGGTATACTTAACGAAACAAACACGGTAGCAAATTTGCCTCTTGCCACCGGAAAACGGGGTTTGAGCGACAAAAAACTTTAGGGTATATGACAAGAAGGATCTACCAAGACATGTGGGGTATTAATAATAAGTAACATAGCTTATTGACCGCGAGCGCAATGAGATAGACAGCATAGGCGACAGGTGGTCTTGGCAGCGCTGTGCCCAATCTGACAACAGAGCTACACACAACGGTAAGTAAGTAATTTGGGTTTTTATTAAGTATGTCCTCACATGAACGGCATATTTTAAGGTCTATACACGAGTCCATGCATTGTCCTCTCTACGTTGGTTCAATTCCACAGTCCTCTAATAGTCGGTATATTTCCTTTTTAACGGTTTTTGAGTGTGTGTCCTCTCTACGATGGTATAATTCCAACATCTTGTTGGGTCCGCAGAACGTATGGTATGGGGCAGCCCTTAAATATTGTAAATAGAAAGACGATTGTCAATGTTTTAGCTATTTATCACCAAAACGTACTATACTGCGCAATAATTTTATTAATTTTCAGGTTGTTTTATGAAGTCCTGTAAACGTCGTTCTGGGACGCAGGTCCTCTAAACGTCCCCGTTACAAACGTGCGTGCGTGCGTGCGTGCGTGCGTGCGTGCGTGTGTGTGTGTGTGGATGTGTACAGAGCTAAAGCCCTAACGAATGGACCGATTTTTATGAAATTTGGTATATAGGTACTAATTCACGATATCTCCAGGCGTTTTTTTCATTTTTTTGAATTTTTCATTTTTAAGGGTGCCAAAACCGCCAAAAAACATGAAAAATCAAAATTTCTCAAAAACAGTTCTAACGATTTTGATTAAACTTTAGTCGTTTGTAGAACTTTAGTTTTACAACAAAATGACACTACCCGCATTCCTGTAAAAATTCGGGTTCAGAAATTACAGGACTTAAAACATCAAAAATTCAATTTTTAAATTTTTTCATAAAAAGACATAAATATAAAAAATACTATTCACCATTAAAAAGAGCTCAAAAAACTAAATAATTTAGCATTTTGAATTACTATTCTACGATTGCTGGTTTCGGAGAAAATTGAAATTTCATTTTGCGGTAAACACAGTACGTTGTCCAATGTTATTCTTATGGGGAATACAAAAATTACTATTCCTCTCTTATTTACTGATATATTTCATTCAAACTTGATATGCTTGTCAATTTAGCATTGACCAACAGAGGAAATTTCAAATATGTTGCCCCTTAATAACCCTGAGGGGGGGAATAGGGGGCATTTCTCCTCTTAAAACCTCGAGTGTAGCAATGGATTCTGTAGTGCCTCCAAAGCAGGGATTTGGGTGGATGTTTTTTAAAACAACTTGATTACAAGATTTTCTGTACATTCGACCGTGCTTTGTATTCTATATTTAGTAAATAAAAAGTAATTTATTCGTTAAAGTTGGGCTGAAAGGGAGAAAGTATGTGTCAGTTTCCTGATACCGTTTATTTTTTTCCTGTGTCAGTAGCCTCAAATAGTCTTGAACTTCACTCATGGGGTAGAGTTTTGCCAACACGTTTTACCAAACTGCAAACAATTCGTAAAAACCAACCTAAAAACTACGTTTCACGTACTACATCCAGAACCTCTGAACTCACACTAAATAACGACTAAGAACACAAATCTAATCAAATCAAAACCATTTTATTTAAAATATATATATATATATATATATAATTTACAACAATATGAGACTGTTCCTTATTTATGAAATGAAATCCTCACATAGGTGAAACCCGTAAGTGAGGATGAGTGTGTTTGATATGCATGTTGCTCATCAACATAAATTTGTCAGTTGTTTTACCGACACCAGGAAAGAGATTTAGTGGGGAGGAAGGGTTGAAATTTCCGGCTGCAAAGTCACTGGAGGTTTGGTGAATCAACAACTTCGACTTATTGAGGTTCTCTAGTCAATACTTCGACTAATAGAGGTACGGAAATTGTGTATATTCGAGATATAGAGGTTCTACAGCTAAAACTTCGACTTTAGAGGTGCGGCAACAGGCTAAGAACACTGCAAAAATTTGAGTTATCGAGGTGTTTCCTGTTAAACCTTAGACTTATAGAGGTAAAATACCATAGCATTAGGTAGGCAAGTTCAAGGGGAATGACAAAAATTCAAGTTATCAAGGAATTCGACTTATTGAGGTTCGAGTTATCGAGGTTCCACTGTAAAACTTTACTTATTCTCCATAAGAATAACATTAGGGCTGAGTATGCAGGTTTGCTGCTACTGGGATGATAAAAAAAATCAATTGTTCATGCAAATATCAATATACCATTACTACATGAAGTCACATACCAAGTTTCAACAATATACATTCATAAATAATCGAGATATCAAATTTTATTTATTCTCCATAAGGATAACATTGGACAACGTACTGTGTTTTGCACTTTGAATATCTCTGCAACGGTTGGACGTAGAATCACAAGTTAAACTGTAACGAGCCAAAATTTGAGGGGGGTATAAATTCGCTACACAGTGAATATAAGCTATCTAACTAGGCCTAGAATTAACTGTTAAGATTACCTGGCATAGCCTTGTAGGTCCTTACCAGTAGGCTTAGGCCTAGCGTAGCCGCCATCCTGTTACTAACATAGCCTAGGCTTCAAAACTCACGTTGGCTATCACTTCACATTTAGTATTGGAGCACCAAAGGGGGTGAAATAATTAACTAGTGTTTCGGCAATAGGGCACTAGTAGACTAAATAACCCCTTGGCTAGGTTAACCGTGGGCATTCACCGGCGACCCAAGGAACACTAGTGTTGAATAGGTTGACGGATACAACTTTACTAAACACTAGTGTAAACTCCAATAAGCGAATTTATCACCCCTAACACGGTTACATCATACGTAGCACGGTTTCAAGAGTTTTGTGAACATTGAAAACGTATGTTTGTAAACAGCGAACATAACCCCCAATCGCAGTTGCAGACAGCCACCTGTGGCGTTGTGTTTTAAACGCCACCCAGACAGCTGATCAGCGGTGTCGTTGTTTCCTCCAAACGAACCCAAACCGCTGGAAATTATGATCAGCTGTTTACCCCTTCCCCTGGGAGGGGGAGGAATAGAGGGGGTGAGTGATAAGATAACGGCGAGGAAGGCATTCGTTCTCTACGTTTTGTGCGGACCAGTCGGGTATTTTCGTGCTCTACGTTTTGTCCGGACTGGTGAGTTTGAGTAGTGTTTCCTCGGGTAGTGTGTGGTACTACCGCAAACTGTGATTACAGGTACGACCTGCGTTTCTTATATTTAATTAAGTTCAATAGCAGGACATTCTTTTATTCGTAAATATTTGTTTTAGCCAAATTATCAGTGCCGTATCGCACTTGGCATTTATCAGTAGTTTAACCTTGTGCCGTATTGCACATTTTGAATAGCGTTAACTCCCGATACAGAACACGAGTCTGTACGGGGTGTTTTAAAGCATAGAATTGGATCAGGTTACTCTCGATACTTTTAGCTTTTTGAACGATTTGGATTGGTGTTGTTAAAACCGCCAGTTGTGAGCCGACGAGGTGACCTTTCTGCTTGGGTGTCACAGGCACGTCACAACAGGTCTGAACAAACCCATTCCTGCAGAATTAGTTGGTTGAACTAGGGTTGAAAATTAAAAAACCTGAGAGGGGATTGGGAGTTGTAACGCGTGAATACGTTAATTAAGTTAAACTTCCACCTTTTAAATTATTCTCTTTATAAATTTCAACTTGTTTTATTTTAATTGGCATTACTTGCAGGTGTGAGCGATGATGATGGTACATTATCGTTGTGTTTGCCGGTACTGAGTTCACACCTGACTTTAAGTTATATTAATTTCTTTCTTTTTTTTATTAATCTAAATCTGTACCGTTACAAAATTTAATTTTAAAGAACCCTGGACAGACCCAGCACGCCAGACTTGAGCGAATCCGCTGGCTAGGTCTGAGACGGCTTTCTCCTGGCTTAAAGGAAAGACAAATTTTGTTTCTTTTTCGAGAAAGTCGTCACAAAACACCAAAATTATTGTTTTGTAGAACTGAATTGATTGGTAAAAGCAAATGTGAAGTTTACATTAAAATGAACGGAGGAAAACCAAAAACCTCTTTCCCATAAGATTAAAATGGGAGATTTTATGATCAGGTTTTTTGGATTTTCTCCGCAACCACTTAACCTAAATTAATAATTTAAAATACTATATTATTTGTTTTTTTAAGCTCTATAAAATGCTTAAAAACCAACATTAAGAGTTTTAAAAGATTTAGGGTGAAAAGTGCAAAAAATGATTTTTGGAAAATTTAAAACCCCCATAAATCCCCCTTCCCATGGTCCGATTTCTCTGGTTTTCAAACTTAAAGTTATGAATGTCACTTTACATATTTGAGCCAAATTTCATCGAAATCGGATATTTTTTACTCAAGTTATCGTGTTAACGGACACACACATATATATACCAGAAAACCAGAAATCCAGAAACCAGAAATCTTATATTTCCAGGGATGGTTTGACGTTGAGGGAATGAGAAGTTCGCTTTGGGTTGGTTTCTTATTAATATAAAACTCATAAACAAGGGTTCTCAGTTTTTATTCTATTAATTTGTAATATAATGTAGCCCTTACCAGTAAATCTAATAACAATTTCACTTATATATATATATATATATTATATATGCATATATACATATGTATGTGTTATATATATATATATATGAAATTGTATTAGATTGTGATTGTTGTTTGATATATATGTATAGGTATGTATTTCAAATTGAAATTGTTATTAGATTCACTGGTAAGGGCTACTATTATATTACAAATTAATAAAATAAAAACTGAGTACCCTTGTTTATGAGTTTTATATTTATATTTATAGGAAACCAACCCAAAGCAAACTTCTCATTCCCTCAACGTAAAACTATCCCTGGAAATATAAGATGTCTGGTTTCCCTTCGATGATGACTAGATTAATCAACATAACTATGAACAAACAAGAATTAAAAATATAAAAGACACAATATTATACTTGGCAATAAAAAACGGATATAAAACAACTGTAATTGAGAAAATGATTATGAAAATGAAGAAGAAAAGAGAACAACCAATTCAGAATCATATAACAGAACCGAAGAAGTTTATAAATGTACCATATAACAGATGCATCAACAAGGTAATACGAAAAACGTTTGACAAAACAAATATTGAAATAAGCAACAGAACTAATAACAATGCATTTGAAATGATCAAAAGAAAGAGGAATCCAACAGACAATCAAAACAAACACAACAAATCTGGTATCTATCAACTTAATTGTTCTGATTGTGAAAACTGCTACATAGGGCAAACAGGAAGACCATTTAAAGTGAGATTTAAAGAACGTATCCAAGTCTTCAAAAGTAACAACAAAACAAGCATGAAATCTACGTATGCGCAGCATCTGTTGGATTCAAACCACAACTATGAAAATATGGACACAAATATGACGGTACTAGAATACATGAAAAAAGTTAATAAAATGGATTCAAAAGAAGAACTACATCTCTTCATGAAATACAAAGAAAATCCTCAAAGTATACTAAATTCACAAGTACCCGTTACAAATCCAATTTTTAATAAAATATGGGATTTGAGGCAAGAACATAAAGAGATAGAAGAGATATTCAAGAAACTTCCAACCATGCCATGATTAATTATACATATGTTTTTAATTTAATTTAATTTTACTCTGATTTTATTTGTTTACATTTTATCATTATTTCTTTTATTGTATAACTTAACCAAATTATATGAAATTTATCAACCTTGAAAAAATGGCCTTAGATGCCGAAACATGTTGGTTTGGATATAAAACTCATAAACAAGGATGCTCAGTTTTTATTTTATTAATTTGTTATATATATATAAAAATTTGAACGAATAGTGTTTTTGACATCTGGGGACCTCAAAACAAAAAGTTATCACGGTCTCGGGCTTAAGTCTTACCATGAGACCTACGGTAATAGCTTCTTCCCTATAGGGGAAATTCGCTAAAACAAGCGAGATTTCCTGTGTTAACCCTTTGAGTGCTTAGCTTCTGAAAGGAGTAGTTGAATCCATGATGTTTTGTTGATTTTTTAAATATATTGAACGCCTGAACAGTTAAAATTAATAAAAACGTGGTTCCACTGGACACACACACAGTAAAGGATAGGTAAAAAGTAGCAAAACACCTGATCAGATGTGCAATTCACAAAGAATCCACCCACCCCATCAGCTTGGACCCGAGCTGTCCACCGTTTGCTTAAGGTCCGCCCTCCCCTTCAACTCTGCCACAGACAGGTGAACTCTCCATGAGTTGCACATAAAAACCACTGACTGTGACGGGATTCAAACCCTCGATCCAAGTGTTACCCCCGGCCGGGAAGGTAACGCCTTAGACCGCACAGCCACTGATCAGACTAGCAGCTGCAGTGGAACAGTTGGTATTATAGAGACTAGGCGCTGGACGAGGTATTTCAGTTCGTGTCTACCAGGTTTCACCACATGTCAGACTCAGACTGCAGACTGAGCGCCTAACGGTACAATCGCTTATGAAGCAGTAACAGAGTTTATTGATAACAGATTCAAAAGACGATATATCGGTCCATAGCACTGAAAGAGTTAATTATTCTTCATAAAGAAAACATTATAGGTGCTGAGTTCGCAGGTTTGCTGCCATGGAACACAAAAAATGAGTTTTGTATGCAAACATCAGTAAACCCTAACCATATGAAGCCACATACCAAGTTTCATTAGTATATGTTAATTAATTAATAAGCGAGATATAAAATTTTACTTACTCTCCATAACATTAACATTGGACAACGTACTGTGTTAGCACTTTCAATATCTCAGTAACCGATTGACATATAGAGCAATAACTCAAAATACTAAATTGTTTGTTTTTTTAAGCTTAATGGTGCAAACCAAAATTTTGGCTTGAAAAGAATTATATGTAAAAAGTAAAAAAATATAAAAAAAACATTTTTGGGGTACAAATCCCTTATTAAAATAGTGTGACCTGTCTGGTTCTCGAAATCATGAAAATAGATGCTGCCTTACACATTTATACCAAATTTCATCAAGATCGGACCATTTTTACAAAAGTTATCGTGTCTACATATACATGTATATATATATATATATATATATATATATATATATATATATATATATATATTGTATATATGTATTTGAACGAATGGTGTTTTTGGCATCTGGGGGCCTCAAAATGAAAAGTTATCATGGTCCTGGGCCTAGGTCTGACCATGCCGACTACGGTAGCCTCTACCCTATAGGGGAAATTTGCTAAAAATAAATTTTATCAAAATTTCATTGTACCCAACAATAACCGATTAAAAGAAATCAGTTAAAAAATAATGAAGTACAGCTATAAGCAAAAGTAATAATAGAAAAATTGGCAAAGATATTGGCTGATTGGCTCTACCATGTTTTTTATTAATACTCAAAGAGTAAACAATCATAAAAACAACCATAAGGATGTAAACAATCATAGGGTAGTAGCACTGAAGAGTTTCACCCTGACCACCATTCTTTGCTTACCAGTGAAATGTTAGATAAATGTACTATGATTATTAATATTTTAAAGATTGTTTCAACTTGGTGTGGTGCAGAGAATTGATTTGTTTGATTTTAATGACTGTATGTGTATTGTAATATTTTTGTAATGGTATGCCAACCATATTTTTAAGCTATAATCATTGAAATGTCAAGAACAAATTTAAAAAGTGCCGTTTGTTGTAATCGTAATTATTTACCTAGCCCCCATATTCGGCCTCCACGGAACTCGCCCTCAAACTTCATGCTGTCGGCCCTCCAGAAGACTCCATGGCCGTGGAACCAACCCTGCATCAACTCCCCCTCGTATCTGCAACAGACATAACTTACTTACACAGCTGGTACTTCACAATGGTGGGTAAATATTACAATTTTGGCGATTTTCTTTATTTAACCAGGCTTAGTTGGGACTTAGTCCATTCAAATACAATATTAAGAACACTTGTTATTCTTCTTCTTCAAGACTTAACAATTTGACGTGGCGGTCCAACCTACTAATATTTCTTGAACAAAATCACTGTGTAGTTCCAGAATGATGATGTGCCAAATTCTTAAAAATAATCCAATTATTCTCTTAAAATATCTTATCGGATCTAACTGTAAAACAAAGTTGACAAGAGTCAGTGTAACACAAATTTAAATGTACAAACACAAAATACACCCGTTTTATATTTTTGCTAAGTCTTGCTTTAAGTTTGTTAAGTTTAATAAATAATGTTACCATAATTAGTAGCAGAACATGCGTGAAATAATTCACTATAATGTGTGTTCAATGTAATTCTCGCTAATCACAATACATCGACCATCATCAACATATATGTCACAAGCATAGTCAAAAGTAAGTCTTAGTATAACGACCATATTGTAAACCTTATGTTGTCAAATTAAAAAATTTTTGATTTTTCAGCACTCTCTTAAAGGACATTCCATTTTTAAGAACTTCCTTTAAGGTCATTCCACTTCTCAGAACTCCCTTTAAGGACATTCAGTGTTTCAGAACTCCCTTTAAGGACATTCAGTGTTTCAGAACTCCCTCTGAAGATATCAAACCCTTAGAGGGAGATAATAAGAGATTCTAGGGATAACATGTATGCGATAAAAACTATGAAATAAAAGTTACAATTGACAAACTTAAAGCTGATGTGACCATAACAAAATATCAACTTTGCTGGACCTCTTTACGCATGAATAGTTAAGGCGATATTTTCAGTTGACACAGGCACCCTACTTCCAGGCCTGCTATTGGAAAAACCCAAACACATTTCTTTCCCTGCGGCCCTGTAGAAAATAGCCTTCATTGCATAAGGGGTTGAAATTGCAAAAATGTGTGCTATGTTATTACACATTATTATTTATCATGCTTTGTGGTGAAGAATAGATTCTTTAAAGATTGTCCCCTTACTTAGCTCCATCAGCGAAGTACATGACGCCCAGACCGGAGCACAGCCCGTTGTGGAAGGTCCCGATGTAGCGGGTGCCGTCGGGAAGGCTCAGTTGCCCCAAGCCGTGCTTCTGACCTCGCTCGTTCCAGTCGCCCATGTAGCGTGTCCCATCTTCATAGCGGTATGCCCCTGTCTTCACCACTCCTGGGTAAACTGGACACACAGGGCAATTGTTGGACTTGGTACAGGAGGAAAAATTATTTACACCATGTAATATTGCATGTACACATTGTTTAAAATTGTACCTACATTATAAATTAAGATTAAATAAATTATCTAAGACTATACTAATACAATCTCAATATTTGCATAAGTGAGCATAAAATCTCAGTCAGGTCCACTTCACAAAACAGATAGTAAACACTGTACAATTCAAAAATTAACAGAATAACTGGAGGATAGCATAAGTTTGATAGTTGGAGTCACAGGTGCTGCTGTTGCTAGTCAGGCATGCAGAACTCGGGACTAACCAAAAATATGTTGTGCTGCCGATGATGTTCGCACACACTATACAAAAAAGTAGAGCCAGCATAAACAATTCCGACCGTGGTCAGATTGGATTTGTATCTTAAATTATACCCCAAAAGCTATATGAGGGAAACAGCATAGTCGCTAGGATAAGAAATAAGTCTGAATAATTTCTCATTTTGTATTTATTTAGATTTAATTTCACCCGCCAACAAGTGTGTGTATTCTGATTACTTGCCGGAAAGTGTGTCAGTTTTTGTAACAGGTCAACTGAGCGCAGTCTAACCAAAGAAAATGTTCACTGTTGATCTGCACTTGACATCTCTTCTCCAAAAATCATATTATTCTTTTGTCATTTTACTAAATATTTTAAAACAGTTTTTATTTAGAACTTATAAAAAATTAAGATTTTGTTTATGAAGTACTTTTCCCTTAGTCTGATAGAAAAGTCCAAACAATTTATAATAGGTTTTTTAATGTTCAGAAATTTATTGATTAAATTTGGTTTAATATCTCATGAACAAAATTTATCTTTATAAATACTAGGCATAGGTGTGCTCCAACACCAACCAAATTTGGTAGGTATGTTCTGCGTATCCCCCGATTCTGATGTAATTTGTTTGATTTTAAACATGTGTTTTTAGCGAATTTCCCCTATAGGGAAGAAGCTATTACCGTAGGTCTCATGGTAAGACTTAAGCCTGAGACCATGATAGCTTTTTGTTTTGAGGTACCCAGATGCCAAAAACACTATTCATTCAAATTTATATATATGTATATATATATATATATATATATATATATATGTGTGTGTGTGTGTCCGTTACCGCGATAACTTTTGAAAGAAGCGCCCGATTTTTATGAAATTTGGCACAAATGTGGAGAGTAATATTTATGACTTTAAGTTCGAAAACCAGATCGATCGGTCCATGGGAAGGGGGTTTTATGGGGGTTTAAACTTTTCCAAAAAATCAGTTTTTTGAACTTTTTATCCTAAAATTTTAAAAACGCTAGATTTTGGTTATAGCCATTTTATAGAGCTTAAAAAACAAACAATTTAGTTTTTTGAATCATTAAGCTAGGTTTAGTGGTTGTGGAGAAAAGTCAAAATATGTGTCCATACAATTTCCCATGTTAATCTTATCGGAATACGGTTTTTAGATTTGACTCAGATAATTTCACTAAAAACTCCACATTTCTTTCTACCAATCAGTTTAGCTCTACAAAACAATCATTTTGGCGTTTTAATTGTTGTTTTACGTCCAACCGTTGCAGTGATATTCAAAGTGCTAAACACAGTACGTTGTCCAATGTTATCCTTATGGAGAATGAATAAAATGTTATATTTTGATTACTTATGTATGTATATTGATGAAACTTGGTATGTGTCTTCAACTAGTTGTGGTATATTGATATTAGCACAAAAAAATGGTTTTTGTTGATTTTTACCGGTAGCAGCAAACCTGCATACTCGGCCCCCATGTTATTCATATGGAGAATAAGTTAAGTTTAATATCTCCCTTAGTTATGAACCTAAATTAATAAAACTTGGTATGTAGCTTCACCTGGTTGAGTTATATTGATAATTGCAAAAAAACATATCTTATCATCCTTGTTGCAGCAAACCTGTGTACTCAGTTATAATGTTATTCTTATGGAGAATAAATCAAATGCTATATATCACTTATTAATGAATGTATTTTTGCGAAACCTGGTAAGTGGCTTTAGGCAGTAGTGATACCCATATATATGCACTGGAAATTCGCTGAGTACGCAGGTTTGCTGCGACGGGGGTATTTTTACTTTTACCAAGCTTTCCGTCCACCACCTGGTGAAGTAATTTATTGTGATTAATCTCAATCTGCAAAATAAAACCCATTCACAAACATAACTTTCTGCATCAAAACGTGTTTAATATTGCTCTTATTTTCATAACACACATTACTGTAATAGTCTTTAAATATGATTTAATGACCGGTTCGAAGTTCCTGAATTAATTGACTGAAAGCAGAATAAGTTTTACTAAGAATTGCAAGAGCTTTTTAAGGAAGACGTTGATGAAATTTTAGACAATTTCCTCTGTATGAAATGAAATAATGATTTACTAACAAATACTAACTAGTTAACAATCATGATGTAAACATTAAAAAATAAACAAACACATTGACAACAAGATGAAGATGGCAGATGGTAGTTTGTTGGGCGATTACTAGCTGATTTACCCCGAAGATGACATCTCTGGACCTGCGCATGACCAAACCTTTGTCTGGTATTAACATCATGCCCCATTACCTTAGTATGTAGTTCGTAATCTTCTAATCTATATCTATAAATTAAATAAAAAAACCGATCATCCCCAGACCAAACCTCTACACCTATAACCACAAAATTTGGCACCTATACTCTTTCCATAACTAAGAAAGAATTTTAAAAAAAATCCCATAGGGCTCTGCTCCACGGGAAGTCAAAGTTCCAATCCAGTGTTAATCTTATGGACATTCGCTTTGGTTTGAGCTGATGAAAATTCAATTAGCTGATCATGATTCGTAAACGGGTTAACCACAGAATGCAGCACACACCACAGGTTTTATTCCCGAGTGAAACCGGGTACGATGACAGTTATTCATAAATAAATGAGATATTACTTTTCCATTTAACATTGGTTCTTATTGTGTATAAATCCAACATAGCCGTTGCCTCCAATGTATTTTAAGCAATATTGATGATTTTGCTAGCCTCCTCACATAAATCGCCGAATCTTGCATTCAGTTCAGGAAGGAATCATTAGTTTTGTATACCAGGGTGGAGTCAAGAATGATAAGATCTGCCAACTTAAATGGCAGAACTTCTGCTTGGATTTCTTAATACATGAAACTGAAAATAATGATACATAAAATGAAAAATATGAGTGTGCACTACTGAAAAAATTCACTTCATCCTAACTGGTTAAAAAGATTGTTTTAGGTTAAATAAACCCATTTTATTAAGTCACTTCATCAGCCTCTGTAACTGTTCAAATATGTGTATCCATTTGACACTACAGAAATTAACTGAGGTCTTAGCAATAGGTGATTATGTGTACCATGACCATTCCTTGGAAGAGCCTGGCATATTCATTGGGTCAGTTAGGAAGGTAGCTAACCTTGACCACATTTTCCAAGACTTAATAAAACATACTAGCCTATGAGTCAGCAAGTGGCTTCCAAGAGAATACCACAGTATATTTAATTTGTGATTAACAATATACTCACCAAATGCCGTTTGATCTTTTTTGGGAAAAGAGTCTGGTGGTCTTCGGTCAAAGCTGTTTCTTGCATAACCTGCTTGGTATGTGTAAGAGGAAAACTTATAATCACATTAATACCAGAGAATTTTAGTAAACAAGAGAAGGTTGACATAGTGGCAGATTTGGCTCCAACAAAGTTCTTTGCTATGTTAAATGATATAAAGAAAAATATCCTTTCCTATTCAAGTAGAGATAATACTCTCAAAGGACTGATATATTTAAGACTTTTCCTTGATACTTGTTTAAAATTCATTGTTGGTGATGAACTTTGTTCCCAAGTTCCCAGTTTCAACCTTGAACTGGAAATTTCAGTTTGATTTGGGATGCAGGAGATTTTTCAGAGTAATATATTTTATCCGGCATTCTAAGAACTGGCATCAGCCGAGCCACTCATGGTCGGCTATGTTTTGGCGCTCACCTGCCTCGACTGATATTTGCTGCCAGTGCGCACAGTTTTCTTTGTCATCCATTTATTGATGATGGAACGAAGTGAAGGAACAATCAGGGCCGTACTCAGCTTTCACAGGCCACGGGGCAGTTGTCCCCCCCTGAGTACAGCCCTGGAGACAATGATTCATTGCCCGTCAGTGTGTCCTCATGTTCGTAATGCAATAACGTGAAAACAGCTGCATGGATCGTTTTCAGATTTTACACGATTCCAGTTCAAAAATGGAACACATTCATTAAATAGTTTTTTATTAATTAACATTTAAAAGGGTAACATTTCCATAAGCTAAAGCATTGGATAAAAATTACTGGTTTTAAAGTAGGAGATACTAATACACTATTGTTTCGTAATTACAAGAAACTACTAAAACAAGGTCCTATTTGTATGTTTTATGAATAAATAAATAAATTACTCTCCATTTAACATAATTTAATTCAATACATCTAAGGTTTTTAAAATTGCTATATTAAAAAACAAATACAAGTTTTAAATACCCCAATCGCAACAAACCTGCGTACTCAGCGAATTTCCAATGTATATATATATTTGTATATAAATAGAGCTTCTTACCAAGATTCACAAAAATACATACATAAATAAGTGATGCATAGCATTTTATTTTTTTCTCCGTAGGAATATCATTAGGGCTGAGTACACAGGTTTGCTGACAAGAGGAAGATAAGAAATGTTTTTTTTGCAATTATCAATATAACTCAACTAGGTGAAGCTACATACCAAGTTTTATTAATTTAGGTTCATAATTAAGGGAGATATAAAAATTTACTTTTCTGCACATGAATACCATGGAGGCTGAGTATGCAGGTTTACTGCTACGGGGAAAATCAACAAAAAACTTGTTTTGTGTAAATATCAATATACCACTACTATTTAAAGCAACATACCAAGTTTCATCAATATACTTTCATAAATAATCGAGATAGCAAATTTTATTTATTCCTCCATAAGGATAACATTGGACAACGTACTGCCTTAAGCACTTTGAATATCTCTGCAACGGTTGGACGTAGAATCACCATTTAAACATCAAAGTAATTTTTTTAGAGTTTAAATTAAGCTCTATAAAATGGCCACAGTAGATAAGATTGGCCACACCAATTATGCAAATGAGCTACACCCGACGAGATTCAGCCTAGCGCACTCGCGCACTGGCAGCCGTGTATAGGCGGATCGGGCGTCGCCGGCCAGGTGCCTCGGAGAAGTTGAATAAGAACAGTCAAAGGGATAATTTAAAAAGACTACAATCAAAGCAGGTAACAAACACTTTATTGTTTAAGCAAGCAGGGAGTACATGCGTAATGACAATCTCTGTTACAAACTAGTAAATGTTTTAATTTCGCCTCCAAAACGGTCTCAAGTCTGTTACGCATTCGAAGTTCATCAAGAGCAACTTGCATCCATGACAGCTCTTCATTCTCCACTTGCGACTTGTAATACCAATAAACATGGCAATTGTCAAATTTCACCATCTTCTTATTTTTCCCATCCATCTCCTATGCAATTATCCTGTTCTCACGCAACGTGGCGAGGATTTGAGAAATCTCAACGTCGTGGCCAGTATGACCTGCAGATATTGACATGGCAAGCAATCTTAACCTGTTTACTAGCGTGTTGACATTAGCGTTGTAAGAAGTAAACTGTTTCTGTAGGTGTACACCACTACCTTTAACCAGACTAGGTTCTTCAATGCTCGTAGATGCAGTAGACTGCGATGACTTTGGATAAAACAAAGGGGAAATTACTGAGACATATTTCTTCCCTCTATTTGCATTAATCTGTCTTTCGGCGGAATAAGACTGAAGATGGGCATTAGTAAGCAGCAAAATGTCCTTGTATTTGGATAAATCATCTGATGTAAACAAAAGACGATTCGGTACTTTCATAAAAAGAAGTTCTAAAAGACCACGTGTCGCTTTAAATGATTTGTCTTGGATAAACACTCTAGACCTTGAAAAGGTGATCTTGGAGTTTCCAATCAACGTCCCTCCACTACCATCCGGGCGCACTCCGTAGGTGAAATCCAATTTGTCTTTATAAGTAGGATCGGCTACGCGACCTAGATACTTGTCCGGTAAACCCGTAGACTGTTCGGTTTGCGTGGACGTATCTATAGTTCTTTCCAACTCGCCTCCTTCTTCCTCTTCTTCTTCACCACCACCGCCACCACTACCACCACATCCAGGTGTTCCACGTTCGGGTATAGGACTACGTTCCTTTTTTACCTCCTTCTTGACAGGAAGTGGTACGAATGTCTTCAAACTTTCCATCACTGCCTTCTGCAACGGTTCGACAAATGGTTTCGCTCCAATTTCCATTGAGTCACGCATTTCATCCGCACTGCGACGTAACTCCTGAAACTTGCCACGAACCGCCTTGATCAATCTTTGTAATTCTTCCTTCACGGTAACTGCACGCGTCAGTTTAGAGTCTTGTACGTTGTCCTGCTTTTTATGGCGAACTAGCGTGCGTTGCGGCTTTTTAACGGTTCTAGCAAACAGCCTTTTCACCCTTCCCTTGCTCACCTTCCTCGCATTGCGATCCATGTTCGTCTGAGAGTTATCTGCAAACAGGAGTGGTGTTATAGATCCGTCAAATATGTATCCAACCCGCACCTGTAACGACCTCCGTTTAAATCAAAATCTTTACAAATCACAACGAAGTTGTAACGTCCTCCCTTCCAGCAGTCAGTGCAAAAATCCTTGAACTGAGTTAAAGACATGTCGTTATTAACGTGTTCATCATACACATGCTTCAAATTCAAGTCGTCCTGCTTGAAAAGAATTAACATGTTCGCATTATCTCGTAGTAAATGTTTTGGTATTCGAGTATATGACTGCACCAAGTAAAAGCAATCAACGTTCTTATGTCGTCCCATACTAAAATACGCCCTCATCCGGTTTTGACTATCACACGCCACATCGTCAAAAATCATAATTGAATTTTGCTTTGCCGTCTCTGGGCTAGGTACATCCTCACTGTTTTCGTACGTAAAATACCCGATTCCGGGGACTCCTTTCATGATATGTGATAGCAGTGTATACTTAGGTTGCTGCAATGATTTGCTAAACACATAAATGTTTTCAAATCGCAGCGTATTCGGATTTGTGAGCAGACTAAACATAACGTTCGTCTTCCCACAGTTCGAGGGTCCGCAAATGATGCAGCGTATAGTGTTGGGTAGCAAAGAACCATGTCTGTTCACGTGATTACTAGAAACACTCGAGAAAACGTTAGCTAACGAGTCAAAGTTGTTGTCAACAGTAAATGATTCAAGCTGTTTTTTAAACTTCATCCTCGACCACAGCACGAGAGGTACTACCACTCATGAGGTATAAATATCTCATTAAATACGAACTCAGTTTAGTATGATTCGTAGAGTCAGAGGAGCAGGACTGATCAACAGTACCATCAACACTCTCCCGTTCGAACTACATTTACCTGGATACAATTACTGTGGTCCTGGCACGAAATTGAAGGAGCGTTTAACACGTGGAGATAAACCCATAAACCCGTTAGACGAAGCTTGTAAAGAGCACGACATTGCATACAACCTCAACAAAGATTTACCTTCACGATTGGAAGCCGACCGCGTGTTAGCTAGCAAAGCCTGGAAACGATACAAATCGAAAGACGTTCCGTGGGGAGAAAAGATTGCTTCCTGGTTAGTGACTACCGGTATGAATATGAAGACGAAAATTGGAGGAAATATTGACAACAAGAAAAAAAGAAAGACAACCAGTCCCGGGTTAAAAACCAAAACAAGAAGGTTTAATCAACGGAGAAATGTACAGAAAGGAAAGCCTAAAACCATATTAATTCCATTCAACAGCATTGTCAAACAAGCCCGGTCGGCAATCCATGGTGCCGGACTCAGATCAAGTAAAGCTGTACAAGGAAAAACGGTTCAAAAAGCCGCGTTATATGCTTTGAAATCCGTACGAAGAATGATGAAGAATCGAAAAAGAAAAAACATTAAATGGCCTAACAGAAAAGAACGTGTTCTTCCCCTCCCAAAGACAGGTGGTGTTCTACCTCTGTTGCCAATATTTGCAGGACTTAGTGCGATTGGTAGTCTTGCAGGCGGTGCAGCCGGTATCGCCAAAACCGTCGCAGAAATTAAGGACGCCAGACGCCAACTGGTAGAGCTGCAGCGACACAACAAAACAATGGAAGCAATCGCTTTAAGACAAGGCAAGGGTTTGTACTTAAAACCATACAAAAAAGGACTAGGACTCTACATGACACCCTATGTGAAACAGGCAAAAAACTTATAAAGCTCCTGCCCAACAGGGCACTTAACAACGTGGAACTAGCAGAATTGGCAAAACAGTTAAACATCCCACACTTCAGAGGGGTTTTTATGCTAGACACACTACCCTCAAAACCCTGGAAAAACGAGGCAAGTATTGTTAACCTGGACAGCACAAGCGGACAAGGAACCCACTGGGTGTGTTTTAGAAAAGATAACTACACAGTTGACTACTTTGACAGTTACGGTGATTTACGTCCACCTGTTGAGATTCAACGCTATTTGAGTGGCACACAGATTTCATACAACAGAACCGGGTATCAAAGTGTGCACGACAACAGTGAAATCTGCGGTCACTTGTGCTTAGCATTTTTGACTATAAGTAGATAAAACCCAATAACTGTACAGCAACGTGTCAGTCATGTCACTGACACTCTCCTTGGACGGTACCAAGTCAGCGTTAACTGCAAACTACTTCCCCCCGATAGAACTAGATGAAAACAGTGAGTATCGCATAGGACTGCTAAGTTTTGAAACATACAATTCAATTCCCAACGTTGACAACACGAACAATAAATTCCATTTCGACAATGGAAAAATAATTGAAATTCCAGTTGGCGCTTACGAAATCAAAGATATTGCTGAGTACCTTCGTATGGAACTGCATAAGATATCAACGAAAGACAAACAATACTTTGCAGATATAAAAACGAATAACAACACAATGCAAACTTCTATTAAAGCAACGTTTGATATAGACTTTAGCAAACCGGACTCCATCGGAAAGTTGTTGGGTTTTAAAGAAGATACAATCATTAATGCTCAAAAAAGGATTACTACAACAGGCGTTGTGGATATTTTTAACATAAACGCTATTAGAGTAGAATGTAACATAGCCACCGGTTCCTACGTGAACGGCGAACCTGCGCATACCATCCATCAGTTTTATCCAAACGTGCCCGCCGGCTTCATACTACTAGAGGTTCCATCACCGGTCATCTATCTCCCTATCACTACGCACATCATAGACAGTATAACACTACGGATAGTTGATCAAACAGGCAAATTGGTGAACTTTCGTGGTGAGCGTATTTCGATTCGTCTACATCTAAAATCGGCCGGTTAAAAGAGCATATGATAAGTGATTTTTGTCATTTCACCGTATGAAACCATGGGGTACGTATATACAAACTATCGCAGCGTAGCAGGACCACGTATTAATCCGGTCTACTTATCAAACGGTATCAAGCATAAAATGATCAGTATACATCGATCGTCCGTACGATTGACATCAAAGAACAGACAGTTTCTTCGCTCCCTTGGTTTGACAGTATTAAAATAGTTGTAAATATGGATGCTCTGAATATTTTACAAAGTGTACCGTTTGACGATAGTGTGTCACACGTGGAATGGCATTCACACCTACCCTATGCATCGATGACATTAAACAACAACGATGAAATACGCATACCTATTCAACAACAAGACCTGTGCGTTATACCTTCAGTAAGTTACCTGTACGTCGAGGGGAAACTATTGAAATCGGATGGATCCTCCGTGCCTTCAAAAACAAAATTTGTAAACAACGCATTCGCTCACCTCTTCGATGAAATCCGATATGAAATTAATGGAAGCGTAATTGACCGCATACGAAACCCTGGAGTAACCACTACGCTAAAAGGCTACGCATCTTTCAATGAAAGCGATCTGAAAAACCTAAGCAATGCTGGCTGGGTGGCCACTGCTAGTGCGATCAAAAACACGTTGGATGAAGAAGTAACAGACGAAAATGGAAACTTCAACTTTTGCGTTCCACTAAGCAGCTTGTTTGGGTTTGCCGAGGACTACAAGAGGATCGTTGTTAACGCCCGTCATGAACTCGTACTTATACGTTCCGCCGGTGACAAGAATGCCGTCAAATGGACATCCTCGGGAGCGGCAGACACGACTCCTGAAGAAATCACGGTAAAGCTAGAAAAACTTAGCTGGAGAATACCGTACATAACGCTCAGCAATACACAACAAATCGCACTGTTGAAACACATGAAACGTGGAACGAGCATTCCGGTGGAATACCGATCGTGGGAACTCTACGAGTATCCCGTGCTACCGAGAACCAAGCAACATTCCTGGACTGTCAAAACGGCCTCACAAGTTGAAAAACCTCGATATGTAATTTTCGCATTACAAACAAATCGAAAAAACAATGTGAACTCAAATGCTGCACACTTTGATCATTGCTCCTTGAGCAATTTAAAACTACACTTAAATTCAATCAGCTATCCATACGATGATCTAAAGATAGATATAAAAAGCAATCATTACGCAGTGCTGTACGATATGTATACGAGATTTCAAGAGTCCTACTATAATACCACAGCGCAACCACTCTTAACCAAAAAACAGTTCAAAGATTATGCACCCATCGTGATAATTGACTGCTCTAAACAAAACGAATCAATCAAATCGGCATCTGTGGACATTCGCTTGGAATTTGAAACAAAAGATGATATCCCCGAACACACGGCCGCCTACTGTCTAATAATCCATGACAAGTCCTTTATTTACGATCCCACAACAAGCCTTGTCCGTAAGCTTGACTAACAGGTTACCCCCTCCCCTCATAACAACATTTTGCTTAAAGGCGAGTGAATCTCAGACAAAACCTCAGTTTGTGGTTTGAGACGCTTGTGGAAGCAGTTCATATTCCTGCACTCCGTTAATAATGGTGAGAAACGGTATCATTGACTTTTCTGCTTTCCTCAGCAAGGACCGACAGATCATAGTAAAAGAACTATCAGTTATAGACATTGAATCAAAATGCACCCAACACTGGATCTTTCAACCGCCGCAGGACCAGCAGGGGATAATGCAGTGTGAGTGGAACAACAAATCGTTTGATTACCGCAACAAATGGATGAGCACGCACTTCCACGGCCTCTACTACAGCAACGGATCTACGCCATATGAAAATCTTCCTTCTGCGCTTACGCAAACATGTCGTGACATACAAGTATTGTTTGCACCGACGACGGAAAAAGCAAAGGTGTTGGAGGAGATTTTCAACTACGAACGTGCGGTAATCAGTCTGGAACTATTGGGTTGTCCACCACTGCCACGAGATCCACTCTTTGACCTCAACGACACCGCATACGAAGGGGATGAAGAGAAGAAGAAGAAGAATCACCTTTCCGGCAGATCATGTTTGTTTCATGATACGTACGCTTCAGGATTCTACTGCACTCAAAGCGCTGTTCAAACGCTGGCTGAATGGTGTCAATCAAACCCGGACAATATAGATCTGATGAAATCCGAAATTAGAGCTAAAACCTACATAAACTGGAAATTGTCAACGCCAACTGCAAAACAGTTGAGCGATCAGGGTTTCATTTATATGTGTAGTACCAAGGACAACACCAAGTGCATTTACTGCGGTATCGTTCTAATGAAATGGGAAGAAAACGACCATCCGGCCGATGATCATGAACACAATTCACCCTTCTGCAGATTCGTTCGCTATCAGGCCCAGCTGAAGGAAGCGGAACTAAAGAAGATCAAAACGTGTGAGAACGAGGATGGACGTCAGAAGCAAGCAAAGAGTGGTGAAGACGTTTGCGGATGCTACGAGTTTCCAAAGATCAGTGAAAACGAACTATGTAACCTGTGCTATTCCTAATAGTGCCAGCTTAAAATCCTGTGTTTAACTGTAATTCATTAGTGTCAATAAAAAAAAAGAATTTGAACTTACTTTAACAGTTTTCTTTCTTTACAACCTTATGCTAAAACCTTTCACACACACACACACACACACACACACACACACACACACACACCTCATTCTCGACAAATAAAGCTAAGCACACTCTGCGGAGATCATCAGTGCAATGGATAGATCAGTGAAAGGAGCCACTGCGGATGATTCGACGATCAAAAGCGGTATTATCAACGAACTACACAAACAGGCAAGAAAAAACTTTGTTCGTCGTAAGGTGTACTCGAAATCGATCCATGATTTATGGCAAGCGGACCTCGTAGTCATGAAGTCATATGCAAGGATTAATAGTGGTAAGCGATACATTTTAACGGTAATCGATGTACTATCAAAATATGCATGGGCAGTGCCTGTGCAGACCAAGTCGGGGAAGGACGTCACAGATGCAATGAAACAAATATTTAAACAAAGTCACCCTCGAAAACCGCGAAACCTCCACACTGATAACGGAACGGAATTCTACAACGATGAGTTTCAACAGCTAATGAAAAGCAAAAAGATAAATCATTACAGCACGTATACACATTTAAAAGCATCAGTTGTTGAAAGATTCAATCGCACTTTGAAAAATTGGCTTTGGAAAGCGTTTGGAGTGCAAGGAAACTACAAATGGTTAGATTTACTTCCCCAGTTGTTACTGAAATACAATTCACGTGTGCATCGTACGATCGGCATGAGACCGATCGAAGTTAAGAAGAAACATGAAAAGGAACTGCTAGAAAAGGTTAACGTTGCAAAAACCGTTGATGATAAACCAAAATTTAAGTTAAACGATGTTGTTAGAGTATCCAAGTATAAAACTATATTTGACAAGGGATACACACCATCTTGGAGTACGGAACTGTTTATTGTAAAGAGAATACGTAAAACATTGCCACCTGTGTATTATTTACGCGATACTAACGGAGAAGACATTAAAGGAGGGTTTTACTCGCACGAGATGCAGAAAACCAAATTCCCTGACACTTATTTGGTAGAAAAGGTGTTGAAACGTAAAGCCGGTCGAATATACGTGAAATGGTTGGGTTTTGACAATCGTCACAACAGCTGGTTATAAAACAAATGTGCATATCAACTCTTGCGACAGTAATGTTTCGACACGTGAAGGATAAGTTTGGAAACTCGCTGCTGCTCCAGCGCACGCCTTTAACGGCAGCAAGTGAAGTTGCAGAACATTTAAATATTGGAAATAAGCGATTGCGTTTTGTAGCCGATCCCGAAGAAGAACACGATTCAGTCAATCGTCGATATTTGGAAACCTTATACGTCAAAAAGGAAACATATAACGAGCTTTCGGATCGCGTAGGGAGTTTAGAACAAGCCAAAATTCTATACGTTGACAATGAAAGATACAATGAGATAGTCACTCGTGTAACTAACCTTGAGAAAGCAATAAAAAAATGTTTGCAACTTAACGAAGATGAAACTTTCTGGGATGCCGATAACAAGAAAATAACTAACGTTAAAGCAGGAGACTCGTTCGGTGATGCCACCACATTTGAACAAACTCTTACTTACGATGCTAAACTCAAGGGATTCAGAGCCGGTGATAAAACTTTAACTCCCATTACCTCTGCCCCAAGATAATGGCGGTAGTGTAGAAAAAAAAAATGGGAGTAGATGAGAGGGGGTATTCCCCCCCATCTCAGATTATACACTTATACCTTACAAATTAGGTGAACTTTCCCTCTCTCCTACCACCTTCCTCATTCCCCTACTCTAACGGGGAAGGGTTGGAGGGGTCTGGGTGGCATATAAGGAGCTGGGAACCAGCGATCTCAGTCCGAGAGTGAGTCTATTTTGAGCAACACTACAGTAAATCACACACCATGGACCTCAGCAAGCTGGAGAACATGGTCGCCAAGCGGAAGCTGCCGCCTCTTACCTCTGAAAACTCAACAAAGAAGAAACGTCGTCGGGTTACACCGACTCCGCTATCCACCATCGCTGCTACCTCTGCTTCATTTGCCAATGCTGCTGCTGCAACCGCCGATGCTACCACCGCCGCCACAGCTGCGAATACTCTATTAGCGCTCTCACAACAACCGCGCATCACAAGCAGCGCTGCCACCGCTTCACAGAATTCATCATACGTTTCCACGAGTCCACTATCATCACCGAGCGTGTTGGTAAACTATTATTACCAACAAAGTAAGGAACTGGGAGGCAACTCGTACGCTGTTCCTCATCAACTTGAAACACCATCTTACAACACCAGTATCGGTTTCTTCGAGTCGACACTGATAGTGAAACAACGATTCCCCTTATCTGACACCCTATATATCTTGATTGGGCTGGACAGTGAAGGTGAATATTTTGATCCTACAATGTACATGGTTGACAAGAAATTGTGGATGCAAATTCAAATCACCCCGGAATGTTTGAACACAATCATGTACTTTAGAAAAAGGCTTGACGAATACTTTACGACACCACGTCTCTTGAAAGATTTCTCCCCGCTCTACACGGAAAACATGAAGATTCTACCATCAAACAATCACGAGTCGACACTTTGTATCCAACGCTATAGAAACCATCTCGCACAAACATTGGACTGGGAGGACCCCGAGTTGGATGCCCTATTCAACTCCATTGAGGAGAAACCAACACCGGAAATTACAATGTCTCGAGAGGAGTGGAAGAAGTTAGTTCTGTACTCTGAGAGCATTATTGAATATTTTAATTTATGCTCTGCCTGCAAACCAGCTGCCAACCGTCTGATGACGCAGTATGTAAAAGACTTTAAGAACATGTTTCGGCACATGGCAATCACCGCAAATACGGATAATCATGGCGAGCTGGTACGCATCAAGCAAGAGATGAAGAAACAAATTTCGCTACAAGTACGTGATTATCACTACTCCAGGCTGGTAATCGAAGTCAGCGACTACAACCGAGGCTTCATCTCACCGTTTGGCGTGTGGTTGGATGCTGAACTGCGTGCCCTTTGCAATGAGCGTGTGACAACAAGTGTTTTGGATGAACTTTCAAAAGAATTTATTTGGTTAGTGCAAATTGATTGATTGGCTACCTTTGTTTGTACAGAAAGTTTCTATATGTAAAATAAATGATTAACTTGTGAAATCCATTACTGTTTTCTTATTTAGTACACCTTTTCAGTCATGTTTAACCATCATGGTTAGAAACAGATATTTCTAGTACGGTAAATGTACTGTTGCATCATTGTATGTTAAAAAAGTTGTGTAAAAGTTATCACTGCATTGCTGAGATGCACTCACAAGGGTTTTCTTATTCAGTAACCTTATAGCCCTGTTTGCACAGAGTGGAATGGTAAGGAATAGACAGTAATAATAATAACACAGCAGCAATACTGTTACAACAACAATGTTTATTGAGTAACCATCTCAAATGCTATATTTCCTTTACAGTTGAATACATGTACATGGGGGTTGTACAAATATGATATATATATATATATATATGCGTGAACGCAGTCACTTTTACATAGCAAAGTATGCTATACAATGTTAAATTTTCCATCCCAAGGGAAACACGTGGAAAACTATCCCGGCGGAGGCAGAAGTAAGGATCCAACCGGCGGAAGGTCGGCGGAGGGATAGTGGAGGGTAGGCGGAGGGTCGGTAAAGTAGACCATTTGCGCAGAAGTCACCAAATCCTCCTACTTGTCTTACAAGAAATATACATAACACTTGACAGTACAGTGATGATGATGATGATGATGATGTTGATAGGTTACAGGTAATACAGCGACGATGATGATGACGGGTTGCAGATACATTTACGCTTGCAACAAATACGAATGAACAAAGGGATAGTGTACATAATTACTTTCACACCTCGGTTTTACGGCTGGTCTTTAGCAGGTAGTGTCCGTGGGCTAAAGTGTGAATGCCATCCTCTAAAATGTGACGCTTGTCATCAAAGGATGTTAAAGCTAGTTTTTTTACTCGTTCTGTGAACACAATATGATTCCTCGATCTTATTACGTTAAAGTTGGCATGAAACTTTTCATTTTTAAACAATACACTTTTATAATTGTCAAACAGAAAATCTTTCTTTAGAGCTGATTTTTTCACTCCTTTAGCTTTCATATGCACATCTTCATCCTCTCGCTGTGCCTTACTGTTGAAACGGAAGGCGTACATCTTAGACTTTAAGCCGACATGCTCCTGAATCTGTCGTCCGCTGGTCTCATCTTTAAATACCCCAATGCGTTTGGTGTTTTCTGGCAGATGAGCTTTGCTTAACGGATGATTTTTAGGATATGAAGAAAAATCAAAGTGTTTTGCAAGTTTGGCTAGCGTTTCATTGAGATTGGAGGTGGTTATGAGGTAGATTAGACTGTCGGTATCTGAATAAATCAAAACAATGTTGTCGAAATTTTTCAACATTGTGTCATAATGAAAGCCAAACATGTAGTGTTTACTAAGATCAAGAATACTCTGACCGACGTACAGTGGACGGTTCAGTTCAATGCGATGTTTACCAAGGTGTACAGCGACTAGATTATCATTGATGATTGTCCTATCGAGGAAGTTAACCTTCGAGGTTTCTTTCAGAAAATCGTTTTCCGTAGTCACAAGTTTAATGTTAATACGATTCTTCTGGTTTTCACATGATTTCCCATAAATGCTGTTTGTCATTAGTTTGAAGAAATTCTTTTCAAAGTCGTTTTTGGACTTTTGACGAAGCGCTGTATTTAGTTCGACGTATGGTTTTAACCATTCCGATTGATCAAATTGTAAAGCTCGCCGCACTTTGGTTATTTTTAATCCCAACTGTTTTGCCTGTGCAAACACTCTATGGTGAGCTATGTACGCGGTCTTATTGTGCAGCGTTGCTAATAACTTCTTTGTTACACCGTTGGGAGGGACTTCATTTCTTGGAAGTAGGGGTAGGTCGTTGTGTTGATCGTGTAATTCCTCTCCATACTCCACGTCAGCCTCAATCAAGTAACCGATGGATGAATCTTCAGGGATGTTGAAAATGTCAATATCGTTTACGTTCTCAACCCACTTAAAGTTACCTATTGGTAGTCTCTCTAACATTACCCTCCCGTACAAATTGGTAGCATCCAAGTAGAGTATGTGTGACGTTGGGTTTTCAGGATCGTAATCTGCTGGATTTTCTAATGCCGGGTTGTTGGCTGCAGCGAAACGAAGGTTTGACACGCAAAATCCACCTCTAACTGCACTTTCAATGTATAAATACATATCATAATCAGTGATGAGGTCTAAACGAACATCTGTCTTTTTCATCATTGCATTCCAAGATAATCCAGGAGTTGTGTAAGAATGAAACGGATCCAGGCGATAGTTCTTAAAGCATATTTCACGGAATGCCTCCATTACATCGCATAAAAGTGTCACATCGAGTTTAAGATACATGTCATGATACTCCCCCAGATTGTTTATGTTGAATTCTTTCCAAACCTTTTGGGCATGTTCGTAATCTTCATCACGTATGTCAGTATCTGTCAGTCTATTGTAGAAACATTCAGGAGGGGGAAGACATGTTTCACTGAATCTTTCTAAGCTATCAATATAATCATACGGATAAGAAGCCTTTTTTAAGCAAAGACCAATTTTGCTGGGATCGTTGACCATTTTAATTGTCTCTTTTAATTGTTCACTTGGCATCGTTTTGACAAGACCATCCAAGGAGCAACTAGTGAACTTTAACGAATCAATGAATCGTAACTCGATATTGTTGACAAACACGGAAAAGGATATGAACTTTTCAGAACTGCTAGGAATTATTGATACACGACTCTTAAACAAACCTAGTACTTGTATAAGAAATTGACTATCATAACCAGCCAAGTTATGAAATACAATCGGTACAAACGTTGGCACTTTAAGATTAATATTGCATTTCTGACAGTATGCACCTCTATACACACCTGTTAGATGATCGTGATCATGAACTTTGATCACCGTATCTGAGAACTGTGTTTCACAAAAAGCACATGCTATGCTTGATTCATAGTCTTCCTGTTGTTCAACGGATAATGCAATCATTGGAATGTTTGTCTTATACAAACATCCAATGTTTTGGGCGATCTGTCTTAGTCTTGTCATTAATTTATACGCTGCGTTTTCCTCACGACAAAGTTGTATTTTTGTAGGAATATCCCACTGTGTTAGTAACGTTTCTGGAAGCTCGGATTTAACTAATAATGCAAAACTGTTCATTTCATGAAGTTGAACCTTTGTCGTACTTGATCTAGGAATCAATGTACTGTTTTCACGAACCCTTTTTGTTCCTGACTTTTGAATTAGTGGATTGTTTTCACATTGACTTATTGGGGCTAACGTCGACTCAATGTCGGCATATATAACGATGGGAATCTTATAGTGATGACTAATATTTTTGAATGTCATCACCGAGTTTTCTTTTGTGGGGAGTACAATTTCAGCTGGCTTGAATGTATTGCAATATATTTGATGGCTTTCTAACCATTTGTCTGCGGTAATGTTTCGACAACGATTGTTCCTTGAAAACGTAAAACATCGTTTACAAATTGTAATACGATGCCTGTCCTTAGTTAGCTGTTTCCTTATACATTTCTCAAAGTTTCTAATGTACACAAAGTGTTTGTTTTCCGGTTGTTCCCCATCCGAAATTAACAATAAATCGAAATGATCATATTTCTCTTTGTTGACGATCTTCAAGGGTGAAATTTTATGTTGAGCATCCAATGCAAAAACGTTCACACTAGTGTTATTGTTTTGACGTTCAAATTTTTGAATTTCATTAAGCGTCACTGGAAAAAATAAGTTGTTAAAGTTATACGTATGAATGACATCAGACAAATCTTCTTGCGCTATTTCTGTTTTGTTTCCTGTGTAAAGCTTTGATAATATAGCATATTTAAAACAGTACGAGTCATTGTTTTTCACGTTGACACAAGAGTTTGTTCGTGCTATGTCCTTTGGTAGTTTCACATACCTTTGCGCACCGGTCCTGTAGAAATTACACTTGCTTAATCGCAACTGGAGACCTCGAATCGAGTGAAATGTCCATCCACTGCCACGGCCTTCGTGTTCCTGAAGCTCGGTCTGAAGTTTGGCGATGTCTTCAAACAGAAAACTCCTGACATCCTCTAGTGATGTCGTGCTGTACACCGTAACGGATGAAGTTTTGAAGTTCCTTGGCACCTCTGTTGTTTCTCCAGTGGGACTGAGATAATCGGCTTCAAGCCACAGGGTGTACTTGACGCCTTGGGCAGAGCCGAGTTCGTTCTGTAGAGTCTTCTCGATGAGCGGAACGGCGTTGAGAAGGAAACGGTTGACGTCTATATCACAGTTGTTCAAACATGTAATTTGGTAGGTTTTGGCATAACCTTTAAGGGCGGACTCGACAAGCTGCATGTTCTCTTCTTCCTGCTGCTGCTGCTGTGGCTGTTGATTCTGCTGCTGCTGCTGTATAAATATATTGTTGTCGTCCTCTTCGTTTAAATTCTCCATTAAAGATGAGGATGTTGATGAATCGCTGAGGTAAAGATCGTCTTCAATAATGCAGTTTCCGGGCTTTGGTTCGGCTGTTGTTGACATGAGGCGTTGGCGTTTCTCTCCAACTCCAGGGTGGGAAGTACTTCTTCTTTTTACTGGAACAGGGCGATGGGAAGAACGAATGCAGGAGTTTTTGAAATGCTCTTGCAGTTGCATTCGTGTTCTGAAGTAAGCGGCGTTGCACAGAAGACAAGGCAGCCATGGTTCTGCGCTGCATCGATGGTTGTCTATTGTAAGCGATAATGGAAACTGTAGTCTGCAAGCCAAGCAGGTGTAGCGCTGGACCGCAGTTGATGTAAACCGCAATCGTCCAATTTGTGATGGTGGCGATAGGACTTCTAATTCTTCTTCTTCTCCTCTCGTGGTTCCCAGTGATGGTAATGGCAGCGAGACAGTTATACCGTCCACGATTGCACGGTATAACACCATTTCGTGTTGGTTGGCTGTAAAAGAAAGAAAAGAAAACTGTAAATAGTATTTAGATCGAACAAAAGGCAAATATTTATTGATCGCCTGTTTAAGTCTATTTGCGATTTTTTCGTAATGACGGCAAGAGTCACAGTAAAATTATTCTCTTGTAGAATTTTTGTTTGAGTTGTAGGCTTGTGATAATCAAACTTCTGACAATGGGTTTAAGTATTGTGCAAGTTTTGGGTTATGTTAAACTAAAATGAAAATCTTGGATCAGTAATGATACGTTGAGACCAAGGCATTTGTATTTAAAGAGTAAATTTCTGTGTTTCTAGTTGTTAGGTACACACACACACACACACACACACACACACACACACACACACACAAGTTAATGATTTGATGATTGAAGCGTGCAAGTTAGTTTAATGGTTCCATCGTGCAGGTGTATTGTTATGTAACACGATCATATGTGTTTACCTGACTAGTAAGCTAGGAGCTGATGTAGTTGACGTCAGTGTCGGAGGTGTAAAACTATCGTGGAGGATGAAGATGCGAGTTGGATGGCTGGCAGGAAAATCATTGCTACGAAGGCACGGAGGCTGCGACGATCTACCAGCCGACAGAAAGTAGCCTGCCAGCCTGCAGGAAGATGAACGATGAGAAGCTTGCTGAGTGGCGGCAGTGGATGAGTTGAAGGTGGAAGGCGAGTCACAGAGCGAAGGTGGTGGTGGTGGTGAGGCGTCGGCTGGCAGCTCGTCAGTAGCGTGTGGAGGTTCGGATCGGTGGCTGCGACTGAAGTTTCAGAGCCGCTGCTGGCGTATAAGAGCCCGAGCGTGGCCTCGCCAAGTGGACATCCTTGATGAACACACATCCTGGTGAACGGCTTTGCCGAGCGGTCGATCTTGACAACTACATTTCCTGGTTTACGGTTGACCTTGTCATCAAGGTCGCATCGGGGTTGAACAGTTGCGCTCAAGGTCAAGGTTATCCTCAAGGTCGGGGTCATTCTCAAGGTTGTGCTCAGGGTCACATTCAAGGTTATCTCCAAGGTCGTATTCTCAGTCAAGGTCGGCGTCACGGTCGATTACAAGGTCGTGGTGACGTGAAGGTGACATCCGGGAAGGGCGGTGTCAATAAGGAAATCGGTAAGGTCGTAGCTGTGGCTTAAATAGCAGTGTGGTTGCTGTCAAGACTTATTCGTTCTCCGTCTGCCAGTACAGCTCCTACGTACAGAGTAAGTACCTTCTCGTCGTGCGTTAACTTTTTTATGCTGATACGTAACTCTCGTTATGTTTAGTTATGTCTTTAAACTTGCTTCTTGCTAAAATCTATACTATCACAATTTTGAGTGGTCGAGGATCGTCATTTTGTTACTACTACTACTACTACCTATTTGATTCTAAACTAGGTTTAACGTTACTGAATTTTGTTTTACAATGTTGGGAAAGTTATAAGTAAAGTTTTTTTTTGATAGGAGACGTCTTGACGTTTGACAAAACATTTGGGTAATATATATATATATATATATATACAATGATTAGCTGTACTGAGCCTGGGAATTATTGTTTTCCCTGAGGAATATTTACATCCTGTTAGCAAGTAGGAAATGTTTTTTGCGTTAAGTATATCTACATGCAAAACCTTATAAATGTGCTTCGTGACTTTTATTTATGTATGCTTGTTTCCTTGCATAAATGATTTTTTTTTTCAACACTTATCGTGCTGACACTAAATTGTGATTTGACTTGTTTGTAACTCACTTTTATTAACTTAGTTGTCTGTTGCAACGTTAGTAGCGTTTCAACTAAATGTTCTGGAATTTGGTATCAACATATAGTTTCTTTATTTTCCTTGCGTAAATTGTTTGTAACACTTAGAATGTAAGCATTGCATTGTCATCAGGCTTGATTGTAACATTGTTGTTTCACTTATTTACTTGTATGTGTCACAACGTTAGTAGTGTTTGAATAATTGGTTCAATCGAATATTCTGGGATTTGGTACCAACATATAGTTCCTTTGTAACACTTGGTTACGTTCAATATATATATGATTGTAATTTTGTAACAGATTGGCGTTAAGCGCAGGAAGGGAATTAAATTGGAATGATTGAAAGATTCGTTTTTTTTTTTTTAGTTTTATTGAAAGAACAGTTCTAGCGCTTCCCTTTCCAACACGTCAAGTATGTCCTCGTTATTTTGCCAGGGTAACGGGTCAGGGGGTGGTAGTGGTTGGGGTTCAGGGCTTGGGGCGGGGGATAAGGCTGGAGAGTTTGCGGGTGGGACATACACCACGTCGTCGTCTTCATCGTCATCCAATATTTCTATGACGACGGCGGGTGGTGGAGGTTCGAGAGGGATTGGAAGGGGTAAAATTGCGGGTATAGGTGTAGGTATTACCCTGGCTATAGGACGGATGTAGGGCTCCAACAGTCGTCGAAGACGGCTTCTTGGACGTGGTCGGAGAGGTTTGTTAGGCAGGGCGGGGTCGGCGCTCGCACAATTGCGTACCTCCTGCATTTGCAGAATGTCGTCTTTGTCGGAGGCGATTTCTGAAACATTAAACAAAGATTATTTAGCTATTTTGTAACATATTGTATTAGTCAGGGGTTTACAGTAATAAGGTTAGTAATTTGTTGTGTGTTTTTTCTGTTTTAGACTATGATTTCACCGTACGAACCCCTTAGTTTATCGATGTTGTCTAGCAAATGTATTTTGAACAATGTTCATAGTAGACGTGATCTTGAATTACTAAAATATTGTTTACCCCCAGCTGTTTTGCAAAACTTGATTGATATACATATGAAAAACTGTATGACTCTCATGTTTGTTTTTTACACTCAGGATAAATTCAAGATTTGCTACAACTGTTTTCGGCTTGGACAGAACGAATATCATACATATCAAATGAACGTTGATTTTGTTCATTGTCAGTTAGACAGCGAAGTTTTTCGGAATCGTCACGCTTGTTTCATATGTCAGGGAACGTGTCTTGAACACGTAGAGGGTCCCAAGTGTGAATGTTAAGGGACACACACACACACACAATGTACGTATTACACAAATAAGTACACAAATGTACGTATTACTGTATTTCTTGTACTAACTTACTTCTTTGTTTCATTGATACATCATTATTGGGTGGGCAACGGGATATTGTACGGTAAATACATTAATACTATGTTTTGCTATTAAACAGTTTTATCCACTTTTTACATGTTCTGATATACAAAGGTTAACTGTATGCATAATAACCGTATGTCTCCTCATAACACAGCTATGGTTGTATTTTCGCATCCAATACATTTCGTTATATACAAGTTGAAAGGAGCTCTGTCTGAGGGAATGAGAATTAATATGGTTGCATAATGTTTCTTGCCTTGTGTATAACAATGCTAAATTCCTACATGACAAAGCTCTGAATTACAATTACTTTATATTGTTATGTGTTCTGCGACTATTACATTTTTCTGTTATATACTGATTACACTAGAGAGGCCTGAGCGAGGGAATGAGGATTTACGTTGTAGTATATTGTTTCTTACCTTTTAAGGAAGAGTCTCTAAATATTCCCTGAAGCTGGGCGATCAGGTCTGGAATCTCTTCCGGGGATCGAGGAAGCAGGCTGATGTTAACTTGCAGTGGCGAATTCATTGCAGGAACGACTTAACTTTTTGTGATACAGGCAAGTTTATATAAAATGCATTTAGGATGTCATGGTTGCACCGAGGTGAGCTGCAATGTCCTGTACACGCCCTGTTCACCTTGTGTTATTTTACCACGGTGCATTTATTTTGTTTTGCGGAAATGTTTTTCTTGTTTCTATACATGTAAGGTTAATGTTTCATGTGTTGTTTCAGTAAGAAAGATGGCTTCCCTCCAGGAAATGTTTAATAACAAATCAACAGCCGATTTCCTCCCACGAGTCAAACTAACGGATCTGGAGGTTGGCACGGCGTATCGTGTGCTGAGGTTCAAGCGTGTGATGTCAAAAAATAAATTGTTTGGAGCACGTGTGGAAGGAGCCGAGAACATTTCCGTCGTGGCGGAGATAGATTTCCAGAAGGACGTGGAGGGGAGGGGGCGCATAGCCCAGGTGTTCCTGCCACGAAGGTAGTTGCCGGCTTTGTCGGAAGAGGCGGTTGAAAAATACAACAATAGCCCAAATGCAAGTCTTATGTTCGAGGGGGTGGGGGTAAACAGGGAATATATTTGTAAACTTGTAGAGGAATAATAAAGTGTTTTTGTCTCATTTCTGTGTTGTTTTTGAGTTACACCTTTTCATTTATTATTATTTAGTAGTGCAGGTTGGAAACCCTTGTATGTTTTTGTTACACAAGAATGACTGTGGCAGTCTGTCGATTACATACACGTCTTGGCAACAACTTGCAATTAGGTCGGTACGTGTTTGACAGCGAGCGGCAATGACTTTCACCTTGGCTGCCGAAACTGGTTCCACTGGGCTGGTGCACTGGCTGCGCGCGAGGCCGCACGGTGCGGTAATAGCTCCGCGCTTGACCTATCCCAACTCCTGACTACACCACGACGGAGCTTGCGGATTCTCCGTAGCTTGTGAGATCCGCATTTACCTGCTATGTCTGGTTTGTATGCCTACTGATCCAAACTTCTCCGAGGCACCTGGCCGGCGACGCCCGATCCGCCTATACACGGCTGCCAGTGCGCGAGTGCGCTAGGCTGAATCTCGTCGGGTGTAGCTCATTTGCATAATTGGTGTGGCCAATCTTATCTACTGGCCACAACCAAAATTTAGTGATTTCAACATTTTAGGGTAAAAAATGCAAAAAACTGATTTTTGGATAATTTTAAACTCCCATAAAACCCCCTTCCCATGGTCCGGTCATACTGGTTTTCGAACTTAAAGTCATAAATGTTACTCTCCATATTTGTGCCAAATTTCATCAAAATCAGGGGTTTCTTTCAAAAGTTATCGAGGCAACGGACACATATATATAAATTTGAACGAATGATGTTTTGGGCATCTGGGGGCCTCAAAACGAAAAATTAACATGGTCTCGGGCTTAAATCTTACAATGCCACCAACAGTATAAATATAAGCTTCTTCCCTATAGGGGAAAAAAGTAAATAAAGGTAACGTTCTCATATAATGTGAATGAGTTAATAGTTTATCCGCTAGATTGCAGCAGCCATTTATTTTGTGTTTACTTTTGACAGCTGTGTTCTTTTGTCAGTTTATGATATTAAATGACGGGGGTGTCATAGCAAACCTGCGTACTCAGCGAATTTCCAATGTACAATGTTCCTGCATAGGCAACTTACCGTGTTATTTTTGATGAAGAATTTGCACCTCTAATTTAATATAATCAAGAAGGATTTATCCTATATCTAAAATTAACCAAAAGAAAAGTAGATATTTTCCTACAGAGTCTCCAGGGCTATTTACTTAATACTTTGTGATGAAATTTCGGTTAGAACTTACGTTAACAGCAGAAATTTTCATCTACCATTTATGAGTTTGGTCATCCCATTACGCGAATATTTGAGCGTACTCCTAGTACTATTTGATGAATCTAATAATAGCTAAAACTCCACAGAACTCCAAAATAATCCAAAACAAGTTTTTGAAGATGAAAACCGAATCACAAAAGCAACATGACATCAAAGACTTTTTAAATAAATAACAGATGTGTCAGACCAGTTTTCGTTCGTCAGACCAGTTTACTGAGTTCAAAACTTAACTAAAAATGATAAAGTACATACGTACAAACTGTAATATACAATTCATTTTTCTGTCGTTTAGTAATTTTATACATGCAGTAGTTTAAATTCAAACAAAGGAATGTTCCGAAATTTGTACTCTTGAGTTTTTATTCATAATAATAATAATATTTATTTACCAAAAAGCAATTACAAATTGTGTAGGCTTTTACAAAAAAAATCTTAAGTCTTAAACTTACTGTTGATGACATTAATCAATTTTCTTTATGTCATAACCTTGTCATGACAAATATGTGTTTCATTAATGTGAGACAATTTGGGTCTTTTTTCAACTGTGCAAAAAGCATTGAAAAAGCACCTTGAATAGGGTAATTGTCATACCAATCGAAAGATAACATTCTGAACTTTCATTTTATTATATAAATTAACCTTATTGCAGCAATAGATCAATGTAATCAAAAGTTACATTCAAATTAAAATTTTGCACAAAGTCAATCCCGCCATGTACGTGTTGAGAAATCTCTAAACACGGTAAGTTACCAAAAATCATAGTAAGGTCAATTTTGTTTCTAGTCAGAAACGAGTGGTACCACTGGAATTAGGGAGAAATTCCTGTTCTGGTGGTATTCAGTATAATGTCGAGTTATATTTATGCATACTTGTGGAAAAGTTATGAAATCATCATGTTACGTCTTCAACAACTGGCAACTTCATCTCTCCGAGACGATATGCAAAACACATATTATACGTAGTGTAAATTCATATTAGATGTATGTTCTTATATCAATTTGAAGAGGAAAGAACACTGAATATTTTCCATAAGATTGACAGCCTGTCTCACCAATTGGAAAAACTTGCATGATGTAAGAGCCTGTTATTGTTTGGCTCTAACAGCTGCTCGATGGGTTTGTTTATTCATTGTAAGTGAATTCATAATCCATGTTTTTAGCTGTAAATCCATGGTGTTTCTGTGAAATATGTGCAGTGAAGAGTAATGTGTCTGAATATATGCGTAAAAATTACGCATATATTCAGTGATAAATTGTGCAGTGTGAATCACAGGTCTATGCCTTTAACTGCTGCCTCACAAATACAACTTGTCTTAAAAACGTGATAACAATATATTTTCTTGTAGGGAAACAACTACTGAATCATATTACATAGCTCATTTGAAAGCATTAGGTGTTATACAAATATAATCTCACAAAGCAAAATAGCAAAGATTTTGTTTTGAGCAAAATAATTTTGCAATTTCATATAATGTTTTGAAAAACAACTTTTAGACTATTCATTCTTAAATTATTGTCTTTAAAACTTTATAGCCTTCAAATAAAATAAGGTTTTATTATAATATTTATATATTGTTTGAGGTTTTCTTTTGGCATATAAAACTGGGCACGTACAAATAGCCGTTTTGCAATTTTCCCAAATTGTTCAATGTAATTCATAAATAATAAATTTGTTTTCTATGACATATATATTTCTATTTAGAGAATTAGATAAGCAAAATTTGGTACATTTATCATTTATACCTAAAAAATTGGGTGTGCTTACAGTAAGGTTTTACTTTTGAGATTTATAAAGAGAATTAAAATTTGTTTCGATTTTATTATTTTAGCGAATTTCCCCTATAGGGAAGAAGCTATTACCGTAGGTCTCATGGTAAGAGTTAAGCCCGAGACCATAATAACTTTTTATTTTGAGGTCCCCAGATGCCAAAAACACCATTCGTTCAAATTTATATATATATATATATATATATGTGTCCATAAGCACAATAACTCTCATAAAAAAGGTCCGATCTTAATGAAATTTGGTACAAATGTGTAAAGTACCATTTATTTGAACAAGTTCGAGGACCAGACAAATCACACCATCCGAAGGGGGTTTTGTACCCAAAAATGTGTTTTTTGGGTTTCCACATGTAATTTTTATTTAAATCAAATTTTAATTTTTACCCTTTAATTCAGCATAAAAAAACAAACAATTTGGTATTTTGATCATTGCTCTACGTCAACTGGTTACTCAGATATTGAAAGTGCTAAACGCAGTACGTTGTCCAATGTTATTCTTATGGAGAAAAAGAAAAATTGTATATCTCGCTTATTTATGAACATAAACTGGCGAAATTTGGTATATGGCTTCATCTGGTTGTGGTTTGTTGTTGTTTGCACAACAAAAATTTTCGCCTATGGTTCCCGTAGCAGCAAACCTAGGTACTATAACCTAGGAATAACCTAGGTCCCCATGTTATTCTTATGGAAAATAATTTAAATGTTATATATCGCTTATCTATGAATGTATATGGATGAAACTTGGTATGTGACTTCACTAAGATAAGTTCTATTGATGTTTGCATCAAAACCCATTACTTGTGTTCCTAGTTGCAGCCTACTCATCCCCAGTTATTCTTATGGAGAATAATTCATATTTTAAACATCGCTTGTTTGTGAATATATTTCTTATGAATCCTGTTAAGTGTTTTAATGTGTTATGTTATTAATTCATTGGAAATCTGCTGAGTATGCAGCTTTGCTCCAACGGGGGTATTTTATTGACACTTACCTTTCTAAATGTCACTTATTTTACCATTTTCAAATACTCCTGTCTTTTGTGAACTAAACAAATATGCACATTGACATGTTTACTGCAAAATTGGAATGAATACAATTTTTATTTAATAGCATGCAAAATGGCCAAAATGGTCCTGCCACTACAGAAAACACTGCAAAAAATTTGGATACCAGGCGGAGGGTTAAGCTGTTATAATCAATAAGATATAGAATTCCAACCGACCAGAGTATATTTCTTAATAATCATGAGTACATCGCAACAGGGCCGTACTCAGCTTTCACGGGCCCCTGTTGGTGACCTTTTTTAGACACTGGCCCGGGCCCCAGGGCAGTTGTCCCCCCGAGTACAGCCCTGCATGGCAAAGTTATTATCTGGTTGAATTTTATCATGGCACATACACATACAATAACTACGAGGCATTGGTTTACCTTCAGAGGGGGAGTGACTCATGGTGGTGGAGGCCCCACAACTGGATGGCAACTGCCCGAGCACTGGCAGGGCTTCTGGTCGCCACTCCACCCTCGTCTTTATTCAATTAGCCTATACTATACTGTCAAGAACAAATTCTACTTGCATCGACAAGGTGCTGAAACTTTTTGTAAACATAAATATATTTTTTTTACTTGTCATGTGTTGTATAAAAAAATTTGTCATATTAGGGTGATTTAATGATCTATCAATGTCCTAACTTCACACTCATGTTTGATTGCAACATTCTAGTTAAAATGTAATCACATTATAGACTGCATCACTTAAGACACATTCAAACATACCATTTTATATCACTTATACAATTAGCTAGATTAAACCCTTTTCACATATAGTTTGGTAAAATTATTGGGGAGTAGCATAATACTTCTTAAGTAACCTCAGCTGTAGCTCCTGGCATGCTACATTTTTGGTGACATTGAAATAAGTGTTACTTCAAAACAATTCAAGGACACTATCAAATTGCATCTTTGCACAACCTTCTCTTTGGGTAGTAAGAGTGGCGTTATTCAGAGAAGATGGCTGTTGTGTGTGCTAACTCTTTCTTTCTTTTAGCCCAAAACCCTTTGAAATGTAAAAAATAATCTAAAACCTTTAATAATATCGCTTTTATTTTAATGAAATCATAAACTAAACTCTTATTGGATAGTAGGTGCTGAAATAAAGTATACCTTGTTTTCATACTTCATTTTATTAATAAAGACTTAAAAAGAAATTATACAGAAAAAATAATTATTGAAGCCTTCAAGACCACTGCAAACTCTGTCTTACACATTATATATACAACATAAGAGCAGTGTAAAAGGTACAGGTATGCACCATATATTTCAGTACATTGAAACCAAAAATATAATTACGTATTTTAGTTTCACTGCAGTTGTGCATCAGACTCAAGTGCTCGGGTTTGTACAAGAGAAAAAACAAACAAAGTACGAAAAAGTGATACTTTATGACACAACAATGTACAAATTAAAATAAAGGAATGGAGGAATATTTGACATTTTATTTTTGTTTATTTTTGACCTTCACAACTGATCACACTGAACATATTATTGCCACAAATAACGGATTGTAAGACTCGAATGGGTGTCATTTCAACAATTAATTTTAATTGACATAACATTACAGTCTATACAATGTTGCAACAAAAGGGTATCCGAATCTATATTCACATTAATTAAGCTTGAAACACTCGATTTATTACAAAGAAAAACATTTACACTTATCAACAAAACTCGAAGCGATCTCCTCGTTTCCACACGGGTCAAATGGGAAAGTTTCGGTGATCTGTTCAACAGAACCGATGACTGCTGAACATGACGAAAATATGATACTGTCAGTAAACAGTTATATGAGATCTGGATACTCTATAAGTCATCATATCCCTTACAATCCTACTTAAAATTATTATATAAATAATGAAAAATTACCAGCTATATGTACAAGAAGTATATTACTATCAGACACGACACACTTGTTGCCGCAAATCCATCAAAGACCACACTAAAACTTACAGTAACTAGTTGTATTCTGACAAATCCCGAGCCTTACAGATGCTCCAGAATCTGACTAGAAACTTGTTACTCATTCAACGCATCGTCAAGAAACATATCAACAGATGATTAATGTAATAGTATGTAATAGAAAACCATTAGAAAAATATATATATATATAAATTAAAATTTTCATTTACAACTATTAAACAATTTAATACATCTATATTAAAACGTTGGATATAAATATAATTCTGTAAAGATGATATACAGAGAAAAAAATAAACTATCCACATATGATTTCCTGTATAAATGTAGAAGTTTTATAAGATCATCCAACAAAAGGGATTAAAGTATCACAAACAATCAAGAAATAAATAAGGATAAAATAAATAGATAAATACAATGTACATATTTTATTAGGCTTACATAACCGATATGAA
The DNA here is from genome assembly GCA_963675035.1 of Allygus modestus. Lineage (NCBI taxonomy): Eukaryota > Metazoa > Arthropoda > Insecta > Hemiptera > Cicadellidae > Allygus > Allygus modestus. The sequence continues at coordinate 356,596,395 of OY776111.1, read as the reverse complement.
TTTTTGGTAAACCCTTATGTTTAATTGAATATTAAAAGTTCATTTTTAATATTACATTTTCTAGCTTGTATATGGGCAATTTATTAAAATTAAATGTGACCCGGTTCAATTTAATTTGAAATACTGTTCCTCAATAATGTTTTCGGCAGTCTCGGCGACTGTCAGAATACAACTAAGCTGATGTGTGAAGCTGCATCTCACATAGCTACTCTAGATCTGTCCTCAGCATCATTCCAAGTGCAAGACCATGTCCTCGAACCCTTTGGCAGAAAGCTTCCTCCACGGCTTGCGGGCCGCCCTCCTCAACTCCACCGCTGTCAACTGCCGCCGCACTTTCCTGAAACACAATTACCATTGTTTTCCCAATATATTAAATAAGGAGTAAATTGTAGATAAAATGGTTATTAGTTCATTCTATAAATTGTTGAAAACCGATAACCAAAATTAAGTCACATTAGAAATGTAGTTTATTTCAGTTGTTTTTAAAGTGACTACCAAAAAAATCTTTAACCCTGTAGGCTTAGTTAAGCCTAACGCGCACTAGGGCGGCACGGCACGGACGGACGGGACAACCGCACATCCACAATTTAAGGACTGGCTGCGGGCTATATCTGAGATTACACATTATGGATACAGATCAGGAAGTGGTGATGGTTACTTAAATTTTGGCAGGAGAAGATGAAGAGACTAGAAGGAGAAAGCAAAGATTTTAAAAGTAGCACCGATCTCTTCCCTTATATTTTCACGCCTGTCGTTATTAAATAAATAAATAAATAACTTTATTGTCATTGGACATAAAAAATAATAAATGACAACAGTAAAAAGAACAATAAATGTTGATACATTACAGCACATCTAATTATTTAAATTTCTTCTGTGTCCAATAGTTATTCTTCAAACATTCGTAAATTTTGTAAAGGTAGTCTTCGGTAGAATATTCTTAATCTTATTTTTAAAGCTTGATTCACTTAAATTCTTTCAATCAGTTGGTAATTTGTAACAATGTTGATACCCATTTTATTGAAATTCCTTTTGCTTTTTGAATACTTGAAACATGTAACTACAGTTCCGGGTATTTGTCCTCAAGCACAATTAACTTTAGACATATCTATCTGCAACTTAGACTTGTTGACAACTGCACTGCGATCAGTGGAGAAGGGCGAAAATCCCGTACCGCCCGCCCGGTCGGTGCACAGATCATTGGGACAGCTGGTACGGCAGCTCGGAAATGTCCTGAAGTTCGATCTCCCGGACTTTTTAACAAATGGCGAAAGGTGCTGGTCCTTCGTTGCCGGCCGTCCCACCTTAGTAGGCGCACTCACATTACATTCAATGTTATTTACTTTTAAAAACTGCCGTCCGTCCGTGCCGTGCCGCCCTAGTGCACGCTAGGCATTATTATAATACTTTATTCAACAGCAATCACAAAGTTAATAATAAGGATATAATACTACATGTCATATTGGAACATGGTATAACAAATACTGAAATAACAGTACACTTAGTAGGTGAAACGATTAATTTTGTGGGTTTTTGAAATAAAAAATAATAATGTCTTGGATTGTGGACAGAGTATTTTAGTAACTGGGACAATGACCTGAACTTGTTTTAGATAACTTGGGTTTTAAAGTGTCTTATAAACATTTAGTAATAATTCCACTTATGCCATTTAACTGTGCAGTGATTTCAAAATATTTGAGTTTTTATACAAAATGCCACAGTTTTTAAAATACTTTCACCCTTAATTTATATTATGAGTAATGGACACAACAAAGACTGAACCCCTTACTTTGTGGCGTCAGTAGAGCGAAAATAGACATCGTCCGGGGCATCCATCCACGAAATGACCTGCTTCCTGCCGATCCTTGCGACGCTGGAGCCGACCCGGGTCTTGCCGTTGAGATGGTTGACGACTGTGCGCGGCCCCACAGGCCCCTCCCTCACTCTCTTGGCTGGGGGTCCCACATTGCTGAACATTACACCTGCAACATAACACCTCTGTGTAACGTACATTCCAACCACAATATTCTATTTGACTTTGATATTCCTTGCTTACACATCAGATACAGAGTTGTGTTTTATATTTTAAATTTCTTCAGGTTAAATATTGAAATGGAAGTTGTCATTGTATTAAGTTCTGAATGTGATTTGCCATCCACCTCCAGCAATGTGTCTTTACATGTGCATTACATGTTTAGTTTATTTCATATAGCAGTCAAACAAGCAACTATCTACTGCAAAACATTTCTGACCAACTGGGCTAGATTAGTTTAGCTATTATTTGTTTTATTTTGGTGTTAGCAGATGAAATAACAACTTTTTAAAAGTTGATGTCACAAACTTCTAATTATTGGTTTATGGCAGATAATTAGTTTTCCCAATTCGTTTATTATTGGGTTTATAAAATAATAGCAGTTTCTTAACACATAATTAGAGGCTTTTTTGTCTTGTTAATCATACCCAAAAACTCAAAAGTGTAGATGGATCAAATCTGTGATACAAAAACTTATTATGAGTCAACTATACTCCATTTTTTTCGTAAATTTGATTTATTTTTATTTTTAAGTTGACTGTAACTGGGAAACTCTGGTTTGTGTTTTTAATTGGAGGATTACTCTGTGCAGCATTTTCATAACTTAATTTCTTGTTTCTAAGTATGTTTTAAAGAACGTTTTGTTATAGTTAGTGTCATGGGTAAAGGCACAGTTCCCCAGATAGAGCATCCCGTCCTAATCCTTTGTTGACAAACCAGCGATTTCGTTGGGAGCGGCCACCTGGTGCGGCCGGCATCCCCCTACTCTTTCCAAGAAATTCCATGTCCTACAAGAATTTCAATAAATTGAGATTCCGTGTTATATTAGTAACGGGACATCGTAGAACAGCGATTAAAATTATGCCTTATTTGTCTACTTTAGACGGAAAAATGAGCCATCATTTTGTGCTGTAGGCCTAATGAATAAATTTATAAAAAATTCTAGTAGAACATGGAATTTCTTGGAAAGAGTAGAGGGATGCCGGCCGTGCTGGGTGGCCGCTCCCAACAAAAGCGCTTGTTTGTCAACAAAGGATTAGGACAGGATGCTATACCTGGGGAACTATGCCTTTAACCATGAGCCTTACTATAATTTTAATTGAGCAAAATGGATGATGTCTATATAATATATGATCCAATATGAACAAAATCAGAATCAACTAAGTCTGTATCGCAGTATTTTGAGAAATAAAAAATGTCCATATTCTGCTTTTTGTTATTTAGGCATGTTGTCATGAGGTAGGCTTGGCACAACTAGTTTTGTCTAATTTCAACAGGCCTTGGACAAAATCCTGCAGCAGGGACTATCTTAGGCTTTAACACGTTCACTGCGTCACGAGGTCTCATACTGTAAATATACATAAACTTATAGTTTACGTTTTACTACTTTTATTTATTTTGATTTGAATTACTCTTATTTGATAATAAACCTTTTTTAATTTAAGTGTCTCTTTTTCAACTTAACCTAATCGATTGTTTACAAACAAACACAGGTGATCCTGCCTTCTGCTAGCTCATACAGGGTTTATGGGTAAGTTATACTAGTGGTCTATGGTTCTTCTTTCTTTCTGTAACTAAACTAAAATAATGGCGTCCTAGCCTAACAATAAAAATTCAGAGGTACAGAAACAAACCTACATTTATTTTTAAACTTACAGTAACGATATTTTTGATAATGAAAAGGGAACTAACAAAATATTACAAATCGGGGAATCTCTATTATTTACTTTGATTTTTGATTAATATACAATTGTCTTTGAAAATGTCTCAGGGTTCACAAGAGCTGTTATTCTATTACAGGTGGGGATTTCGTGTGTGTATATGTGTAGAATGTATGCTTATGATCTTTTATACAGCTTAATAGATTGTTGATAATCGAACATAGTATGAAATAAAGTTATTAATAAATTATGACCTGGAATATGAATAATTCAAAGTTGCTCAATAGCAGGGGAGAAGTTATTGTTCACTGGAAAACTTCTAAAATCTAGAGGCTAGATGACGCTCTCAATAAATAGCTAATAGGCTATTATTTCAACTTGATATTAAAAGTTTCAAAATTAAACTGGATGCTATAAAATTGATTTAAAATTCTTGTTGATTTATGATTGAAAGTTTTTGATTGATAATATAATTGGCTTTTGACTTTAATTAGTTTAATAGTTCTATACAATTTTGTGGCCTAAAACTGGAATTCAAATGGCTTCCTTTTACAAAAAGCAAGGATTGATCTCACCACAACTTGAAATTCTTCGCTACAGGTTTAAAACTCTTCTCGGCCTTTACAAAGGATAAAAGGCCTGTAGCTCTTCTTCCAATCTAAAATATGGACTTTAGTGCCCAAATACTAAATTAAGGGAAATTATTATGTTGGGAAAAATCCCACTTATTTAATACATCTTAACACTTGGCCATTTTAAATGAGATGGGAGATGCTGGTATTGTTGCAAGAATTCACTCATGTCATGGTTCACTGAATCACTTTTGGCTCTTGATGCCCACTGTCACATATACACTATATAAAAACTGCTAAGGAGCTAAATTTGGAATTTAGAAAAATTATTAAAATAGATTAATATTAATTATGAAGCAATTTTGTTACATGGTAATATAGGCTATTATATATTTATCTACTAGGCTATTTGGTATTTTTCTCTCTTTAAAATAATAACTAAATTAACTAATAGACCTATCTATATAATTCCTAATATGGGATTTTCAGTGGTTGCTGGTGTTTAAAATTACAAGTTTTGGGGGCAAAATTATCAGGGTAAATATCAAGAGTTGTTGCAGTACCATAACCTATATTTGGTGCAGTTGCATAATATGATATTCTTCCCTCAGATACGGTGTTGATAATTCTATGTAAATTGACATAGAGAATATAGAGAAATAAGACATATATTGTCCATAAAGCTTGTTGGTTGCTGGATCGATTGGTAACCATACAACAAACGAGATCTATAGATCTCGTAAATCGCTGAAGTAATAAATGATTACTTTTATACGACACGAGACCCCCGGACCTCGCAACGAAGCTTAGTTGCTCAGAGCGCCGCTTGGAGCTCTTGAGTACGTTCCGTTCACAATATTGCGCCAAAAGTTGTTTGTTGTTATTGAAATAACTTAAATTGATTTGTGGTGTGTTTTTTCTCATAAATGCAGTACAAGATCTCGGTGCCTCGTACTATTATGTGAAAAACACACTCTCCCTTCTATGTGTTTGTATACTCTATGTGGTAAATACACTCCTAGCTCTAAACTAAGGTTGCTAGGTAACATAAAACAAAATGGCGATTTCTGCATCAAATGAATAAAGTACAATTTAACACAACAATTATTTATTTACAAAATTTACTTTTCAGCATACTCAAATTGCAAGGGATTATCTTCTTGTATTACAAAGGTAGGGGAAATATGTATGATTTACTTTATAAATTATGAAATGTGCCTCGGCGTCATTCTGTGGATGGTATGAAAGTCTCTATCTCGGGGCGTTACAATGGATTTGTGTGATGACTCTCTTCTTTAATTCTAGATTTTGCTTTTTAAAATTTAAATTTGATTTTCTTTATAATAAATTTTCAAATCTGATTTTTGATTGTAAAGTATGAAATTGTTCGAATGTTCAAGAATCAATTTTGGCTTGGCGTCACAGTCACACAGGAATGGCGGCCATGATTTTGAGTAAAATGTTTTAGGCCTAATTTCCTATTTTCACTGTCGTTAATAACAAATAAAGAGTTCTCTTCTTAAAAAATTTGAATTTAAAATAAAGAATTTAATAAAGAAACTTGAAGGTAATCAGTAATCAAGCTGCTTGGTCCGCCTGATTCTGATTAAATTTTTGTCTCTAGGCTAGATAAGTTGGAGTTGTGTTACCAATGGCATCTTCTTCACCAAACCATCTCTTCTGGCCTCAAATAAATAAAAGGGGAATGTTCGTGATGGTTTGGCTCTTCTCCTATTTGAAAATATCGAACTTTGAGATGTTCGATTTACTTGTTTAAATGGGAATTTATTAATTTTAAATGATACTCAAAAGTTAGGTCCAACACCAAGGCCGGTCCATTTTAGAAGAAGGAAAGAGAGTTGAATTCACCACCTTCCAACAATGCACTCATATATGATTTTCTTTCTTGAGGTTTTCAGTACACATTACACTTTCACTTTGAATTTTCACTGTTATTACTATATACAATTTGGCCAGTAACCTATGTATTTAAGATCAGGTGATAATTAAAATTTGTGTTTGAAGTAGTTTATACTATTTTCTAATACAAGGTGGTTACATGGGTGAGTAATTCGTTTTATCCTATAAACACTTAGAGAAATAATTTTGTTATATAGAAATTAATTACATATATATGGATAGGTCCAATGGGTTTTTATAAGGGCACATTGATATTTTATATGGGCCTAATCCGGGTTTGTACATGATTACACACTTTTACATAGGCCTACTTAGCTATTATTATCGACTATTTATCAACATAAATTATGAACTGTTGCATGTGTCATATTCAAATCCTGAGCAGGCTGTAGATTGCCAACAATGTGCTAGTTCACAAAATACACCACAGATGTTCTGCTTCTATTCGTTTCAAAGTTATGACGCGCAAAAGATCATCTGCGCAACGAGATCTCTAGGTTTCGTATCGGACAGCCGTCGTCACACCAAACGAGAACCATAGGTTTGGTAACGTACCACCATAACCACATACAAATATGCTGTAACGCAGTGACCGTGTTAATATTTTTCATAAAAAAACCTAGCCTGTGCTTTTCTCCATTTTTTCTCATTCATGTAGTGAAAAAGTATTTAAAATAATCACCTAAAATATAAATATTTGTAAGCAAAACTAAAATTTGTAAAGTTAATTTTAAAATAAAATTGCATTATGTTAATTAAATCAGTATTAAAATAAAAATTGAAGTTCACTTTGTTTCCCTTATATGAAAAGGCTAAAACAAATCTACACAAAAGGGTAAAATCATCATGACAAGATTACGCTCTTGCACTCCTTTTTTTTTATTAACCAGAATAACAGTCAAACATAAACGAAATATAAAAACTTTATCTATATGCTGTGTTAAGATTTCATTATTTTTAGCGAATTTCCCCTATTGGGAAGAAGCTATTACCGTAGTCTGCATGGTAAGACCTAGGCCCGGGACCATGATGACTTTTCGTTTTGAGGTCCCACATGCCAAAAACACCATTCGTTCAAAACTGTATATATATATATATATATATATATGTCCGTGGGTGCGATAACTCTCGTAAAAATGATCCGATTTTGTTGAAATTTGGTACAAATATGTAAAGCATCATTTATGACTAAGTTCGAAAACCAGCTAGATCGCTCTATCTAAAGGGGTATTTTCGGGGGGGGGGGGGTTGTACCCCAAAAATGGGTTTTTTGAGTTTTTTACATTTAATATTTTAGTAAATCCAATTTTAGTTTTCACCATTAAATTCAGCTTAAAAAAACAAACAATTTGGTGTTTTGATCATTGCACTACATCAATTGGTGAACGATATATTGAAAGTGCTAAACACAGTAGGTTGTCCAATGTTATTCTTATGGAGAATAAGAAAAATTGTATACCTCGCTTATTTATCGACTTATCCTGATGAAACTTGATATATTGCTTCATATCGTTGAGGTCTATTGATATTTGCACTAAAAAACATCTTTTTGCCTACATTTCCCGTAGCAGCAAACCTGCGTACTCAGCCCCCATGTTATTCTTATGGAGAATAAGTAACGGGTTATCTCCCTTAATTATGAACATAAATTAATAAAATTTGGTATGTGGCTTTACCTCCTTGAGTTATGTTGATATTTGTATAAAACCCCATTTTTTGTGTTCCTTCCTTCAGCAAACCTGCATACTCAGCCGCCATGTTATTCTTATAGAGAATAATTAAAATGACATAAATTGTTTATTTATGAATGTATATTGATAAAACTTGGTATTTGGTTTTATGTGATATTAAGATACATATATGCATTGGAAATTCGCTGAGTACGCAGGTTTGCTGCTACGGGGTATTTTGTTTATACACATTTATGTAACTAGCTCTAAACTTACCATCATCCCAATCCATATCTGCATGTAAAACATTATTTCATTAATCATATATATTTTGTAACAATTCTTAAATTTAATTTGTTTTCCCCCAAATTTACTTAAAAAATATTTTCAGTTACGAAACAGAAATGATTGGTGGCATAATCAAAATGACGATTTCAGGGGTTATAAATAATTATGAGACGTTTGGAAAGTGAATAAAAACAAAACGTAGCTTGTAGGCTTTTAATAATATAGGGTCTGTCTGATAATACCATTTAAAAGACCTTCAATATTTTTAAAAATCTGAAAATTAGCTTGTTCGTTTTTATATGCTTTTGTATCTTTCAAAAATTAATCTAAACCAGATTCAGTGAATTTTATCATTTTATACGGCTAAATACTACCTGACCACTTAACAGTGTACAACAGCTACCTAAGATTTCAGATTGAATTACTTAACATTAACTTAATGTGATTCGTTAATGAGTTCCGATTTAACCAACAGAAACAAAAAACCCGAGATATTACAAACAAATCCTAAAAATGTATTACCCGAATATAATACAAATGTTATTATAATATCATAAATAATTTCACAACTATTTAGCACAAAGCATATTAAATAATTTTTATGAATAAATTCAAATTTAAATTAAAAACATAGCAAAAATGAATGTTTAAAACTAAAATAAACTAATAGATTCCTACTCTAAACTTTAAACAGCTTACTTGGGATAGTTTGTGCAAACTAAGTTTCTTCAACAAAATTAGCAAAAATTGATTGATAATAGAGCACGATTACTATTCAGGAAAAGAAGTAGCTTGAGAAAAATGTCATTTATCAAATCACTTATAATGAAAGACACAAAGAAGTCTATAAAAACTCACCATCCATGCCATTCATATCTTCGAATGCTCTTCTTTTGAGAGAGGGTGACATGTTGTTCAGGGCAGCTTTTTCAGCTTCAGGTTTGTTTGGTACTCGCTCATACATCAGACTGCCATCTGAAACAGCGATAACTGAGTTAACTAAATTTGTCACCCGTATTTCAAGGCCAAGATCGGGCAAACCAAAGCCAACTTTTTGATCGACAGTGAAAGGTGTTTGGGCTAAAAGATGTGCTTAAAAAACCAATAGCTGGTAGCTGAAGAACTGTGAAATACTGAAAGTTGCTATCTCTGATTCTCACCAATTTATACATACATAAAGTACATAACTGTCAAAACTTATAATATAAATATATGAGAATTGGAAGAATGTTCACCTGGAGCCTTTGGCGGTTTGGGGAAAGCAATGCGGTCCTGACGAGGCAACTTGTCCTTGTCTGTCGGAGCTAGCCAGTCCGGCACGATGAGCTCGTGGTGGCGTGCCTGACCCAGGCGAGTCGCAATGTTGGTAACACTGCCTCGCTCCTTCCTCGGCCACACTGCTGCCAACTCCCCCATATTCTTGCCCATCGTCTGCAGCTGATCTGTTAGCAAAAGTAATTATCACATTATTACCTTTGCTTCTATCATTCATAAACTTAATAATTAGGAGAGTGAAACACTAATTGTACGAATTCATTGGAGTTTGGACAAGTTGTGTAAGAAGAAAAGTTATAAGATGAATAGTAATTTTGGTTTTTAAAAAGTAATAGGAATATATATTAGTTAAATTGAATTCAGATGTATCAAACGTAAAGACTAGACAGGATGCATTATGAATTACAAAAAAGTAAAAAATTGTAAACGGGAGTATCGAGGCGTGTAAATTATGTTTATATCACTAGCATCATGATAAGATAATTATTTATCTTAGTACATAAAATCCAAATAACACTGACTGACTGACTGACTCAACTATCACAAAATCTCCATAACTATACTTGGGAGTAAGGAGTACGCTCAAATATTCGCGTAATGGGATGACCGATCTCAGAAATGGTAGATGAAGGTTTTTGTTGTTAACGTAAGTTGTAACCGAAATTTCATCACAAAGTATTAAATAAATAGCCCTGGAGACTCTGTAGGAAAATATCTACTTTTCTTTTGGTTAATTTTAGATATAGGATAAATCCTTCTTGATTATATTAAACTAGAGGTGCAAATTCTTCAACAAAAATAACACGGTATGTTGCCTATGCAGGAACATTGTACATTGGAAATTCGCTGAGTACGCAGGTTTGCTATGACGGGGGTATTTAATATCATAAACTGACAAAAGAATACAGCTGGCAGAAGTAAATACGAAATAAATGGCTGCTGCAATCTAGCGGATAAACTATTAACCCTAGCAGTGGCCATCCAGCTTAATACGCTGGTTTCCCGTGATGCCCTAAAGTGGCCACCAGCGTAATGCGCTGGTACAGGCCGAAATTTTTGTAACGGTAAAAAAACACTAATAATCAACTCAGAAGTGAACAATATTTATACCATTCGAAAGATCACATTGTGAACTTTCATTTTATTACATAAATGAACCATTTACAAGTTGTATAACAATGTCACGACGATTATAATTACAATGAAATTTTGCCGCTACGCCATTCCTGCAGTCGATGCGAGGAAAATGTAAAAACACGACTTGTTTGGCATTACCCTGCTCAGGTAATTTTCGTCTTAGGATGTTGCGGGTGGTACCACTGCATAGCCAAAGAGTTTAGTTTCATTGTGGTATTGATTTTTAGAACGAAATATTGATTAGACAAAAGTTACGATTTTATGAACACAGCTGTTTTCGGAATCCATAACAAATGTGGCCAACCAGCGCAATAAGCTGGTATGAAAAATACAAATTACATCCAGTGTAAGTTATAATTACTAGTCATATAATATGTCATTTTGAAGAGGAAGAAATATAGCTTTTGAGATTGGCAGCCTTGCCCCAGGGTTATTTCCGGCTGCTTTCTCGAAGACGAAGGAAGTGCGTCACTCCTCTCATACCTAGTAGTGCGTCGTTGGTTGCCATTGCGCGTTGTCGTCGGTGAGTTTGCGCTCTCGTGTTATCCGCGAATTATTACTAAATCCTTTATTATTTCGGAGTGTTAGTGTTAGTGAAGTGTGTGTGTGTGTGTGTGTGTGTGTGTGTATGACAGTAATCTTTATGCATTTTATTATGCATAAATATTACTGAAGTGTGTGAAATAGTGTTTGTGTATTTCATTAATGAGTAATAAAATGTAAAATAATAATTTTGTAATTTTTCCTACATGGTGACCGGACCAACAATCGCACGTTATCTCTTATATAATATGCCACTACCCTGTGTATGTGTATATTTATATATTTTATTGTTTATAAATACCTGCAGAAATAATACAGGGTGTCTCTGAACTCTCTACCAACCTTTTCAGATATTATTCCTGGACCATAGAAAAGCCAAAATATCATATTCAAAATTTTGAAAACTCAAAAGTTACTCGTATAGCCGCCATTTTGTTTTTTCACATAAGAAATTTTAATTCGAGAACGGCTAGTTATAATTTCATTAAATTATAACTAGCCGTTCTCGAATTAAAATTTCCTATTTTCCTATTTTATTTAGAGAATTTAATTGCAAATTTAATGACACCAAATTTACGGAAATCGGTTCATAAATAATGGAGAAAATCTATTTTTAAGATATTGCATTCTTGTCAATATCAACTGTTATCATGTGACATCGCTGCTAGTGAGCCACGTCGAACAGCTGTTTCAAGTATAATTCCACTAAACAGCTGATTGATCAATGTATTGTTAAAATTATTACAGTTTCCTGTTACAATGTGTCTTTTTCCTGTATGTTGCTCATTGTTAATCAGTGTGCTGCTTTTTAATAGTAATCTGTGTTAACGTATTCAGTATTCATATTTATTGATAAATGGCTAATTATAGTGTTGCAGAGTATTGCGATATGCATTTTTATTATGGAGCTGCATTTGGAAATGCAAATGAAGCGAGAAGGTTGTATAGCAACTATTTCCCCAATAGATAATGTCCTGCTGCCAAAACGTTCACTGCTGTCCACAATCGTCTCCACGCAACTGGTACGTTTCATGTGAGTATGGCAGATACTGGTGCTGCGAAGTCGGTGCGTACAGTTGAATTTGAGGAGGAAGTCCTTCGTAAATTTGAAGAAAACCCTCGAACAAGTACTCGAGCTGTGGGTAATGAGATGGGGGCAGGAAAAGACATCGTGTGGAGGGTACTCAATGGAGAGAATTTGTACCCATATCATCTCCAAGGGCATATCATGCTCTTGAACCTCAAGACTATCCAGGTCGGGTAGATTGTTCCAGGTGGTTCCTGCACAAACTGGCGGACGATCCAGATTTCTTGGAATCCGTTCTTTTTACAGACGAATCCAGTTTTAACCAAGATGGTATTTTCAATATCAGGAACAACCATGTTTGGGCTCCTGAAAATCCCCACGAAACCGTTATTTCCAGCAAGCAACACCGTTTCTCAGTTAATGTTTGGGCTGGAGTTTTTGGGGATAATTTAATTGGCCCCTACATTCCCCCAAATAGGTTGAATTCCCCCACCTATCTTGTGTTCCTGAGGGACATACTCCGAGAACTTCCCCTTGGCAGACTTCCAGAACATGTGGCTGCAACATGATGGTGCTCCTGCACACTTTGGGCGAATTGTAAGAGATTTCCTCAACCAAAATTACAATCAGCAGTGGATTGGTCGCGGGGGACCGGTGTCGTGGCCTCCGCGATCACCTGATATTACTCCCCTAGATTTCTACGTTTGGGGGAGAATGAAGGAACTTGTTTATTCAACACCTGTGGAAAATGAACTGGACCTGATCGGTAGAATTGTAGAGGCGGCTGCGGTCATCCAAGAGAAAAATGAATTTGAAGCTGTCCGGCAATCCATGACATCTAGGTTCACGATGTGCAATCGACTTGGCGGTGGGCATATTGAACATCGTTTGTAAATACTGTAGAATTGTAGTCATATCTCATGTAAATAAATCCATTTTTTTTTTGTAATTTTAACGCATTTTTGATATTTTATGTTTTATTTGAAGCATTAGTGAACCCTGGGAATCGTAAGGGTATCAATCAGGTGATTGGTGCAAATGAACTTAATAACAGCTGGTTAATGTTTTAATCAGCTGTTTGGTGGTATTATACTTGAAACAGCTGATCAACGTGGCTCACTAGCAGCGATGTCACATGATAACAGTTGATATTGACAAGAATGCAATATCTTAAAAATGGATTTTCTCCGTTATTTATGAACCGATTTCCGTAAATTTGGTGTCATTAGATTTGCAATTAAATTCTCTAAATAAAACGTAATTGATGCAATTTTTTTACTATGAGCGGTTTTTAAGATATTTACGTTTGAAATGTTTAGGCAGCTGCCATTTTGAAATTAATGATTATAAAAAAATAATTTTTTTCTGTAATTAGGTCTTTAGGGAATAAAGCTAAATACCAAATTTCATTAAATTATAAGTAGCCGTTCTCAAATTAAAATTTCCTATGTGAAAAAACTAAATGGTGGCTATACAAGTAACTTTTGAGTTTTCGAAATTTTGAATATGATATTTAGGCTTGTCTATGGTTCAGGTATAATACCTGAAAAGGTTGGTAGAGAGTTCAGAGACACCCTGTATATAGATATAATATGGCATTATTTATATGTGTCATAAATTACCGTGATTTACAGCATTTCATAAGTCCGCGATTATTTTTATTATTACATAACACATATAAAAACATATAATGTATTATGAATGTTATGTATATTTTTGTAGGAGATTGAACATTCTACAACATGTTTATATTGTTTTGGGGGGAAAAATGTCTAAAAAAAGTTATATACTAAATACTGTAAAAATATTTTTTTTCCGAATACCAAAAAATTTCACAAGTCTTCTACTCATAAGTGATAACAAATTTTACCATCAACTTTATGACTTTTTTACATTCCTTACTTCATTAGCTTTACAAATATGTATATAATATTATTAGTATATACATATATTACATTACCTATTTACAGTACCAACTAATACTGTACAATTTACACATTTTGCGGTTTTCCGTATATTCTTTCATAACACTTACAAAAAGTTTTTCCCCCATTATGTTATACATTTATGTGTAGGGAATTGAATTTCCTACAAAATGTATATATAGTATTTGGAGGAATAAATTTCTAAAAAAAGTTATATCTTAAATACTGTAGAATTTTTTTTTTTCGAATACCCTAAAATTTCAAAAATTCTTCTAATCATAAGTGAAAACAATTTTTTACCATCATCTTTATGAATTTTTTACATTCCTTACTTCATTAGCTTTACAAATATATGCATATTATTATTAGTATATACATATTTACATTACCCTTTTAGAGTAGTAACACTGTACAATTTACACATTTTGCGGTTTTCCGTATATACTTACATACGGTATTTGCTTGTTCTTTTACTTACAAATAATTTTTTTTCCTTAACATATTATACATTTCTATGTAGGGAATAGAATTTCCTACAAAATGTATATAATGATTTTTCTATAAAAAATCTGAAGAAAAAGTTTTACCGGGGCTGCTTTTGAAATTTCAAAAAAATTTCAACTTTTTTTACTTTGCTGAAAAAATTACCTTTCTAGATCTTTTTTATTTTACTATTTTCAGATTCCACTGTTCTTTCCGAAAAAAATGAATATGATGTTGGCTATGTTTAGTTCTCATTTCAAATTTATACGAATTTTCAAAAAAATGTCTACAAATTCGCCAAATCTGCTTGGCCATTTCCCAAGTCTAACATAGGCCACTGCTAGGGTTAACTCACTCACATTACTCACATTATATGAGAACGTTACCTTTATTTGTAAAAACTTGTATTAGTTTTTTAATATAACAATTTTAAAATCCTTTGATAAACTGAATTAAATCATGTTAAACGGAGAGTACTTTAGTTATTTAATCATAAAACATATGAATAAAACCATTTTTTAGAAGTTTCTTATAATTATGAAACAATATTGTATTAGTATCTCGTATTTTAAAACCAGTAGTTTTTGTAAAATGCTTTACCTCATGGAAATTTTATAACTTTTAAATGTTAATGAATAAAAAACTATTTAACAAAGTGTTCAATTTTTGAAGCGTGAAATGTACTGGAAACAGTTGTGTAAAATCTGAAAACGATACGTGAAGCCATTTTCACGTTATTGCGTTCCGAACACACACAACCACATACTGATGTACAACGAACCATTGTCTCTGCTAATACATAGAGTCTGTCACTTAGCTGTGAATAAGGACTACAGAGTTGACATTTGACATACAGGTTCCTCTTTGGCCCTAGGTGCTTGCTAAGAAATGGTATTACGAAATTCCCCCTGTGTTCCTCCCCACTGGGTCCATATGTATTCATATGTAAGTTCATATGTATTCCTTATGGACATTCACTTTGATTTGAGCTGATGAAAATTCAAACAGCTGATTTTGATTTGTAGTAGTTCCACGGGCTAACCACAGAATGCAGCACACACAACTATCATAGTTTACGCGGGCGAAGCTAGTATCATATATAATTATCATACATAGAGGTATGCCACTACATACATAAGAGTGAAAGTTGTACTATTGGCCAAAATCAAAGACCAAAATAATTGTTATCGTCCGGAAACAACATCAGAGCTGCATTTGATCTGCTGAAAATGGTTATCTAATCTCATTTTGTCAGTCAAAACCATCAATCAGGCCACATTTTGTAGGTTGAAAACCGTGTATAGTTCCCAATTCTCCCAGAATTCTAAGTCTGTGGACAACCTGGTGATTAGAAATTTAGATACGCTATATACAATTTTTAGTTGAAAATAGGTAAATTCTGAAAATCTTTTAGGTCTTTCTTCCATAGGCTTTTGAAATTTTTTTGAAAAAGGATATTACTTGATCCAAGATTTATCATTTAAACATATGTTTAGAAGCTATAACAGTCTGTTAGTTCCACTGAAGAGTAAATACATGTTTTTTGCTCATTATGATTAATCCCGATGTATCTGGAAATGTGATGCCCAGAGTTACTTAAAATAATAACTTTGTCTCTTCAATTATTTTCCAATATACTCAACTTTTCAAAAATTATATCTGTTTTTATTTTTTTACAAATTTGTCCTTCTATGAGGTACATGAGACACTTACACTCTTGCTTGATGGCAGGCACATTGATGGGCCAGAAGGGTGCTCGTGCCGCATGTCGGGGCAGCAGCAGATGGCGACACAAGCGCCGCGCCAGACGGGTAAGGGGCGTGGTGTGCAGGTAGAACGCTGTGCGCGTTTTCATTATAGGCCGTGGACTGCCTGAACGTATGGCCAGTCCATGTGCCGTCGCGTAGTGTCGTGCTAAATGAGCTTTCAGTTTGAACTCCTGCAAAGTACATCAAACATGAGTTTTAAGGTGCACAGAGTATTAAGGCCTAGGTTAAAACTGACAAACCACGAATATTCAATAATTTGTAGTCTTGAAAAATCAAAAACAAATTTTGAAACTATTAGAACTATGGAAAACTGTTATTAAACTAAAAATGGACCATCTTTTTATAATGGAAGAATTTGATTTTTCTTAGAAGATAAGTAAACAAACGTGTGTAAAAGTAATACGTTCTTTAAACATTATAAATGGATGATTGCAACTAGAATATATTTATTTTCATAAAGAAAAACATTCAAATAGTTTACAGATTTTACGCGCAAGAGAGAATATGTATAGAATTAACAATGTTATATGTCATACAAATTTTACATTATAATATTTTTACCGTACAGTTAGTAGCTTTAAATAAAAAATAAAAATCTTATATGGTTAAATACTACCCAAGGAAAGGAATAAAGGAAAAGGAAAATTATGACGCTTACCTTGTAAAAGTTAGTCCTTGTGCACATAAACAGGAGATGTAGGAAATGGACAGGAAAATAGGAATATCTTGATAAATCAACCGTATGAAAAAGAAACACAAACACTTGGTGGCTATCAGGTGTAATAAGAATCGGGCCTTTGAATGTTTACAGTGGTAATCAGGAGTAGTATTATAAGTATACACAAACACATTTTAATCTTGCATTCTGTTGCAGCTGAAAAATAAATCCATGTTAACTTCCCAAAATATTTATTTTTATCTTTTCAGTGACAATCTTTTTATCTTGCCCTCGTAATACAGAAGAAATTCTATACCCACGCACACCTCAAGTGATCTATGCATTTTAGCTCTTTAGAATAGCTGTCAAATAGAGTAAAGTGACCACTAGAAGGTTAAATATGCAAAGATTTCTCAACTAAAACCATGAATCAAAGGTCTAATTGCTACTAGACCTATCAGACTGGCATGTTGACTAAATCAATATTTGTAATTGTTTATTTAATAACTATATATCAAGCAATTTGCATTTAGGCTGTTTAGCTCATTTTGAGCTTTTTTACTGTTTATTAGTTTTTAGTAGCATTTTAAGGGCATGATTGGTCGGCACCGATCAATCACTAACATTTGTACACCTATAATAGCGGCCATATAAACTGCCAGTTGAGGGCGTGGTTTACGGGCTGTCAACCAAGATCAGCCAATAGTAGATGTGCTGCATTGCCAAAATACCACACCAGCTGATCAAAATAACATTCGAGTGATATTTTTCTATGGAAAAATTGCAACAGTGACATCGTAATACAGTCACGGCTACTGGCTACAGCCCAACTGTCAATTTATTTGACCACTATTATAAGCCTTATTGCCCTAACTAGGTTATATCATTCTAGTTAAAATGATGCATTTTAACTAAAAGGTAAATATATTTCTTAAATATTCCAAACACAACACAATTCAATTTCATTAGGGCAGTTGTCAACAGAATTTTCTGGTACCTAGCATTAATGCTACCAGAAAATTTTAGATATAAATTTCTTGTAGCATAATTTTGATAGCAATTGATAGAACTGTTAAAAAAGCTGTTCTAAAGAGGCAATGTGCATGTGCCAGTTGATGAGTCCGTGGTAAGGAACACAACGAGTTTTTAATACTGCAAATAATGTTCCTATCTTTCCAGATACAAAACGCTCTCTTGATTTCTTGAAAGTAGTTTTAAATACCCCCGTCGCAGCAAACCTGCGTACTCAGCGAATTTCCAATGCATAATATTTGTCTTAATTCCACATAAAGCCTCGTACCAAGTTTCATAAAAATATATTCACATATAAGCGATTTTAATTATTCTCCATAAGAATAACATTGGTAATGAGTACGTAGGTTTGCTGAAACAAGGAACACAAACAATTGTTTTTTATGCTAATATAAATATAATTTAACTAGGCGAAGCCACATACCAAGTTTCATCAATATTCAATCATAAATAAGCGCTATATAACATTTTAGTTATTCTCCATAAGAATAACATGGGGGCTGAGTACGCAGGTATGCTGCTACAGGAATAACCAGCAAAAAATCAATTTTTTGTGCAAATATCAATATACCAGTACTATTTGAAGCCACATACCAAGTTTCATCAACATACATTCATAAATAATCGAGATATCAAATTTTATTTATTCTCCATAAGGATAACATTGGACAACGTACTGTGTTTAGCACTTTGAATATCTCAGCAACGGTTGATTGTAGAATCACAATTTAAACACCAAAATGATTGTTTTGTGGAACTGAACAGATTTCTAAAAGCAAATGTGAAGTTTAAATTAAAATAAACTGAGGAAATGCCAAAAACCTTTTTCCCATAAGATTAACATGGGAGATTTTATGAGTAGGTTTTTTTGGATTTTCTCCGCAACCACTTAACCTAGGTTAATAATTCAAAATACTATATTATTTGTTTTTTTAAGCTCTATAACATGAGCAAAACCAAAATTAAGTTTTTAAAAAATTTTAGGGTGAAAAATGCAAAAAACTGATTTTTGGAAAATTTAAAACCCCCATAAACCCCCCTTCCCATGGTCCGATTTTTCTGGTTTTCGAACTTAAAGTCATGAATGTCATTTTACACATTTGAGCCAAATTTCATCGAAATCGGACGTTTTTTACTCAAGTTATCGCATTCACGGACACATATATAGATATATATATATATATAGATATATATATATATATAGATATATATATATATATAGATATATATATACATATATATAAATTTGAACGAATAGTGTTTTTGTCATCTGGGGACCTCAAAAGAAAAAATTATCATGGTCTCGGACTTAAGTCTTACCATGAGACCTACGGTAATAGCTTCTTCCCTATAGGGGAAATTCGCTAAAAGTAAAGAAACATGATTTGCTACATTTTAGTTTCAATTATTTTTGTGCATAAAATAATGCCAAACTGATGATAATCCCATCCTAACAAATTATAATCATGGTTTTAATTCCTTTTGAACTAAAAATAAACAGTCCAGTATTTATTGTTTCTGTGGTATTTTCCTTTTTAAGCCAGAGCATTTTTTAATAATTTGTTAGGAAATAGACCAAACTGTGATGTTAATACTGACTAAATTAAATTTGAATTAATTTAATTCAAGCTAATAACAAAGAACAACTGTTGAAGGCCATCATAATGGTTTTAAAAATCTAAAAGTAAGCATATTGCTTCAACATTATTTTTAATGACAAGAACCAAGACAAAAAAAACCCTCGGAAATCAAAACCTTTTTTTAAACAGCTCAGCTTGGGTAGTTCAGTATTGGCACACAATAAACCAAACGTCCAATCACATTATTGAATCAACTGTAAATAATGAGTTGAAGTAAGGTTGAAGGTCCATGAGGAACAGGTCAACATATTTAGCAAGCCTGAGCTTGGTCGTGCCTTCTAAATGCTAACTGGGTTACGACTGCACCAGCAGTGTTCGAGTCAAATTGGGTGCCCTCAATGGCTTACGGGACTCAAACTGATTGGATTTCTTGGATTTCAGTGCAAGAGGTCACTGGTTCCAAATAACACATACCGGGACGCCCATTTGACTTAGATAGATTTGAACAGGAGAAACAGTGTCATTTTAATAATACAACTTTTATAAATGATTACTTCACAGATAAGGAGTTTCATTGAGAAAAGGTGGGATACACAGCTAACTCACCTGAAGAAACTGGTTCAGATGAGCACAGCAACAAAGAAAGTATTTTTACACACATATTACACAATATTTCGTCTCCATTTGAGACTTCTTCAGATGTAGAGAGAGACTGTTAGTTAAAATACTGTTTGAATATGAGGTTGTTCAGTTTTGCCAACACTAAAAACACCAACACTAATTTCTTGGAACTATATACATATAATACACACTATTGCATGAAATGTTTCAGTTAGCTGTGTAAGGAAGGGTAAGTATGGAAAGGTGTTAACTGGGATCTTTTATCTAATATTCAGGTTTGGTGGGGCCCTTGAATTTGTTACAAATTGGTAAGCTAATTCCCATCTCCTGAGCATTGAGCTATTACAATGTTTTTTGGGGAAGGATTTCAAGGCTTTTGTTGTGAAACAGTCATCAAACTGGAGGCTGTGAATCTGGGCATGTTGTGCTATTGGTTTTTCTTTATTAGTTTTTACATCATGTCGGTGTCCATTCATGCGTTTCCTGAGGGTTTCGGTGGTTAGGCCTATATATTGAGCGGGGCATTGTGTACATTCTAATTGATAAATGAGGTTTTCAGAACAGCAGGTATGGTGGCCTTGGATTTTGTATTGCTTTTGATGGTATGAACTAGTAAAAGATTCTGATGGTTGGTTGATTTTGCAGGATTTACATCTATTTTCGTTGCATGGATATGAGCCTGGAGATGGTTTTTCTAAACATGAGTTTGATGGGTCAGGTAGTTTTGGATGTACTAGAAGGTTTTTTAGGTTCGGAGGTTGTCTGTAGACCAAGGTGGGAGGTTTCTGTAGAAGGTTCTTCGTTTGGCTGGAAGATTCTATAATTTTAAATCCTGTTTTAAGGAGACTGTTTAGCGGTTGTAGGCCAGGGTGGTATGTGGTCTACAACACCACATACCATAACCACATACCACCCTGGCCTACAACCGCTAAACAGTCTCCTTAAAACAGGATTTAAAATTATAGAATCTTCCAGCCAAACGAAGAACCTTCTACAGAAACCTCCCACCTTGGTCTACAGACAACCTCCGAACCTAAAAAACCTTCTAGTACATCCAAAACTACCTGACCCATCAAACTCATGTTTAGAAAAACCATCTCCAGGCTCATATCCATGCAACGAAAATAGATGTAAATCCTGCAAAATCAACCAACCATCAGAATCTTTTACTAGTTCACACCATCAAAAGCAATACAAAATCCAAGGCCACCATACCTGCTGTTCTGAAAACCTCATTTATCAAATCAAATCAAATCAAATCATTTTTATTCATTGCAATACAATAGTACAGAATGGCGTCAATCATAGCGTAAAAAATACAAGCTTTTTAACTTAATACTAAGGTACATAATTTAATAACATTGTTATTTATTGCACAGTTTCTTATAAGAATCAACTATCAATTAGAATGTACACAATGCCCCGCTCAATATATAGGCCTAACCACCGAAACCCTCAGGAAACGCATGAATGGACACCGACATGATGTAAAAACTAATGAAGAAAAACCAATAGCACAACATGCCCAGATTCACAGCCTCCAGTTTGATGACTGTTTCACAACAAAAGCCTTGAAATCCTTCCCCAAAAAACATTGTAATAGCTCAATGCTCAGGAGATGGGAATTAGCTTACCAATTTGTAACAAATTCAAGGGCCCCACCAAACCTGAATACAGTAGAAGTCCGATTATCCGAGCTAAACGGGACCGAGACTACCTCGGATAATCAAAAACTCGGATAACACGGCGGTAAAAATTATAGGTTATAATTAGACAAAAATCGTATTGAAACTGGAGAATACGGTTTATTAATACAGTAATAAGTGATTTATGATTAAATAAACCTTTTTAATACTCTCCCTTTTATCCAATCTCTTAATTGCATTATATTTTGTTTCCAAAGAAACCACAACTCTTTTACGTTTACCACTCATATTTGTGAAACAACATACTGATTGAAAACGGGACTGAAGCGCACGGTTAATCAGTTCGGCGTAGATTGAGACAATGGCGCGAACTGCGAACTAAAGATGGTGTTATTTAACATAACAGGATGAGTTGCGGCCGTGGCAACGTTATCGCGGCAACACGTTGCGGAGAACTCCCTGTTATTCTAATAACGTTTCTACACTTGTTATTAGAGTTGGCAATCGTTATTTAAATAACAGGTTGCCGCAACACGTTATTGGATAGCTGCGTTGTCGTTACAACCGTTGCCGGAAAACAACGATAATTCCCATCTCTAGCGCGAACACAGTCAACCGATAAGACTATTGGTCCTAGCAACAACCAATAGGAGTAGCTTGTAATACTCGACCTAGCAACCACATCCAATACATTTTTCAATCGATTCACGATTATTTATTTATTTATTTACGATTTATTTCCAAGGCTATATACAGTACTGTATTTGCCTTGGTTAACCCGGCGGCTCGGATAATCGGACCTCGGATAATCGGACTTCTACTGTATTAGATAAAAGATCCCAGTTAAAACCTTTCCATACTTACCCTTCCTTACACAGCTAACTGAAACATTTCATGCAATAGTGTGTATTATATGTATATAGTTCCAAGAAATTAGTGTTGGTGTTTTTAGTGTTGGCAAAACTGAACAAGCTCATATTCAAACAGTATTTTAACTAACAGTCTCTCTCTACATCTGAAGAAGTCTCAAATGGAGACGAAATATTATGTAATATGTGTGTAAAAATACTTTCTTTGTTGCTGTGTTCATCTGAACCAGTTTCTTCAGGTGAGTTAGCTGTGTATCCCACCTTTTCTCAATGAAACTCCCAAGCCAAGTGCTTTTCCTTTACAAACCTACTTCACAGATAAATGATTTACATATTTAGCTTTAAGTATGAATTCAATTGTTGTTAGCTTTTGTATTTTATTACGCGAACAAGTTGAATATTTGAACAACACGATGATAAAACTGTTTTTTATAATTTTCTTGAAATCAATGATGTATAAATAATCAACTTTTATTTGATTTCCCTTCCTAAAAAAATCAACAACCTTAAATTAAATTGTAAGCATTTTTTATTCAACAATATTAAATCTACAATGTAATTTTTAAATATAACGATTAAAGAAACAATTAACTAGTATTAATTAACTAGGTGACATACAAATCTAATGCCCCTACACCACTTGGTATCTACCCACAAATTGTATCAAAAACTTTCACTATCCATAAAAACACATTTATTACATTACATTAACTGTGAAGCATATTACAAAGGGCTTTCAATAAGTAAAAAGACAAACCATTCCAGATAGTCTATTCGTCATTTTGTAAGTGTTATATATTAGCACACAAGAAAAGTTTAATATTAGGAGAGCAGCAAGCAGTTGAATTTCTTTCCCTCAAGTACGAGAACATTTGAAAATTATTTAATAATTTAAACAAAATAAGTTATATAAACCAAGAAAGTCAGTGGGCCTTCCTAAAGGCAATCTTAACATTTGAGTCTGATTTCAATATCAAGCTAACAACTGAGCGCAGTAGAATTGGAACCGTTATTAAACAAACCAACCATGCCAAAATGAGCTGGGAAGTTCATTTAAACCAAGTTCTTGATTTTATCTAATGAGATTTTGTTTTATTTAAGTCTAATTATTTGTGCTTCTTTACTTATTGAATGACCTTGTACTCAACACTCAGGCTTTATAAATAGGCAAGTATTTAAAGTGTTAAATCCGATTCAGTATAAAAATTTGTTTTGAAAACTAACTTACACGATAAAATCCCTATAAATGGAATATCAGACACAATGTACCTTAGCACAACCGATAATACTGCATCTGTGTGGCCGGTGAGACGTCATGCTGGAAGGTGCCCGTTCTGCAAACACAGAAACATCTGCATATCATCACAACATGCCCTCCTATGCCAGCGCTCAATACATTATACAGTAAGTAGTAAATGAACATTGTAAAGGCGTGTTTAGTCTAGGCAATTTCACCGCTAGAGACAGCATGCAACCGTGTTGGGCAATAAGACAAAGTCAGCAATATCCAAAGCAACATGGATTGTAGATTTTGCCTCTGCGTTGCGCAAGAGCTCTGCAATATTTTATGTATGAAATCGAATCGTAAAAAAATAAGTTGCAATTTTAAATTCCAGAAAGTTACATTGCTCTTTGGATATGAAACTTAGGGGTTTCAGTTAGCTCTACAGCCACTTTGTGGATATTTTGTTATATTTTTGATATAGGTATTTTTAGCATGAGTTTCATATGAAGTAGCATTATGAAATTGCCTGATCTAAATGCGCCTTGAAGACAACAACGAAACACTGAAACATCATTCTAGCATTCTTTGTCATGAAACAATGCTGAAAGGTGAGTTATGTAGGGACAATTTTACACATTTTCAAGCGAGTTTTCAATGCTTGTATAAACATTGTCATTAGAAAACTTGGATTATGCAACTTATTAGCAAACTGCTGTGACTTGTATTAAGGGTTGCCACTAAAGTGCACTTCAAAATTCATTCATTATTCCAGGTTTTCCAGGTAAAAATCTCTGAACTCCAGGTAATCTCACATTGAATTATTTACATATGTGTATTATCATCCTCCTATATTAATACAAAGTATTTTTTATTTTATTTTTAGTTATATCATACATATGTATAAATTTGTTGTCAAACAAATTTGTAAGTAAGCTGGACCAATTATGGTCATCTGGAAAAATGTTCCAGACAGGTGTAAAGATTATATAATAAATAAACTGGATTTTTCTCTTTATATTACAATATTCCAGTATTTTTACTTATAAGTGGGCAATTCAATTTAAAATGGTGTATATACTTTTCATCTATAGAATATATCTTACCCTCTAATCTATATTATTAATACGCTATGCAAACTTTGTGAACAATAAGGCTATTTGGTACAAGATTTACCCCCCACATATTACACACTAAAACGTGCGACTAGGTGTGCAGATGTGCAAACTGGGTTTAAATTTTCGAATTAGGCCTCAGAGCTCTGCCCCACAGGACTTCCAAGTCCCTATGTTACTCATATGTAGGAGAGTTTTATTTGGTTTATATCACATGTGTTTTTCATAATTCAATTCAATTAAATAAACAGCTTTTATAAGGATTATATCTAACTACAGACTATCTTTGTTTTGTTTACTATTTTAACTATTTACAATTCTCGCTTCTCAAAACGGGATGCACAAGCTGCGCATAGGAAATTATAGTTTACAATAATCCATTTAAATTTTGCAGTATCTTTTACAAAATTAAGAAAATAGTATGTAGAATCAGTTTTGTTTTTGAGTCTTATCAATGAAGATGACATTTTTCCATGTTCTTAAAAGGGGACCCAAACCCGGTCTTGTTAGTATATCTAAGGCAAACTATTATTAGGAAGCATTATTAATTATTAGGTGACAGATGCAGATTGATCCAGTACTGAATTTTAAAACAGTCAAGATTTTTGCTGGGGTTTGGTCTGGTGAACCTCAGATTTTGAGGCGAGTTAATCCACCGAACATAGAAAATAAAACCAACTTTATTTTAGGTAGGGATGAGTCGATTCTTGATACCACCGATTCTTGGACATTGGTATTGGTATCGAAATTCATTCGTTCAATGTCAATACCGATACCATCGATATCGGTAGTTGTTGAAATGGCATAATGTTACTTCCGCCGTTTACCCGCGGTACAGAGGCCACGGGGAGTGTTTGGGTCAGCGGCAAAAAATCTGATCTTGGAGATAAGAAAGGAAGAGGGAAGGGAGGAGAGGGGTGGGGTCGGGTTGAAAGCAATAAATCAGTCGGCTGACCAACATTATTTCTTTGAGTCATTATCTTACAACCACGTTTTCCCCATTATGAATTTATATTAGGGATGGGCCAGTTCTGATTCTCAATTCCCCAATACCTTCGATACCGGTGGTATCAAAGAATCATCGATACTCGATACTTCGTATCTTTGGGTTCGATACCAATTCTTACATAAAATGAAGTTAAAATCATAAACTGATCCGTAATACTCTTAAAAATCAGTACAATATATAAATAAAGAACGATTTTCTGTTTTAAATATCAAGTAAAACCATTTTATTTTGATTCAAAAGGTAACATACAGTTTCCAGCATTACGGCAAAGTGAATATTTAATAACAAACATTCATCTGCGATGAAACAAACCGAAGAGAATCGAATGGTCGATCTCGTTTCGGTTTAATATTTATCGGACATTACGCTGTGGGTGTCAGGATGACGAGAAAACCATCTTGGCAGCGCTAGCGTCAATGACAGTTTAGTAATGCGCCAATGCTGTCTGTACGCAGCTCCTTGAACTTACCGAAAGCAGTTAGTATTTTACTTGTTTCATGAGCGCTTCACTCAACGAGAACATAAATCGTCTGCCGCAAGAATTAACAATCATAATAAAGCTCCACATTCCTCATGTGTTGTATTAATTGTATTATTCGATCCATTGTCGGCGATAAACAGCACTCTGTGGATTTTAGTTGATATATTGTGATTATTACATTGTATTAATGTAAGGTTAAGTTTCTACAACACTAGGACGTTGGCAACTGTTATTGAGTGTGGATTCGATTCTCGTTTGTTACCTTCGCCGATTGTTTAAGTTTTTAAATAAAATACTTTTGACCTACGTTATTTCATTTAAAAGAAAGAGGGTTCAGGTTCACATGCTTATTTTTCTGAACAGAAGTTTGATTTACAATCCTAACTTTTAGTTTTAGTATATCTTAAATGCTTTATTACTAATTAAAAGAAATTTAATCTTGTTTATGGATGATAAGTATCAACATAATTATTTAACAAGACATCACAATAACTTTCAGCTGCCCATTCATAGACTTACTTCACTGGAAAAGTTACCTCAGTATTTAGGGAAAAAAACTCAATAATAAATTACCAAATACGTTAAAGTCGATTGTAGAAATGGATAGGTTCAAAGGAGAAATTACTGCTTTATTACTAAGTAAAACATATTATAATATTAATGATTATCTAAATGACTTTTTTGATGGATTTTATACAAGTTGTGACATATTGTATATATATTAGTTTTAAGATTAATTGTATTTCCTTTTGACAATTTCACCTGTTTCTCCAGCATTGCTGGTTTATGTAAATGTTATGTGAAAATAAACTATTAACTATTGACTAGTTTGAAAACTTCTCATGAATAGCATTTTTTTTGTTTTCATGATTTGTTTACCGGTAGGTCTAACATTAATTCTCTTGTAAGGACCAAGTGGAAATATAAACTAATAACTGTTTAAAGTTTTCCTATCAAATTTGTTTGTAGGCTATAGTTTTGATTGGTGGGCCATTTATTGCCAGGTAGGCTACACATTAAACATTAATTGTTAATTTTATGAGCTGTATTATTTTTTCTGATCATAAATCTGCCTTGGAATCGGTAACACATTTTTTAGAGTCGGAATGGAGGAATTCTGAAATCGACCCATCCCTATGTATCTTAATACCACATAAAGCCACATACCAAGTTTCATTAATATATATTCATAAATAAACGATTTATGACATTTTAATTATTCTCCATAAGAATAACATGGCGGCTGAGTATGCAGGTTTGCTGAAGCAAGGAACACAACAAATGGGGTTTTATACAAATATAAATATAACTCAAGTAGGTAAAGCCACGTACCACATTTTAGCGAATTTCCCCTATAGGGAAGAAGCTATTACCGTAGGTCTCATGGTAAGACTTAAGCCCGAGACAATGATAACTTTTCATTTTGAGGTCCCCAGATGCCAAAAACACCATTCGTTCAAATTTGTATATATATATATATATATATATGTCCGTAAGCACGATAACTCGTAAAAAAGGTCGGATCTTAATTAAATTTGGTACAAATGTGTAAAGTACCATTTATTTGAACGAGTTCGAAAACCAGATGAATCAAACTATCCGAAGAGGGGTTTTGTACTCCAAAAATGTGTTTTTTGGGGTTTTCACATGTAATTTTAATTTAAATCAAATTTTAATTCATACCATTGAATTCAGCTTAAAAAAAAAACAATTTGGTATTTTGAACATTGTTCTACGTGAATTGGTTACCGAGATATTAAAAGTGCTAAACACAGTACGTTGTCTAATGCTATTCTTATGGAGAAAAAGACAAATTTTATATCTCGCTTATTTATGAACATAAACTGGCGAAATTTGGTATATGGCTTGATCTGGTTGTGGTTTATTGTTGTTTGCACAAAAAAACAATTTTTCACCTATGGTTCCTGTAGCAGCAAACCTAGATACTTGGTCCCCATGTTATTCTTATGGAAAATACTTAAAATGTTATATATCGCTTATTTATGAATGTATATGGATGAAACTTGGTATGTGACTTCACTAAGATGAGTTCTACTGATATTTGCATAAAAACCCATTATTTTGTGTGCCTTGTTGCAGCAAACCTGCGTACTCATCCCCAATGTTATTCTTATGGAGGATAATTAATATTTTAAATATCGCTTGTTTGTGAATATATTTCTTATGAATCCTGTTAAGTGTTTTATTGTGTTATGTTATATATTCATTGGAAATTCGCTGAGTATGCAGGTTTGCTGCGACGGGGGCATTATTAATTTATGTTCACAATTAAGGGAGATACATGTTACTTACCCTCCACTAGAATAACATGGGAGCTGAGTACGCAGGTTTGTTGCTACGGGAACTATCAGCCAAAAAATGTTTTTTAGTGCAAATATCAATAGACTACAATGATATGAAGCAATATACCAAGTTTCATCAAGATAAGTTGATAAATAAGCGAGATATACAATTTTTCTTATTCTCCATAAGAATAACATTGGACAACGTACTGTGTTTAGCACTTTCAATATCTCTGTAACCATTTGACGTACAGCAATGATCAAAACACCAAATTGTGCGTCTTTTTAAGTTGATTCCAATGAAAAAAATTAAAATTTGACTTTTTCAAAAATTATATGTAAAATACTCAAAAAACCCATTTTTGGGTACAAAACCCCCCCAAAATACCCCTTTGGATAGGTCGATCTATCTGGTTTCCGAAATTAAAGTCATAAATGCTGCTTTACACATTTATACCAAATTTTATCAAAATCGGATAATTTTGACGAGAGTTATCGTGCTCACGGACGGTCACACACACACACACACACACACACACACACACACACACACACACACACACACACACACACACACACACACACACACACACACACACACACACACACACACACACACACACACACACACACACACACACACACACACACACACACACACACACACACACACACACACACACACACACACACACACACACACACACACACACACACACACACACACACACACACACACACACACACACACACACACACACACACACACACACACACACACACACACACACACACACACACACACACACACACACACACACACACACACACACACACACACACACACACACACACACACACACACACACACACACACACACACACACACACACACACACACACACACACACACACACACACACACACACACACACACACACACACACACACACACACACACACACACACACACACACACACACACACACACACACACACACACACACACACACACACACACACACACACACACACACACACACACACACACACACACACACACACACACACACACACACACACATGTATATATATATACATACATATAGTTATATACATATATATATATATATATACAGTTTCGAACGAATGGTGTTTTTGGGGTCTGGGGACCTCAAAACGAAAAGTTATCATGGTCCCGGGCCTAGGTCTTACCATGCCAACTACGGTAATAGCTTCTCCCCTATAGGGGAAATTCGTTAAAAGGTAAGTACATTTATCTGAAAATAAATCATACCAAAGTTACTGCATAACATTTAGCCATGAAGATAAAATACTTTCAATCTTTTGGTATTAAGGTTGTTATAGCCTATATGGTATTAATTAACGGTTTATTAAAAATAATCTGTTTTTTATTTTATTTCCTCTTTTTAGTGAATTTCCCCTATAGGGAAGAAGATATTACCGTAGGTCTCATGGTAAGACTTAAGCCCGAGACCATGACAATTTTTTGTTTTGAGGTCCCCAGATGACAAAAACACTGTTCGTTCAAATTTATATCTATATATATCTATATCTATATATATATGTGTGTGTGTCCGTGAATGCGATAACTTGAGTAAAAAACGTCCGATTTCGATGAAATTTGGCTCAAATGTGTAAAATGACATTCATGACTTAAGTTCGAAAACCAGAAAAATCAGACCATGGGAAAGGGGGTTTATGGGGGTTTTAAATTTTCCAAAAATCAGTTTTTTGCATTTTTCCCCCTAACATTTTTTAAAAGCTTAATTTTGGTTTTGACCATGTTGTAGAGCTTAAAGAAAAAACAAATAATATAGTAGCCTATTTTGAATTACTAGATTAAGTGGTTGCGGAGAAAATCCAAAAAACTTACTCATAAAATCTTCCATGTTAATCTTATAGGAAAAAAGTTTTTGGCTTTTCCTAGGTTATTTTAATGTAAACTTCACTTTTCCTTTTACCAATCTGTTCAGTTCCACAAAACACTCAATTTGGTTTTTAAATTGTGATTCTACGCCCAACCGTTGCTGAGATATTCAAAGAGCTAAACAAAGTACGTTGTCCAATGTTATCCTTATGGAGAATAAATAAAATTTGATATCTCGATTATTTACGAATGTATGTTGATGAAACTTGGTATGTGGCTTCACATAGTATTGGTATATTGATATTTGCACAACAAATTGATTTTTTGATGATTATTCCTGTAGCAGCAAACCTGCGTACTCAGCCCCCATGTTATTCTTATGGAGAATAAGTAAAATGTAATGACTCCCTTAACCCTTAGCGGTCGTATTTATCGTTCTCTTTTCCTTCCCTACAGATCGGGAAGGCCACACTTAGTGGCCCTCTCATTCTGTCTAATGACGCGACATTGTCAGCGCTGAAGGTAGCCCCACAGCTCGGGCCGGCCACGCGTAGTGGCCCTCTACGCGTTTCCAGTTCAGCTCGGCTGTCCACCCCGTAGTGGCCCCCTGTTTCTCTTCATATTATTTAACATTGTAATTTTGTTTTCGATTCTCTCTGCTTGGGAGGTGCTGCGCTCTCTCGGCAATATTCGGAACTATCTGGAGACAACAACAAGACAGTGTATTGTTACCTTATCACAATATTATTACGTTAGTCATTGTTGTGTTATCAGCATGTGTTGTGCAACAGTCCCTTTAAAAGGCTTTTAATTTTTAATAAATTGATATTTATCATTTAAAAATGGCCGGAAATAGTGACCTAACATCGGATACTATACGGGATTTATTACAAGTCGACGAAGATGACGATCTTTCCATGTTGTTTGAGTTTGAAGTTGAAGAGGAGGATGAGCAAGTAGGGGTTGAGGGTGGTGACGAAAATATTGAATGTATTTCTAATGATATTGACAGTCAACATGACAGTGATGTGGATTTTGAATTAAGTGATAATGAACTAGACAGTGATAGTGAACTAGAAGACAATATTAGCGATGCTAACGAGGGTGTAGCTGATGTTGAAGAAGCTGCTGTAGCTGATGTTGAAGAAGCTGCTGCAGCTGATGTTGAAGAAGCTGCTGTAGCTGATGTTGAAGAAGCTGCTGCAGCTGATGTTGAAGAAGCTGCTGTAGCTGATGTTGAAGAAGCTGCTGCAGCTGACTTTTGGCGAAAGTGGGAGGATGATGATGTAAGTTTCCGTGAATTTCAATATAAAGCTTCGAGTGGATTCAAACAACCACCAAATTTTGATCGAAGCTCAGAAATTGAGTATTTCCAATTATTTTTCACTGATGAATTATTAGAAGAAATTGTTAATGAAAGTAACAGATATGCTCAAGCTAAAATAAATCAATTGAGACCCTTACCAAAAAAATCCATGTGGTGGACATGGAAGGATATTACTTTAGTAGAGTTTAAGGCATTTCTGGGGGTCATAATTAATATGGGCATGCACCCAAAGCCTGATATCGACGACTATTTTTCAAACGATTGGTTGGAAAACCAGCCTTTTTTTAAAGACATATTTTCCAAAGAGAGATTTTTACAAATTTTTTGGAATTTGCACCTTTCTACACCTCCAACCAGACCAGTATTAGGTGCAATCTCTCGCTCTGCTAAAGTGAAACATGTTGTTAAATATCTTGACACGAAGTTTAGAGAATATTACTGTCCAGGCAGCAAAGTTAGCGTAGATGAGAGCACTGTAGGGTTTAAAGGGAAAGTATTATTTAAATGTTATAATAAGGAAAAGCCTCAAAAGTGGCACATTAAGGTCTACGTTCTGTCTGACTCGAGTAATGGTTATGTGTGTGCAATAGAACCATATCTAGGGCAATCAACAAACAACCTACTTCTTAGGCCTGATTTACTTACAACAACTCGAGTTGTGTTGACTCTTGTTGACAGAGTTGGACAAGCTATAGGAAGTGCTGAAGGGTTGCACGTATTTACAGACCGGTTTTACTCTAGCCCACAATTAGCCGAGGTTCTGTATGAAAAAAAAGTTCACTTAACTGGAACGGTAAATAGGGCACGAAAAGGGCTACCTCTAGCAGTTAAGAAAAAGAAAAAATTGAAAAAAGGTGTCGTCAACGCATTTAGAAAAGGTGACCATCTATCTGTAATACAATGGAAAGATAAAAGGGAAGTATTAATGATAACTTCTTTGTATGACAACTCGGTGGAAGAAGTAAAGAGATTCGTTAGGGGTGGAGTTCAAGAAGTTGTTCAGAAACCTTCAGCTGTTTGCAGATATAACGCAAACATGGGTGGCGTAGACGTAGCAGACCATTACATAGCTACTTATTCATTCGCCAGAAAATCAATAAAATGGTGGCGTAAAATATTTTTTTGGCTAATTGAAGTTGCTGTTGTGAATGGATTCATAATTTACAACACCAACCGAGACCCTGGCAGACCAGCTGTGCGTCAAAAGATGTATCGTAAACAACTTGTGAATCAGCTTGTGGGTGATGTAAGGAACACAAGCAGGAAACGTGGACGCCCATCAAACATCACTGAAGGAGACCGCCTGGATGGAAAAACACACTTCATTTATGAGCTGGAGGGAACTTCAAAGAAGGACTGTGCTGTTTGTACAAATAGAGCAGCTGGACAACGTAAACGAACCAGATTTTACTGCAAGACCTTTGAGAATAAACCTGGCTTACACCCAGGAGACTGTTTTCATCGATATCACACACTGAAAAAATACAAAATCGTCTAAATCAACTCAAGTAATGTGATTTTTAACCGTAAAAGATACTTTGCTTTTTTATTTTATTTAAGAGTATTAATAATTTAATTGTTATAAACGTTTTAATATTTGAGTAATAAAGTAGTTATTAAATACGAGTGTAAATAATTGAATCCTAATGATGACCGACTTTACAGTCAAATGTTAGGTTAAACATCTGTGTTTTGGAGTTAAAAGGCTCGCCATAGGGTATTTAATCCGAGCGTAAGACGTAAACAAGCAAA
The DNA here is from genome assembly GCA_963675035.1 of Allygus modestus. Classification (NCBI taxonomy): domain Eukaryota; kingdom Metazoa; phylum Arthropoda; class Insecta; order Hemiptera; family Cicadellidae; genus Allygus; species Allygus modestus. Next base: position 356,562,587 of record OY776111.1, on the reverse strand, counting down.
GTAGTAATGGCGGCCAACTACGCAGTGACGCGGGGCCACTACGAGTGGCCCTTCCGAGCTGTAGGCGCGTCACTTCGTATATGCGTCACTTCGTATATATATTACACCTTGTCCCGTTACGGATCTTGTGGCCACACGTAGAGGCCTTCCGACCGCTAAGGGTTAATTATGAACATAAATTAATAAAACTTGGTATGTAGCTTCACTTGGTTGAGTTACATTGATAATTGCATAAAAACCTATTTTTCCCTTTTTGCAGCAAACCTGCTTACTCAGCCCCCATGTTATTCTTATGGACAATAACTAAGATCTTATATAGTGCTTATTTATGATTGAATATTGATGAAACTTGGTATGTGGCTTCGCCTAGTTAAATTATATTTATATTTGCATAAAAACCAATTAATTGTTTGTGTTCCTTGTTTCACCAAACCTACGTACTCATTACCAATGTTATTCTTATGGAGAATAATTAAAATCGCTTATATGTGAATATATTTTTATGAAACTTGGTATGCGGCTTTATGTGGTATTAAGACAAATATTATGCATTGGAAATTCGCTGAGTACGCAGGTTTGCTGCAACAGGGGTATTTACTCATCCTATGTTTTTTATATTATGTTTAGGCCTAAGCTACATCTTTCTACGAATGGAGAAAATAAAATTACATTTAGGCCTATTACATGGTAAAACATTAGCCTACTTACTTACCACACAAACCGTATTTACTAACATATCTTAGCATTAATTTTAACACTAATAGTCCTAAGAAGAACAATCAGTTAGTAACATCATGAAGATATGTTTGAAAGTGCCTAGCAAATCAATTGATGAAATTTAAGCCATGTCTTAAATATAGTTTTAGAATATTACAAATTATTTAAAAAAATCATGGATGAAACTTAAACAAGGCAAAAACAAATCACTTGTCTTTAAAAACAGCTTATTGCCAAAGGACAGTTGAGCCTAAAATTAATGGAATTGACTCAATTTCTATTATTATGGAACAAAAACAAACACAAATTTCTTATGCTTTACCTATTAAGATTTCATTACATATATGTTTTTGATATTTTACTTTAAAAAAAGAGAAGGTTAGGTTAACCTAAAAGTTGACTATACAGACAGTGTTCATACTACTCAATCTGAAGGTCCTGATAAATCCTCCATTTTGGTGTAAAGAGTAACACAAATTTATAAGCCACAACTTACTTATTTATTAATAAAACACTAAAAGCTACATAACAACGCTTAACACCTTAAAAAGCGTTCACACTCAATTAGAATTTACAGACGACAACGCGCGGCCGCGGACGACCCTTGGTAGCGCGGGTAAACGGCGGAAGTAAACTCGCTCGAAACTGTCGAGTCTCAGTTAAACCTCGAGTTTCAGTGCCGAACTCGGCTCGAACTCGAAATTTCGAGTACTCGCACATCTATACTATATTACTTTACCATGCTAGTGAAATTAACATTAAATTATACACAAAATTGCATAAAAAATTAGTTTGATAATTAACTACAAAAAGTTACTAAATAATTTTAAATGGTACCATAAATCGTAGGTATCTATGGTATCGGTATCAAGAATAAATTGTTCTGGTATCGGTATCGAGAATCGATGAATTTTGGTATCAACTCATCCCTAATTCTAGATATAACAAAAAGATATACTTTTTGTATACCTAGCATTAATTAGGTTTAAAAATTACTGAATTACCTTCATCCGATATGCTTCCAGATTTTTTCTTGGCAACATCCATTTCTGAGTCTCCTGAAAAAATATGTAATTATTATTGATTGTGGCTTTACTTATAAGATACAGTTAATAAATACTGGCATTTAAAAAATTATACTTACAGTTTTTCACAACTAGAAAAATCAATTTTTTACAAGAACTCTGTATAGTATTTACTGTTGGTTTAAAAGGCAACTTTTATCAAGAATGTAGGTGGAAAGTTTGCATTTATGCACTGTTTCTATTATTATGTAATTGTAAGTTACACAACAATCAACTAGGGGTGTGCGAATAGTGATTTCTAGCTCGAGCCAAGCCAAGCCGAGCTTTTTTCTAAGTTCTCGAGCTTCGAGCTTTCTCGAGCCGAGCTTTTTTTATGGGAATTTTCTCTAGGGGTGTGCAATGTACCAATAGTGATTTTCTGACTCGAGCCCAGCCGGGCAGAATTTGCTCAAAGTTCTCGAGCTTTGTGCATTTTTGACTAGGCCTAAATTTATTCTTTACTTACATTATGTTTAAAAGAACAAACATTTGATTCATTATGGTAATGTAACGTAATTTATAACTTTCAATATTTGTCATGTTTCATTCACTACATTCATTATGTTTAATAAATAAATAAAAGCCTACAGTGGAAAAATAACAAAATAAGCAGGCTACTAAAAAGGAAAATTTATTGAGACCACTTGTAGAGTAACGAACAATTTCTATTTCAAAATAAAGTAGGTAGCCTACATAGAAAAAAATAACCTAAAGGAAGAGAACTACAAATTTTTAACTAGACTGATAAGCCCACAGGTTAACTAATGCAGTTATTACCGTATTTATTAATAGCCATAATAAACGGACAATATGTCAATATGTACTCTCCATGTAACCACAAACACCTAGGCCCTAGCCTAGGGAATTGCCAAAACCCAGTAGCCTATATCTCTCATTCAACTGATTGTAAATAGTAAATTAAGGTTATCCTTTTATAAATATAAGTTAGTTAAACCAGACTTTATCTTATTGTACTCTCTGAAATAAGTTATCCAATAAAGTAGGCCTAGCTAATGTTGTATCTAACCAATTACCTAATAGACTTAACCTATTATATCTGCTTCTGAAACAGAAGGTTTCAAAAGCAGAAGGTGGAAGAGGATCGTCAATGCATTCTTCTTCCATCACTGCTTTAACAATTTGATGGCATACAATTACAAAATTATATGCTTTTTACTGAAGTTTATTCACAAATTCAACCAATCACATGGAGTTAACAATGTTAACAATATGACTGGATAATCTAACCAAGTAAAGATTATCCTTATACACAACTTTACTGCTTAGACTGGTAAGAGAATCAACTCAACTGGCGTGTCAGTGACCAAAATATGTCGAGAAAGCCTCCACAGTTAAACTTAAAAATTTCCAGATAAACATAACCGGTCAAAATCTCGGTTGAGCTCATTATTCAGATAATTTTGTTCAGTATTAATAAAATTATCTTAAAACCAAATTTATTTTTTTCTCCATAAGAATAACATTGGAAGCCATTTTAGTGGTACTTGAATCGTTAAAATTTAGCCGACGTCTATGTTTCAACAACAGAGTAACAATAGTTAGTTTAATAGAGTATACTTTGTTATACTGGATAACAAAAGGTTTTTTTACCAACAAAAAACACCCAAGAGAGATAAATCGAAGTATATTTTTAAGTTGTGAGCATATTTCTTATTTTATAAAATTATTAAGTGTACGTTAAAAAAAAAATACCCAAACAGTTAATATTCCCTTAGTTAATATTCCCTTAGTATGCCTTCTCTGTGTAAATATCGTCAGTCGTCGGAGGCGACGATTGTAACAGTGGCACACAACGTGTGTGGCAGATGGAAAAACTCAAAATAACTTTTCAAAATAGATGACTGTAGATACTAAGATATTAACTTAACTTATAAAATAGTTTGTTTTATTACATTGTCTTAGACAATTGGTAATATTGTGATTGTCATGTGTAAAAAGTACAAAGCCTCAATTTGTCTAGAAAGCTTTCATCAAGTTAGTCACAGTAAGCGACCAACCTTAAAATTTATTTTGTAGGACAATTATTTGCTAGGTTATATTTTCACTAAATTAATAATAAAAATTGTGTACATTACCTAAAATACATTACCAGTAATGTTGTAGGTAACCACAATAAAAGCTATAGACTATTCTAACCAAACAGCCTTTCTCAGAAGGTTATCTTGAATGATTTGACATAGCCTAGGGTTGGATTACAGTAAGAGTAAGCCGACATTAAACAGGTAATACAACTGTTTTAAAATACTTTAAACACATTACCAGGAACGATATAGCGAACCAAAACAAAAGCTTTAAACTATTCTAACCAAACTAGGCCTTTTATACAGCTTATCTGAAATGATTTGACATATCCTAGGTTTGGATTATAGTGAGCTGTTTTCATCATAAACTTGGACCTATGGCTATAAAATGTAGGCCTATACACTTAGGCTACTTGCCATTTTAGAAGTTTCTTGTACGGTCTTGGACCAACCCATGTTTATCGCATTTAATTTCATGATAGCCTAGGCTATTGAAACAATATATTGAAATATCATTTTGTCATATAAATAACTAGACCTGACGACTTATTGTTAATCCTTAAGGATATTTTGTCTAGGCCTGTAGAAATTGTTAACATTAGTTCATTTAGGAAACTCGCTGTTCTCTTAAAAGTTAAATTAACCACATTGCTAAAGTCACTGCCTAGCCCAAAATACTCTGTTTGTTCTAAGATAACGCACCCATGCCAATCCAAACAACAAACCATACCTGAAATCTTAAATTTATTTTAAAAATAAAAAAATTTACAGATTTATATAACATTTCCTTCGATAAAAACAAGTGATAAATGTATGAATGTTTTTCTATGGATAAAATGTTAGGTCGGCGACGGGATCCAAACCTGCGACCTTTCGCTCTAAGAGCCAGTGCGATACCCACTCAGCTACCGCGGTAAGTAGTTTTTAGGGGAGAAGTGACTAAAACTATAGCTGTATAGACATAAAACCCGGATTCTGGCGGCAGTTAAATGATAAAGGAATGTATTCTGATGATGTTACTCAAATCAGATATTGAATACTCGATTTAAGTTTGATCATGTGTTTCGATTATCCTTATACGTGAGGAATGAGCGTACACCTAGTTTTAATCGCACAGCTGTAGCATAGCAAAGCACTGCGCCATTTTGATCGCGTCTTGCCTTGCCCTTGGTTGGGCGTACATAGAATATAATCAACTTTTTAAATAATATGACCACCGCTATTATAAATATGCATTAAGTAACCATTCACAATATTTTTTAATCTTTAAATTTTGTAAACCTCGCAATTAGTGATTTTGAGGTGTAAATTATTACAACAATGATGTAACACTAATTATTGTTAACTTTAACAACTACATTATGATTACAGTTATATTTCTATTCGCTTTATCTCCAAGTACTTTAGATTCTACCGTAAACTGACGATTTTTTAACAATGCAATTTTTGTAGAGTACTATTTCAGCTGTACACTAAAACGCTGTCATGATTATTAGTAGTTTATCACCTACAACTTTCAACTTTGTCCCTAGCTATTGGTCACGCTAAATCACTGTTACATTATAACCATCTTTACTCATTAAGGCAGTTCGCAAAGTGGGTACGCAAACAGTTTCGCCAAACGTAATTTCAGACTCCAGGGAATATAATTATTATGTAATGTATGAAATTGTAAGTTGTATAAAAGACTGTACCGATGCAACAGTTAGAAAAAGTGTTTTCACGGATTTTAGTTTTTTGCTGGGGTACTTTTTCTGGAGCAGTACGATTGTTGTATTAATTATTAATTTAACTATTAACCCTCAAGTACTAAACTGCAAAATACTCACTTAACCACTATGCACCGTCTGTCAGACGTCATTTTTTTTTTTTTTTATAAAAAAAACACGAAAACTAATATTTTATATTATTTTTTTCTTGTTTTATGACTCAATACCATAGTAATTTTAGTAAATATTTGCTTTTAACCAACAAATAAATATTTCCCCCCACCCCTTAAAAAATGTAAAAAACTAGGTAATACATTTTTGTATGTGCTTTTGAACAAAAATCTTGATGAGAAAAATGGTAGACCACACTATTTACTGTTTTAAGATAGGTAATAAGTATTTAGTATCAATAATATACTTTAGTATGAGTTGAGGTTTACTTAATATTTTTGTTAAAAAAATAATCAGAAAAAATTCTTAAATTTTGTGCTAAACAACATAATTTTTGGCAAATAAAACACAGTTACTATGGAAACATCTTATTTATTACTGTGAACAAAAACTTACATGTTAGGTACAATAACAAATCAATAGCAAATAGCAAATCGGAAGTCCACATTTTTGGAATGGATACATCCAAACTGATTTTGAGTTTATTCAACACATCGTACACAAACTTTTCTTGCGCATTCCAAGCAAATCGGAAGTCCACATTTTTGGCATGGATACCGCGTCTGGCGTTTCAATTTCGGGGGACAGAAAGCACATGTTTTTCTTTTCTCAAGAGTTTGTGCTGGCTGATGATCTTCTTCATGTTGAGGAAGCTTTAGGATTCGACGAATCGAAAAAGAGAGCTCTTTTGGTATGGCACGCCGTAATCTATCCAACATGTGTTGATGCACCAGCGCAGCCGCTAACTGCTTCATAAAATCCATCCTTGACATTTCTTTGGATTTTGGGTAAGCTTGGTGTAGGACATATGCGTTGACTCCAGAAGCCGTATCAATGATTGTGAAAAAAACTGTCATAGGCCATCTTCTAGTTCTTCTGCTAGAAGAGTAGTTCGCAATTTTCTGGTCAAGGCTGTCAACGCCGCCTTTGGTGTGGTTGTATAGGGCGATTATTTCCGGCTTTCCGGTCTCAGGGTCGTCCATTGCACGATGATGCATTGAAGACACCATTATTACCGCTTTCTGCTCCTTGGGAACATAAGACAATAGTGTAATGTCTTCAGTAAACCCATATATAGATGATTTGACTTCACGATGGGGATTTGGCTTAAACTCTTGGGGTATTTCAACTTTATCTTTTCTGACAGTGCCAACGTAAGTCAGACCTCTCTCCTTTAGCTCCTGGACTAACTGGATCGATGAGAACCAGTTGTCTCCTGTGACATTACGGTTAGTCATTTGAACGGGCGTTACTAGTCTCAACACTGACTGAGTTGGCTTACTGAGTTTATTTTCTTCCGGGCTTAATGTACGGCCATAACATCCTTTGCCGGTGTAAAGATATGCATTATAAAGATAATGTGTACGTGCATCAGTCATGGCCATTATCTTTATGCCGTATCGTGCTGGCTTCTTGGGCATATACATGCGGAATCGGCATCGTCCTCTGAAGGCCACTAGCATTTCATCGACGCATAAATATTCTCCCAATGAGTAGCATTCTTGAGAGTTTTTGATAAAAATATCAAAAATTTGTGAGATGGGAGCACCTGGATCCTCCTGCATCCTGTCACGCCGGTCAAGAGAGTTATCAAATCTTAGAGCACTCAGGAGGAATAAAAACCTTTCTTTCGTCATAGTGCATCTGAATATATCTCTGCCTGTACCATCAGTAGAAAAGAAACTATCTACTGACACATTCCCCGCTTTGAAAACAGATGAAAAAACCAGCAATCCGATGAAAGCTTTCAACTCTGTGAGATTAAGCTCTTCAATAAATGTTAAATTTTGTTTCCGGTATTTCGGTTGCATGGATATAATCTTTTGGTTCGTCCATTGTAAAATTTCTTCAAGGATGTCATCGGTTATTAAAAGCTTCCATACTTCAAAAGGGTCAGGGTTGTCACCAAGACTCTTGGCTTTGACTTTCAAACCAGGGACATGAGTTATGATATTGTGTTGCCGAGTTCTTACATTCGAAGGTGGTGCGGCCTTCCTCCATTTAAAAGCTGGCTTTTTTTTGGTTTGTTTCCCGTAAAAAAAGGTACTGCTCCCACGTATGCGAGTTGCATTTGGTTCCCTACTTAAATCTATCGGCTCACCAGCACCATCAATAACGCTCTGTATGATTTCATCAACATGATTTGACTCACCAGAACCTTCAACGGATTCCATAGTTTCCAATTGGTGACCATTAGACTCAGGTTCCTCTTGGACTGTTTCCACATCTCGAACTGGTTGGGTTAAGTCATCTTGTATCAGATCTTCACCACCTGAAGCAGTCTCTAAAGCAGCACTTCTATTTTCTTCCCCACTCATTTCCTGTTCCGAATCACTGTTGTGCTCACTTTCAATGACATAGTCTGGATCGATGTGGCTGTCATCACTATCGTAGTCCAAAAGTGGTTCCTCAAGACAATCGTCAACCAATTCCTCTAACTCTGCTTCGTAGTTCTTTGCACCGGCATTTATTGTCCGCCTTGGCCGAGAAGTACGTGGACTGGCTGAAGTGCTTGGTGGTAAGTCCATTGTAAAATATGTGGCACTATTATATCACGCCCACGGGACGTCACAATGTAGTTCATAAAACTCCACAATCACTATATTCCGTCTACCAGACGTCGCAATGATTATTACAAACTTACATAGCTACTATAACACGCCTATGAGACGTCACAGTTATAAATAAAAAGTCCCACAAACACTATACAACGTCTGTCAGACGTATTTTCAAAATGGCGCGTAATCACTAAGGCGGAGCGAGACACGACTTTCACTAGACGAAGGACACCCCTCAACTGACAGGTACTGGACGCAACCGGTTTTTTGAAGATGGGGTGGGGGGTTAGACAGACAGAGAAAGATAGCTGCCGTCTGAGAGACGTCAGCATAGTAGTTAAGGGTTAACCGTGAAATATTGCACAACTCAACTGGGCAATGGCAACACTGCACTGCATACAGAATAGGGTAATATGTCCACTTGATGTGATTGAGCGTAGAGAAAGTAGCTCTATTGCGTTGGTTGATCAAGTCGGCAGTTTATAACAGTACTTTAATATTTGGTTATTTTTCAAAACGAAGGACCGAAAGCATTAGCATTGCTGAATTATATTTGTTATGGAGCTCTACCGATGCAAACTACAAGAATTCTAACATTGATTCGGGAACGTTTTTGCTTTAAATTTACTTTTGTGGACAACTATTTTTACTAGTCGGCGTTTTAAATATTCGGCTCGAACTTCAAACTTTTTTGCAAATCTCGAGCCGAGCCGAATACCGCAATATTCGGCTCGGCTCGAGATTTGCAAAAAAGTTTGAAGTTCGAATTCTAGCACACCCCTACAATCAACCAATGACAACCAATCCAATCACTGATTGTATGTGACTAAAAAACACAAACATCAAATACTTTTGATGCACATGACACTGATCCAACAAATGTACGTTTTTCAATGGCATAACTAGTCTGGTTACTTTTAGAGCCTCAAGAAGCAGTTCTCCAACTCAAAGTTCTCAGTTAAGCAACATTCTGATATGACATAGTTGTGAAATCCATTACTCCGACAGATGTGATTGAGTAATGAATGGTTCGAAAGACTATCAGTCATGATCTCAGCTTTGGCTGTGTATATAATAATAAGGAAATAAAGGGGGTGGGCGAGTATTTAAGGTACTTGAGAATAAAATTGAAAGATTCTTTAAAAAGAAAAAAACACAGTTCTTCATGTCTTTTAACCAAGAAATGTACAAGCAGTGATTTTTTGATTAATTCAAGTTTAGCAAATTAATCTTGAGTTTGGAGTATTTTCGAGTTAGTATTTGCTTTCAGCATAATTCATTGTTAAAAACAGTTCACCCCCAATTATCCGATATCATCAGGGCCTAGTTTACCTTGGATGATATAAGAGGAACTTATAATTTGAGGTTATTTGATAAAATTATACTTTTAAATTAACATAACAGGCAATAAAACATCTGTGTTACCAATAAACTGAGTATTTAGGTCATAATAGAATAATTTTCAATAAACAAATTTTAATAATACAACAATTTTTCAGTATCATTTTGTTTTTGTTTGCAATTCCCACTTGCCATTTCATCCACTAATAATTCACGAGCTTCTTCTTTTACTGACCACCCTGCATCTAAAACTGTATGTAAATCGGCACCAACATTAAATGGACAGTATCACAGTCACCCTCTGTTTACTAAACACTTTGCCCTGTGAAGCCCCCAAAAGCGGCACATCCCGTACTGAATAAAGAGTTAATTCTCTAGCTTCTAATTAATTTTTTTCTAGATAGGTGGATCTACAGATTACGGTGTGTTCTGAACTACCGGGACGCGGACCTTATAACATAACTAACAGCCCTTGGTAATTAGCAGGGATCTAACTCAGGACCTTGCGGACCAAAGTCACGAGCTTTACCACTAAAAACTGCTCCCAGTTTAATGAAAATGATAATCAAACTCACAAAATACAAACACTAAACAAAATTTCAAATTAAACAAAAAACATTTTGTTCAATTGCAGATGTCATTCTAATATTTTTGTTTTACTCTTCTAATTTCCCTTACCCAGAACTTTACAAGGTTGCATGTTTGTTTAAATTCCAGATTAGATATGATTTTTATAGATTTTTTAAAGGGTTAAAGAAAAGGCTGGTATGTTAGTACCAACTGCAAAAACCTGCTCGATAACTGCTGAAACAGTTAAGATCAAAACCCAGATAACATCATGTGACACTTTGAATCAATGATAGATAAAGGTTAATAAACTGTTATATTACATCTATTGATTCAAGAGGCATGCAACATGAATAACGAAATGGTATAGAGACTGAAATATATAACTGTAGTTTACCTATCCTGGAGGGAGTCTTGAGGCCTCCATATTTCTTCCAGTACTGCCAACAGTTGTGACAAAGCTTGCACTGCATGTGCGACGGACCCCAGGCATACCACTGCGACGATGAAACGGCTGCGACACATTAGAATCATTAGCTAATGTAGGTGAAAATAAGTAACATAGAGGAGCATGTAGCAGTTATTTAATTTCTCGAAAAAATAAAGACAGATTATTCTCATGTGAGATTAAATGTTTCAAATACCTCGTCACGGCAAACCTGCATATTCAGCAAATTTCAAATACATATATGCATCATATGCACCTCATTACCACAAGAAGTCACTTCCCAAGTTTCATCAAAATATTATAAATAAGTGAGAAATGACACATGCTTTATCCTCTATAATAATAACACTAGGAGTACTGTCTTAAATTGCCAGTTGAGGGCGTGGTTAGCCGGGCTAACAAAGATCAGCCAATAGTAGACATGCTGCATTGTCAAAACTCCACACAAGCTGATCAGAATAACATTCGAGTGATATTTTACTATGGCAAAATGGCAACAGTGACAGCGTACAACCATGCTATTGGCTACAGCCCAACTGTAAATTTATTTGTCCGCTGTTATTAACTTACTCAAGGTAAGCCTAGGTTGTGTCTATTTTGACACAACCACACTTGACAGACTATGTATCAAAATGATGATTCTTACATATATTTTTTCTTGGTTCATTTGGCACACTCATCTTTTATCAAATCAAATTAAATTTTATGGAAGGTGAGTGTGCCACACGAATCAAGAAATAATTTACAAACCATTTTCAACAAATACAAAATTTATAAGAAAATATCTATATCTGCAGCTTTTTTTGTCTGCAGCTTTGAATTACAATTAGGCTAAGCCTAAATAAAAAAAAACTGGCTGAAAAAGTAGGCCTATGAAAAAATAACTCAGATAACCCCCTAAAAAGGTCAGGTCTGCAATACAATTATGATAATACATTTTAGTTTTTGTTGAATAACAAATATATGTGAATTTGTTGGCAATCTATCTTAAAAAAGGTGTGCAAAAAAAACTGTCTACAGAAGTAGTTATAAATTACATATCTTATTTGGTTCCTTAATGTTTCATTTACTATCACTTTGTAGCTTGGTAGTCTGGCGCCCGGTATGTACTATTTTGGTTGTTGTTAAACACAGAGTAACAATAAAATTATTTATTTTAATACAATTTAAGAATAATAATACATTTCAAATTTTAAAAAAGCAAATTTATAATAGAATTTTAAAAACCTCTATTGTTGAAACGTAGACGTTGGCTAAATATCACGACTCAAATACTATTAAAGTGGCTTTCAATGTTAATATTATGAGAGGAAAAAATGGATTTTTTCAATATAATTTTACTAATACTTAACAAAATCATTCCAGTAACATACTCAACCGAGATTTTGTACTAAAGAATTTATCTGCATAGGTAAAAGATAGGGGTCTGCGGTACCAGAAACTTAAGGTTGGTACGGTTCGGAACAGTAAATATGTTTGTACCTCGGTTCTCGGTACAAAATCGGTCAGGTATGCGGTAATAAAATAGCCGTAATTTATGATAGCCTAAGTGTATTCGGAAACCAAACAGAACAAATACAGAAAAAAATATTTTTAAAGAAAAACATACTAGGCCTAGTAGACATAAAAATGTATTTAGGTAAGCTTTTGATTATAATTTGTAATAGTCCACAGATATTTATATAGGCCTAATAACAATAATAATGTGTTTGTGTTATCACATAAATAAAGAAAGAAAGCCAAATACATACATAACCCCAACAGTAATAATTCCCTTTATGTTAAATAATTATGTTAATTTAGTTATGTAGGCTTATTTCATCTATAAGATAATATTTTGTTGTTTGTATTTGTAATAATTCCACATAGATACCATTTATTCAATTTTCCCCATATTCACTAGTTATGTTAGGTAATTTCCTAGTTAAATTAAATTGTAAAGCTATCTCAAATACATTTCATACATATAGATAATGAAAACTGATCTCATCAGGGTTGCCACCAAAGTTGCTGTTCAAAATTCATGCATAATTCCAGGTTTTCCAGGTAAAAATCTCAAAATTCCAGGTAAATTCACGTGACTTTTTATGTATGAGCGACATCTATAACGACTTACAATATAAATAAAAGAGTTATTTTAACAAATAATTATAACTTTTTATCAAGTATATTATTTTGTATATTAAAGTTATAGCTCATACTTTTTAAGCTATCCACAATAAATGTGTATATGTGCTGGGCCAATTATATTAATGATCACGATTTTTATTTCTATTTAACAATATTACAATATTTTATTTGATAGGAGGGGGAAATTATGTCATCAAATACACCCAATTAAATAAAATTCCATTTAACTCTGGCAATATACTATCTATTATAAGAAAAATAAAATAGTATATACAATCTTTTTTTGTGTATTTATCGACGACAAAGGCATTTTTAAATTTTCTTGATACGGAGTGGGTACAAACCTCTAATTTCGTTCCTATCTATAGTAAAAATTGTCTTCAAAATCATTATTATGACAGCTGGATCAAGTTTTTAACCTTCCAACCATTTTTTTATAGTTTTCCTACCGAATAATAAACCTCAGATTATGAAGCGACCGCCCTAACCACTAATAAAGCTACCCAGCCAATAATTATGCTTTAACATTTTATCCAGCGACTCCAAGACTATAGATTAGAAACTGAGGTCCACATCCACAAACGATTAATAATTTTGTCCTGGCCACAAAAAATTACAAATGAGTCATTTATATTACCCGCTGCTTATAACAACATAAAAAATAAATATTATTAAAAAAAGTCGCCGACAGTCGCGACTGCATTTCATAAAGTTTTCTCAACAATAGCTCTCACTTTCACATGGTTAACGTCGCCAACCATCGAGAATGAATCGCTAACGTCACTGGCAATTGAGAACGCATCGCTAACTTCGCCGATCTTCGGGAACGAAACGCTAACGTCGCCGACCATCGATAACGCATCGCTAAAGTCGCCGACCATCGATAATGCATCGCTAACTCCGCCGATCTTCGGGAACGCATCGCTAACGTCGCCGATCTTCGGGAACGCTTAGCTAACGTCGCTGACCATTTGGAACACATCGCTAACGTCGCCGATCTTTGGAAATGCATTGCTAACATCGCCGACCATCGGGAACGCATCGTTAACTTCACCGACCATTGTGATCGCATCGCTAATGTCGCTGGCAATTGAGAACGCATCGCTAACTTCGCCAACTATTCAGAACGCGTTACGAAGTCGCCGACGATCGCGATCTGAAGTTCATGGTTAGGCCCGAAAATTCCTACATAATCCACACATTTTTTCCCGGTCACTAAAGTTCCCGTATAATTCCCGGTTTTCCAGGTTTTCCCGGTCGGTGGCAACCCTGCTCATACAAGATAATACAAATAACAGTCACATAAAACACAAATAAGACAAATCTATTTCTTTATAAACTTTTATTCACAAGTAAGACGATAAAATAATAATAAAAGAAAGGAAGGTGTGTGTGTGTGTGTGTGTGTGTGTGTGTGTGTGTGTGTGTGTGTGTGTGTGTGTGTGTGTGTGTGTATTTTAAATACAGGTTGTATGAATTATAAATTATAGCCTCCAACATATTCTAAATCCTATAACCAAGTAACGCAACAGAATAAGAATTTGTATTGCAATCAGATGACACATACTCAGCAGATGTCAAGTTGTAGCCTACTCGTTGTAACAGAAGCCGACAGCGATGGCGGTTCATCAAGAATCAAGAATCCATCACAATCACTCATTGCTTATTTAAAATAGTTAAACTATGGCGATCAGAATGTGTTTGCCAAATGTTTGGCGATTTTAAGTAGTGTCAAGTACTCATTTGACGTTAAGGGGCCGTTATACAATCGGCAATGTACAACACAAAATGGTGTTATAATTTCGTTGATATAAACCAAACAGATATTTATGTGTTTATCCTTCAGTTTGATTTTAAAATGGTTAAATGTCATACAAATTTGGTTGTAGGTTTTTGTTTACGTTTATACCACCTCCATACACTGGCCAAGTCTAGGCGAGCAAAGACAAGCGTGACAGTGTAAATGTGTACTAGTTAACCTCTGTAACTTTTGATGTTTTACATTATTACATTACTCACCGAGTCGTACGTAACTCGATGAAACATTAGGCCAGTCTGTGGAGGCGGCTTTATCAATGCTGTAAAGGCATCTCGTTATCATTCGTGATCGTGAACCTATTAACTCGCGAATGCCGGTCAAAGTTGAAAGTTGCTGTCGTGAGCAAAGGCGTGTCAACGGACGAAAAAGATGTTATGAATAAAACTGAAGGAAAAGATTTGATTGGTAAACAGTGATTACTGATTTTTTGTAGTTCTAGGCTGTACCGTACCGACTTAGTACCGGCGTCGTTAGTGGTACCGAACTGAATTCGGTAATTCGTTTTGTACCGAACCGGTACCGATATTTCGGTGCACCGCAGACCCCTAGTAAAAGTAAATCTATGGAGCTGTTTTCAAGCGTCATGCGTAAAGACACTCCAATTTGAATTACTTTTGTTAGTGGTACAAGCAATAAAGTCAGGTATGAGATCTCACTTACTTCGTGAGCTCAACCAATTAAGACTGAGTATGTAGGTTGCTGCAACAGGGACCAACAAATTGAGGATGCAAATTCCATAGACCAAAACCAGCCCACATACCTTATATTCAATAACTTAGGGCTGAGTATGCAGGTTTGCTGCCACAGGGAACACAAAACTGTTTTTTTAATGAAAATATCAATAGACAACAACTAGATGAAGCCACCAACTAGAAACGTGCCATGTTTCACCCTTCTTTGCCTTCTGTTACTTTATTTTACTATAATTTTCAACACCATTTTACTATCACAACAACAGTCTGTCTTATGCTGATTACAGTAGAAGCTCGCTGATCCAGCACGATCGGGACTTTGGCAATGCCGGATTACCGAAAATGCCGGATTACCGAAAATTCCGGATTACTGAGTGCCGCCGTCTAAAAATAGCCGTTATTGCGAGAAGAACAGAAATAACGCTAAAAATAGCATCATTGGTCCATTATTCCATGTTTTATTGAAATTTCTCTACTTTCGGCAGTGATGGAAAATGTTACTGTACATAAAAACAAACATTTCAACCAGGAAATAAATTTACAGTATTATAACACAAAATTATAGTTACTCCTGCCGATTACCCGCGATCTCCTGCCGATTACCCGCGAACTCTGCCGATCGCAGTCGAACTCTGCCGAACGCGACCGAAAAGGCTTATTCAGTACACAAAACTTTTTTAGAACTTTTAGACCGATGCCTGATTATTGAAAGTGCTGGACCATCGGATGCCGGATTAGTGGGCTTTTACTGTACTATAGATTTTCTCATGTTTCATTGCACTAAATACTGACTATGTTAAACTGTCTAAAACTTATCAAACACTATATTAAACAAATTATTGCCAGTGTTTCTGGTTATTAACTGAAGATGCTCTAAGAACAAAAATATGACCACAACGTAATAGAAAAATAAATTAAGGTTTTGCTTTCTATATAATGAAATAGGCCTACAATGAATTATTTGCCCAAAATGGTAAGCAGAGCACTGTAGCCATTGCAGTTAATGGTAGGGGTGTGCGAATAGTGATTTCTGGCTCGAGCCGAGCCGAGCTTTTTTCTAAGTTCTCGAGCTTCAATCTTTCTCAACCCGAGTATTCTTGATGGAAATTTTCTCTAGTGGTGTGCAATATACCGGTAGTGATTTTCTGACTCGAGCCAAGCCGGGCAGAATTTGTTCAAAGTTCTCGAGCTGTGAGCATTTTTGATTAGGCCTATATGTATTCTTTATTTATATTAGGTTTTGTTTACACGAACAAACATTTTATTTATTATGGTAATGTAAAATAATGTATAACTTTTAATATCATCCATCTCTCATTCACTTCTTCTAGCCTAGATTCATTATTCCTACGTTCAATAAATAAAGGCCTTCAGTGTGAAAATAACAAAATAAGTAGGCTACTAAAAAGGAAAATTTATTGAGACCACTTGTTGATATAACGAACAATTTTTCTTTCAATATAAGTAGGTAGCCTAGGCTACATAGAAAAAGATAACCTAAAGGAAGAGAACTACAAATTTTTAACTAGACTGATAAGCCCACAGGTTAACTAATGCTGTTATTACCATATTTAATAATAACCATAATAATAATAATAAGTGACTAAACATATATGTCAATATTTACTCTCCATGTTACTTAAGACTTAGGCCCTAGCCTTGGGAATTGCCAAAACCCAGTAGCTTTTCTCTGATTTAACTGTTTGTAAATAGTAAATTTTAGGTTATTCTTTTATAAATATAAGTCAGTTAAACCAGTCTTTATATCTTATTGTACTCACAGAAATAAGTAGGCCTAGCAATTCTATCTAACCTGTTTCCTAATAGACTTAACCTATTATTATATCTGCTTCTGAAACAGAAGGTTGCAGAAGCAGAAGGTGGACGAGGATCGTCAATGCATTCTTTTTCCATCACTGCTTTAACAATTTGATAACATACAATTACAAAATGATATGCTTTCTACTGACGTTTATTCACAAATTCAAAAAAGCCACAACTCAACTGGGCAACGGCAACACTGCACTGCAAACAGAATAGTGTGTGATATCGATATGTCAACTGTCCACTTGATGGGATTGAGTGTTGTGAAAGTAGCTTCATTGCGTTGGTTGATCAGGTCGGCAGTTAAAAATATTACAGTATTATACTTTAATGTTTGGTTATTTTTTTAAAGAAGGACCGAAAGCATTAGCATTGCTGAATTATATTTGTTATGGAGCTGTACCGACGCAAACTATGAGAATTCTAACATTGATTCTGGAAAGTTTTTGCTTTAAATTTACTTTTGTGGACAACTATTTTTACTAGTCGGCGTTTTAAATATTCGGCTCGATCTTCAAACTTTTTTGCAAATCTCGAGCCGAGCCGAATATTGTAGTATTCGGCTCGAAAAAGCTCGAAGTTCGAATACTTGCACACCCCTAGTTAATGGTTAAATTCCTTTGGTACCAATATGTTCTGCCTACAGCATACTAACTTGAATACCTTAATCTGAACAAATACGCAAATACATAATGCATGTTGCCGAGACTTACAATTGCAGGACTCGCAGGCTTTGCCACTGATGATGGTGTCTCCATTACTGTTTCCGTTCACCACTCCTTTATTATTGTTTATGACTGGGGCATTTGGTTTGTTACTGAAACAAAAGAATTATCTTAAAAAGTTATAAAATTTAAAAACAATTATTTTTGCTAATTTTAATCTAGGAATTAAATTGGATCATTTTCATTTCTGATTACATTTCCTATTGATGTATGGATATGCACGACAATGAAATAACTCAAACAGAATACCATACAACTAAGTCACTAACTGTAAATATTTAAGATCTAATTTATGAAAACTAATAAAGAAAACCTTTGTGATTACTTATTTAAAGTTAAAATAATGTTAATTAAAAAACAAAACAAAAAAAACTTATTACCATAGGCTAATTTCAAGTTCAGAACATTTAAAATCTGTGTTTCAATTTATCTGTCACGTTTCGTTTTGGGCCTGAAACAACAAGACATTAAAATAAATCTGTTAATTATTTATAGAGAACTAGCCTGATGTACCCGTTCTTCGCACGGGTTAGAAAGGTTGAGATCTTGAAACAGCTGTTCGCATTACAGTTTCTCAATGTTTACTTTTTTCTGAAATGTTAACATTGAAACTTAAGACGTTCACGGACGTAAGCCCGAGGAGATTTTAATCCTTTGAGTGCTAAGCTTCTGAAAGGAGTCGTGGAATCTGTGATGTTTTATTGATTTTTTAAATGTCTTGAACGCCTGAACAGTTAAAATTAAGAACGAGATCGCACGCAGCACGCTGACGTGAGGGAAGTGAATTTCATTATAAAAACTTTTAAAACTCCAAATCAGTGTAATTCTAATTTTTATTGAAATCTGAAAACAGTCATTTTTTGGCTGTTCTGATGCTCCTGGTTTCATTTACCTGCAAAGCTAGGAATACAATTTTGTGCATTATAATGTTAGGAGAAGGTCCAGACAGGCTTGAAAGTAGGCGTGAGGTTTCTGGGGATGATAAAAAGTACTCTAACAAAGGAATAACAGGCTATTCTAGTGTAAAATCCCCATAAGACAATGTACTGTGTTTAGTAGATACACATTTTCTTTAATAACTCAGTAAATATGTATGCTAGAATGACGAGAGAGGACTTAAAACTTTTGCCTCACTAATTCCCATCTTTTTACATGCATTAATTTTACATGCAGGGCATTTCTGACCCTTTTGGGGCCCAAAAACTCAAAATTTAAAGATTAATCCCAAAAAAGGGGTTTAGAGTATTCCGATTGTTTTGCCCAACGAACTTGTCCAACTGATTACAGAAAGGAGTGTCCCTACCAAATTTGAAGTAAATTGGACAACAAATGTGACTGCTAGAATGCAAACACGCACACACACATATATATACAATTTTGAACGACCCCCAAAACGTGTTAAGGGGGTCACGTTAGGAACTTCTATGGTGGTCCCAGGCTTAAGTTTCACCGTGCGGGTCATGCTAATAGTTCACTTTCCAAAGGAAATTCACTAAAAATGTGCTTTAGACTTGTCTAAAAATAGGCATTAAAATAATTTAGTTTAATTAAAAAGGCATGATATTTTAATGTGAGGAACAATTAAAAATAACTAAAAGGTAAAACTAACTCCTGAAAACTCCCGATCTGCCTTGGGCGATATCCTACGTCCCGTCACGGAGTGGCTACACATACCGGGACACAGTCAGGACTACAGCAAATTGATGCTCTTTCGACCATCCATCCTCCACTGTGAATGTCCCATCCCTATCCCATTCCTGTATATGTAGCCGCTTCTATTTGATTACACAGGAAGCATCCATTAGCAAATGTCTCGTCCTTATCCCACCCTGCTATGTGTGGCCGAACCTTTAAGTTTCAGATGTTATTGTAGGTGGCTTGGTGATTTGGAGAACTCAGCTCTTGACCGGAGTCTTGTGTGCTGCTGTTGGTGTCCGTAGAGTAGGTGTCGCTGGTCTATCGCTTACTTTTGTTCTGCTGCAGCTGCCACATCTCGATGTATTTGAGGTAGGGCTATTCGAAAGAGCGGGTATATCATTTTCGAAAGAGTTGGCTCATGCACCCTGACACAATCCTTCCCGTTTCGTTTTGGCAGTGACAACTTCTTCGCACAGGCAGTTTCTCCACACTCCACCACGGAGAGTCTAAAGCCAGAGCTGATGTTCGTAGGACTTGTGCTTAGGCACCCCAAGATATGTTTGTTAATTTGCCGATTATATTATTCTGAGAGCTGACTTTTTTTGCTTGGTAGCATGGCAATACTGTTTAAAGGTCTAAGTTCTGCCCAGCTTTTAAGTAATGAGGAGTGTCATTGTGTTCGACCTCATTATGTTTCCATCTTACTTGTAGTTTTCTTCTGGCCTCTCTGTTTGGAGGTGGGAAGTGCACACCTGCATTTTAATCAGACTGAGTTTGATATGGTTCTGGTCAAAGTATATTGCAAGCTGTTCAAGATTCTGTTCAACTGAGCTTCCACTTATGCAAACTTTCCTGAGCCTCCACTGCTCGATCATCAACATAGATGAACTATTTGATGTCAGATAGTACCGGCTGGTCGTCAGTATAAATGTTATACAGCAGGAAGCATATACACTTCCTTGGGGAAGACCATTTTTTTGGGTCGTCCAACAGTTGTTTTCATTATAATAATGGTGCAAGCGCCTATTTTGCAGGATGTACTGCAAACTGTTAGTTTGCATTCTTTAGGCAATATGTATGTAATACAGACAAACTGATTATAGTTTATGGTATCAAATGTTGTGCTGAGGTCAATAAAATCAACTACTGTGACCTGCCTATGTCCATAGTCATATGTTGGGTTAGGTTGATGATTTCTCCAGTGCACCAACTTTTGGGTGTGAAACCAGCTTGTTCTTTAATAAAAGGTTCATCGACAGATGTCACAAAATTCGATTCAGCACAGCAACATGTGCATGTGTAAAGCTTTGTAGAGATGACAAGGAAAAAGGCCTGAAATGTTGTTTAAAATAATAAAATAATAATGAATGATGATTACTTACTAATTAGGAATGTACACTTGTTTCAGCTTGGACTCGGCCTCCACAGCCTTGACCCTTTTCTGCTGCACGTATCTGTCTGTCGTCTTCCACATGTAGTAGTACTCGATGATATTCTTCAGTGTCTTCCACGGCAACTGCAACATTGCATAGTGTTATACAGGAATGTACACTTGCTTTAGCTTGGACCCCTCCAAAGCCTTGACCCTCTTCTGCTACTAGTATCTGTCTGTTGCAATTTCTTTATTTGTGAAGCTGTAGTTTTCAATCTTCTAACTCACTATTTAAGTCTCAAAATAGGAAAAACACTATTGGGGGTGCAACATCAAACCCAGGCTGTACAATGTCCGTGTTTATCAGTATCAAGACTTTGGTGTGGTCCTGACTCAGTTTGCTAGGTAAGTTTGGCTTTTACTCAGCAAGTTGAGAAATATCTTAAATTTGGAATACACAAAAGGAAAGAACAAGAAAAAACTTTCCTAGAGGAAGGAAAGCAAAAGCTCTCTGAGAAGAATTTCTTCTGTGCTTCACTGATTGCGACAAAACGTTAACAAGATCTTTGCAACAAATTATGTTAAGTGGCATTTACTATAGAATACTCACGAAGTCCTGTCTGATGTCGTTGAAGTCCTTGCCGTACTTCTCGAGTGCCTCCTCGAAGAGGTTGGCCTCGGACGCGGACCACTCCTCCATCTCGTCCCGACACAGGACGGGGCCCGTGCTGGGCACCAGGGAGCTGATGGCCTCTGCCAGGTCGTAGCTGTGCTGGTGGAGGGTGTCCATGGCGTGGAACTGCACACGAGCAAACATAGGATCCACATGTTTTTTAAAGTAAATTTACTAAAAATAACTTATTGAAATCCTCTGACAATTAAGCATGTCTGGAACCTACTGTCATTATAGATTAAAAATCATAAAGGATTTAGAATTCATTTAACTGCTTATATAAAGAACTGATCTGAGACAATATTGTTCAAGACATCTTTAAGGATTGCAGTTTCAAGCTTCTTCAAGCATTTAGGCACACTGGAAGCATGCTAAATTAAATATTACATTTAAATTACCAGAAAAATTGCCTCTTTTATCTTCATTAAAGTCCACCCCAATGGAGAATACCTTGGATCAGGGCTAGGGCATTGATCATTCTATCTAAGAGGTAGTAATGGCTACCAAATTAAATAACACAATTTTAGATTAATCAGCTTCTATCAAGTAATCACTAAGTAAGTTAACCATTCCCCTAGTAGTACGTAATTCATCAAATGTTACTTAGTTCTAAACTACACTAAAATCCTTCCTTGCATTTTTACAACGTAGTTATTTATAGTTTTGTCTGTGTTTATGTTCAAGTTTTGGTAGGTTTAACTACTACTATGTTACCAAGTATAGCAATCTAGTTTCCCAAAAACTTGACAAAAAACAAATGCAATGAACATTATTAAAGAGGGAGGATGGAAACGATTCAACATACCAATGTAATGTCCCTAGACGCAGCAGCTGCACTCATGTGCAAACTGGGCTGTTTGACAGAGCTGGAGCAGTCAAGGGCTCGGGCGAATGTCCCCACCGATCTGTTGGCAGCACATGGAATTGGTTGGATGATAAAAGGGAAGCAGAAGCCCACATTGTTTGCTCGAGAATTATTTTGAAATGTGTTATAGGATCTTCAAGATTAATTAAATCAGCATTACCAAATTTTAGTTTTCGGTAAACAGTATTTTGATTACTGTTGAGTATGATTGAAGAAAAATAATGTTAGATAGATATACAGATTTTTAATTCTACACTGTTGTTAGCCTAAAACAGTGATTTTTGAGGGGTTTGCTGTCTGTTTGGTCCTTGGGCTCAATGATGAAATTTGCTATGCAATGTATAAAAACAAATATGTAAAAGCATTTCTCTATGAAACTACTCACCTTGAAATTACTAAAAATTGGTCTATTTGTCTATCCGTTAAATGATGTGAAGGTGTCCAGACTAACGTTTCAAGCTCTTCCTCTTGTCTTAGATCCACTTCATCTAAAACATTTGATGTATTATTCAAAATAGGCTAATTTTAAATTGATTATACTGCACACAAATTGTACCACCGTAAAACCATGCTAAACCCGGACACTTTTTTACATTTTTTAGGTTAAAGTGCCTTTCAAACAACGATGTCACCAATAAAAACCATACCATTGTAACGTGTATATATAATTTACAAAATCCCTGTACCTTTCTATGTGTTAGATGTTATTATAAAATAAATAAAAAATAAATAAAAGTGTCCGGCTTAACCTCCACAAACGGTCTAATCCCGGACACTGACCTAAATATCATTATAAAGCCTAAACTAACCTCCGCTGTCCGTACCGTAATAGAATGGTATTTTGAGGTCTGCAGATGCCTTTGCACCAGTCAAAGGCTTGAAAATGAAATAACAAACAAATTTGTATGGGTTGGGATGAATAAAAAATATTCTTACGTTACGTTTTCAGCTGTTTCTTCTTTTCAACTAAAATAAAACTTAAAAAAGAACAGCAAGGGGAAAAGGCGTTTAAAATGAAGATTCAAACAAAGAATATCACAACTTATATATATATTGGTATTACAAAGGTAACTATTGTTACGGTATCCAGGTAGGTACGGGTAGGTTTAAACAATGGGCCTAAGAAATTGTATAGCTTGCAAATTTGTTTTTGAATGAGAATGACACAAGCCGATCGTTCTTGTAGTTAAACTTTGGTGGTTCCAGCCTCCAGACGTCTTTAACTGCCTGTTCAAGGTCTTTGGCTCTATCGTCCATTTTCGACGATCTCACAATAATTTTTAATTAACTTCACAACCAATTTTAACGTCAAACACAGATACGTATCACAGCTAACAACACAATGATCAGTTACGGGCAGATATGGCGGGAAATCTGGTTTTTACATCAGTAAGGGCAAGCGCTAGTAGCAGCAGCCGGCCCAACAGTCACATCCACGGAGTATTAGTAAATGTCCGGGTTTGTACTAGAATACTTAAATGTAATATATTTTTAGCGAATTTCCCCTATAGGGAAGAAGCTATTACCGAAGGTCTCATGGTAAGACTTAAGCCCGATACCATGATAACTTTTCATTTTGAGGCCCCCAGATGCCAAAAACACCATTTGCAGGTATATATATATGTGTCCGTAGGCACAAAAAGTTTCGTAAAAATGGTCCGATCTTGATGCAATTTGGTACAAACGTGTTGGACAGGATCTATTTTCATGAATTCGAGAACCAGACAGGTCACTCTATTTTAAAGGGGGTTTTGTACCCCAAAAATTGTTTTTTTGAACTTTTTACATGTTAGTCTTTTTAAACCCAAACTTTTATTTAGACCTTTAAAATAACTTTTTAAATTTAGCTTAAAAAAACAAACAATTTGGTATTTAGATCATCGCTCTACGTCAATTTGTTACCGAGATATTAAAAGTGCTAAACAAAGTATGTTGTCCAATGTTAATCTTATAGAGAATAAGTAAAATGTTATATCTCGCTTATTAATGAACAAATATTAATGAATCTTGGTATGTGGCTTCATGTGGTTGTCGTCTATTCTTATTTGCACAAAAAACAATTTTTACCAATACTTCCTGTAGCAGCAAACCTGCGTACTCAGCCCGCATCGAGAATAAGTAAAATCTTATGTCTCCCTTAATTATGAACATAAATTAATAAAATTTGGTATGTAGTTTCACTTCTTGTTGCAGCAAACCTACGCACTCATCCCCCATCTTATTCTTATAGAGAATAATTAAAATATGGTATACATCGCTTATTTATGAATGTGATTGATGAAACTTGGTATGTGGCTTCACCTAGTTGAGTTATACAGTATTGATATTTGAAAGAAAACCCATATTTTGCGTTCCTTTTGCAACAAACCTCCTGTTTACTCAGCCCCACGTTATTCTTATGGAGAATGATTCAAATGTTATATATCGCTTATTCATGAATGAATATTGATAAAACTTGGTATTTGGCTTCTCCTACTAGTTGAATTGTATTGATATTTGCACCAAAATTGTGTCAGCAAACCTACATACTCATCCCCAATGTTATTCTTACGTAGAATAATTAAAATACAGTTTATTTGTTAATATGTTTTACAAAGTAAGCGGCTTTATGTAGTATTAAGAAAAAAATGTACATAGGAAATTCGCTGAGTACGCAGGTTTGCTGCGACGGGGTATTTTAAATATATGTTGTATATTTAAATAGCATGGCATTATGCGCTCTTAAGTTTTGAATAAAAATATGCCTTCACGACGAAAATCGGACAAACTTGACAAAAATTACATGTCTTAGTTAGACATATTTTTTTTTTGAAAAGTCATAAGTCGGTATATCTGCAAAATAAAACAAAAAACTATCCTATACAGTTCTAACCTATACAGCTGTGTAGAGCGTCTTCTGCTGTATGGATAACAATCGACTTAATAACTAAGCAGGTTAGTTTAGAAATATTTACGTTTAAAAACATGTATACCGTGTCTGGGAATACCTTCCCTGTCCGGGATTAGCCGGTTTTACGACATGCAAAATAATATAAAATAATAAGTAAACTTCAAACAAAATATAGGCTTTTTATTAATTGGTAAAGAAATATATCACCGGGGAAAAATCAAGGGATTACTATGGCTTCAGTAAAAAATATGGGTAAGCTGATAAAACACATGTCTATAACATTTCCATATCTACTTGGAATGCTGGAGTAATGTTTATAATTGAGTTTGTATCATGTTAGAGGCTGTTCAAGGAGGTTAATTTCATTTTAGAAGTAAAGTATTTTAAAATTATGGCTATGCAAAGCAAAACCAACTCATGTCTCTCTAAATAGCATCCCTCTACTTTGAGAAAAAAATGTAACAGTAAAAATTCTGATTCAACATAAAATAAATAATTGTAACACCTTTTACTAAATCAGAGCACTACCTTCTCTCAGCATGGGCGGAATGTCGGATTGGTATCTCGACCCCACTCTGATCTCTCCCTTATCTGCTAGCAAAGTTTTTTGCGTTGGATCAAACACTAGGCAGTAGAAGAAGGTATCCTAAAAAAAAATAATAAAAACAATATGAATAACATGTATTTAGTGAGTAAGACTTGGAGATATGAAGTAGGATTTTTAAATCAAATAACTTTAATTTGCAATTTGAAAGCACAGATTATGTTTAGGTATTCTTAACTATTTAAAACTGAACAAAAGGCCCCTTGTGTTTATGATAGAAAAGTACTGATAACCAGGCGACCAGGGAAAAAAAAAATATATATTGCAATGTTTTAGCACTTATGCCTCTATATGGAAACATTGGTCTCGAGACGGAAACATTGGTCGATGCTGAAATATATTTTTGTTGTGTCAATCGCAATCGTGTTAAAACTATCAACTTAACAGTACATTCATAAACCCATATTATAAACAGCATATTAAATCCGGATTAGCTATGTGAATCACGGTCGTGTCACATTAGTCTGGATAATCAGAGGTTTACTATTTTCATCCCAACTAAAAAAATCAAACAATTTTCTTAGTTACATTTTCTTATACAGTAGAACATTGACAGTCAGACCTTGTTAGACTAAAAAATTAGATTTTTTTTATAAACCATGATCTATCTTTATAATGTTAACTTGGATAGTTTCAAGTTTTAGACTGAAGGTTTCAAGTGGTTCCTTGACAGGCTTGACTGTATACTCACATCTTTGTTGAGATAGGAGAGGAACGACTCTGTCTCGTTGAGCAGAGTGACGGAACACTTGCCCCGGATGTGGGTCGCTGGTAGCGTCTCCACCTGGCGGGACAGGAACAGCTCCCGATGCTTCAGCTGATGGCGCTGCTTGCCGCTCAGCGAGTCCTTGCCCTCCATCTCCACGTCTAAGGCACCTGCGACACCACGCTCAGTCACTAGGGCTAAGGCAATTCTGGTTATAAATAATGAATGGCCTTTGATGGTTTGCACGTACACATCGCTTCCTCCTCACTTCACTCACTTAAGGTTCGTTTCCACTATGCCTTTTTTCATGCACCTTGCGCTTAGGTGCGCGGGAGACGCAATGTGATGCATGCAATGCCGCACGCCCCATAAGTAGTTGCGCAGGTGACTGCAAGTAGGCGCATGTGCTCCCTGAGACCGGACAGGGAGCATCTTGCAACACTCGTGCCTCACTATTAGTTGACAACAGATCTCTACGATATACAGTGTGTATTTTATTTACTAGTTGTAGTTATTTACTTTTGTATGTAGTTGTTTATTTTGCCAGTTTGGTCTAGTAAAACGAGTTATTGAGTTATAGTTTTGTCTTCCTTAAGGTTTAATTTTTCTGTTTACATCAGTTACACATGATCTTTCAGACTATTTAATACTGCATCCATATTTGTCCTAAAATTAGTTAATTCCCCTCGTTTATTCATTATGGAGTGGAATACTGATAAAACAACAGACTTTATTAAAAAAACCTATGACTCTAATGATCACTCTAGCAGCATTCTCTAACTGACTGCAATTTGATGCATGGATTACATGCATGGATTGATGAATAGTGGAAACATAGAGGCAAAGCGCTTGAAGGAAGCTGCCAGACGCATGTAGCAAGATACACAAGCCATGCAAACATTGCATGCAATATTGCAGAGAATCAGAGGCATAGTGGAAACGAACCTTTAACCCAATGTAAAGCAGCTCTTGAACCAACATGCTCAACTTACTAACTCTCTGTTTTTAACATCATCAATTGCAGAGGCTGGATTTACAATTCCACCTCGCTTTCTTATTGAAAGGAGTCATTCTTAGATTCTCGAATGCCTACTACCTAAAGTGTGCAATTTTACTCTTGTGGGGCTGTGACAAGCCACTGCCGAAACCAGATCTAATAATTATTAAATCCTATGAACAGGCCAACACGGCAAATTTATACCGAGTTATGAATTAGTTTAAACAGTTAATAAAGTTAGTTTCATTGAAGTCACGTGTGTTAGTAATTATTTGAAAGCTCCCAACCGGCAAACAATCATGAAGACTCGGTGGCGCCACAGTGTATTTTTCGCATCATTGACAATTCATATTCAGTCACAATCTTGCACTAAAATAGCACACTAGTGTCAGACTTCATACATAAACACATACAGCCATAAAACAGAATACATTTACACATTTATATGGCCAACTAAAACCATACCCAGCTTACACGTGCTAAACTTTGGATGTAGATGGATCGTCGATGATGCAAAACCTGTACCACAAGAGTAAATTCACAATTTCAGAAAGCAAGTACTACGTTTAATCTGTGATTCGAATTGAGATTTTGAGGCTGTTCAGAAATTAAAAAACATAAATGTTATAGATGTGGGGAAAAATATTCTTTAAGCTTGTTGCAACCATGGTAGCAACATGCTGTATGCCTGTGTGGCAGGTTTATGCAACTGAACACATTATGAACTGATTCCACTGCTATGGCAATTTATGAACAATGATCAATTTAGGAGACACTACTATCAGATACGTCATGTTATCATGTCATTTTATCTTATCCTAAAGCTCCTTCATCTGACACTTAAGACAATTATGAATTATGCTGGATTGGGCATATTTAAATATATATTTAACAAAGTTTGATATAATTATCAACAGGTCAACTGTACATGGTGAGTCTAAGAATGAAAAAAGTCATTGTTTTTATAAATATATTTAGTATTTAGTATAGTGGAAGCTCTCTTAACCGTCTTCTAAATAAATACAATCTTCCGCCATGGCAGCCGATGTCGAGATATTGTTCAGCAAATAACTTACAGGTTACAACAGGTCGATCACATATTTCCATAGAAAATGCAATTCATTCAGTTTCTCTCAATATTTTTACCATACTTCACAAGTTTGATTGTTTTTAACACTTATTGTGACTGTTTCCGGTATTATTCGGTTTAACCGACCTTTTTCCCTATCCGACGATGGCGCGGTCCCGTAGGGGTCGGTTAAGAGAGCTTCTACTGTATTATTAAAAAAAAACTCTCATCAAGATAGAAGATGATAGTCTTAACATATTGAAATAAATTTATGTGTACCATAATTTACTACACCCATTTAAGTGGCAACTGCAATGTAGAATAATATTGTTTTCAATATTTAAAAAAAATTATGACATTTTCTTTATTTCGATATATATATTTAGGCCTGGATATATATAGAATAGTCCATCCAGTTGATGAACATGCCAATAAAACAAAAGAATTTGCTAAATAAATACATATAACACTTTTTTAAGAGATCTATTACAGTACATTTAATAAAGGAAACGTGAAAAAGAAGGGTTGTTAAAAAATACAAAAGAACATTGGATACACACCTATACTGGCTGGATCTGACTCGTCTGGAGAAGGAGCTTTTAAATATGTTTTCTTGAGCTTCATTGACACTGGTGATTCTTCTGCTGAAGCCACTGGAAAGGAAAAAAGGTCAAATATAGGAGTAAAGCAACAAGAGGTTAAACCCTTTAGACAAAAAACAAATATCTGAAACATTATACGGCAATTATACTTAATGAATCAACATTTCACAGCGTTATTATTTATTTAAAAAATAAATCCAAACCAAATTTAAAGATTGAAACGGTAACTGGAAAGTTAAGCCTACTGTCAGTCAAAAACGCGAATTTTACCATACAAGTGGAAAATCAAAATCAAAATGTATTTTATTGGACAGAAACAACACCTGAGCCGCATATTGATTATCTGCCGAAAATCGCAAAATAAATCTAGTTTTTTCCGAAAACGGCAATCGGGCCGCATTTATCGGTCGAAAAATGACAAACTCACCCACCAAAACGCGTTTTTTATCAAGTAAAATCGGAAATTTACAGCATTTTTCTGGCCGAAAACGACAATTCATTGAACTTTTATAGCCCAAAAATGGCGACCACAACATGTTTTATCGGCTGAAAATAACGATCAATCTGCACGTCAATCGGCCGAAAAGGATAACCAGAAGGTGTTTAGCAGGCCAAAAAATCGACCTTTGAGCGTGTGTTATCGGCGAAATCGTCAACTGAAATGAGTTTTATAGCCGGAAAATGTAAATTAATCTTGTTTTATATATTAAAACCGGAATTTTCCTGCTACAAAAATAAGAGTGGAAATTGATTTATCCGCCAAAAACGGTAATTTTTAAAGTCGCAAACGAGGACTGAAACGTGTATCAGCCGGAAACGATCACTGAGTCAGATGATATCGTCCGAAAACGGCCGAGTTTCATCGACTAAAATCGGCAAAACAGAAATTTACCAGCTTTGAATGGCAAAAACACCGATTTACCAAATTTTAAAACCCTCAAAAATCGTCACTTTGCGGTTGTGTTGGGCTTGTCGGCTTATAAAATACGATTGCATCAAAGTTTTTGACGATTGCATCAAAGTTTTTGACCTATAAACGCCATTCAAACATATGGCCCGATCGGTCTAACTTCCAACACGAAAAACTGAAGTACAGTACATAGATTCAACCAACATACAGAGAAAAAAATACTTATAATACAGAGGAAAAAATACAGTATAAGAAATTTCTAGAGTCAATATTTTATCGGCTGAAAATTATGATCGATCTGCAAGGAAATCGGCCGGAAAGGCCTGATGGTGCTTTGCAGGGCAAAAACATTTACCTTTGAGCGTATGTAATCGGCTAAATCGTCAACTTAAATGAGTTGAATAGTCCGAATCAGGAAAATTACCCGTGTTTTATCTATTACAATCTGAAATTTTCCAGTTAGGGAAAGTGATTTATCGGCAAACAACGGTAATTTTACCATACTTTTAAAGTCGAAAACGAGCACAAACGATCGGCCGGAAACGATTAATGCGTCACATATCATCTTCCGAAAATGGGTTGCATTTTATCGGACGACAAAAACAGCCGGACCACCGTAATTAGGGCAAATTCGCACCGACTGAAACGAGTTGTATCGACTAAAATCGGCAAAACAGAAATTGACCAGCTTTGAATGGCAAAAACACCGATTTACCACATTTTGAAGTCCCCAAAAAATACCACCATGTGTTTATTTTTTTATTTTTCGGCTTATAAAATACGATTGAATCACAGTTTTTTACCTATAAACACAGTTCATCGAAACATATGGCCAGATCGGGTTAACTTCCAACATGAAAAATTTAAGTTCATAGATTCAACATACAGAGAGATTTACAGTACAAAAAAGAACTTCTAGAGCCAATCTTTGGTATTCAAAATATTATTCAGTAAAACATCATCATGTGACCAGAATCCAAGTCGGATAATCAAATACTCTCGATAACGATGTTGCCTCTACTTTTACAAACTACAAATTGCAAGATTATCTATTGAAACGACAAACTGAGATTATCTAAACTGATATAAAGTAAAAGAAGAAACAGAATAAATTGTTTTAATAGGTCACACAATTAAATTATTTCCACCTTAGTGCTTTACTTTTATTCGACTTCCTATTGTTTAATGATCATAAAAATACAAAGAAGATGATAAAAAAGCGTATGATAGAAAGTGATGTTTGTTAATTAATTTTAGCAGGTACAATACCCCGATATCTCTAGTTTGGAAACTAATATTGGATGTAATTTGTACAGCATTAGAAAGGCATAAAAGAGTTACTATGTACCATACGTGAGACATGCAGTTGTGTAAATAAATTAGCAGCAAACATTTCTCCATCGAAGTATACACTGGTTGATTTACACGATAAGTGTACAAACCAGAGCATCTCACACTAACCAGATGGCATACCCCTCACAACTTGGACTTAGGTTCACATCCAAAGATTCTCCGAATATCGAGTAAGTTTAGGGGTTGGACCACATCCCTTATAGTGTTCGTTGTCAAACTCAGTGGTTCGCAAGCTCTTCTAGTTCGAACCCACCATGGGGTGTGGAAAAGTAGTCGCAACACGAAATAAAATAAAACACCCATTACAATTAGACCGAGCTTAACACCACATGCTTATAATAAAAACGTTATATATTATACAACAAATATTGTTTTAAGACATTTGTTGAGTAGCATCATATATCTTGATAATGCATTTAAATACACAACACCTGTATCACACGATACAATAAACTACATATCTCAAAACTATAAACGTATAAACATAATACTTACATTTAAACTTATACTGTACTTTTACATTCATAACGGTAAATAATTCGAATTATAACGGAGTGTACAAGGCAGTTTTTAAAGTGTTAAAATGTCAAATTTGCTAATGTTCACCGTCTCTGTTTTTTTTTTTGTGATGAGTGTCGTCGATAGAATAGTTTAACGATCTTCGTATTGAAGTGATTTTTACGTGTCTGAAGAACGATTGGAAAATGACCCAATAAGGCCGAAACTACAGTAATGACTGTAGTCATCGCTGTTTTACTTGCAATACTATGAATTAATGCAATATTCCTAATAAATAACACTGTCGAGATACTCGTGTTATTGCCACTTTTGGGGCCTACCCCCGAAATTGCAAAAACGTGTTTTTTCAATTTACGTCAACCCATTTTTTACGTACCACTAATGGAAAAAGGAGAGTGATGGCTGTGTACTCACTCTCTGTTCCCTTATAATTCGAAAGCTATACTGAGCCGAATGAGCTGAACTTAGTAATGGAGGTAGCTAAAATATAGGCCTAAGGACTGAACAAAGGCTCATTCCCGTTTCAAAAATGCTGGTAAAATAATAAGAAATACGTAGAGTTTAAGATTGTCTCCATCTTAAACAAATCGAATAACAGTACCCAGGTTTGCTAGCTAGGACCGGGTTTTATTGTATTAGGGATGGAAAACCTGTATGATGTGATCAATTTGCCCGAATGTTTTGTGCATTGATAATTAATTAATGTGTTTCACAACTGTAAGCCAAATAAAAATATGATACAAGAAAGCTAGAAAAATATGCCGCAGAAGAATAAATATATGTCATTTTTCAATTTCAAGGACTTTTTTTAACCCGAGTCTATACATTTTTAATTATTAGGAGTGAAATAGCATGAAGAGTCGGACAAACAATGCATCGCACCGGTACGTGGCGAGGGGAGCCCCCTCCCCGCCGTCCCCCTGGCGTTGGTGTGGTGCCATGTAATAACGACTGCAGGGCAATGAGATTGACGCTCCCCTCCCGCCCCGCTCC
Source organism: Allygus modestus (assembly GCA_963675035.1). Classification (NCBI taxonomy): domain Eukaryota; kingdom Metazoa; phylum Arthropoda; class Insecta; order Hemiptera; family Cicadellidae; genus Allygus; species Allygus modestus. Next base: position 356,529,589 of record OY776111.1, on the reverse strand, counting down.
TAGAGCGACAGTGAGGGCACTACTTGTCGGCCGCGGAGCACCGCTGCTGGCCCGGCACGCCGCACACCGCACCGAGCGGAGGAATACCTCCACCGTGCTCAAGGACACCGTCCCGTGTCACTAGCCTGTCACCACCGCCGCTAATACGGCTACCGGAGTGTCAAACATAATCCGTTATCAAAAACATCAGATAATTAGAAAGCTAAGAAAAAAATGGGGTTGTAATCCTTACTAGGTGAATAAACTGAATTTATCGTACTTTTAGATATGTATTGTAATACTAAGGGGATGGTGTAGCTAAGCTTTATCTACAATGAAATTTTTTTTAATTTCGCTCTTAAAAATTACATCAGAAACGGGGGACTACAAAGGTATTTTAAACGTTATCCAGGAAGGTGATGTTGACACTTAGTAATCACGATTTCGGAGATAGGCCCTCCCCATGGAGGATTCAACTTTCAAGTCTTCGTAGCTTCGTATAGTAACGTTTTTCAACCCCGTTCTTTAAACAGGAAATCCAATTTTTATATAAAAATAAACTAAAATACTATGTATGAAAAAATAACACAGATTCTAAAAACCTGCCATACGGAGGTATACTAATATTCTTCTATATGAGCTAGAAACGTGGAATGAGGCATACATGTATCTTGTCCATTGAAAACCCAGGAAAATTGCAAAAAGTTATAATTTTTAATCATAACCACATAACAAAAAATAAAAATGGAGGAAATTTTGAACATTTCCAAAATAGATTTCCTAATAGATCTAGCGGCCAAACGGATGGTCCTATCGAAAACGGGACATTTCCACTGGCCAAGGATTTTAGACGATCTACAACTTTGGTACTATGACCTTTTGTCGTATCTCGTCTCCTTCACCACCCTTAGGTAGCGCTATATTTTCAAATTTCGGCATATTTTCGAGATTTTATATACTTGATGGAGGCCAAATATTGGACACGCAGTATGTCTACAACACATGGTTAATAGTAGCAGTCATATGACCAGATTTGATGACTTAAACCCTTAGATAGCGCTAGATGTTTCAAATTTCAGCTATTTTTTAGAATTATACTTGGTTTTCAATATTTTGTCGCTCTCATATTGAACTTAGAGGCATAATATTAGGCACACAGTATTTCTACATCACAATTAGTATTTAGCAGCAGTCATACGCCCAGATTATATCACTTAAACCTGCGAAACAAATAAAATACTTTGAAATTTTGTCAATTGTTTGCTGTTTGTTTGGGTATATTTCTTATGTAGCGCTCCACCAAGGGTAAAAGCCCTTATAAATCATGCTAAATTTGTTGCAGAAGGCTCGTAGTTACCCAAATACATACCGAAGTAATTTAGGTTTTCTGTCTGTTTTCTTAGTATGAGCAGTAGTGGTAATATGTCGGTTTTGGTTCACTTAATATGACACCACATAAAAATGAGGCCAAATAACTACCTGGGGGCGAAGCCCCCAGCGAGCGAAACGAGTGTGTGTGTGTGTGTGTGTGTGTGTGTGTGTGTGTGTGTGTGTGTGTGTGTGTGTGTGTGTTTGCACTCTAGTGGTCGCATTTTTTGTCCGATTTACATCAAATTTGGTAGAACCGTTCATTTCTGTAATCAGTTGGACAAGTTCGTGGGGCAAACCAATTGGAAAACTCTAAACCCATTTTGTGGAGATTAATCTTTCAAATTTTGAGTTTTTGGGCCCAAAAAGGGTCAGAAAAGCCCCGGATGTAAAATAACGCATGTACAAAGATGGGAATTAGTGAGGTGAAATTTGTAAGCCCTCTCTCGTCATTCTAGCATAAATGTTTACCGAGGAATTAAAGAAAATGTGTGTGGAACAAACTCGGGGTTTTACATTAGAAAAACCTGTTATTCATTTGTTTTAGCGAATTTCCCCTACAGGGAAGAAGCTATTACCGTAGGTCTCCTGGTAAGACTTATGCCTGAGACCATGATAACTTTTCATTTTGAGGTCCCCAGATGCCAAAAACACCATTCGTTCAAATTTGTTTATATGTATATATATATGTGTGTGTGTGTGTGTGTGTGTGTGTGTGTGTGTGTGTGTGTGTCCGTAAACACGATAACTTTCGTAAAAAAAGGTCCGATCTTAATGAAATTTGGTACATATGTGTAAATCACCATTTATTTGAACGAGTTCGAAAACCATCCGAAGGGGGGTTTTGTATCACAAAAATGCGTTTTTGGGGTTTCCACATGTAGTTTTTATTTAAATCAAATTTTAATTTTTAACATTTAATTCAGCATAAAAAACAAACAATTTGGTATTTTGATCATTGCTCTACGTCAATTGGTTACTGAGATATTGAAAGTGCTAAACACAGTACGTTGTCTAATGTTATTCTTATGGAGAAAAAGACAAATTATATATCTTGCTTATTTATGAACATAAACTGACGAAATTTGGTATATGGCTTCATCTGGTTGTGGTTCATTGTTGTTTGCACAAACAAATGTTTCGCCTATGATTCCCGTAGCAGCAAACCTAGGTACTTGGTCCCCATGTTATTCTTATGGAAAATAATTAAAATGTTATATATCGCTTATTTATGAATGTATATGGATGAAATTTGGTATGTGACTTCACTAAGATGAGTTCTATTGATATTTGCATAAAAACCCATTATTTTGTGTTCCTTGTTGCAGCAAACCTGCGTACTCAACCCCAATGTTTTTCTTATGGAGAATAATTAATATTTTAAATATTGCTTGTTTTTGAAAATATTTCTTATGAATCCTGTTAAGTTTTTTTAATGTATTATGTTATATATTCATTGGAAATTCGCTAAGTATGCAGGTTTGCTGCGATGGGGTATTTGTACTTTTATCACCCCCAGCAACACCACGCCTACTTTCAAGCCTGACTGGACCTTCTCTTAACCTTATAATGCACAAAATTGTATTCCCAGCAATGCAGGTAATGAAACCAGGAGCGTCAGAACAGCCAAAAAAATCGAGGTTTTCAGATTTCAATAAAAATTTTAAAATGATTTTGAGTTTTTAAAGTTTGTTGTGTGGAAATTCACTTCCCTCACGTCAGCGTGCTGCGTGCGAACTCGTTTGTAATTGTAACGCGCCGTAAATGCAAACATTTATCTGAGAACACATCCGCGCTCGTAACATGTACACAAGGCAAGACGTAGTACAAAAACGGCTTATGTAATACAATAGGAGTTAACCAATCTGACCGATGAATGTGACCGGTTTTTGGATGAAGGGTTTCTTAGTTACTAACTTTGGCGCAGAGCATTAACTTTGAACACGTGAAGAATAATCAGACAAAAGTAGGTTAAATAGGAGAGCATTTTATGACATTTAAATTGAAGAACTTCTTTTCAAACAGAACTGTTAAAAAGTTCTTAGAAAATTGTTGTGAGTAAATTCAATAGATCGTTATATAAGAACGTATCCAGACTATCAATACAATACAATAGCTAAGAATAAAAATGCAAGTGAACCTCTTTAGAACAATGAACAAATCTATAAAAATCAGGTATGGCACAAAATGTGTAAGAAATTGAACTACAACGATTATAAATACGAGTATTCAAAATTAAATAACAAGTATAAAGAGTGTAATAAAATAATGGTATATCATATAATATAGTAATAATAGAGTAGATGATAATATGAGCATATTATATTTGATTAATTTACCTAGTTAATAACTAAGGGATTTATTGCTCAAAAACAAAAAAGTCGCGGTCTGAGGTTTCACTTCATTTTTACGTGGCGTTAGAGAGCCCCGCACTGCACAAGTCTCCTACGGCGACGCAGTGCGACTACTGATCTATCTGTAAATATTACATTGCAACCAAAACCATTCATTCACTAATTTATCCTCCGCTTAGTTTCTTCAGGCTTCATCCTTCGGATCTTTAAGTCAGGAGTTCGCGAGACTGTAAGCCAGTTAGTTAGAATATAAACCTAGCGATGATTTTGAAAACCGAACTTATTAGGTTGAGTTTTGAAATTAGCCCGTTTGAGCACTATACGCCGTTAGTATAAAAATAAGTTACACAAACGATTAATTTGTTGGTGATTTCATACATTTGTTGGTGATTGAAACCGCGTTTAAGAAAGATAGACAACTCCTCCTGTTTTCAGGTGATGGATGATGCAAGTCATCGTGTATCGTGAAGGTAATCGTGTTTGTAAATGATTAGTTCTAATCACTTACAAACACTGGAGTTTTCCTATACATTCTGGAACTTAGTGCTGATAGTTATAAACGCGAAAAATATTGGGAAAACCTTTTTTTAACTGAAACCACTAAAACATTGTAATTTATTTAATAAGTAGCATAACATGTTCTATATTAGCTGAAACCCCAGTTGATTAGAGTAAATATCACGTTGGCCAACGAAAAATATCAATGAACGATGATTTCGGCGGTTTGATCAATATCGGCTAATGCATACAACAGTTTTTGACCGTGATTAGGGGCGTGGAGGGACGTAGCGATGGCAGGGGGAGGGGGCAGCGGGCGGCTAGTGCTAGTGTGTTGGCTCCAGTCGCTCCGGTGTAATGGCCAGCCGGATGTGCGAAGCGAGCCGCGGGCCGCTAGCCATTCACTCAACTGATCCTGCATAGCCACGCGTGACTCGGAACGGGTCTATGACCAAGCACGGGCTCACCAACTGCACTTGCCCGATACCACGAAACGTAGCCATAATAAAGCGTGTTCAAGGATATTTCACGAAAATGTCTACACAGAGTAAAATGAAGAATGGAATATAAGGTTGATATAGAAATGTGTCCTTATATTTGATTACATGGGCCGAGCGCCGAGCGGACTACCGGACTCGGACAGCGATTTAACTCGGCGTTCGGAATTCGACCCCCTTCAATTTTTATGGTTCATTATTTAGAGAACGTAAGACAAGGTGAGATTTTGTTACCTGCACACAAACACTGCGCGAGAAAGATGTATAACCATACATAACGGGCATTTGCTAGTATTCACATTACATATAATAACTTTGATGTATATTAAGAATTATTATAACAATCAAATTCAATTAATAATTGGATGTCTCTATGTCAGGGATTTGTCCCTTCTCTGGAGGTTTGGTGACCAGATACGAACGTGTTTTAGTACACATGTAACTATCGTCAATTCTCCTCGTGATTATTTATTCCTTGTTAAACCTTTAATAACTTCGTATATATATCGGCTTTTTGAAATGTTACATACTTATAGTTTTGTGATTAGTAATTGAAATTCTACTCTTACATGGTTCCTAAACTTCTGGAAAACCTGGCAAAAAATCTTAAACAGGTATAGTTAATGAACTGTCACATTTTCGAGTCAGTAGACTTTACTGCAAATAGGAACGCGAGCAATGCGCGGAACAGCACGGGCAGTTATTGGCTGGGCGGAAGCCGATGACGATAAAGATAACGTATCTTGGCCGCAGATAACCAGCACCGGGACAGTCACACTACACAACACAACGCCGCGCCGCATGCACGATGCCCAATCAACGTCACAAGAAGAAAACGTAAACACTGAGTAAAAAACAAACTATAGACCATTTGATAAGCATTAATCGCACAACTGCTTTGATTTTAATTGCTTTCCAATTTAGTGTTTGCTGTTTAAAAGTCCAATGAGCAGGCGTTCCACTTCAACTTGAGCGATGAAATTCAATAGGGATGTCAAGTAATATTAGTATTTCGTCTCTTCGTCATTCAAATGGCATACAAAAAAATATAAACGAGTTCGCACGCAGCACGCTGACGTGAGGGAAGTGAATTTCCACAGAAAAATGTTAAAACTCAGAATCAGTGTAAAAACAAACATTTATTCCAATTTTTATTGAAATCTGAAAACATTGATTTTTTGGCTGTTCTGATGCTCCGGGTTTTATTTACCTGCGATGCTGGGAATACAATTTTGCGCATTATAAGGCTAGGAGAGGGTCCAGTCTAGCTTGAAAGTATACGTGAGGTTGCTGGGATGAGGAAAGTACACCTACAAATGAACATCAGGCTTTTCTAAAGTAAAACCCCCATAAGACAACGTACTGTGTTTAGTCGATGCATATTTTCTTTAATAACTCTGTGAATATATATGCTAGAATGACGAGAGAGGGCTTAAAACTTTCGCCTCACTAATTCCCATCTTTTTAAATGAATGAATTATACATGCGGGGCTTTTCTGACCCTTTTTAGGCCCAACAACTCGAAATTTGAAAGATTAATCCCCAAAAAGGGGTTTAGAGTTTTCCGATTGTTTCGCCCAACGAACTTGTCCAACTGATTACAGAAACGAACGTCCCTACCAAATTTGAAGTAAATCGGACAAAAATGCGACCGCTAGAGTACAAACACACACATTATATATATAAAATTTTGAACGACCCCCCAAACGTGTTCAGGGGGTCATGTTAGGAACTTCTATGGTGGTCCCGGCCTTAAGTTACACCGTGCGGGTCATGCTAATAGTTCACTTTCCTAAGGAAATTCACTAAATAAAGTTAAAAAACTAAATCAATAACCTTTGCAAAAAAATTGGTTTCATCCATCCCTATAGACTACATATAACACTGAGTATCAGGGAAAACTACAATAACTTTCTGTAATAATTACAATTAAGTAGCTGTACTCAAAATATGATTAACTAAATAGATGATCTCTGTATTTCGGGATCGATTTTACTTTACGGTGCTTGCATTAGCGATAAATGTTTACGATTATATTCATAAGTAGTAGTACATGAACAGCGTAACCTAATTACGAGTTCGCACGCAGCACGCTGACGTGAGGGAAGTGAATTTCCACATAAAAAACTATAAAACTCAAAATCAGTTAAAAAATCCAATTATTCCAATTTTTATTCAAATATGAAGATTTTGATTTCTGGCTGTTCTGATGCTCCTGGTTCTATTTACCTGCAATGCTGGGAATACAATTTTGCGCATTATAAGGTTAGGAGAAGGTCCAGTCAGGCTTTAAAGTAGGCGTGAGGTTGTTGGGATAAAAGTACACCAACAAATGAATAGCAGGCTTTTCTAATGTAAAACCCCCATAAGACAACGTACTGTGTTTGTCAATACACATTTTCTTTAATAACTCGGTAAATATATATGCTAGAATGACGAGAGAGGGCTTAAAAGTTTCGCCTCACTAATTACCATCTTTTTACATTCGTTAATTTCACATCTGGGGCATTTCTGACCCTTTTTGGGCCCAAAAACTGGAAATTTGAAAGATTGATCCCCAAAAAAGGTGTTTAGAGTTTTCCGATTGTTTTGCCCAACGAACTTGTTCAACTGATTATAGAAAGGAACATCCCTACCAAATTTGAAGTAAATCGGACAAAAAATGCGACCGCTAGAGTGCACACACACACACACACACATATATATATATGTCTATATATATATATATATATATATATATATATATATATATATATATATATGTAAAATGTTGAACGAACCCCCAAAACGTGTTCAGGGGATCACGTTAGGAACTTCTATGGTGGTCCCGGGCTTAAGTTTCACCGTGCGGGTCATGCTAATAGTTCACTTTCCATAGGAAATTCGCTAATAAATTTTGCTATGGAAAACATAATGACAAAGAAACGCATAAATTCATATTTTATTATGATACACTAGGATCGATGTGTAGCGAACAATTTTATTATAGTTGTGAAAATGACACTTCGTTAGTGTTCTTAGAATCCGTACGGACAATAATAACTATCGCAGTGCCAGGGATGTGGTGGGTGCTACTCAAACGGACACTGAGGAGACGCCACTTCAGAAGCCGATTGTCATAACAAAATGTGAGCGGGAGTTTGCTCGGTTGGTCTTCAGTAGCCTAATTAGTCTTTTGGGACGGAGGTGGAATATTCATACATCATGCACCAGGACGGTGACACCTGTTATGTCACTGTGTCGCAGTGCCGGAGTACACAAATACTAGTACACTGACCGCCGCGCGGATCTCTGGACAGAATAACTGTAAGTTAGCTGAAGTGTCATCTGTACAAACCTCGTACAAACCCGTTTCCAAACGGCCGACATGATTCAAACGGGTTTTAGAAAAGAAAAAAAAACTATATATAAATGTTATAAAAGTGCAAACATTTTAATTTCATAAACAAAAGCTGAGTGCTGCAGGACACTGACTAACGGTGCGCTAGTTGACTGACGAATGGTGTTACTGTATAACTACACAGTATATTAAGGTAACAAAGTCAAAATGTAAATGCTTGTACCATTGACTATAAATACTGAAGTAGACTTCTCATTGCCATTATAAAATGTGTCCCTAGTTTTGTGTATGCCAGGATTGAAAGAGGTCGTAGTTTACAATAATCACCAACAGAGTATACTGCTGTCAACTATTACTTATCCTCTCGAGGGGATAATACAACAGTTAGTGTGTCAGGAAGCAAACATAAGTTGATTATTAGTTGCTTTCTAGGGTGTAGATATTTTAAAAGTTAACGTAAATAACTAAAATAATAGTTGACAGCAGCACAATCTGTCGGTGACCTAATCAAACTACTTCAATTTTAAATTCTAGCATACACTAAAAGTGGGACAGCTGGACCAAATGGATGGGATGTCTCTTTCAGTATATATAGTCAATGCTTGTACTAAGCGGTAATTTTTTTAATACTCGGATGTCCGTAAATTTGTTATTTTAATTTTCAAAATCTTAAACAGCCAAGGCAATCGTCATTATCAATAAGCGTACGCAATGCACTCAAAATTCATTTTAGCATATTAAATTGTAATTTCGCTGGTTTACACAAAACCTGTTTGTTAGGTAACATCACATCCATTATTGAATTGTATGACCAAGATGTTCGCAATCTTTACTTGTGAAAAGTGTCATAAAAATATTGAAAATCGTATTTATTTGCCATTTACAATTAAATTAAACAAGGTCAATCGTGTGGACAAACATAATACTACTACCAGTTCAGCGAATAATACTAGAGTTTTTATAAATAGAAGCAATATTTAAAAAATTGACAAAACGTGGCCAGTAAGATATTCCGCCACTGGTTCATTATACTGGTCCCTGATGAACGCAGTGACTCTTTCCAAGTAACATAATAACAGCATATTATAGTGTTCACAAATTGCAATAACATTTGATGCATCAGTTCTTTATTGGCTTATTTCCCATAACAATAACATTGAACAACGTACTGTGTTTAGTATTGTCAATATCTTAGTAGCCAATTACATAGCTACGATCCAAATTGCATTTATTTGTCTTTTACAACAATTGATGTGATAAAAAAAATTTGGAGCACTGTACAAAACCACTTTTAGCGAATTTCCCCTATAGGGAAGAAGCTATTACCGTAGTCGGCATGGTAAGACCTAGGCCCAGGACCATGATAACTTTTTGTTTTGGTGTATATATGTGTGTGTGTGTGTGTGTGTGTGTGTGTGTGTGTGTGTGTGTGTGTGTGTGTGTGTGTGTGTGTGCGTGCGTGTGTGTGTGTGTGTGTGCGCGCGCGTGTGCGCGTGCGTCCGTGGATGCGATAACTCACGTTGTCTAATGTTATTCTTATGGAGAATAAGAAAAAAATGATATCTCGCTTCTTTATGAGCGTATACTGACGAAACTTGGTATACGGCTTTATCTGGTTGTAGTCTATTGATATTTGCAAAAAAAAATTTTTGCTAAAGTTTCCCGTAGCAGCAAACCTGCGTACTCAGCCCCGATGTTATTCTTATGGAAAAAATTAAAATGCTATGTCACCCCCTTAATTATGGACATACATTAATAAATCCTTGTATATGACTTTACCTAGTTGATTTATATTGATATTTGCCTAAACACCCACTTTGTTTCGTTCATTGTTGCAGAAAACTTGCGAACTCATCCCCCATGTTATTTAAAGGAGATTAATCAAAATGGGATACATTACTTACGAATGTATATTGATGAAACTAGGTATGGGGCTTCACCTAGTTGAGTTATATTGATATTTGCATAGAAACCAATCGTTTATGTTCCTTGATTCAGCAAATCGATGTACTATTCCCCAATGTTATTCTTATGGAGAATTGTATATATCGCTTATTTGTGAATATATTTTTATGAAACTTGGTATGAGGCTTTATGTGGTATTAAGACGTATATTATGCATTGTAAATTCGCTAAGTACGCAGATTTGCTGTGACGGGGGTATTATACATTCCCTTCGGTTGGCGCGTTCTGTCTGGCTTTTAAACTTGTTCAAATAAATGCTACTTTACACATCTGTACCAAATTTCGTCAAGATCGGACCTTTTTTAAGACAGTTTTCGTGTTTACGGAGACATAAAATAGCTATATCAACATTTAAATAATTGTGTTTTTGGCATCTGGGGGCCTCAAAACGAAATGCTGTCAAGGTCTCCTGGAAGTCTTGCCAAGCCACCTACGAGACTACAGTAGCTTCAACCGTACACGAGAAATTCACAATTAGTTTATCAATTATGTGCATTTTACGTATACTATTTACAATTCCACTGAAGATGGATTTCTAAAAAATCATATTTAAATTATTAGGTCTATACTGTAAATTACTAAAAATACGGTAATTATTATAAAATTATATTAAATATTAGATTAAATACATCATATCTGTAACAACAGATACTAATAATAACCTCTGTGCTGGTCTTTTTATGGCGTATTGATAGCCTATCGGTTGGCGTCCTGACCTTCGATTCAAGGGGTAACTGGTTAACTCCCGGGATGTCCCTATCAGTATGGGTTTGAAACGATTACCCTTACAAGTGTTTGTGTTCTCTCTAACCCCCTAAAAAATGCCTCTGGCATTAAAATATATATACAAAAAACAGTGTCAAAGTCTAGTACAGGTATCTGAATAGCGCAGAGTAAAAAATAAAAAATGTGTGGGAAATATAACCGTATTTCACCACTAACAAGTGTTTCAGGACAAACTGGTGTTCTTATGCCACCACCGAGAACGAACATATAACGGTACTGTTCCACGTACAATTTGGTGTTTTCCAATTTGGGATATTTGAAAATGGGAGTACTCAGACAATAAATAAGTGAGCTTGTACAAACACGTTTTAAATAAATCGAACTCATTACTGTTTCCCTTGCCCCGTTATATTTAACCCGTACATAATTAATTAACTTATTGGACCAATACATTTTACTAGGACACTATTTTTAATATTTACTTAATTTACATAATTCCATACTTCTTCTAAATTATATTTTTAATAACATCTAAGTAACGTAGGTTGTACATATTATATATTAACACAGCATAATTCTGAGAAGATGAAGGACAGGAACTTAAAGTAAAACAATTTGTTAACACAATTCGAATGCTATATATGCAACATACTCTTCTTAGCAGCACTCCTACGAAGGTTTTTTATTTCAAACCACAAACCTTTACTCCAAGAAAATTACCTTTTTCAATATAGCCTACTTGAAGAATTCATAACTTACTTTAATCATATTAATTTAAAGTGAAAGAAGTTCACCAAAATAATACAAAAAATACATGTAAATAATACTTTTGTATTATGGGTTTTAAACTGGCTTAAAAAATACTGTTTTTTTTTGTTTTTTATTGCTGTCAACCAATAGATTGAGAGAATTTCAACAGGTTAGAGGCTTTGACGAGCAGATCAGAATTCTCCCTGACTTCATTTTTTTATCATCGGCTCCCTGGCACGTTACAATCCTCGTTTAAATACACCGACTTTCATCATTAAATAATTGTCATTTATTTATTTAATGAATGAGTAAAATTTAATTTCGGCCAACTGCAATATTTGCCAAGAGTCACGGAGGAGGCACGGAGTAAGCATCGGCGAGCCAGCGCCGCATCCGCACAGTCCGATACAATATATTATAAAAGTAATTATTCGAGTTGAGACGTTGGGAGGGGGCGGGGGATGCGAGGGATCGATATGTAGCCCAGCACACAGTCAAAATAAAAGCACCCCCCCCCCGGGTCTCATTACCCCTCCCACACACTACAGTTTATTGCCACACCAAATTGATTTCTTCAGAGCTGGCGAGAGTGAGAGAGCCACAGCCGCGGCCGGGCCGCTCTGTGCTGCAATCGGGCTGGTCAACGAACTCTACCTCTGTACCGCACTACAGTACACTGCGGTGCGGTGCGGTTGTACCACACAGAGTAGCTAGGATACCAAGTTGGGTTTAGGTCTGGGGCGTGATCACGCTGGCCAACGATCCCTACCTCTGTACCGCACTACTGTACACTGCGGTTGTACCACACAGAGTAGCTAAGATATCTAGTTGTATTAGGTCTGGGGCGTGATAACGCTGGCCAGCGATCTCTACCTCTGTACCGCACTACAGTACACTGCGGTGCGGTGCGGTTGTACCACACAGAGTAGCTAGGATACCAAGTTGGGTTTAGGTCTGGGGCGTGATCACGCTGGCCAACGATCTCTACCTCTGTACCGCACTACTGTACACTGCGGTGCGGTGCGGTTGTACCACACAGAGTAGCTAAGATATCTAGTTGTATTAGGTCTGGGGCGTGATAACGCTGGCCAGCGATCTCTACCTCTGTACCGCACTACTGTACAATGCGGTACGGTGCGGTTGTACCACTCAGAGTAGCTAGGATACCTATTTGGACTAGGTCTGGGGCGTGAACACGCTGGCCAGCGATCTCTACCTCTGTACCGCACTACTGTACACTGCGGTGCGGTGCAGTTGTACCACACAGAGTAGCTAGGATACCTATTTGGATTAGGTCTGGGGCGTGATCACGCTGTCCAACGATCTCTACCTCTGTACCGCACTACTGTACACTGCGGTACGGTGCGGTTGTACCACACAGAGTAGCTAGGATACCTAGTTGGATTAGGTCTAGGGCGTGATCACGATGGCCAACGATCCCTACCTCTGTACCGCACTACTGTACACTGCGGTGCGGTGCAGTTGTACCACACAGAGTAGCTAGGATATCTCGTTGGATTAGGTCTGGGGCGTGATCACGATGGCCAACGATCCCTACCTCTGTACCGCACTACTGTACACTGCGGTGCGGTGCGGTTGTACCACACAGAGTAGCTAGGATACCTAGTTGGATTAGGTCTAGGGCGTGATCACGATGGCCAACGATCCCTACCTCTGTACCGCACTACTGTACACTGCGGTGCGGTGCAGTTGTACCAAACAGAGTAGCTAGGATATCTCGTTGGATTAGGTCTGGGGCGTGATCACGATGGCCAACGATCCCTACCTCTGTACCGCACTACTGTACACTGCGGTGCGGTGCAGTTGTACCACACAGAGTAGCTAGGATACCTAGTTGGATTAGGTCTGGGGCGTGATCACGATGGCCAACGATCCCTACCTCTGTACCGCACTACTGTACACTGCGGTGCGGTGCAGTTGTACCACACAGAGTAGCTAGGATATCTCGTTGGATTAGGTCTGGGGCGTGATCACGATGGCCAACGATCCCTACCTCTGTACCGCACTACTGTACACTGCGGTGCGGTGCAGTTGTACCACACAGAGTAGCTAGGATATCTCGTTGGATTAGGTCTGGGGCGTGATCACGATGGTCAACGATCCCTACCTCTGTACCGCACTACTGTACACTGCGGTGCGGTGCAGTTGTACCACACAGAGTAGCTAGGATATCTCGTTGGATTAGGTCTGGGGCGTGATCACGATGGCCAACGATCCCTACCTCTGTACCGCACTACTGTACACTACGGTGCGGTGCAGTTGTACCACACAGAGTAGCTAGGATATCTCGTTGGATTAGGTCTGGGGCGTGATCACGATGGCCAACGATCCCTACCTCTGTACCGCACTACTGTACACTGCGGTGCGGTGCAGTTGTACCACACAGAGTAGCTAGGATATCTCGTTGGATTAGGTCTGGGGCGTGATCACGATGGCCAACGATCCCTACCTCTGTACCGCATTACAGTACAATGCGGTGCGGTGCAGTTGTACCACACAGAGTAGCTAGGATATCTCGTTGGATTAGGTCTGGGGCGTGATCACGATGGCCAACGATCCCTACCTCTGTACCGCACTACTGTACACTGCGGTGCGGTGCGGTTGTACCACACAGAGTAGCTAGGATATATCGTTGGATTAGGTCTGGGGCGTGATCACGATGGCCAACGATCTCTACCTCTGTACCGCACTACAGTACAATGCGGTGCGGTGCAGTTGTACCACACAGAGTAGCTAGGATATCTCGTTGGATTAGGTCTGGGGCGTGATCACGATGGCCAACGATCCCTACCCCTGTACCGCACTACTGTACACTACGGTTGAACCACACAGAGTAGCTAGTATACCTAGTTGGATTAGGTCTGGGCGTGATCACGCTGGCCAACGATCTCTCCCTCTGTACCGCACTACTGTACACTGCGGTGCGGTGCGGTCAGCCACACTGAGTAGCTAGCATTAGTTGTAGTAGTAGTTGGATTAGATCTTACCCGTGAAATTTTACATTATAATCAGCTGACTATAACTAAAAACGAGTTCGCACGCAGCACACTGACGTGAGGGAAGTGAATTTCCACATAAAAACTTGTAAAACTCAAAATCAGTGTAAAAACATCCATTTGTCCAATTTTTATTGAAATCTGAAAACATTGTTTTTTTGGCTGTTCTGATACTCCTGGTTTCATTTACTTGCAAAGCTGGGAATACAATTTTACGCATTATAAGGTTAGGAGAAGGTCCAGACAGGCTTGAAAGTAGGCGTGAGGTTGCTGGGGATAATTAAAGTACTCTAACAAAGGAATAACAGGCTTTTCTAGTGTAAAACCCCCATAAGACAACGTAATGTGTTTACCCGATACACATTTTCTTTAATAACTCGGTAAATATTTATGCTAGAATGACGGGAGAGGGCTTAAAACTTTCGCCTTTCTAATTCCCATCTTTTAACATGCATTAATTTTACATCTGGGGCTTTACTGACCCTTTTTGGGCCCAAAAACTCAAAATTTGAAAGATTAATCCCCAAAAAATGGGTTTAGAGTTTTCCGATTGTTTTGCCCAACGAACTTGTCCAACAGGTTATAGAAAGGAACGTCCCTACCAAATTTGAAGTAAATCGGACAAAAAATGCGACCGCTAGAGTGCATACACACACACATATATATATATATATATATAATTTTGAACGACCCCCCAAAACGTGTTCAGGGGGTCACGTTAGGAACTTCTATGGTGGTCCCGGGCTTAAGTTTCACCGTGCAGGTCATGCTAATAGTTCACTTTCCAATGGAAATTCACTAAAAATAACTCCATTAGACCAACTTTTGAATTTGCAATAAATAAGATATATGTCCAAGAGAAAGCGAGATAAAACCTACTTTCGTTACGATACGAGTTCGTTAGCAGACACTTTGACGTAAAATAAAATTAGAAATGTAATCATAGTTTAGTTTTTTAAGCTGGGTTAAATGATACCTAATAACAATCAGGAATACAGATTTAATCAATTAGAATAAACAAAACAACATACAAACCCCCTTTGGATGGCCAAATAAAGTGTCTCAAAACCGATACGGTAACTCTGAAAAGAATATGAAATGGTTCCTCTGTTCCAAGTTTTACGTAAATGCATAGTTGTACTGTGGTTTTGCCCTTACCTGGCCCACAAAATTGTATTCTCATGTAATTTGCTTACTCATGTAATCCTATCGCTACCTTTTACCCAAGTGTTTTAGTTTATGGAGCAAAATTTAACATTTTAAAATTTAACAATTAGTCTTATGGACGGCCTGGGTTTTCACCCGTGCAACGCACTGTATTAGGCTGGCTAACGTTTTTACAAAACAATTAACAGTAAATATGAATGTAAATTGAAGTCTATAAATTATAAGCGACAAAATTTTGATGGTAAATTCCAAATGGAACGCGATTGCAAGATCCCGACAGGAGCAGCGGTGCACATAAGAATCGCGGAAAGTGAAACTTGACATGTTTATATTGTATTATTTTCTAAAAGGTAACAAATAATTTGAAATAACGTACCGGTAACTTGTTTCATCACCGAAAATAAAACTTGCACCAACATTTTTACTAAGGCATTCATTTCTTAAACGTCATATTGGTTGATCAATGACGCTTAAGACAACATTCGCAACCTATTTTTATTAAAATGGTGCAGGATGAAGTTTTAATGCAATGTATTGCGACAGAAGTCCTTCAAATAATGAGGACATTGAGAATCGACTCACGCGACAGACAGACGGGCGCTGCCTGCGCCTCGTGCGACTATCCAGGACCCCAACCTGGCCGGGTGGACACAATCCAGGACCAGTTACTGCAGTGTTACTCTGAATAAACCAGCGAAATTAAGAAAATATTTAAGGCAACGTGCAGTTATTAAACTGAATTTGTTCGATTTCTATGTTCAAGTAACAATATAAACATAGAATCTAAGAAATAAAACGGTATTCTGTGGGATTAAATTCACGATAACTTGAGCAGTTGTACGGCATACTTCACTATAGATTTTCAAACTAGGCGCCGCACTGTTCAGATTTACAAGACCTTAACAACTGCAATGAGGAGACATGCTATGATGTAACTTCATTAGTTATCCAATAGTTAACACTAAACCAAATCCTCTCTACCAAACCAGATAGGGCAAGTCCGTTTGAGGAATCCGTTGAATAGACGAGGAACCGTAAAGCTCAGAATGGTCAGTCCGGCATTTGTACCCAGGACCTCCCCACTGTGCTACCTCACTCGGGGGTTATAATTTTAAGGATAAATAATTGTAAAATATACACCGAATTGTAGGTACATAACTACAATAAGGTTACGAAATATTGTAACGAGTTATGAAAGAGAGTACCTTAAATGCATGAATTATGCATCACACAACTCGAATTACTATGTTTAGACCAGGGAAAAAAGTACAAAAGAAAGGACAATTGAAAACTGCAAGCAGAAAATAGTTGTTGGTTTATGTTTACCTTTGGTCCCTTGATTAAAATACATTAAGACACTCTAAATTTTCTTTTTTGAGTGAAATGAGCTTTTGCGACCACATTCAACTTTTCCTACTTTAAAACACATGTAAGCTATTATATTACATAGCTCATATTATAATGGAACAATTTTTATTAAATTTTGACTGTTATGTGTTAACCTTGATTTGAGATAAAGTAATTTAATTTATTAATAAGTAGAGAGACATAATTGAGTTACCACCCGAAACACTCATTTTTAGATTTTATTTTTACTTTCATTAGTTTACATAGTACATAGTTTTCATTAGTTTCTGAATTTATTAGTTACCTACTTAAATACGTCGTTTTCCCTAAAAAGAGCATACAAATTGTAATTGATTGTTGTCATCATCTAGTTCCATTTAAAATTACTAAAGTAGCTTAAATTGTGTAAAATGAGTGTCAATAAGTTTGAATCATACATTATACTGTATCGGTACTACAGTTTAAATATATGGTTAGCTAACTTTGACTTTAAAATGTAATTATTCCACCATAAAATTAACATTGATCGTAAAAACTAACTGCAAGTGTTATTTTTAAGCTCTTACAAATGTATGAAAGAATTTTGGAAAATATTGTATACACTATTCAAAAAAATGTGACAACAATTTTACAAGTTTTAAGGGCAAAACATCAAAATACAAGTTAAACTGCAACATTTTTGTCAAGGCTTCATCATATCCAATACAGTAGTTTTACATGTTTGGGATTATTCTGAATTTTTGCAAAATTGGAGGTTAACTTTTTATGGTACAAAATACTCAAAAAACATGTCTGTGATTTTCCAATATGGCAGCAAAATCTAACCTGATCCAAAGTATTAGCGAATTTCCCCTATAGGGAAGAAGCTATTACCGTAGGTCTCATGGTAAGACTTAAGCCCGAGACCATGATAACTTTTCATTTTGAGGTCCCCAGATGCCAAAAACACCATTTGTTCAAATTTTTATATATGTATATGTATATATATATATATATATATATATATATTTATATATATATATATATATATATATATATATATATATGTGTCCGTAAGCACGATTACTCTCGTAAAAAAGGTCCGATCTTAATGAAATTTGGTACAAACGTGTAAAGTACCATTTATTTGAACGAGTTCGAAAACCAGACGAATCGCACCATCCGAAGGGGGGTTTTGGGGGGGTTTTGTACCCCAAAAATGGGTTTTTTGGGGTTTCCACATGTAATTTTTATTAAAATCAAATTTTAATTTTCACCATTGGATTCAGCATAAAAAAACAAACAATTTGGTACCTTGATCATTGCTCTACGTCAATTGGTTACTGAGATATTGAAAGTGCTAAACACAGTACGTTGTCTAATGTTATTCTTATGGAGAAAAAGAAAAATTGTATATCTCGCTTATTTATGAACATAAACTGACGAAATTTGGTATATAGCTTCATCTGGTTGTGGTTTATTGTTGTTTGCACAAAAAAAAACAATTTTTCACCTATGGTTCCCGTAGCAGCAAACCTAGGTACTCGGTCCCCATGTTACTCTTATGGAAAATAATTAAAGTGTTATATATCGCTTATTTATGAATGTATATGGATGAAACTTGGTATGTGACTTCACTTAGCTGAGTTCTATTGATATTTTGCATAAAACCCATTATTTTGTGTTCCTTGTTGCAGCAAACCTGCGTACTCATCCCCAATGTTATTCTTATGGAGAATAATTAATATTTTCTAATATCGCTTGTTTGTGAATATATTTCTTATGAATCCTGTTAAGTGGCTTAGTGTGTTATGTTATAATTCATTGGAATTCGCTGAGTATGCAGGTTTGCTGCGACGGGGGTATTAAACTTTATATTTGAATCAGAAGACCTTGGTGAGCATTTTTCAGCAAAACATATCTCCTTGCAATTTTTCCCTTGGTTACAAATGTTCACTGGCCTATGAAGCCTGGCATTTTTACTGCAGGAGACATGCAAGGAGGAGGATTTAGTGATACATGTTTCATATTATGTGCTGTAAAATTCATTAGATTGTCTGAATCCCACTTTTTCAACGTATTTTTTTGGAATGAGAGGACGCACAATTTGCTTGATTGTATTATTAGATGCCTCTCAATTTTGATGTGGTTGTCGAGAAGCTCAACTGGAGTTTTACAGGAGCCCCCGGCGCTGAGCCGCATCACGGGAGTTGTAATTTTAATTGTGGCGCGTTTGTGGCTGATTGATTGAATTCAAAATGCATCAAAATGCACTCTGCACTAATTACACTACCGTGATTCGGGGTTTCTCATATGCGTCACAATTTTACCAACAGCAGTCAAATGATGGGAAAGAGATTAATTAGAAAGAAGGGAAAGAAAATAAACCATCGATTACTTTAACATTGGAGGCAGTTTATGAAGCGTTCCGGTAAAACCACTGAGTTACTGATAAAAAATGTAGGCCTAAGAGGGTTCTTTATACAACAAAATCTGGAGTTCAACTGGACTGATTTTAATACTTAACCCTCGTAAGAAACCTTTAATTGTGTACATAGTCAACAAATTAAGAATGTAGCCTAGTTCATGATAAATGGAAAGAAAAAGTAAAATATTACCCATAAGATAAACATTATATTTCTGAAAAATGGGGTTTCCCAGTCCAAAAAATGGGGTTTGCTTCAATTTAATAAGTTTTTGCTAACAACTGCTGCTTAATATATATTTGGAGGAAAAGTTATCAGCTTCAAGAATGCTCCGTCTGATGTGGTTTTTGCAGCGAGGTAGAAACCATGGAGAGCTCGCAAAATGGGCAGAAAACGGTCCACGCATTATCAGGCTAGACTTAAGTGAAGGACACGGCAAAACTGAGTAATCCCGAGCGGTCATCTTAATACATCTTAACATCTTAATAATAAATACCCCCGTTGCAGCAAACCTGCATACTCAGCAAATTTCAAATGGTACTTCACTAAGTCATGAAGCCACTTACTAACTTTAATCAAAGCATATTAATAAATAAGCGAGATATGACATTTTATGTATTCCCCATAAGAAAAAAATTAGGGCTGAGTATGCAGGTTTGCTGCATCAAGGACACAAAATCTGGTTTTCATGCAAATACGAATGGATCACCTCCAGATGAAGCGACATACCAAGTTTTAGCGAATTTCCCCTATAGGGAAGAAGCTATTACCGTAGTCGGCATGGTAAGACCTAGGCCCGGGACCATGATAACTTTTCGTTTTGAGGTCCCCAGACCCCAAAAACACCATTCGTTCGAAACTGTATATATATATATATATATATATATATATATATATATATATATATATATATATATATATATATATGTGTCCGTGAGCACGATAACTCTCGTAAAAATTATCCGATTTTGATGAAATTTGGTATAAACGTGTAAAGCAACATTTATGACTTTAAGTTCGAAAACCAGCCAGATCGCTCTACCCGAAGGGGTATTTTGGGGGGGTTTTGTACCCCAAAAATGGGTTTTTTGAATTTTTCACATATAATTTTTGAGATATTCAAACTTTGGTTTTGACCATTGGTTTCAGCTTAAAAAAACACACAATTTGGTATTTTGATCATTTCTCTACGTCAATTGGTTACCGAGATATTGAAAGTGCTAAACACAGTACGTTGTCTAATGTTATTCTTATGGAGGAAAAGAAAAAAATTATATCTCGCTTATTTATGAACGTATACTGACGAAACTTGGTATATGGCTTCATCTGGTTGTGGTCTATTGATATTTGCTCAAAAAAAACTATTTTTAACCAAAGGCTCCCGTAGCAGCAAACCTGCGTACTCAGCCCCATGTTATTCTTATGGAGAATAAGTAACGTGTTATCTCGCTTCATTATGAAAATAAATAAATGAAATTTGGTATGTGGCTTTACCTACATGAGTTATATTGATATTTGTATAAAACCCCATTTTTTGTGTTCCTTGCTTCAGCAAACCTGCATACTCAGCCGCCATGTTATTCTTATGGAGAATAATTAAAATGTCATAAATTGTTTATTTATGAATGTATATTGATGAAACTTGATATGTGGCTTTATGTGGTATTAAGATACATATATATGCATTGGAAATTCGCTGAGTACGCAGGTTTGCTGCTACGGGGGTATTATCAATTTATGTTCATAAACAAGCAAGATATCACATGTTTATTATTCTTCATAAGAATAACATTATAGCTCCTTGAGAACGCAGGTTTGCTGTCATGGGGACAAAAAAAATTAGTTTTGTATGCAAATAACATTAAAACCCAACCACATAAAGCAACATACCAAGTTTCATTAATATATGTTCATTAATGAGCGAGGTATGCAATTTTACTTATTCTCCATAAGATTAACATTGTACAACGTACTGTGTTTAGCACTCTCAATATCTCGGTAACCAATTGACGTAGAGAGATGATCAAAATACCAAATTATTTGTTTTTTTCATCTGAATTTAATGGTGTAAAGCAAAATTTGGGTTTAAAAAGAATTATGTGTAAAAAGTTCAAGAAACCCATTCTTAGGGTACAAAACCTTCACAAAATCACCCTTAAAGTAGAGCGACCTGTCTGGTTCTCGAACTCATGAAAATAGCACGTTTATACCAAAATTCATCAAGATCGGACCATTTTTACGAAAGTTATCGTGCCTACGGACAAATATATATATATATATATAAACATATATATGAATTTGAACGAATGGTGTTTTTGGCATCTGGGGACCTCAAAACGAAAAGTTATCATGGTCCCGGGCCTAGGTCTTACCATGCCACCTACGGTAATAGATTCTTCTCCATAGAAGAAATTCGCTAAAACTACGATGAAACTTATATATTCTTTTTTTGCATGAATTTCCGCATCCAACAGCATTATATGTTCGTTTACAATTATGTGTAATTTTTAATAATTAAAACATTTGAGAGTTTTAACAGCATGACATGAAAAAGTCAGTAAGTGAGAACTTTTTTATTTTTGATGTAGAAACAAAACTTCCAGCGATAAAGTTGTAGCTAATTAGATGATCTTAAATTTCCATTCAAAACAATTTTCGATAGAATTTATAGTTTGTTCAATAATCCGATGCAAATAACCGCTATGTTCAGTTCTACGCGCGCCGCCGTCGCAGACCACGGCTCCACACTGTTCTACCAACAGTAGAACCGAGCATTGGTAGTTAAACCGAGCGAGCACAGAATAAACTAGAGTGGTCATGGGGCCCGGCGCTTGAAGCCAGGTTTGCGCGGCAACCTCCAGTAAGATGGCGGCGACGATCGCGATATCTGCCTAGTAGCGATCGTCAGACGCTCAGACGGCAGCGTGACGGCACCCGGCGCGTGAGCTCACCCTCAGTGCTGCGCTCATGTCAGCAGAGATATTAATATAATTTATAAATAATAAAATTTATAAATATTTCAGCGCTCATGTCTCACGTCATTAGCAGGTAGGTATATTTGTAGACTGTTATTAAGCCTATGTGCAGGCTATGATTAGTCATATTTGTAGGCTACGAGCTATCGAATATTTCGACATATCGAGGTTTGACTCATCAAGGTGATTTTCCACAGACTTCGACTTATTGAGGGCCACGGTAACACAATAGATGGATCATGGAAGGGTATAATCCTTACATAAGAGCTATGTATAAAAATAATCATACCGTACAATAACTATTATTAAAATTAAAACAGATTTGAACCATTTTAATATCTGAAATAAGCCCGGAAATATATTTTAAAGCTTCTTTGGTTATAACGTAGTAGAGGACGAAATATGTCCTTCAGTGAAAATATTGTAGAGGAGGAACGTAAACAAATAATGACACAAAGTTTGGTATTTTGGTGATGTTTTCCCCGTTCGACCACTTCCTGTCTATTTTCTAGACTTTTTCGCTCACTTCTTATCACCTGCCCCAAACAAATCCCACCCGCTTACGGAAGTCAGTTCTGACCAACTACGTATCAATTGCATTTAGCTGAACATTAATGTACTGTAGGCTATTAAAATAATTTGCAAAACTAAAAGGGAAGGAAACATTATAACAATTAAAATTGCAGAGCATTGTTGGAATTAGGGTGAAGCAGTACACTTTTTTGTTTTAACACTTTTTTGCTTGTCGACAGTGTTCACTGGTGTTCCAAACTGCTTCCCGATGTCACTGTTTTTATTTCCTGTGTCAATAGCCTCAAATAGTCTTGAGCTTCTCATGGGGTAGAGTTTTGCCAACACGTTTTACCAAACTGCAAACACTTTGTAAAAAACAACCTAAAACCTACGTTTCACGTACTACATCCAGAACCTCTGAACTCACACTAACTAACGACTAAGAACACAAATTTAATCAAATCAAAATCATTTTATTTAAAATATATATATAATTTACAACAATATGAGACTGTTCCTTATTTATGAAATGAAATCCTCACATAGGTAAAACCCGTGCGTGAGGATGAGTGTGTTTGATATGCGTGTTGCTCATCAACAAAAATTTGTCGGTTGTTTTACCCAAAGACTTAAAACTACTGGACCGCTGCTCGCGCCCGTGGTGAAGCGAACCATATTTCGGTCCGGCCGCGTTCGACGTCGCGCCGCAAATGGTGGGCCACCGCGGCAGCGCTTAGCGTGTGGGATATAGGGAAAAACACGACGCGCGCTCATTTGAATTGAATTTGCAGCCAGGGAACATTTTTTATGGTTGAATGGCCTTCTGATCCGTATTCCTGAATAGTTTCTCGAATTTTTAATACCAAAAGTAACTATATTCGACCAGGGTTGGTTGCGTAAAAATAACAGAAAGTTGGGAGTTTTGTAAAATAATCTCCTCGATGGCTGATTCTTTCATATTTCCAGTCATATAAATTGATGTACAATCCACTAGGCTTTAGGTGTTGTTCAATAATGATGTTTTGAAGTTTTTGGTACTGGAATGATTTTTTTATGAGCAGTAATATCGTTCTTTGGACTAGTGAAACTTTGAAGTTTAGCATATAAACTTCAACGTTCGCCAAAGGTTGTAGATTGCATGAAAGTTAATTGGCCTATATCACAAAATTTGGTTGATGAATGAATACCATACAAGACAAATAATTTTTAATATCAAATGTATTCTTAATAAACATTAATTACCAACATAGTTCGTTCACCCGTCCACGTAGAGTAGTAAGAACGATTACATAATGTTGCATCAATACAACATTTCGCTATTGAATAACAAAAAAATTATCTTCAGTGTATGATAACAATTGATTATGATTTATTTAACAGACAATACAAGTACAGTATAATAATAATGTGGTATAGTATAAATGTATCCGTAGCATTACTCAGTCTTGTAACAGACACAACATCACTGAGTTGAATGCGCGGCACGGCGCTTGGCACGTCTTGGATAAAGCGCGGCGAAAAGTTTCAGCATCTTTCCAAACGAATTGTAGGCAAACCAACAACATTACCGAAAAATTTTTGAAATAAAAGTTTTAGAGAAACTAACTATCTATAACTTTCCCGCTGGAAGTTTTTTTCTAACCTAAAAATAAAAAACTTCCTCGCTGAGTGACTTTTTCATGTCCCTCTTTAATAACACGTAAGAGTTTTTAATTATTAAAAATATTAAAACACGGTAAAATAAAAAAATATTTATACTTTCGGATTCCATAGTTCACGTAAACAAAGGATATATAAATTTCATTACAATTCAAACATGGCAGTGAAGTCCAGGAGCGTGTAAACGACAGCGTGTTCAACGCCAGTAACAGCTCTGAGCACACAGTGGCCCACCATTTCTGTTCCGCTCAGTCAAACGCGGACCGTTTGTAGCTCACTTAGCGATCTCTCCAGTAGTTTTACCTCGATGGTTTTACCGACACCAAGTGCCTAAGCGCTTTTATAATATTAATGACTGTAGTTGGTAAAGAAACTTCCCTTCAGAGTTACTATGTTTATGCATATAGTGGAATGAAATATGCAATTGGTTTCTGGGGATCGTCTAGTGCTAGTGAGTTCTTGAGAGTATTTAGGCTCCAAAAAAGGATTGTTCGTATTATGTGTGGAGCTGGCTACCGAGCGCATTGTAAACCTTTTTTCAACAACTGCATCTTCTCACTCTCCCAAGTATTTATATTCTGGAGGTTTTATCCTTTTTATATGCAACTTCCATCCCTTTGAAGAGATTATTGCTAGACATCCCTATAATACACGTCATAAGTATAACATGCTACCCTATCCTTAGATTGGCACTACAGTAGAACTTCGATAGTTCGACAGTCTGTATACTTCGACACGGGCCGTGACGACATGACATGACAGTAGCGGCGACCAGCGGCGACCGACAGTATCCTGTAAAATAGTAAAATAGTTGATTAGCGGTTCGCTGGTCAGTGTCCGAAGCCCGGTAATTGTTTTCGCGAACGCCACTGCCTTTTCTATAAATAACTCATCCTTCCCACCCCCTACCCCATCCTATCCACCCCCTTCCCAGTAAGTAAGTCAAGTCAGTTCGCTCGAGACGCTGCGGGAGTTATAATTTTATTTTAGTTACGTTTATTTTATTTTTGTTTAGTTTTAAATTACTGTATTTATTAAATTTGTGTTACTGTACTTTCTAAATTAAACTCGTGTTTTAATACTCCCTGTGTTAAAATGTTCCATATACTCTCTATAGTTCGACATTTCGAAAG
Source organism: Allygus modestus (assembly GCA_963675035.1). Classification (NCBI taxonomy): domain Eukaryota; kingdom Metazoa; phylum Arthropoda; class Insecta; order Hemiptera; family Cicadellidae; genus Allygus; species Allygus modestus. Next base: position 356,503,896 of record OY776111.1, on the reverse strand, counting down.
TTCGACACCCCTTAAGTCCACAAAGTGTCGAACTATCGATGTTCTACTGTACTTGAAAAGGGCACCCACTACTCTGCTCTACGACTATACAATGCTCTGCCCCGGCACCTGAAAAACAGCTAGTGCAAGCATTTTTCTTAAAAAGTTGAAAAATATTCTGATTGAAAGGTGTCCGTACTCGGTGGATGAATTCCTGTCAGACTGCACAAACATGTGAAGGAAATGCACACTTTTTTGCTAGAGAAAAAAATTTAAAATTGTCAATTTAGTATTAAGTATTAGTTTTAAATCTGACTTGTTTCACATAACAATTTGTTGTTCACGAAATAAATGATTTCTGATCCTGATTCACAACTTGTATATGTTGTGTCAGTGAAGATTGTAATCTTAATGTTTTGGAACCCACGATAGATAATCTCCCTCAACATTGATCTATGGTTATGTGGATATTAATCATAAAAGATGATCAAATATAATCTAGATATACGTTAAAGATAGTCTGTCAAAAAAATGTGCAATTGATCTTGTATGGTAAAAGTAAATTAGTTTAAGCCGTTCATCTGGCATCCCACTCATTCATCTTACATATCATAAAAAGCTCGTCACAATGTTAACACGATTGAGTAAAACTAACAAAAAACGAATTAGAACTATTGATAAATAAATCCGACCAAACTCATGATGATTCCCCTTTATTTTCGAAAAACTCCACTGGCTATCTGCTATTTAAAAATATTGGTAGACCTACAAATTCCGCTGAAAGTGTTTATCACTAAATCGATTACAGTAACTCAACACAAGTTATTGGATTATATATATTTCAATTGTGTACCTTTTTATACTGCCGTAGAACGCAGATTTAAATTTGTGTAATTAACTTCAACTCTGCGAGAGGACATTTTAGAGAAGTCTTGTCACCATGTTCGTTATTTAAATTAGGGGTGTGCGAGGATAGATTTTTTTGATCGAAAAGATTTGAGCCAATTACTCTCCAGATTCGAGTATTTTCAAGCAAGTATTTGCCAAGAGCATTATATTGTTGGTACTAGTTTCAAAAAGTGAAACGGAATTCAGACACCACTCCAGAACTAATTTCATAGTCTAGTCGTGGTTTCTAACTGATATACGAGTTGCAAAACACATTTTTGGCCAGTTCAGTCAAACTGGATTATGTATTGGCAAACAATACATAGTTTTGCCGCAGTGGCGTAGATAGGGGAGGTGGGGGGATCAGGGGGATACATCCCCCTTTGAACCTTGGAAAAATTAAAATTTGTATCCTTCTGAAATCAAGCCTACGCCTTTTGAATAAAAAGAAATGCTGTTGCTGAAAAATAAAATAATGTGTGCAATATTTCTAAAATATCTTATTCATATTAAGAATGTTGTTCGCGTTCAATACAATAGTAGCAGATGAACGCAACGGCACAGTATATGCGCGCCAAGTGAGTCGCCGAACAGGCTACCCTCATCCCTTAGCTGCCAGCTCGTCAAACTAGCGCACTTAACCTTGACGTTGACGTCTATTCGGTATTGGTGATGTGCTTAAAGATTACTTTCCAGTACTGATTACAACAAATACAAGTACTTCTAGTGCTGGTTCCAAATACTGATTACTCTCTGTAAAATAGTTGATGTCTCGGATGTGTAGGCCCATCGATAGGAATCATTTCGGTATTCCATCAACTGAGCCTAAGTTACAAATGTTTTAGGTTAAAACAATTGTTTAAAATTAGGTAAACTGAACCATAAAAGTAAATTTAATTTATTATTATATCTATAAACTAACAAATTTCAGGTCCCAGCTGCCGTTTCTGATTCCTAAGTAGTCAGTACTCGTTAATTCTCGGTGGGTTACTCTGTTATCAGTTATTGGATATATTCATGATTACTCTGTACTTACTTTTATTTCTGGATATCAGAAATTTTTGCTGGCAACCAGTACTGACACATCACTAGACGGTCTCGTCTCTTTAACTTTAGGTCGGTCGGGTCGGTGACCTTGTATAATTCGCGAAGTTGCGACGCATGTCTGTTTTGTAATTAATGTTTCAAAACAATGTAAACTAATGGGGTTTATCGCTCCCAAAAAGAAAAATGAAAGTGGTGAAACTTAAAGTGTAAGTGAAGGTGTTGCTACAGATAGTGGGTAAAAATCAGTGTGCTGTAGTGAACTGATCAGTGACAATGATGCGTGTACTACTGCCACCGCCCGCTGTAGTATGGCCACAGCCCCATCAACATCTACTACAGCACGTGAGTGTGGGAGCTTACACCATTAAGCAGCACTTGTGTAAGTTTAAGGGGAAGGTTAATAATGTCTCTAATTTTGTGTACCTGTACATGCGCTAGTCACGAACACAATTTTTTGTATTCCCTAAATGTATCCCACCTTGACAAAGGTCTATCTACGCCACTGTTTTGCCGGGCAGATAATAAAACACGGTCCGGTTGCCATTTAACCAATAAACCATTGCTTATAATCAATATTATGTGACTAAATCGGTATTTACACGAGGTCTTTAAACGCGTTCGGTTGTTGTTATGACTAATTCATGTTCTTCGTCATCACTTTCGGCCGTGTTTACGTGATTCGTTTGGCCGTCTTTTGCGGCCGTTACTACGCAATTTGGCAGTTTGCAATAGTTAGCGATCCACCGGATATCGGTGGGAAATACTCGCTCGAACTTCCGAATAATTTTCAAAATTTCCAGTTGAGTTGAATATTGTATACTACAAATACTATAATTTTCGAGTACTCACACACCCCTAGTTTAAACATACCTACATCGTTATGTTTTATTCATTAATTGATTAAGATAGATAGGCACGAAAAATCCGAGGAGCTTTTTTGAAATTATGAAAAAAGCACACAAGAGAGGGCGAACTGTGCAAACATGCTCAACTTGTGAACAAGTTTGTTCCTCGAATAGCAATAGCAATAGGCCTAATACACTCAGCGGGCGACAGACTCCACTGTCGGTCCCTCACAGCGACCAAAGAACAACATAGACTGACAATTGCGTGCTGGGTTTGAAGCCGGGCAGCCTCTGAGTGGTGGGGATGAATCCAAATGAATCGTCCACTACCGAGCGTTGCCGTTGCTGGCGCTGTCTTTAATTAAAGATTATCCCTGTACCAAGATATTTAATTTAATTCTTATTATTTATCCTCAGTGAACATTTGTTCATAACTTATTCCCTTTCTCACATGAATAACATTTCTCATAAGAAATATACGAGTATGAAGTTTGATTGAGACTATTCCTAACTTTGAGGCTGCATGCAGGCTAAACTAAGCATTTTGAGAAAAAATATGAAGAATACACATTTGTTATCATGTCTTTTCCGAAAAAATTATCGCTGACAAAACTTGGCTGACCAAATAATAAACAAAATCTTCACAGATAAACTTTTTCATGTCTAAATTCAAAGTAAAAACTTGATCTCTTTAGTTTTTATTTTTTAAGTAATTTAAATAGTTTATTTTTTACTCCAAATCAACCCATTGCTGTTGACATACAGTTTTATTCAATTTCACAAAAAAGTTGATCTTAGCTCTAACTGTACGTTTAGACGGTTGCAATGAGACGCGACGAATTAAAAGTTGTACCAGTAGCGGCCAGTGGCTGAGCCGTTTAAGCCTCTAAGTGATGGGGGACCGGCTTCAACTACAGTAATGTATAGTGGATAGGGATTGCCAGTATATGTTATCCTTTGGTCGCTGGCTCCTCAGAAAGAATTCACTTCTTTCCTCTACTACCCAATGTCAAAGCGGATTCCCCCAGCGTTTCTTGATAACTTATAAAAAACAAGTCTAGGAAATGCGAGGATTACATTGATGTTAGATAGTAAACAATCCAGTGAAGTACGTCAGACGGCCGCAAAATGCAGTGTGCACACACTCTGATCCGCACACCAAGGCTGTAAATACATTCGAGGCTTTTTGTTGCAATAATAAAAAAAAAACTTTAGTATAACAAATATTTCATAGGCAATTATATAGTCGAAGTATGGCTTGGTTGTAATAGAAAATTATAGTGTTTTATAGTTGCAAGCACCGTAATCAAATAGCTACAGAAACGAGATACGATAGGCCTACATACTATATCTATACTTTTCCAACGTTTTTCACAGCGTAATTTTCACGGAAGGCAGGGATTGACTCTGCCGCGCTACGGGGCTACGGGTCGCGGGGTCGAGGCGATGTGCGTGTGCGCGGCCTCAGCGGAGCGGTGTCGCGGTCGTGGCCGAGTCAGTGACCTAACCGGCCCACATTTCAGCCAGTAACCACAATTAACACCGAGACTTACTACTCCGACTGTGTAGTAACAAACCGGTTCCTGCCCTGTACCTCCGCCACACCACCACACAACCACACCACGCGCGATGTGACGCCGCGGGGCCCGCTCCGGGCCGACACTTGCTACCCGCGATAACGCCACAACCGAAACCGACCCGAACAATACTCTGGCACACTATTACATGTTTACACGGTCTAATTAATTAAAATGTCATTTAATAGGTGTTTAATTAAACTGTATTATAAAATTAATTCTGGTACTTACTTTCAAATATTGGTATAATCACAAACATAAATCTGAACGAATGGTATTTTTAAAATAGTAAGCCTGTACTACAAAAAGTAAGGTTTCACTATAAGCTTGATTTGAATTCTAGCTCTTTTCATGACTCGCAAACATAATTGTCACATGCGATGTTCCAGTCAGAATTGCGACTCGGCCTTGACTTACAGACTAGATAATTGAATAAGGCTGAAGACATTTTCGTGTCTTTGATGAATAATACACCTAAACGCTGTATTGGACTTTTCATATATAAGGACATGAAAATTACCTAAGAGTTGAAACTGGTCGTCAAAATAAATTATGAAACTAAAAAGGTACTTTGTTTTAATCATTTCTACGATTTTAATAAAAGTAATACTGTAATATACTGTAGCAAAACACTGAGAAAAAAATTAACTCTACTGGTAATTGAAAAAAACAAGATAAAAACGATAAGGAATAAAGTAATAGCTTGAGTTGTGCATTTAGTTTGAAAGTTAGTTTCATTTCTAGGCCCAATATGATACACATGTTTGCATCCCAGTTGCAGGGAGAAGTGTCTCGGCACCTCCTCATGCGAGGTCATCGTCATCGCGAGACCACGAGGTATACACTACCATTCACACCAGAACAACGTACCAAGACCGGTACTCGATGGAGATCAATACGAGAGAGAACCATGCAACTCTGTCCTCAGTCTCAGTCTCCATGGAGACTCAAACTCCAGCTCTAATAATATATGTTGACCTCATTTCTTCAAATCCAATCAATTCTACACGTTTAGCAATATTTTGCTTCTTTACTCTCAACAAACTTGGATTTCTAGAGTTCAGAATAAATAAGATAGTAACAATGGATACTAATGTGTAAAACAGATTGATCAGAATTAAATTGCAAGACAATTTTAGTATCTTAATTTAAAACCTAATTTGGACTTTGACTTATTAGGAAGAGTTCCCATTAATTAATTTGTTTCCAAATTTGACCTTGCCTACTTAAACTTTTATTTATTTTTTAAATTTCAATTGAAAGGGTTTTTCATTAGACTGTAAGTACTTAAAGAAGCTAATGAGAAATATATTCCTCTATAATTCCTTCCAATGCAATAGGATTACTAGCTTACAATTGAATGGGATAACCGTTTAATAAAAATTCTTCTACATCTGAAGTTATTTAATAAGTTGTATTTAAACTCAGAAAACTGGAACCTATCACTTCTTTGATTCCCAAATGTGATAATAAAGAAAAACAAATCATCTTGTGAATGAGACTAGGTATTTTTGCATGCGGTTTGTTCTAAATGAAAGATATTTCTTCCTATATTTGTAGGTTTTGTGTTTTTTGGAATATTTTGTCGTTAAATAGTAAAAAAAGAATTAAAATTCCATACTAAATTTTAATATGGGGAAAATTTGCATTCTTGCAGTTGTAGTAAATCATTAATGGCCAATACCTAATAACACACAGAAGGTTTTATTGTGTATGAAAGTGATAAGTTTAAAACTAGATTACCTGAGCCTTACACGGAGCTTCGCTCAGTTTCGAGCAATGGGCTCGTTAGTAAAATATTAAACTACTACATGAAGCCACTTGCCAAGTTCCATCAAAATATATTTATAAATAAGGGAGATGAAAAATACTGAATAGCAAGCAATGAAGCAGTTTTAATAATTATTATAACCCCAAAATGAAATCCAAATGTTGTTTTAAAATATCCTTTAGATATTGAAAAATACCCCTTAAAAATATCATAACAAAATATTCTAGTGTTATTGAATTCTCGAACACGACAAACAAATGAACAAACAACCACATATGATTATACAAGTTTATAAAGCTTAACTGGTTGATAAAATTATAACTAACACAAACTAAATTAGATTTATTCAAACATAAAAACCAGATTTGAAACTAAAGTAACTTATGTTGAATAACAGGTGTAAGAGTAGCTTAGGAGAATACATAACAATTATTATTATTATGGTTACTACGACAATGGAAACTAAATGAGTTTACAAGACGGTTATTACTTTAGATTAAAGCTGCATCGATGCAATGCAACCAAACGGTAGATGACCCTGCAGGATAATTAGTTGCTAAATAACTCTATCGTATCATTACTATGTGTTGATGAACATTAATATTAGATAGGCACAGAATTAAATGAAAAATATGCCAAGTGTTAACAATGTTTGAGCGCATATAAAGGTACATTTAAAGTAGGCAATTTCACAGTGAAACTGTACATGCCTATCTCTAACAATGCTAAACTGTATCTATATAAAAATATATCAAAATACCATGCAAACGACTGTAGCGTGAAGAGAAACCCTTAAGTTTTAGCTGCACACGGAGCTATCACTTTCTGAAATTTAAACTTGCTGCAACTTGCTGCTCTTATTTTTCTCATTCAAAACTATTAACAAAATATTATAGAAGGAAGAACTAGTGCAACTCAGCTAGTTATTGCTGACGTTTAGCAAATTTCCAGGGAAGAAGCTATTACCATGTTAGGCATGATAAGACCTGGGAACTCAGTTCTAATGTTATTCTTATGCAGAAAAAGAAACATTTTAGAGCTATATCAAGTTTGGTTATGAACATATATTGATACAACTTGGTATGTTACTTCACCTGGTTCTGGTTGTGATTCATTAATCACAAAACCCTAACTTTTGTGGTCCCTGTTTGAGCAAACCTGTGCACTCCGTTATAACGTTTATAGTTATGACAAAATATGTTAACAAAAGTAGTGAATCAATGATTTCTCGAATGAACTGTTTATAATGTATATCACATAAAAGGAAGTTTTATTAATTTTATAATACATTTTTAAGTTTGCCTTGAAGCTTGCATTTACATGAATGTGAATTTCATCTCACACATGTAATAATAATAGTGTGCAACAAACATCAGTCATCTGCTTACTAAGTTAAAATTAGAAAAGTAGTTTTTAATTTAATGAATATACACAGAACTTCATAATAATAATATTTCAAACATGATAATATAATCTAGTTCAACCTTTCTTGTACCAAAACAAATTATAAATCTCTAACTTTTAGTTCAAAAATTAATTCTTAATAGTAAAAACAAGTTTTAATTCAAATACAAAATACAATAAGTTACATACAAATTAATTTCCACCCTTTGTTTTATTACCACAATAATTTTAAGGGATTAAAAAATAACTGAAACTAATTAGCAATAAAAGGTTGTTTGGTGTTACAGCTTCCATTTAAATGCATGTGTGTGTTTGTGGACCACCTCACATCTAATCAATACCTCCCCCCCCCGCTCCCCTACCCCTTGCACACTCAAACATTTGTTTCCGACTGGTAATAAAACAAATCCCTCTCCTTCGCACTTGCCTTTTTTGGTTTAAATAAAAAAATGTGAAGGGAAAACTACTACTAAGATAAAAACAAAGCTCTTTTATTTGAAATTTCAAATGTTTATTTTGAAATTAATTAGACTTTTTTTAGTAATGCATTTTAAAATGCACGTGATTGATATACAATATATTTTAATAATTTATATGAGGGATATTATTAACGGACTTTATACATAGGAAATAATTGTTTTTTGGCTGTTTAATTTAATTATTAATTAAAGAAACAACGTACTGTACAGAGTAATCATTTTTTACTTAAAAATGCTTGAGGGCTTGAATAAGTCAAGTAACATTATTAAGCTACATTACGATTTTATTGCTATATTACTAAGATTTTATCATGTATGCCTATGTAATAACAGTTAGGCCTATTTAACACATAAATTGATTAAGGAACTGATAATTATGTTCACAAGTCAGGGCTACTAAGATTATTAATATTAAAAAGAACAGAATACCCTTTAAATCTCTATATCAAAAAACTTTCAATAGTTAAAGGGTCTTCTGTTATACTTGTTTTAATATTGATGAAGGGTTTGTCAATATATATTAAACGGTGTTCATTCTTTACAATATTTAAAGAAAGTATGCATAAGCAACATTATCAGTCGTTTCAAAGATCTCATCTAGTATTACATATTGTTGCATATGTCTATCTCAAAAAGACGACTGTGCTGGATGTTATGGAATTTTAACGTTTTGATAATCATATTTTATTGCAAAATTTGACCAACTATCATTTACTCAGTTTAATGTTGGGTTGGGCCACAATATCCTAATATTAACAGCTTCAATTTTAAGTACAACATCCAGGCTCTCAAGAGTTCCTTATGACTTATCGTATACCGGCCAATCTCCATTGGGGGAGAAGAGTCAGAGAGTACAGTGAACTTCTAGATCCAATAAGGAATTGTGGTGATTCACTTTTCTAACTGATGCTGCTATATGCCTAACCTTTTTTAAGCAATCAACTTTAACAGTTAGTAATGGTTTAACTTTAATGGTTTAATACTAAATAAATTACATTAAAGAACAAAGGAATAATTTTTCTAACCAATCACTTTGAATTCAATTAGAATTATGTAATGTTGTAAGCCTCGATTTGTAATGATCGGATGGATAACCCAGAGGATGTGTATTTTAATGTTGCTTGTCGCAGCCTTGCCTGTATAAACTAAACCATAGGATTATTATCACGTGATGTTTACTCTATATCCTTATATTTACATAGGATTATTATCATGTGATGTTTACTCTGTATCTTTATATTTACAAACTATTGTCACTTTAAAAATTGTACACATAATTCCATGAATCAATTTTTTCGCAGCTGTGAGTTTATACCAAATGATTGTAAAGTTCTTTGAAAACAAACTTAAAATGTTTAGGTCGGCCGCTAAAATGTTTGAAAATTAAAATTATAATTGTAAAAAATTAAATCACTTAATGCAAAATTGAGGCTTCAGCATACCCTGCTGCGGTACTCAAAATTATCTTTCTTTCAAAAAGTGAACCATTACAATTTGTCAAGTAGCTGTCTCGGAATCTTTAAAAAGAACAAAAAAAGGATTCTTTTAATATATAGGAAGGCTGTTAACACAGTAACTTTTGATTCAGCCTTCAATTGTTATAGCTATGGTACTTTTGTTAGTGAATTTCCTATGGAAAAGTGAATTATTAACATGACCCGCACAGTGAAACTTAAGCCCAAGACCACCTAACGTGACCCCCTGAACACATTTTGGGGGGTCGCTAAAAATTAAATATAGGTATATATATTATATAAAACTGGGTTAGCACTATAGCGGTCACAATATTGTCCAACTTACTTCAAATTTGGTAGGAACATTTCTTTCTATAATCAGTGGGACAAATTAGTTGGGCAAAACAATTGGAAAACTGCAACCACCTTTTTTTATTTTAATTTTTCAAATTTTGAGTTTTTGGGCCCAAATAGGGTCAGAAAAGACCAGGATGTAAAATTAATGCTTCTACAAAGTTGGAGATTAGTGAAGGGAAATTTGTAAGCCCTCTCTCATTATTCTACCTAAAATATTAGCCGAGTTATTATAGAAAATGTATACTGGCTAAACTAAACGCAGTAGGTTGCCTTAAGATTTTATATTAGAAAAGGCTGTTTTTCATATAATTGTGTAGTTTTATCATCCCCAATATCCCCACGCCTAATTTTAATCCTGACTGGAGTCCTAACCTTATAATGCACAGCATTGTTATCCCAGTATTGCAGGTAAATAGAACCAGGAGAATCAGAACAGCTATAAAACTAAATGTTTTCAGATGTCCATAAAAATTGGAACAAGTCTTTACTTTATTTTCACAGCACTATTGATTTTTTAAAGTTTTTCATGTGGAAACTCACTTCCTTCACGTCAGTATGCTGTGTGCAAACTTGTTTTTTTCTTACGTGAACATGAAGAACAGCATACCCAATGTTCATTACTAAGGGTGATATCAAACTTTACTTATTCTCTTTAAGAATAACATTAGGGCTGAGTGCGCAGGTTTGCTGCTAAGGGGATAGTAAAATAACAGTTTTTTTTATGCAAATATCAATAGACTACAACTAGATGAAGTAACATACCAAGTTTCATCAATATACATGAATAAATAATCAAGATATTAATTTATTTTTATTCCCCATAAGAATAACATTGGACAACGTACTGTGTTTAGTACAGTACTTTGAATATCTCTGTAACGGTTGGACGTAGAACAACAATTGAAACACCATAATGATTGTTTTCAGTAAAATTAACTGTGGAAAAGTTAAAAACCTTTTTCCTGTAAGATTAACATGGGACATTTTATGAGCAAGTTTTTGGATTTCATCCACAACCACTTAACCTACTTTAATGATTTGAAAAACTAAATTATTTGTTTACTTTAAGTTCTATAAAATGGTCAAAACCAAGATTGTGTGTTTTTATAATTTTAGAGTAAAAAATGAAAAAAACTTTTTTTTAAACTTTAAACCCCCATAAAACTCAATTTCCATGGTCTGATCTTTCTGGATTTCAAACTTAAAGTCATAAATGTCCCTTTATATATTTGTGCCAAATATCATCAAAATCTGACCATTAGCGAATTTCCCCTATAGGGAAGAAGCTATTACCGTAGTCGGCATGGTAAGACCTAGGCCCGGGTCCATGATAACTTTTCGTTTTAAGGTCCCCAGACCCCAAAAACACCATTCGTTCGAAACTGTATATATATATATTGATATATGTGTGTGTCCGTGGTTGCGATAACTCTGATAAAAAAGGTCCGATTTTGATGAAATTAGGTACAAACGTGTGAAGCAGCATTTATGACCATAAGTTCGAAAACTAGACAGATCGACCCATCCGAAGTAGTATTTTGAGAGGGTTTTGTACCCAATTTTTTTTTTATTTTTAGTTTTTGCATGAAATTATTTAAAAAGTCAAATTTAAGTTTTCACCATTGGGTTCAGCTTTAAAAAACACACAATTTGGTGTTTTGATCATTTCTCTACGTCAATTGGTTAAAGAGATATTGAAAGTGCTAAACACAGTACGCTGTCCAATGTTATTCTTATAGAGAATAAGAACAAATTTATATCTCGCTTATTTATGAACGTATACTAATGAAACTTGGTGCACGGCTTCATATGGTTGTGGTCTATTATCATTTGCTCAAAAAAATCAATTTTTAAGGATTATTCTCGTAGCAACAAACCTGCGTACTCAGCCCCCATCATATTCTTATGGAGAATAAGTCAAATGTAATGTCTCCCTTAATTATGAACATAAATTAATAAAACTTGGTATGTTGCTTCACCTAGTTGAGTTATATTGATGTTCACTTAAAAACCGATTTTTTGTATGCCTTTTTGCAGCAAACCTGCATACTCATCTCCCATGTTATTCTTATAGAGAAAAATTAAAATGGTATATATCGTTTATTTATGAATGTATATTGATGAAACTTGGTACTGACTTATTTATGAATATATTTTTAAGCAACTTGGTATGCGGCTTTATGTGGTATTAAGACATATTAAGCATTGGATATTCGCTGAGTTCCCAGGTTTGCTGCGACAGGGGTATTCACCCTACCGCAATTCAACCCATGGTAATAGCTTCTTTTCCACGCTAATATATATTTCCAAATAAGTAATATTTACAACATTTTAGATGGAAAATCAACTATATAACGATATTCGACAGCTACAATATTAAGTATGAGAATCTCACTAGAATAATCACCAACAATGAAATACCTGCAGTTTTAGCGAATTTCCCCTATAGGGAAGAAGCTATTACCGTAGGTCTCATGGTAAGACTTAAGCCCGAGACCATGATAACTTTTTGTTTTGAGGTCCCCAGATGCCAAAAACACTATTCGTTCAAATTTTTATATATATATATGTGTCCGTTACCGCGATAACTTGAGTAAAAAACGTCCGATTTCGACGAAATTTGGCTTAAATGTGTAATTTGACATTCATGACTTTAAGTTCGAAAACCAGAAATATCGGACCACGGAAAGGGGGGTTTATGGGGGTTTTAAATTTTCCAAAAATCAGTTTTTTGCATTTTTTACCCTAAAATTTTTAAAAAAACTTAATTTTGGTTTTGACCATGTTATAGAGCTTAAAAAAACAAATAATGTGGTATTTTGAATTATTAACCTAGGTTAAGTGGTTGCGGAGAAATAGGTTAAGTGGTTGCGGAGAAAATCCAAAAAAACTTGCTCATAAAATCTCCCATGTTAATCTTATGGGAAAAAGGTTTTTGGCTTTTCCTCAGTTCATTTCTATGTAAACTTCACATTTGCTTTTACCAATCAGTTTAGCTCTACAAAACAATCATTATGGTGTTTAAATTGTGATTCTACGTCCAACTGTTGCCGTGATATTCAAAGTGCTAAACACAGTATGTTGTCCAATGTTATCCTTATGGAGAATATTTAAAATTTGATATCTCGATTATTTATGAACGTATATTGATGAAACTTGGTAGGTGGCTTCACCTAGTACTGGTATATTGATATTTCCACAAAAAATTGGTTTTTTGTTGATTATACTCTTAGCAGCAAACCTGCATTCTCATCCCTAATGTTATTCTTATGGAGAATACGGAAAGCTTTATATCTCCCTTAATTATGAACATAAATCATTAAAACTTGGTATATAGCTTCACCTGGTTGAGTTATATTGATAATTGCAAAAAACCCGCATTTTTATCTTCCTCGTTGCAGCAAACCTGCGTTCTCAGCCCTAATGTTATTCTTATAGAGAATAAATAAAATGCTATATATCACTTATTTATTTAAGTATTTTTATGAAACTTGGTAAGTGGCTTTATGTGATAGTAAGAAATATATTCATTCATAGGAAATTCGCTGAGTACGCAGGTTTGCTGCGACGGGGGTATTTAATATATACCTACTGAAAATATTACAAATTTTGAACATGCACTTTTATATGTGCACTATACGGTGAATGGAGGCCTTGGCAAAAATAAAGGTTTTCAACTGACTTTCTTGCACTTTAAATGGTCTTTTTCAAAGGTCTGGTCAAGGGAAAGTTGGATTTTCCCACTATGTATCTGATTTCTGTTAAGCAAGGGAATTTTAACATTATAAATAACAAAATGAATACAGATTTTGCAGGCCATAACATTAGATTAAATAAACATAGAGAGGTATAGTTAGCGGCATTAATACTATTTTTTACCCTCTTAAAATGGTATGCAACTTGATAGGGGTTGGTATTTTAAAATTAAAAACTACCCCCAGCAAAAGAAAAACCCCTATCAAGCCCGATTTCCCCCGGTGGGTGAGGAGGAAATCCTCTTGTGGATTGTGGATAATGTGAATTTTTGCTTATTTAGGGGTGCGGGTTGAAACCCTTAACCACTTAAAAACATTCTTTGACTTATGCTAGGAACATATATTAAAGATTTACGACATTACAAAATTAAGAGGGGGGACCTTTATAGGACACACGGTATATAGATATATATACCTATATATAAATTTGAACGAATAGTGTCAGCGAATTTCCCTTATAGGGAAGAAGCTATTACCGTAGGTTTCATGGTAAGACTTAAGCCCCAGACCATGATAACTTTTCGTTTTGAGGCCCCCAAATGCCAAAAACACCATTCGTTCAAATTCATATACAGAGTGTCTCTGAACTCTCTACCAACCTTTTCAGGTGTTCTTCCTGGACCATAGATAAGCCAAAATATCATATTCAAAATTTCAAAAACTCAAAAGTTACTCGTATAGCCGCCATTTTGTTTTTTCACATAGAAAATTTTAATTTGAGAACGGCTAGTTATAATTAAATGAAATTTGGTATTTAGCTTTATTCCCTAAAGACCTAACTACAGAAAAAAAATTATTTTTTTACAATCATTAATTTCAAAATGGCAGCTGCCTAAAAATTTCAAACGTAAATATCTTAAAAACCGCTCATAGTAAAAAAATTACATTAATTAAGTTTTATTTAGAGAATTTAATTGCAAATCTAATGACACCTAATTTACGGAAATCGGTTCATAAATAATGGAGAAAATCCATTTTTAAGATATTGCATTCTTGTCAATATCAACTGTTATCATGTGACATCGCTGCTAGTGAGCCAAGTCGATCAGCTGTTTCAAGTATAATTCCACTGAACAGCTGATTGATCAATGTATTGTTAAAATTATTACAGTTTACAATGTGTCTTTTTCCTGTATGTTGCTTATTGTTAATCAGTGTGCTGCTTTTTAATACTAATCTGTGTTAACGTATTCAGTATTCATATTTATTGATAAATGGCTAATTATAGTGTTGCAGAGTATTGCGATAAGCATTTTTATTATGGAGCTGCATTTGGAAATGCAAATGAAGCGAGAAGGTTGTATAGCGACTATTTCCCCAATAGACAATGTCCTGCTGCCAAAACGTTCACTGCTGTCCACAATCGTCTCCACGCAACTGGTACGTTTCATGTGAGTATGGCAGATACTGGTGCTGCGAAGTCGGTGTGTACAGTTGAATTTGAGGAGGAAGTCCTTCGTAAATTTGAACAAGTACTCGAGCTGTGGGTAATGAGATGGGGGCAGGCAAAGACACCGTGTGGAGGGTACTCAATGGAGAGAATATGTACCCATATCATCTCCAAAAGGTTTATGCCCTTGAACCTCAAGACTATCCAGGTCGGGTAGACTGTTCCAGGTGGTTCCTGCACAAACTGGCGGACGATCCAGATTTCTTGAAATCCGTTCTTTTTACAGACGAATCCAGTTTTAACCAGGATGGCATTTTCAATACCAGGAACAGCCATGTTTGGGCTCCTGAAAATCCCCACGAAACTGTTATTTCCAGCAAGCAACACCATTTCTCAGTTAATGTTTGGGCTGGAGTTTTTGGGGATAATTTAATTGGCCCCTACATTCTCCAAAATAGGTTGAATTCCCCCACCTATCTTGTGTTCCTGAGGGACATACTCCGAGAACTTCTGGAGAACGTCCCCTTGGCAGACTTTCAGAACATGTGGCTGCAACATGATGGTGCTCCTGCACACTTTGGGCAAATTGTAAGAGATTTCCTCAACCAAAATTACAATCAGCAGTGGATTGGTCGCGGGGGACCGGTGTCGTGGCCTCCGCGATCACCTGATCTTACTCCCCTAGATTTCTAAGTTTGGGGGAGGATGAAGGAACTTGTTTATTCAACACCTGTGGAAAATGAACTGGACCTGATCGGTAGAATTATAGAGGCGGCTGCGGTCATCCAAGAGAAAAATGAATTTGAAGCTGTCCGGCAATTCATGACATCTAGGTTCACGATGTGCAATCGACTTGGAGGTGGGCATATTGAACATCGTTTGTAAATACTCTAGAATTGTAGTCATATCTCATATAAATAAATCCATTTTTTTTTTGTAATTTTAACGCATTTTTGATATTTTATGTTTTATTTGAAGCATTAGTGAATCCTGGGAATTGTAAGGGTATCAATCAGGTGATTGGTGCAAATGAACTTAATAACAGCTGGTTAATGTTTTAATCAGCTGTTTGGTGGAATTATACTTGAAACAGCTGATCTACGTGGCTCACTAGCAGGGATGACACATGATAACAGTTGATATTGACAAGAATGCAATATCTTAAAAATGGATTTTCTCTGTTATTTATCAACCGATTTCAGTAAATTTGGTGTCATTAGATTTGCAATTAAATTCTCTAAATAAAATGTAATTAATGTAATTTTTTACTATGAGCGGTTTTTAAGATATTTACGTTTGAAATTTTTAGGCAGCCGCCATTTTGAAATTAATGATTGTAACAAAATAAATTTTTTTCTGTAATTAGGTCTTTAGGGAATAAAGCTAAATACTAAATTTAATTTAATTATAACTAGCCGTTCTCAAATTAAAATTTCCTACGTGAAAAAAAACAAAATGGCGGCTATTCGAGTAACTTTTGAGTTTTCAAAATTTTGAATATGATATTTTGGCTTGTCTATGGTCCAGGAATAATACCTGAAAAGATTGGTAGAGAGTTCAGAGACACCCTGTATATATAGGTATATATATATATATATATATATATATATATATATATATATGTATAGGTATGTATAGGTGTATATATATAGGTATTAGAGAATCATATACTTGTATATAATATATATGTGTCCGTAGGCACAATAACTTTCGTAAAAATGGTTTGATCTTGATGAAATTTGGTACAAACGTCTAAGGCAGGATCTATTTTCACGCGTTCGAGACAGGTCACACTATTTTAAAGGGGGTTCTGGGGGGGTTTAGTACCCCAAAAATTGGTTTTTTGAACTTTTTACATGTAATTTTTGTTGAACCCAAACGTTTGTTTAGACCATTAAATTTAGCTTTAAAAAAACAATTTGGTATTTTGATCATTGCCCTACGTCAATTGGTTACCGAGATATTAAAAGTGCTAAACAAAGTACGTTGTCCAATGTTAATCTAATGGAGAATAAGTAAAATTTTATATCTCGTTTATTAGTAAACAAAATATTAATATGGCTTCATCTGGTTGTGGTCTATTCTTATTTCCACAAAAAAGAATTTTTTACGATACTTCCTGTACCCCCCCATTTTATATTTTTTGCCCCCACCCCCAATTTTATATTTTGCTCCCTTCCCGGATTTTGTGTTTTTGCTCTTCCCCACCCGATTTTTATTTTTGCCCCCCTCTTCAATTTTATAATTTTATTTTATGTCCCCCCATTTTATATTTTTGCCCACACACCCCGATTTTATATTTTAGCTCCCCCCATTTTTCTTTTTGCCCCCCTCCTAGATTTTATATTTTGGCTCCCCGATTTTTATATTTTGCTCTCCCAAATTTATATTTTTGCCCTCCCTCTTCGATTTTATATTTTTATTTTATCTCCCCCCCATTTTATATTCTCCCCCCCGATTATACATTTTTTCTACCCCCGCCGATTTTTTTTTGCCCCATCCCCTATTTTATCTTTTGCTCCCCCGCTCTTCGATTATGCCCCCTTTCCCCCCCTCCACGATATTTTTTTATTTTTTTACTTGAGTTCTTTTGTTTCTAAAAGCGAATCCAAAGTGTTACGTGTACCGATTTGGAGTCGCAAACCACACGCCGTTTACTACTCGACAGAGTTCCTCAACTTAGCAACAGTACCCGAACTATCTGTCAGTATATTTCGTTAACTTTTGATTTAATTGTACATTAAACGTGTAAAATGTAATTTTAATATTGTAAAATAATGTGGATTGTTATTTGCTTTAGTTAATCTAACATTTATATACAACCCGTACGAAGGACGGGTACACAGCTAGTGGAGAATAAGTCAAATGTTATGGCTCCCTTAATTATGATATAAATTAATACAATTTTGTATTTAGTTTCACCTCTTGTAGAGTTGTACTGATACTTGCTTAAAACCCATTTGTTGTGCTCCTTGTTGTAGCAAACCTGTACACTCATCCCCATGTTATTCTTATGGAGAATAATTAAAATATGGTATACATCGCTTATTTATGAATGTAGATTGATGAAACTTGTTATGTGGCTTCACCTAGTTGAGTTATATTTATATTTGAATGAAAACCCATATTCTGCGTTTCTTTTGCAACATGCTTACTCAGACCCCATGTTATTCTTATGGAGAATGATTCAAATGTTATATATCGCTTATTCATGAATGAATATTGATAAAACTTGGTATGTGGCTTCACTTAGTTGAATTGTATTGGTATTTGCATCAAAATTGTGTCAGCAAACCTCAACTTAGCAACAGTACCTGAACTATCTGTCAGTATATTTCGTTAACTTTGATTTAATTGTACATTAAACGTGTAAAATATAATTTTAATATTGTAAAATAATGTGGATTGTTATTTGCTTTAGTTAATCTAACATTTATATACAACCCGTACGAAGGACGGGTACACAGCTAGTGGAGAATAAGTCAAATCTTATGGCTCCCTTAATTATGATATAAATTAATACAATTTTGTATTTAGTTTCACCTCTTGTAGAGTTGTACTGAGAGTCATCCCCAATGTTATTCTTATGTAGAATAATTAAATTTTGTAAGAGTGTAGTATCATAAATTTTTTTTTTTTTTTTTATGAAAATAATGTTCAATCATGACTTATATTATATTTTTTTGCATATAATCGGCCCAATCTAAAAAAAATAAAAAAAATTGATTTTGACTGATTTGTACTCATTTTCAGTAGCAAATCCCCTTAAAACTTAAATATTTAGTGACGCCTGATCGTTATTTTACCTTTTCCAATGTTAATTTTATGGAGAATAAGACAAATTAAATATTTTGATTATTTATAAATACATGTTGATTAAACTTAGTATGTGGCTTCATCTGGTTATGGTTTATATCGCTATTTGCATCCATTTTTTTCTGGTCCGCCGTTGCAGCAAATCCTGCGTACTAAGCCCCCCCCAATGTTATTGTTATAGAGAGCAAATAAAGTGTTATATATCTCGCTTATTTGTGAATGTATTTGATGAAACGTGGTTAAGTGGTCTTATTCAGACATTGAGCTTTGTCGACTCAGTTTATATATGTGAAATTAGAACCCAGATTTTTATTTTACTAGTTTTAGCAAATATCCCCTATAGGGAAGAAGCTATTACCGTAGGTGGCATGGTAAGACTTCCGAGACCATGATAACTTTTTGTTTTGAGGTCCCAAGATACCAAAAATACCCCCGTCGCAGCAACAAACCTGCGTACTCAGCGAATTTCCGATGTACATTTTTGTCTTAATGCTACATAAAGCTGCTTACCAAGTTTTATAAAAATATATTAACAAATAAGCGATATTGTTAACGATGTCATGTCGTTTAGGTATAGGCCTAAGCCATATGAATTTTTGAAATATTATTCTGAAGTAGGCCTGATGAATATATACTAATTTGGTATATAAATAAGCTAATGTAACAATAAAAAGGTTGTTACCCATATTCATCAGTTTATTTACCTTTATTTCCATGGTTACGGTACACGCTCTCATTCAAACGCTGTTTTCCGCAACTTTGGAATTTCATGTTTTTCAAGACAAAATTTGATATATCTTGAGAACCATTTGAGGTACATTATTGAACTTTTTCTACTTATTCTAGACAACATTTATGCAAATATTTAGGTAGATTTAGATCCCTAAGTTTATTAGGTAATGAACATTTTTTGTTTCATATAAAAAAAATAAATTAAATATGTAGCCGCACAAAAGATATTAGAGATATTATAATGAATCCACCTAAATATGAAGTTTAGGCAATTGTGTTAAAAAAAAAAACCAAAATTATTAAAATCCATCAAGTATTTTTTTCAGAATATCAATTTTTAAAAACCCTTTCAAATTTTACGAAAAACCTCTATTTTATTTTATTTTCCACCTATAATTTTTATTTGGAAGTAAACTTATATTTTGTTTTTTTTTTTTACTTCACTCCTCAGAAGGAAAAAAATAATATGAGCACTTTCCTCATAAAATAAAAAAAATCATCCTTTTCAGTAGTGAATCCTCTTAAGAAAAAAAATCAAAAAATCGGACTGACGGGTATATAAATATATATAAAATAACAAACAAGTTAATGAACTTAAGTACCCTTGAAAAATCATTTTATTTCACTTGCATGTGAATAGACCCTTAAGTCATGTTCACAGCGCAAGCTAAGACTGAAGGGCATTTATAATATTATAATCAATTTCACATGATAAATTTTCTTGTCTAATATTTTATAAATTTTAAGGTTATTAAACATTATGCTGCAGGAGATGACTTTATGTCTTTATAAGAATGGGGATGGTTAAAAACGTGAAAAATCTCACTTTCTGAAAACCACAATTTTCCCAACACCATCTGCCCGATTTTAAGACTGCTAACCAACTGTAAAAAAAAATTACTGCCACAGTTATTTTGAGAATAACAAAATTATTGCACATGAATTGCACCTACTAAGTCATTGGATAAAACAAAATTCTAGTACAAATTTTAAATTAAAGTGTTAACAGAGCATAACTAAGGTTACTTACTTTGGTGTTTATCAGCTAACATTATAAGCGTATTAGGAAGATCTCGACGCCTGAAGAAACACATCACTTTGGCTTCTACGTTACCATTAGGAGTCTGAAACAAAACAAATTCAACAATAACAGTAATTGTAAAACATTCCCTGAAAAAATGTCAAATGCAGTCTTAAAGACAAGTTTCTCAAATTGCATTCAAAGTCAACACACAATAAGTTAGATAAGGTATGGGGCCATACACATATTATGTAACACACTTGGGGGGGGGAGGTATGGTGTAGCGTTATATTGCGGGAGGAGGGGTTTGGATCAACATTAGGTATCTTATACATATTAACCCTAAGAGCAGGCGCACTCCCGCATCTATTGATACTGTTATAAATCTTTTTAAATTAAACTAATTTAAAAATTGATATCTAAATCAAGGTTACAGATAGTTTATATAACAAATACTTCTGTCATACTATTTTAATAACAGTTAAACTAAAAATAAATACATAATGTGTTATGAGTAAGTTCTGTGTTGCTTTACTCCTACCGGTATTTTGTGTTGTTTTTTAGCATAAAATCATGACTTGAGACAGCATTGCATGATGTAACCCACACCTTTAGTTTTTTAAGTTGTTTTGTATTTGTATCAGTCATAAATTCAATTTGTTACATTTCAGCTAAGATAGTTTATATTTTGTTGTTTATAATATTAGTAACAATTTTGTTTGTTTAAAAACTTAATTTTTTATAATAACTGAGTAAGAGATTTCTTTGTACAGCTAAAAAGTAATACCGGACCGATTTTCATTATGAATGTGTCATAGAAAACCTCATAAAGTGCATATTGTCCAATAAATAATAAAGGTTATATATTTGTTATTATTTTTGGGATAACAAAAATTGTCCCATTAGAAATACATAAAAAGTGTGTTGGAAATGCATTTTTGCCTCCCATCCCTGATGAAGCAGAGATATATTTAATAATTTCTTCAACGAAATCTAGAGTTCCACCAGATTAATTTCAATAACCCTTTTAACGAATTTCCCCTGTAGGGAAGAATCTATTACCGTACGTCTCATGGTAAGACTTAAGCCCGAGACCATGATAACTTTTTGTTTTGAGGTCCCCAGATGCCAAAAACAGTATTCTTTCAAATATATATATATGTGTGTGTGTGTGTGTGTGTGTGTGTGTGTGTGTGTGTGTGTGTGTGTCTGTGAATGCAATAACTTAAGTAAAAAACGTTTGATTTGATTAAATTTAGCTCAAATGTGTAAAGTGACATTCATGACTAAGTTCGAAAACCAGAAAAATCGGACCTTGGGAAGGGGTGTTTATGGGGTTTTATTGATGAAACTTGGCATGTTGCTTAAACTAGTACTGGTATATTGATATTTGCACAAAACAGTAATTTTTTGTCGATGTTCCCCGTAGCAGCAAACCCACGTACTCAGCCTTCAATGTTTTTCCTATGGAGGATACATAAAATGCTATATGTCACTGATTTATTCATTTATTTTTATGAAACTTGGCGAATGTCTTTATGAGGTAGTGAGAAATATATATATGCATTGGAAATTCGCTGAGTACGCAGGTTTGCTGCGACAGGGGTATCTTTGTTTACTTTGAGTGGGTTTGATTTCAAGAAACACAAAATAGCAATTGGTAGTTCTAGACTTGCCATCGATTTTAGTCAATTTCCTAACAGTTTTTGAGTAACAGGTAAAATACCCCCGTAGCAGCAAACCTGCGTACTCAGCAATTTTCCAATGCATATATATGTATCTTAATGCCACATAAAGCCACATATCAAGTTTCATCAATATACATTCATAAATAAACGATTTATGACATTTTAATTATTCTCCATAAGAATAACATGGCGGCTGAGTGTGCAGGTTTGCTGAAGCAAGGAACTCCAAAAATGGGGTTTTATACAAATATCAATATAACTCAAGTAGGTAAAGCCACATACCAAATGTGAATAATTTATGTTCATAATTAAGGGAGATGACATGTTACTTATTCTCCACAAGAAAACATGGGAGTGAGTACACAGGTTTGCTGCTACAAGAACTATCGGCCAAAAAATGTTTTTTAGTGCAAATATCAATAGACCACAACGATATGAAGTAATATACCAAGTTTCATCAGCAAAAGTATATAAATAAGCGAGATATACAATTTATCTTATTCTCCGTAAGAATAACATTGGATATCAAACTGGGTTTAGCACTTTCGATATCTCTGTAAAAATTTGACGTAGAGCAATGATAAAAAAACTAAATTGTGCGTCTTTCTAAGCTGATACCAATGGGAAAAACTAAAATTTGACTTTTCCAACAATTATATGTAAAAAGCTCAAAAAACCCACTTTTGGGATACAAAATCCCCCCCAAAATACCTCTCCGGATAGGTCGATCCGTCTGGTTTTCGAACTTAAAGTCATAAATGCTGTTTTACACGTTTATACCAAATTTTGTCAAAATCGGATGAATTTTACGACAGTTATCGTGCTCACGGACAGACAGACACACACACAGACACACACACACACACACACACACACACACACACATATATATATATATACATATACAGTTTTTGAACGAATGGTGTTTTTGGCATCTGGGGACCTCAAAATGAAAAGTTATCACGGTCATGGGCCTAGGTCTTGCCATGCCGACTACGGTAGTAGCTTCTTCCCTATATGGGAAATTCGCTCAAATGGATCCCTATTTCCCTTGGTCACGCCATTACTTGAGAATTAGTGGACCAAATTGAATAATTATTTCTTGTTGAGTTCGTTTATGTCAGGACAAGGTTCTTATAAAAGACAATTTTTAATCCGACCTAAGAGCTCTGCCCCACAGGCCTTCAAAGTTCCTATTGATTTGATCTAAGTTCAGTTAGTTACACCAAGCAGCTGTAAACATACTTGAAAGGCATATACATATGTTGATTACAGAAATAAAAAGCTACTTGAATGGAAACTCTCATTTTGGAAATAAATACCCCTGTCGCAGCAAACCTGCGTACTCAGCGAATTTCCAATGTATAATATATGTCTTAATACCACATAAAGCCGCAAACCAAGTTTCATAAAAAATATATATATTCACATATAACCGATTTTAATTATTCTCCATAAGAATAACATTGGTAATGAGTACGTAGGTTTGCTGAAACAAGGAACAGAAACAATTCGTTTTTATGCAAATAAAAATAGAATTTAACTAGGCGAAGCCACATACTAAGTTTCATCAATATTCAATCATAAATAAGCGCTATATAACATTATAGTTATTCTCCATAAGAATAACATGGGGGCTGAGAAAGCAGGTTTGCTGCAACAAGGAACAGAAAAGATGGGTTTTTAAATAATTATCGCTATAGCTCAACCAAGTGAAGCTACATACCAAGTTTTATTAATTTATGTTCGTAATTAAGGGAGACATTACATTTTACTTATTCTCCATAAGAATAACATGGGGGGTGAGTACGCAGGTTTGCTGCTATGGGAATAATCAACAAAAAATAAATTTGTTGTGCAAATATCAATGTACCAGTACTACGTGAAGCCACATACCAAGTTTCATCAACATACATTCATAAATAATCGAGATATCAAATTTGATTTATTCTCCATAAGGATAACATTGGACAACGTACTGTGTTTAGCACTTTGAATATCTCTGCAACGGTTAGGCGTAGAATCACAATTTAAACACCAAAATGATTGTTTTGCGGAACTGAACAGATTGGTAAAAGCAAATGTGAAGTTTACATTAAAATAAACTGAGGAAAAGCCAAAAACCTTTTTCCCATAAGATTAACATAGGAGATTTTATGAGCAGGTTTTTTGGGATTTTCTGCGCAACCACTTAACCTAGGTTAATAATTCAAAATACTAAATTATTTGTTTTTTTAAGCTCTATAACATGGTCAAAACCAAAATTAAGTTTTTTAAAAATTGTAGGGTGAAAAAAGCAAAAAACTGATTTTTGGAAAATTTAAAACCCCCATAAACCCCCCCTTCCCATGGTCCGATTTTTCTGGTTTTCGAACTTAAAGTCATGAACGTCATTTTACACATTTGAGCCAAATTTCATCAAAATCGGACGTTTTTTACTCAAGTTATCGTGTTAACGGACACACATATATATATATATATATATATATATACCCCCATCGCAGCAAACCTGCATCCTCAGCGAATTTCCAACGGAGATATAAATGTCTTAATACTACATAAAGCCACTTACCAAGTTTCATAAAAATATATTCACAAATATAAGCGATATATACAATTTTAATTATTCTCCATAAGAATAACATTGTGGCTTAGTACGCAGGTTTGCTGCAACAACGAATACAAAAAATGGGTTTTTATGCTAATATCAATATAACTCAACTAGGTGAAGTCGTATACCAGTTTTTATTCATTTATGTTCATAATTAAGGGAGACAGAGCATTTAATTATTATCCATAAGAATAACATGGGGGCTGAGTACGCAGGTTTGCTGCTACGGAAGAATTATGCAAAAACAATTTTTTGGAGCAAATATCAATAGACCTCAACGAGATGAAGCTGTATACCAAGTTTCGTCAGTATACGTTCATAAATAAGCGAGATAACAAAATTTTCTTTTCCTCCATAAGAATAACATTAGACAACGTACTGTGTTTAGCACTTTCAATATCTCGGTAACCAATTGACGTAGAGGAATGATCGAAATACCAAATTGTGTGTTTTTTTAAGCTGAATCGAATGGTCAAAACTAAAATTTGTTTTTTTCCAAAATTATATGTAAAAAATTCAAAAAAGCCATTTTTGGGGTACAAAACCCCCCAAAAGTACCCCTTCGGATAGGTCGATCTGTCTGGTTTTCGAACTTAAAGTCATAAATGCTGCTTTACATCTTTATACCAAATTTCATCAAAATCGGATAATTTTTACGAGAGTTATCGTGCTCACGGACACACATATATATATATATATATATATATATATATATATATATATACAGTATCGAACGAATGGTGTTTTTGGGGTCTAGGGACCTCAAAACGAAAAGTTATCATGGTCCCGGGCCTAGGTCTGACCATGCCGACTACGGTAATAGCTTCTTCCCTATAGGGGAAATTCGCTAATATATATATATATATATATATAGATATATATATATACATATATATAAATTTGAACGAATAGTGTTTTTGGCATCTGGGGACCTCAAAACAAAAAGTTATCATGGTCTCGGGCTTAAGTCTTACCATGCGACCTACGGTAATAGCTTCTTCCCTATATAGGGGAAATTCGCTAAAACTCCATTTGTTCAAATTTTTATATAAGTATAAAATATGTATGTATGTTCAAAGTACCATTTATTTGAACGAGTTCGAAAACCCAGACAAATCGCACCATCCGAAGGGGGGTTTTGTACCCCAAAAATGGGTTTTTTGGGGTTTCCACATGTAATTTGAATCAAATTTTTAAGTTTTACCATTGAACTCAGCATAAAAAAACATATAATTTGGTACTTTAATCATTGCTCTACGTCAATTGGTTAATGAGATATTGAAAGTGCTAAACACAGTATGTTGTCTAATGTTATTCTTATGGAGAAAAAGAAAAATTGTATATTTCGCTTATTTATACATAAACTGACAAAATTTGGTATATGGCTTCATCTGGTTGTGGTTTATTGTTTGCACAAAAAACAATTGTTCGCCTATGGTTCCCATAGCAGCAAACCTAGGTACTTGGTACCCATGTTATTCTTATGGAAAATAATTAATATGTTATATATCGCTTATTTATGAATGTATATGGATGAAACTTGGTATGTGACTTCAATAAGATCTTTTGATATTTGCATAAAACCCCATTATTTTGTGTTCCTTGTTGCAGCAAACCTGCGTACTCATCCCCAATGTTTTTCTTATGGAGAATAATTAATATTTTACATATCGCTTGTTTGTGAATATGTTTCTTATGAATCCTGTTAAGTGTTTTAATGTGTTATGTTATATATTCATTGGAAATTCGCTGAGTATGCAGGTTTGCTGCGACGGGAGTATTTGTATGTATCGTAGGAAAAATTCAAGCATACGGTTAGAAAGATATTGTCATGTAAATGTGCAGATGGGGTAACCCCTTAAAATTTACATTAGCCCTCAGGGTTACACCCCACAGGCTTTCAAAGTTTGATTTTTAGCGAATTTCCCCTATAGGGAAGAAGCTATTACCGTAGTCGGCATGGTAAGACCTAGGCCCGGGACCATGATAACTTTTTGTTTTGAGGTACCCAGACCCCAAAAACACCATTCGTTCGAAACTGTATATATATATAACATTCTCCATAAGAATAACATTAGACAACGTACTGTGTTTAGAACTTTCAATATCTCAGTAACCAATTGACGTAGAGAAATGATCAAAATACCAAATTGTGTGTTTTTTGAAGCAGAATCCAATGGGGAAAACTAAAATTTGACTATTTCCAAAATTATATGTAACAAATTCGAAAAACCCATTTTTGGGGTACAAAACCCCCCCAAAATACCCCTTCGGATACAGCGATCTGGCTGGTTTTCGAACTTAAAGTCATAAATGTTGCGTTATATGTTTATACCAAATTTCATATATATATGTGTGTCCGTGAGCACGATAACTCTCGTAAAAATTATCCGATTTAGATGAAATTTGGTATAAACATATAACGCAACATTTATGACTTTAAGTTCGAAAACCAGCCAGATCGCTGTATCCGAAGGGGTATTTTGGGGGGGTTTTGTACCCCAAAAATGGGTTTTTCGAATTTTTTACATATAATTTTGGAAATAGTCAAATTTTAGTTTTCCCCATTGGATTCTGCTTCAAAAAACACACAATTTGGTATTTTGATCATTTCTCTACGTCAATTGGTTACTGAGATATTGAAAGTGCTAAACACAGTACGTTGTCTAATGTTATTCTTATGGAGGAAAATAACAATTTTATATCCCGCTTATTTATGAAGGTATACTAACGAAACTTGGTATACGGCTTCATCTGGTTGTGGACCATTGATATTTGCTCAAAAAAAAATTTTTTACCAAAGGCTCCTGTAGCAGCAAACCTGCGTACTTAGCCCCATGTTATTCTTATGGAGAATAAGTAACGTGTTATCTCCCTTCATTATGAAAATAAATTAAAGAAATTTGGTACGTGGCTTTTCCTACATGAGTTATATTGATATTTGTATAAAACCCTATTTTGTTGTTTTCCTTGCTTCAGCAAACCTCCATACTCAGCCGCCATGTTATTCTTATGGAGAATAATTAAAATGTCATAAATCGTTTATTTATGAATGTATATTGATGAAACTTGATATGGGGCTTTATGTGGTATTAAGATACATATATATGCATTGGAAATTCGCTGAGTACGCAGGTTTGCTGCTACGGGGGTATTAATCTTATGAAGATCAGTAATTAATTTAATTGTATTCGGTACTTGACAGCTGTTGATATAACAATAAATGCTAGCAAAACAGCAATAACAGATGTTTCAGGACTTTTCCTCCAGCCCATAATTGTTGAGGACCATATTTATACTATATATTTATTGTCCCAAGCTTATTTCAAGAAAAATGTAAATCAGTAAAAAAAAATATATATCTCTGGAACGGATCAACCAAATCAGCAGATGTGTCTGCACCGTCGTCTGCAAATTCACTTTGAAACCAAACGCATAGGCATATCAACTTATGAAATAAATAATAATATTCGTCGATATAACAACTAAAGTCAGCCAGTAACTAAGCAAAACCTAAAGTCAGCCAGTAACTAAGCAAAACCTAAGTCCTACAAAATTAATTTCAATAGTTTTAATGTTTTTTTTCCTCCAAACTTGCTTGTTGTTGACACAACTGATGAAGTTGCAAACCCCGCCAAAAAAAGGCGCTTTAATCAGAGCGGAAAAGAATACAACATTGTCCATCCGCGTAGTTCTGGGTTAGTGTTGTTATGGGTTTTAGTGCTTGTTTCATTGATTTAGACTTCAAATGAATAAATTCATGTAAGAAACTTTTAGTAACTTAATCCCTGACATATCAATAATCAGTAATGCTATTTATTCTAAAATGATAAAGTTAAAGAATTATTAATAAATTTACTTTTAACATTAGATAGTTGTTGTAAACATAATATCAGGTTCACGTCCCTCCATTTGCCGCCACTAGGCTATGTTGCATCTGAAAATCGTTAAGTCAAACATTGGAAGCATACTAATCGTGATGTTACTTCCACAAATTTCATTGTAATTAGTAAAATTTTGAAAACTACCGTCAAAAATTTGCTATATTTACATACAAGGGTCCATAATCTCATGCTTAATCATGTTTTATTAGTAATAACTAATATTTTTATTACTTTTATTGTTTACTTATTGTCTATAACATGAGAACAAAATTATAAATTGATTGCTCTACTGCAAATAGAATGATTATTCCTTAACATTAATGTTCTTTAGGGTTAGATCATAAAAAATTATTAACATAGTGCTATTTGTACTTCGGTGATACTTCATACTGCTTGGAAAACGGCTGTTTTCAGTACATGTGTTGCGGGGCGAAAGTAGTTCTTTTCAGTCTTAGGACGGAAAAGAATCAGCTGGTGTAGAGGTCATCAGCTGTTCCGTTTCTGTCATTTATAAATATCAATGTAGTGAATCTGCAAACTTGTGTGCGTCGATTGTAAGTAATCGATTGTATCGAGAGTTGTAATAAATTATTTTATCGATTGTAATTCATTGCTGCATTGTTATTCTATAGGTTAAAAATAAATATATCAATAAATGGTTGCTTATAAAGTCAATTTTTATTATTTTGTAATTATTTGTATTTAGATTAGCTTAATATATTGTAGTAACAGATATTTTCGGTTGTGTATCGACAATCTAACAAAACATTCTACTACAGCTGAGACAAAAATAATAATCAATTAAAAATTAACAATACTATACTAAACTATGTCAAGAAGGTGAATAAATATTTAATTTTGCCTCAGGGAGAAGATAAGCTAAGCAATAACGCTGTTCGCAGCAAGTCTGATTCCTGATATAACTCACTACGGTTGACTAAAGTATTCCTTCTTGCAATCGATAGTCCACAGCATTCGATATACCTATCGTTATAGTTAGTCTAACCTAACACTAACACAAACGTAACAGACAATAGTTGAATACATCTGTAGTAACAGCTGTTTGTTTTAAATAGCAAGAACAAGATGGAAGCCATTTTGGGAGCAAGCTTTTAAAGTTAAACAAGTTGTAAAATATTAGTTTTGAGAAAGCAGTTAGCTTAATATATTGTGCAGTAAGACGAAAAATATAGTTCATCACATGGGCCAAAAGTGGCTTTTCGATCCTCACTCATTTTCCGACCTCGGCTTCGCCTCGGTTGTTAAACTTGAGCTCGTATCGAAAAGCGTCACTTTCGGCCCTAGTGATGAAATATACTATTTCTAGATTACAATTTTATAACAAATTGTGTCAGATTTAAAAAATGTACACAAGTTTTATAGTTAAATAATTAATATGTATTACAAATTACTTTAAGAGATTGTAAGACTAGTTATATCGTCATGGGATTAATGTGATTCACTCTTTTTAAGTTATGTTCGGATTAAGCTTTCAGATAAGCAGGGTTTGTATTTTCAGATTAGCAGGGTTCTGATTTACGGGACTGTATATTGTAGGTGAAACTTGGGAAGATGCTTCATGAGGTAGTGAGCTATACAAATTTGCATTGAAAATTCACTTACTGTCGGGGGAAAAAAAAGTGCCCTCGAGTCTGAACCCATATATCTCTGGAACGGATCAACCAATTTTAATGAAAGAAATGTTAAACTGAAGCTTATGTAAATATATTTTATGTGATAACAACAAAAAAACATTTTTGGTCAAGCCAAACAATTTTTATACAGTAAAAACCATGGAATTTACCTGGTTTTCCGAAGGTCCGCATTAAAAGTGAAGTTTAACCATTTACTGTACAAAAACTGTTGGAGCAATCGTTCTCAAATTTTTGAGGAGTAATATCTGCCTTATAGTAAATATATAATTTAAAATAATTATCGTTAACATTTTAATTGCTGTTGTTAATTTTGTAAACGTTTACTAAAACCGCTGTTTAGAGGCCAACAATTTTATTAAAAATGCCAGTGTGCTTGTCATTATACAGCTACGAATAATAACACATCATTGGTATAATCTGATAACATCTGTATGTAAAACAAGTTATTATTTGTTACCACTTTTTTCTCCTGTGACTCGCAAGGGATTGATACGACAATTCCCTACCGAGCGGGAGCGCGCCACCCACGCTGCACAAAGGCACTGTGGCAATCGTTTTTAAATCCGTATATATTCCGTAATATATTTAATCCGTTATATTATAATCCGTAATATATTTTAGCGTTATGGTGCTTAGGTTTATTTTGATTGCATACTTTTATATATTACCCGTTGGCCATTATATAATTATATATATATCCACTCACTAAGTTTTCGCTGCAATCCGATGCATATTTCTTCACAGTTCTTCAATCAATCAAATCAATCAAATCTTCTTTATTCAATAAGTAACACATTACATGTTTTGAATAGGGTCACAAATTATGATTATAAAATAAACTTATAAATTAAATTAAATCAAACAATGTCAACAAGTTCTTACAATGTCCAAAATAGTAAATTTTCAATTTGCAAATCTTAAGTCTGAAAAATGTCCAACTAAGAAAATAATAACATTTAAATTGTAACTTAAACATATTGCAAATTATTCCAATTTAATTAATTATTATTTAATATAATTTTTCCAATAATTTTTAATCCAATATTTAAACATCTGGCTACGTATTCACCGGGTAACATTTGTCACCGCACTTTTCTTTTTCTACTCGAAAAAAAAAAACAAATCACACTGTCATCTGTATTTCACCTTCTGAAAAAACTCATCGCGGAGGCATTTTTGAGTAGACGTTCACTGCGCAAAAATCCAAACCAAATGAATTCATGCACTGTTGGCCGACATTTTGTCCCAAGATTACGCATCTTTCTAGAATCTGAATGACGAGACTAATATGAATTCTATGAGTCACCGCCAACCCCTAGCCTCCGAACATTCCTGTAAAACCAGATGAAGAAAGGGCAACGAACAGCAGAGCGTGGTGGCGCGCTCCCGCTCGGTAGGGAATTTTCGTATAGAACCCTTGCGAGTCATGGGAGAAAAACTGGTAATAAATAAAAACTTGTTTTACATACAGATACTATCAGGTTATACCAATGATGTGTTATTATTCGTACCTGAGTAATGACAAGCACACTGGTATTTTTAACGAAATTGTTGGCCTGTAAACAGCGGTTTTAGTAAACGTTTACAAAATTAACAACAGCAATTAAAATCTTAACGATAAAATCACAAAACTTTACGACTAAATTTACAATAAACCAGATATTACTCCACAAAAATGTTAGAATGATTGCTCCAACAGTTTTTGTACTACAATAAATGTTTAAACTTCAATTTTAGTGCGGACCTTCGGAAAACCCGGTAAATTTCATGATTTTTATTGTATAACAGTTTTTTGGCTTGACCACAAACTTTTTTTGTAATCACATAAAATATATTTATATAAGCTTCAGTTTAACATTTATTTCATTACAATCGGTTGATCTGTTCCAGAGATATATGGGTTCAAACTCGAGGGTCCACATTTTCTTTTCCCAGACAGTAGTACCTACTTGCTGAGACGAGCGTAAATTGGGGGGCTGTCCACAAATTACATTATATCAAAATTAAGGGGAGGAGTTTGATAAATAAATTCCAGTGAGATATTGTTAAGGAGAGGGGAGGAGGTTATTGACATGATCATGACACTATTGTTTAGTATTTAAGTATTTAACCAATTTCAATAATAATAAATACCCACCTTGCAGCAAACCTGCATACTCAGCGAATTTCCAATTCATGTATATATAAAGCCTCTTACATAGTTTCATAAAAATACATGAATACATGTATACCTGCGTACTCAGCCCTAATTAAATTATATTCTCTAAGAATATAATTTAATTAGGGCTGAGTACGCAGGTTTTCTGCGACAAGAAAGATAAGAAATGTGTTTTTATGCAATTATCAATACTAGGTGGAGCTACATGCAGTACCAATTTTTATTAATTTACGTTCAATTTAAAGGGAGAAATAAAACTTTACTTTGTCTCCATAATAATAACATCTTCATCATCATCATTGTTGTGGATAAGTAAACCCCAGCATAGCTGCTAGGCACATCTTCCACAAGCGGGAATATTGCGCAGGTTACGAAGGATAGTATATAGCAGGAAAGGAAAGGGTGGGACAGGACGGCAGCCAAATCGACCCTTCAGAGGGCCAACTCAAATGCCCCTGTGACAGCTGGGATGAGGCTCACAAACAGAGGACCCGCATTCTGCCCTCCAACTGGTCAACTCAACTGACAGGGGATCTATATACAACAGCCAGGGACCATCCATTCTCAGGTTGGCAGGTTGGGAACCAAACCTGGAGATTCTGTCTCTAGCCGCTGCAAATGGAGGGACCAAAAGTGAAAGGGAAGTTAGTCATAATGGACAGCCAAAAGACTTACCATATGTAATGACAACTTCATTTGTTGTACTCAATGTAGCCTCAAAACTGGTATAGACCAGTTTTAAAAGTTGTCTTGGGACAAGAATAACATTAGGGATAAGTATGCATGTTGCTGCTATGGGGACAATCAACAAAACAATATTTGTTTGTGCAAATATTAATATACAAGAACTAGGTGAAGCCATATACCAAATTTCAATATATACATTCATAAATAATTGAGATATCAAATTGTATTTATCTATAATTGTATTGTATCTATAAATACCAAAAACTGTTCCCCCAGACTAAATCTCTACACCTTCAACCACGAAATTTGGCAAGTAATGCTCTTTCTATAACGTTAGTAACCACTAAGACAGGATTTCAAGATAATCCTATAGGGCTATCCTAATTCCTACAGGACTCCGCCCCGCAGGGAGTCAAAGTTAAAATCCAGTGTTATTCACTTTGGTTTGAGCTGATGACAATTCAAACAGCTAATCATTATTCATAGTAGTTTCAAGGGTTAAACCTAAGAATGCAGCAAACTCCACAGGTTTTATTCCCAGGTAAAACCGGGTATGATGGCAGCTGGTGGTTCTCCATAAGGCTAACATTGACCATTGGCGTAATTCGGGGGTGGCAAGGGGGGGGCAGTTGTCTCCCCAACAATTTGGAGGACATATTATGACACAACATATGAACATATGAAACGTCACAACAATCACGATCACGACCACTTTTGCCCCTCTAATCAAAATACTGAAATTATGCTTATGGTAAAATCAAATATGAAGTTTTCGATAAACTTATCTGAGAAAAAGCTAGTAACCTTTACCCCATAAGATTAACATAAGAAATTTTATGAATACGTATTTTCTTTTTCCCCGCAACCACATAACGAAGGTTAATGATTTAAGATACTAAATAATTTGATTTTTAAGATTTATAAAATGGTCAAAACCAAAAATACAAAAAAAATTGTTTTGGAAAATTGTAAACCCCCATAAAAACCCCTTCCTATGGTCTGATATCTCTAGTTTTCAAACTAAAGGCATGAATGTTCCTTCATGAATATTGTGCCAAATTTCATCTAAATCGGATACGTTACTGCGTTAATGGACACATATGTAGATGTATTACATAAATATAAATTTGAACAAATAGTGTTTTAGCATCTGGGGCCCCTATTAAAAAAAATTAATCATGGTCTCGGGCTTCAGTCTTACCATGCCATACCTGTGATAATAGCTTCTTCCCTGTAGGGGAAATTTGTTTTAATATCAATAAAAGTAACCTAAATGTTCATAAGATTATCATTGGATCTTTAATTGTTGATGAGGAGGGCGCCCTAAATGATTTTTCAAATGGGAATATGCCCTGTGTTTATCTGGTGAACTATCTATCTTTATTTTAAATTTCCACTCAATGGGTCTACTGGTTTAGGCATTATGAAGCAACAAACTATCAGACATCCTGCAGTAGTGATATAAAATACCCCCGTCGCAGCAAACCTGCATACTCAGCGAATTTCCAATGAATATTTAACAGAACATATTAAAACCCTTAACAGGATTCATAAGAAATATATTCACAAACAAGCGATATTTAAAATATAAATTATTCTCCATAAGAATAACATTGGGGATGAGTACACAGGTTTGCTGCATCAAGGAACAGAAAATAATGGGTTTTTATGCAAATATCAATAGAACTCATCTTAGTGAAGTCACATACCAAGTTTTATCCATATTCATTCAAAATAAGCGATATATAACATTTTAATTATTTTCCATAAGAATAACATGGGGACCAAGTACCTAGGTTTGCTCCTACGGGAACCATGGGCGAAAAATTTTTTTTGTGCAAACAACAATAAACCACAACCAGATGAAGCCATATAGCAAATTTCGTCAGTTTATGTTCATAAATAAGCGAGGTATACAATTTTTCTTTTTCTCCATAAGAATAACATTAGACAACGTAGTGTGTTTAGCACTTTCAATATCTCAGTAACCAATTGACGT
Source organism: Allygus modestus (assembly GCA_963675035.1). NCBI lineage: Eukaryota > Metazoa > Arthropoda > Insecta > Hemiptera > Cicadellidae > Allygus > Allygus modestus. The sequence goes on along the minus strand of OY776111.1, from coordinate 356,468,699 downwards.
AGAGCAATTATCAAAATACCAAATTGTTTGTTTTCTTATGCTGTATTCAATGGTAAAAATCAAAATTTGATTTAAATAAAAATTACATGTGGAAACCCCAAAATACACATTTTTGGGGTACAAAACCCCCCTTCGGATGGTGTGATTTGTCTGGTTTTCGAACTTGTTCAAATAAATGGTATTTTACACATTTGTACAAAATTTCATTAAGATCGGACCTTTTTTACGAGAGTTATCGTGCTTTCAGACACACACACACACACACACACACACACACACACACATATATATATATATATATATATATACATATATAAATACCCCCGTCGCAGCAAACCTGCATACTCAGCGAATTTCCAATGAATATATAACATAACACATTAAAAGACTTAACAGGATTCATAATAAATATATTCACAAACAAGCGATATTTAAAATATTAATTAATCTCCATAAGAATAACATTGGGGATGAGTACGCAGGTTTGCTGCAACAAGGTACACAAAATACTGGGTTTTTATGCAAATATCAAGAGAACTCATCATAGTGAAGTCACATACCAGGTTTCATCCATATACATTCATAAATAAGCGATATATAACATTTTAAGTATTTTCCATAAGAATAACATGGGGACCAAGTACCTAGGTTTGCTTCTACAGGAACCATAGGCAAAAAATTGTTTTTTTGTGCAAACAACAATAAACCACAACCAGATGAAGCCATATACCAAATTTCGTCAGTTAATGTTCATAAATAAGCGAGATATACAATTTTTCTTTTTCTCCATAAGAATAACATTAGACAACGAACGGTGTTTAGCAATTTCAATATCTCGGTAACCAATTGACGTAGAACAATGATCAAAATACCAAATTGTTTGTTTTTTTAAGCTGAATTCAATGGTAAAAATTAAAATTTGATTTAAATAAAAATTACATGTGAAAACCCCAAAAAACACATTTTTGGGGTACAAAACCCCCCAAAAACCCCCCTTCGGATGGTGTGATTCATCTGGTTTTCGAACTCGTTCAAATAAATGGTACTTCACACATTTGTTCCAAATTTCATTAAGATCGGACCTTCTTTACGAGAGTTATCGTGCTTACGGACACACACACATATATATATATATATATATACCCCCGTAGCAGCAAACCTGCGTACTCAGCGAATTTCCAATACCACATAAAGCCACATACCAAGTTTCATCAATATACATTCATAAATAAACGATTTGTGACATTTTAATTATTCTCCATAAGAATAACATGGCGGCTGAGTATGCAGGTTTGCTGAAGGAAGGAAAACAAAATACCCCCGTAGCAGCAAACCTGCATACTCAGCGAATTTCCAGTGCATATTAATTTATCTTAATACCACATAAAGCCACATACCAAGTTTCATCAATATACATTCATAAATAAACGATTTATGACATTTTAATTATTCTCCATAAGAATAACATGGCGGCTGAGTATGTAGGTTTGCTGAAATAAGGAACACTAAAAATGGGCTTTTATACAAATATCATTATAACTCAACTAGGTAAAGCCACATACCAAGTTCTATTAATTTATGTTCATAATTAAAGGAGATAAGACGTTAATTATTCTCCATAAGAATAACATGGGGCTGAGTATGCAGGTTTGCTGCTACGGGAACTATCGGGCAAAAAATGGATTTTTGTGCAAATATCAATAGACCACAACCAAATAAAGCCATATACCAAATTTTGCCAGTTTACGTTCATAAATAAGCGAGATATACAATTTTTCTTTTTCTCCATAAGAATAACATTAGACAACGTACTGTGTTTAGCACTTTCAATATCTCGGTAACCAATTGACGTAGAGCAATGATCAAAATACCAAATTGTTTGTTTTTCTAAGCTGAATTTAATGGTATAAATTAAAATTTGATTTAAATTAAAATTACATGTGAAAACCCCAAAAAACACATTTTTGGGGTACAAAACCCCCCAAAAACCCCCCTTCGGATGGTGCGATTCATCTGGTTTTCGAACTCGTTCAAATAAATGGTACTTTACACATTTGTACCAAATTTCATTAAGATCGGACCTTTTTTATGAGAGTTATCGTGCTTACGGACACATATATATATATATACATATAGAAAAATTTGAACGAATGGTGTTTTTGGCATCTGGGGACCTCAAAATGAAAAGTTATCATGGTCTCGGGCTTAAGTCTTACCATGAGACCTACGGTAATAGCTTCTTCCCTATAGGGGAAATTCGCTAAAATGGGGTTTTATACAAATATCAATATAACTCATTTAGGTAAAACCACATACCAAATTTCATTAATTTATTTTCATAATTAAGGGAGATAACACGTTACTTATTCTCCATAAGAATAACATGGGGCTGAGTACGCAGGTTTGCTGCTACGCAGGTTTCCGACTACGGAAGCCTTTGGCAAAAAATTGTTTTTTTGAGCAAATATCAATTGTCCACAACCAGATGAAGCCGTATACCAAGTATTGTCAGTATACGTTCATAAATAAGCAAGATATAAAATTTTTCTTTTCCTCCATAAGAATAACATTAGACAACGTACTGTGTTTAGCACTTTCAATATCTTGGTAACCAATTGACGTAGAGAAATGATCAAAATACCAAATTGTGTGTTTTTTTAAGCTGAATCCAATGGGAAAAACTAAAATTTGGCTATTTCCAAAATTATATGTAAAAAATTCAAAAAACCCATTTTTGGGGTGCAAAACCCCCCCAAAATACCCCTTCGGATAAAGCGATCTGGCTGGTTTTCGAACTTAAAGTCATAACTGTTGCTTTACACGTTTATACCAAATTTCATCAAAATCGGATAATTTTTACGAGAGTTATCGTGCTCACGGACATATATATATATATATATATATATATCTATATGATATATATATATCTATATGAGGTCCCCAGACCCCAAAAACACCATTCGTTCGAAACTGTATATATATATATATATATATATATATATATAGATATTTATATATATATAGATATATATATATATATAGATATATATATATATACAGTTTCGAACGAATGGTGTTTTTGGGGTCTGGGGACCTCAAAACGAAAAGTTATCATGGTCTCGGGCCTAGGTCTTACCATGCCGACTACGGTAATAGCTTCTTCCCTATAGGGGAAATTCGCTAATATATATATACATATATAAAAATTTGAACGAATTGTGTTTTTGGCATCTGGGGACCTCAAAATGAAAAGTTATCATGGTCCCGGGCTTAAGTCTTACCATGAGACCTACGGTAATAGCTTCTTCCCTATAGGGGAAATTCGCTAAAATTTGAACGAATGGTGTTTTTGGCATCTGGGGACCTCAAAATGAAAAGTTATCATGGTCTCGGGCTTAAGTCATACCATGAGACCTACGGTAATAGCTTCTTCCCTATAGGGGAAATTCGCTAATGCCCGGGTATTTAAAACTCGGTGTAAATAGCCTAAATTCATAAGTACCCGGATATTTTGGTTATTTATGATATTTTATATAAAAACGCCAATGTAATTCACATCTTCCCTTACTACTCTTGTTATTATCAATGTATAACATTTGAGGGTATTTTATTGATTACATTTGTTCATTATTTAACCAATAAATAAATAATAACATGGTAATTTTTGTAAATATTTCTGTCAAGCGTGCAAACCACACCACCGCCAAACTATAAAGGAACTGGTTAAATATGTGACATTCTATACAAATTTAAAAAATATATAGCCTAATTTTATAATTGGACAAATCCAGAACAAAATCACAATGTAATTGAATTTCTTTTCATACAAAATTTTTAATGTATGAAACACTCCAAAAGACCATCAAAGTAGTAAATACCCAGTCCTGGGAATTTATTTTGATCTTGTTCAGAACTTAAATGCTTGTGGTAAGCATGTTAAGGCCATTTCACACTGGCATAATGTTGCGTTATGTGACAGGACGTGACAGACGTTTTAAAAGATCTCTCGCCGTTGTTTCAAAGGGGCAATTCACACCACCGAAAAAACGTAACACTAAGTCTGCGAACTAAACCAACTAATCGCAGAGGATCGCTCGTTCGCGGTGGCGGTGGCCTCACGCATGCACACTGAGCGACTTGTCCTGTGCTCCGGGGCTGTCAGGTTGTTGCTGAAGGGTTTCGATACTATTTTGATTGTTGTTTGTTTGTTTGGTTATTATAAACTTGGATCAGGTTATTGATGAGGTACGTATCCAACTAATGTTGTGGGATGGTAATTTGGAGAGTTGTAGAGACACCAATTTCAAGTATTTGCCTGGAAAGAAATTTATAATGAACTCAGAAAAGACATTCAGATTATATTTCATTATGGTTTTACTTAACTACTTTTTTATTTAGAAAAAAGTTTAACTTTAGTGTAAATTTTCTGATATGAGGTGTGGGGTAGGCCTATATGATATTCTAAATAATAAGAATGTAACACTTTTAAAGTAGGTCTACATAATTTAATGTAAAAGAATAAGAAAACTAAGTATTCTTATACGAGGTCAAATTTATTTGTTTTACTAATTTTATAACAGTCAATTTTTTATACCCGTTGTCTTTGATAATGTTGATTAACTTTGGCCAAAAATAAAATTAAAATACCCTTATCAAAGGGACTTAACCCGTAACATAGTATACTGCAGCAAATTTATTTGTTTTGAACATGTATATAACAAATTTTAAGCCTGCATTTAGCACCATTTTTTAAATGCAGTTAACGCAATATATTCTTAAAAACGAAAACACAACGGTTTACAAGAAATCCTCCCACCATAGAATAAATAATACATTTTATTTTATACTCCCTCCTTAAACGTTTGTATCAGTAACTGGTAAACTTAGATCAGTACCTCGCGGACTTCTCTTGCGGTGTGAATTGGCCACGTCCTAGATTATGTGACAGATCTCGGTGTGAAAAGGCCTTATATTATTCAAACAAGTTTTTATGATCATTTTATAATCCTTTCAGCATGAGAATTTCAATGAACCTAGTAAAAATCCCCTAAATGTTATAAAAATCATAAATACCCACGTTTTGGGTATTTACCCGGGGCTTGGGATAGGTACCCCGGTAAATTCTCATTTTTATTTACCTACCCACTGGGTATTTATCCGGCCCACATCTCTATCCTGTATTTTATACAAAGTGTAGGCCTATACAATTTGTGTTAGCCTAAATAACAAAACGCTAATCAAGACTCCCTATCTTCCAAATAATGCAGCATAACACTTTCCCATAAACCTCCATTGAAAGGGTTACACAATGTTCATTATATAAAATTCTACTCATAAATAAAAATTAATCAGCCATCATGACAGTTGTTTGAAAAGCACAAAAATAAGAAAGCCAAAGTCAGCTGATAACTTACTTTATTCAGTTCTTCTATTCTTCTAATTTGATAAGGAGATGTTGAAGATGTTTCAAAGTAAACATAATCTGAAACAGTAAACAATTACAAATATTATGAGACAACAACAAAATAAACAGGTATAGTTTATTATTATAATGGCAAGAACCCACAATCCTTCGCTCCAGAAAGCTCAGAAAATTACAAACTGCTACGAAAGGTGACTACCATGTCACTGGCCGCTTTGAATGCTATTAGCGCTAGGTCGCTCAGAAGGGGTGCATTCGGCCATCCCTTGAAATACCCAACCTCCACCTTACTTCTTTTTATTTACTATTTACTATTTACTATTTATTATATTCACACTTGTAAAATATACTGTTTTCTGTTATTAAATATATCGATACCTACTTATTTCTATTGAGTTTGGTTCTTGTATTGCTAGCCTAAATACTCTGAGCCGTCTGACGCTTCTAGTTTCTAAGGTAACAAGAAAACAAGATGGCTACTTCTGCTGGAAATAAAGACCAGCTGTCCAATTAACAAAATTATATATTTATTCCACAAAATTTACATTTCAGTATATAAAACCTCTCAGGAGACTAACAAATATATCTGATATGAGATTTCTTTTCATACAAAATTTTAAATTAAAAATTAAAAAAACAAGACTCAATAAAAATAATAATAGGATTAATTATAGGCTCAATAATTAGTCCAAAAGGTATGACTTTGATTTATGAAATATTACTGTAAACAATGATATTAAATGTCCTCGGCTTAACTCTTACGGTGAGAATAAAGTTTCTTCGGTCTCAGGGCGTTAAGGTGGATTCGTGGTGGTGACTCTCTCTCTCTTTTAATAGACTTTTGCTAAGATTTTAAAAACTGATTTTCTTTATTATTAAAATTTGAATCTGATCGAATGACTGTAATATATAATTTAGTCTGATGTTCAAAGAATTAAAGTTAGCTTGGCGTCACCAAACACAACGGCGGCCATGATTTTGAATGATTTGGGTCTAAAGAGTTCTGTTCAGATTTCACTGATGCTACAAAATTTGATTAAACAAGTTCTCTTCCTACTGAATTCGGACTAAAATTGTCTATTTAATGAATGTTTATTGACAGAATCAGTAGTTAAGGCTGCTCGATCCACCCTAACTCTGAAGTAATTTAGTCTGTATGTTCAAGGTGAGCTTGGGTTTGGTTTACCAGAGCTGCATCATTTATTCACTAAAATGTCAAAAACACTATTCGTTCAATATACGGTATATATACAGTAGAACCTCGATAACACGACTCTCAAGGGGATCTCTAAAATAGTCTTCTTATCGAGGTGCACTTGTAATTGAGGGTCGTGCTATCAAGGTGGTTTTCACAACAAGACGTGTTATCGAGGTCACAGACTTTTTGCTATACCAAGCACATTTTTTATGAAACATTTCTAATAAGTTGTGTTTTAAGTAGAAAATTACTGTATAAATCAGTCATAAATAAAAGAACAAATGTACAAGTAAAACAAACTTCTTTATTATTGCGACAGTAAGAAAAAAATCAAAAGACTCAGTTCACTAAAGTACAGTATAGAGTTGATAAGCTCGAAGTACAGTAAACATTAACCTATTGTGAAATACGGAATAAAATACTGTAATGTTAAAAAATAAAAAAATTGAACTTAGCAGAACTGGACTTACGTAACAAAACCGAAACTGTACACTATAAGACAAGGAAAGGCCGGACTATGAAGGGGGTGGGGAAGGGGTTTTCCTGTTGAGACCTGAGCCCAAGACGTTGTTTACTTCAAAACATCCGTTCTAACCGTGGGAACTATGCGTGAGAAAGGTTTAGTCGTGCTATAAAGGTTCCGTAACGCAAAACGGCGCGCTATTGAGGTTAGAGTCGTGTAATAAAGGTTCACTTACCCAAAGAAGCGTGTTATTGAGGTGGGTGTCGTGCTATAGAGGTTCAGTTATTTGAAAAGACGCGCTATAGAGGTTTATTTATCAGTAATATAGAATTACAAAAAGACGTGCTATCGAGGTATTTATTTGAAAATGAGTCGTGTTATAGAGGTATTTATAACATTGAGTGTTATGGGAGATTCACGGGGATTAGAAAATCAGACTCATTATCGAGGTTTTTGTCTTATCGAGGGTCGTCGTAGCGAGGTTCTACTGTATACGTGTCTGTTACCGCGATAACTTTTGAAAGAATGACCCGATTTTGATGAAATTTGGCACAAATGTGGAGAGTAGCATTTATGACTTTAAGTTCGAAAACCAGATCGATCGCACTATGGGAAGGGGGTTTTATGGGGGTTTACAATTTTCCAAAAAATCGGTTTTTTGCAAATTTGACCCCAAAATGTTACAAACACTCAATTTTGGTTATAGCCATTTTATAGAGCTTAAAAAAACAAATAATTTAGTATTTTGAATCATTAACCTAGGTTAAGTGGTTGCGGAGAAAATCCAAAAAACGTGTCCCATGTTAATCTTATGAGAAAAAGGTTTTTAGATTTTTCTCAGATAGTTTTACTAAAAACTTCACATTTCTGTTTATTAATGTGTTAAGCTCAACAAAACAAACATTTTGGTGTTTTAATCGTTGTTCTACGTCCAACCGTTGCAGAGATATTCAAAGTGCTTAACACAGTACGTTGTCCAATGTTATCCTTATGGAGAATAAATAAAATTCTATATCTAATTAAATTTTTAAAGGAAGGTTAATGAAACTAGGTATGTGGCTTCAACTAGTTGTGGTATACTGATATTAGCACAAAAAACAAGTTTTTTGTTGATAGTCCCCGTAGCAGCAAACCTGCATACTCGGCCCCCATGTTATTCATATGGAGAATAAGTCAAGTTTTATATCTCCCTTAGTTATGAACCTAAATTAATAATACCCCCGTGGCAGCAAACCTGCGTACTCAGCGAATTTCCAATAGATATATAAATGCCTTAATACTACATAAAGCCACTTACCAAGTTTCATAAAAATATATTCACAAATAAGCGATATATACAATTTTAATTATTCTCCATAACAATAACATTGGGGCTGAGTACGCAGGTTTGCTGCAAGAAGGACCACAAAAAATGGGTTTTTATGCTAATATCAATATAACTCAGCTAGGTGAAGTCATATACCAGATTTGATTCATTTATGTTCATAATTAAGGCAGACATGGCATTTAATTATTATCCATAGGAATAACATGGGGCTGAGTACGCAGGTTTGCTGCTACGGGTGCCTTTGGCAAAAAAATAATTTGTTTGAGCAAATATCAATATACCACAACCAGATGAAGGCATATACCAAGTTTCATCAGTATACGTTCATAAATAAGCAAGATATAAAATTTTTCTTTTCCTCCATAAGAATAACATTAGACAACGTACTGTGTTTAGCACTTTCAATATCTCGGTAACCAATTGACGTAGAGAAATGATGAAAACACCAAATTGTGTGCCTTTTTAAGCTGAATCCAATAATAAAAACTACAATTTAATTTTTTCAAAAATTACATGTAAAACATTCAAAAAACCCATTTTTGGGGTACAAAACCCCCCCAAAATACCCCTTCGGATAGAGCGATCTGGCTGGTTTTCGAACTTAAAGTCATAAATGTTGCTTTACACGTTTAAACCAAATTTCATCAAAATCGGATCATTTTTACGAGAGTTATCGTGCTCACGGACACATATATATAAATATATATAGATATATATTGATATTTTCAGTTCATTTAGAATTATAGATATATATATATATATATATATACAGTTTCGAACGAATGGTGTTTTTGAGGTCTGGGGACCTCAAAATGAAAAGTTATCACGGTCCCGGACCTAGGTCTTACCATGCCGACTACGGTAATAGCTTCTTCCCTATAAGGGAAATTCGCTAAAACTTGGTATGTAGTACCACCATATACTACCTGGTTCAGTTGTATTGATAATTGCAAAAAAAACACATTACTTATCTTCCTCGTCCTCAACCCTAATGTTATTCTTATGAAGAATAAATAAAATGCTATATATCACTTATTTATGGATGTATTTTTGTGAAACTTGGTAAATAGCTCTATGTAGTAGTGAGTCACATATATATGCATTGGAAATTCGCTGAGTACGCAGGTTTGCTGCGACGGGGGTATTTTCTTCTGCACGAGCCGCTATAAATCGCTCTCTTACTATTTTCAGACCAATAATTGTCCTCCCGCTGCTTCACTCTTTTCTCACAAAACTCAAAACTTTGGCTATAACCTCGAGTGTTAGCATTAGCCCACTTATTGCTTCGCCTTTGCTGCTAAGCCTTTTGGACTTTGGATTTAGGCTAATTTTGCTACATAAGCACTTGTTACTTGCTTATCCCACCCATGACAATTTAAGCAAGGAATTAGACAGGTCATTTTGTTTCACATAGAAAACAAAGGAGAAGATGGTTAGTCAACAATCTGTCTATTGTATATAAAATCTAGACGCCACTAGACTTTTTTGTTCCTTTCTTAAATTTGGACCATTTTTTATGTTTAAGAATATCTTTGGCAGAGCTTGTAATAATTTCATCCCACTGTGAGATGGTTTTTCCAAAAAGAGTGAGAATGCTAATGGGCATGGATTTATTTTTGTCTTATGTTGTACTTGTGGTTCACAAACACTGGATTTATTTGTTGAGTCTCAATGTAACAAATGGATTCAAATAGATGAATGGTGAAGGCACTGACAAAAGGGCAAAGCTGTTTGAATGCATCTATCTGCAACTGGATCGAAGTACTTAACATGTTTAAGATTGTCCTGACTGAGTTTTGAAAATGTTTTCAAGGTTACCCTTTCCAACCCTCCCTACGAATTATCGAATAAGATAATTTACAGATTTGTCCATAAATAAGAAAACTAAACCACTGGATTAAATAACAATTCTAATAAGCCTAACACACAGTTAAGTTAGGCTAAGTTATTAAGAAATACCCCCGTCGCAGCAAACCTGCATACTCAGCGAATTTCCAATGAATATATATAAAATAATACATTAAAACACCTAACAGGATTCATAAGAAATATATTCACAAGCAAGCGATATTCAAAATATTAATTATTCTCCATAAGAATAACATTGGGGATGAGACGCAGGTTTTCTGCAACAAGGAGCACAAAATAATGGGTTTTTATGCAAATATCAATAGAACTCATCTTAGTGAAGTCACATACCAAGTTTCATCCATATACATTCATAAATAAGCGATATATAACATTTTAATTATTTTCCATAAGAATAACATTGGGACCAAGTACCTAGGTTTGCTGCTACGGGAACCATAGGCGAAAATTTGTTTTGTTGTGCAAACAACAATGAACCACAACCAGACGAAGCCATAAACCAAATTTCGTCAGTTTATGTTCATAAATAAGCGAGATATACAATTTTTCTTTTTCTCCATAAGAATAACTTTAGACAACGTACTATGTTTAGCACTTTCAATACCTCAGTAACCAATTGACGTAGAGCAATGATCAAAATACCAAATTGTTTGTTTTTTACTTTCTCCCCCTATACATAGTATATGGAGAAAGTATTGTTTTCGTAAAAATTTTCGAATTTGAGTTGTTAGTGGAAATATTCATTTTGGTGCTCCCTGAACCCAAAAAAGTGGTTTTTACATGAAGTCTGTCTGTATGTGTGTGTCTGTGTACAGAGCTAGAGCCCTAACCAATGGGACGATTTTTATGAAATTTGGTATGTAGGTACTAATCCACGATATCTCCAGGCATTTTTTCATTTTTTGGAATTTTTGATTTTTAAGGGTAATTATCCCTCAAAAACCACAAAAAAACATGAAAAATCAAAATTTCTCAAAATGGCAAATGATTTTGATTAAACTTAAGTCGTTTGTAGAACTTTAGTTCAACAAAATGACACCACCCGCATTTCTGTAAAAATTCAGGTTCAGAAATTACAGGACTAAAACATCAAAAATTCAATTTTTTTGGATTTTTTATAAAAAGACAAAAATATAAAAAAATATTACTATTCACCACTAAAAAGAGCTCAAAAAACTAAATAATTTAGTATTTTGAATTACTATTCTACGATTGCTGGTTTTGGAGAAAATTGAAATTTTCATTTTGCGGTAAACGCAGTACGTTGTCCAATGTTATTCTTATGGGGAATACAAGAATTATTATTTCTCTCTTATTTACTGATAAATTTCATTCAAACTTGATATGCTTGTCAATTTAGCATTGACCAACAGAGGAAATTCGAAATATGTTGTCCCTTAATAACCCTGGGAGAGGAATAGGGGGCATTTCCCCTATTAAAACCACGAGTGTAGCAATGGATTATGTAGTACCTCCAAAGCAGGGATTTGGGTGGATGTTTTTTAAAACAACTTGTTTACAAGATTTTCTGTACATTCGACCGTGTTTTGTATTCTATATTTAGTAAATAAAAAGTAATTTATTCGTTAAAGTTGGGCTAAAAGGGAGAAAGTATGTGTCAGTTTCCTGATACCGTTTATTTTATGCTGAATTCAATGGTAAAAATTTAAATTTAATTTAAATAAAACTTACATTTGGAAACCCAAAAAAATTTTTGGGGTACAAAACCCCCCTTCTGATGGTGTGATTCGTCTGGTTTTCGAACTCGTTCAAATAAATGGTGCTTTACACATTTGTACCAAATTTCATTAAGATCGGACCTTTTTTACGAGAGTTATTGAGCTTACGGACACACACATAGATATATATATATATATATATATACATATACATATATAAAAATTTGAACTAATGGTGTTTTTGGCATCTGGGGACCTCAAAATGAAGTTATCATGGTCTTGGGCTTAAGTCTGACCATGAGACCTACGGTAATAGCTTCTTCCCTATAGGGGAAATTCGATAAAATTGAAGTTTTGGGCAGTTCCGCACACGATGTATTATCGAATGAAAATATCTATTGAAAATGGGTGTTTATTATACTGTTGGTCTAGCTGTAATCAAATTAATTGTTATTTTCAATATTTGTTACACTAAGTTAACCTATATATTGTAATAAATCATGTTTTGAAATATAATTTTATTAGGCTACTTTATTTGTTTATGTTTATTTCCTTTCCTTTAAAAATTAACTAAAATGAATTTCATCAATGATCCGAAAAATCCAGAATGTGAGAAATATGGTGACATTATGAAGACTAAAATTGTGTTCGATATAAATAAAGTAATAGGGCCCAAATCAAACAAACATGAACTATTAGTTTAAGTGCTCTCAATACGCCTATTAGTAAGTGCTTTTAAGCCTTGTTAATTTGTTACAATAAATGTAAATGTTTGTTTAAATTATATTTAGATTAAATACGTTAACACTCAATATACCAAATATATTATATCGTATTATATTATTATCGTATTGTATTATATCGTAGTTATAATAACTTACGATTTAAGCCTAAGTTTATAGTACTTTAAATTAATAAAGGACAACCGATTACAAAATACCATACCTATGTCAACCAGTTCTCAATCGATATTTTTATTGGATAAGTTAATAACTTATATTGTAGGGACGTCTGCAGAACTGTAAGTTACCGGTACCTAAACTGTAAGTTACCGGTACCTAAAGTTTTAGATAAGTTACCTAGGTTATTAAATTTAACAAAAATATAATCGATTGAATAAATTCTTTTATGTTAACTAATGTATGTAATTTACAACAAGAGCGCAATTGTAACAACTTAAACAGTCACCAAAATAATTTTAAAAACAGGCTGTTTTTAAAAGATAAAAAAGTAGCCTAAAAGATAAGAGGCTGATAGGGTAGGGGGAAAGCCATTACTGCACATGAGCAAACCAAGCATCAATTAAGTTACTGCGGAAGTAAGTTACCTGTACCTAGGCTAAGTTAACTCAGAAAGGCCCTAAGCCTATAACTTAACCCTCCGAAGTGACCCTCGCCTGTTTTCGGGCGACGACCGCCGAGTGTCAGTCGCCCGATTTCGTGCGACTTTGCAAGCCTCCAGTTTTGTGTAATATTTCCGCGTACGATTGATGGATTCCAGGCATTGAGCATACCAACGTAATCAGTGGATTCTAGGCTTCATCATGACCATACATAACCACCGTTCGTGCTATTTTTATGATCATCTGTGACAGAATTCCAAACGACTGTGATTGTTTGTTGTTGTTATAGTGATAGGCTTTATAATTCGTACAGTTTTTAGGTTAGGGACCTAGTTACATTTCTTAGATTTATTATTAGATAAAACTGTGCAAAACTATATATTTTCTTATATTATTTTCTTAACTATTTATTTCCCTATTTCCTGGATTTGAACCGATGACAAGTTACTATAACATTAGGTATGAACATCAAAAGTTACATCTTTAGATACGGTAGCCTATTTAATAAGCTTTAAGAAAATGTACGTTATACTGATTTGTCACTATTTATATATTTTATTAAAAAATGGCAAAAAAATTGCTGGACATTAACACGGTCACTGCATTACAGCATATTTGTATGTTATGTGATTACGGTGGTGTGTTACGAGACCTATGGTTCTCGTTTGGTGTGATTACGGCTGTCCGATACGAGATCTTGAGATCTCGTTGCGCAGACGATCTTTTGCGCATCATAACATTGAAACGAATAGAAACATAGCGTTCTGTGGTGTATTTGGTGAACTATCACACTGTTGCCAACCTAAAGCCTGCTCAGGATTTGAATATGACACAATAGTACGTGGCACGGAAATCTCGTACTGCACATTTACCAGAAAAACACACCACAAATCAATTTAGGTTATTGCAATAACTAGAAACAACTTTTGGCACAATGTTGTGAACGGAACGAACTCAAGAGCTCCAAGCGGCGCTCTGAGCAACTAAGCTTCATTACGAGGTCCGGGGGTCTCATGTCGTATAAAAGTAAACATTTATTACTTCAGTGTGTAACGAGATCTATATCTCGTTTGTTGTCATGATTAACAATCGATCCAGCAATCAACAAACTTTATAGGTAATATATATCTTATTTCTTTATATTCTCTATGTCAATTTACATAGAGTTATCAACACCGTATCTGAGGGAAGAATATCATATTATGCAAGCGCACCAAATATAGCTTATGATATGAGACCTCAGGACCTCGTAACGCAGTGAACGTGTTAAGGAATTTTCTATTGGGCACTCGGAGGGTTAAAAGCCTGCACACGTACAGCTAAAATATACCTCTTAAATAAACTAAACATAAAAACATTCATGGCTGTCCATGAATTATAAAATAAGCAAGTTAGTCACTTGAAAGCAAACTAAGAAAATTGAATCCTTAGGCTAAATTTTGCCTCAGTTAATTTAAGGTTAAGGTACATAAAGTTTAGACCAAGCCAAGATCTTGTCATTTGTTAAAACATTTAGGTAAATACAATTTTAAAATTGAACATAAGCTCTCAATAGACTTATTTTATTAACATGTATCCTAAAATTGAACTAGAATATCAATGATCATTAAAATGTACGGTAATATTTTGAGCCTAGACTTTTAAAAACAAATCTTAATCTCACATAACCTCAATAATAATGTTTCACAGTGAAACAAGACTGTATGAAATCAAATACCTTTACTAAGAAACTTAAAAACAACATGGTACAGAATGTACTTCAAGGCCTTTGTCGAGTTAAATATATTGGTTTTCTATATATTGCAAGTATCGCAACTAAATAATCGGTCCATGCTCTAAAAACAAAAAGTAGTTCTTTACACCAATTAAAGGCTTTTACCGCTATTACAAAAGATGTTTTAAGATTCTCCCACTATTTAATTAGTATCAATTCCATTTTTAACCCAATCAAGGCTCATTTATTTGCTGAAAAAGTAATGTTGTTTTAATTATTATTAACGTATTATTCCGCATTCCTTAGAGATAGGCCTAAGCTAGAACCGGCCATGCTATATTTTTAGTCAAAATAAAAGATAATTATTTTACTTACCTCCAACTCTATACATGTTAGATGTCATGGTGCCAACTAAGAATTCTTAGTGCACCTAAATAATCACTACATTTAAACCTTAAAATCATTGAAGTCCACAAACACTAAAATTAATCCCGGTCACAGAGCATCACAACAGAAACAACTCGCCATTTTCTCTCCTGTCGTCTTCCCTTCCCTTCCTGTTCAACTCAGTGACGTCATACCGGAGTCTTCCATGAACAGAAAACTGAACTGCGGCTACGAGGTTGCTACAATGAGCATCCGAGGTGTTTGAATTAATTGAATGAGATCGTACTTTAATCTCCAGAAACGAAACTCATTCGGTTAAGTTTATGGCATGTTTTATATATATCGAAGACTAACCGAATGAAAAGTTTTAGGCACTATGAAAAATTATGTCTGAAGTGAAGAATTTAAATATTTTAATATCCATTTCATAATTTTACAATAATTTCTTGATTTTTGTTGAGAGATTTTCAACCTCTCCTATAATTTTTTACATGGGTCTACACGTTTGATATCAGGCAAAGTGCTTACATTATTTTTGTGTGTTAAAAAACGACCACCTTCCAGACTTCCCGAGCTCCTCCTGTCCATGGGTTTTCAAAGTTCAAAAAAATTTTAATCTTATACACATATTTGATTATTTAAATAGACATTCATTTTTATGTCTTCAAAGGATCATGTTGTACAGTTGTTGTAAGAGCAACTATTTGTTCGTACTGCTAATTAAATTAAATTACAGAATTTTAGTTTTTACTCATCCCTCAAAAACTGCAAAAACCCTAAAATACCCCGCAGCAAACTTGCGTAGTCAGCAAATTTCCAATTCACATATATGTCTTAATAACACTTAAAGCTACTTATCAAGGTTTATAAAAATATATTCACAAATAAGCGACATATAAAATAATTATTATTCTCCATACGAATAACATAGGGGGTGAGTACGCTGGTTTGCTGCAACAAGGATCACAAAATAATGGGTTTTTATGCAAATATCAATAGAACTCGACTAAGTGACGTCACATACCAAGTTTCATCCTTATACATTCATAAACAAGCGATATATAAGATTTTAATTATTCTCCATAAGAATAACATGGGGGCTGAGTACCCTGGTTTGCTGCTAAGGGAAACATTGGCAAAATTTTGTTGTGCAAACAACAATAAACCATAACCAGATGAAGCCATACATTAAATTTCAACAGTCTATGTCCGTAAATAAGCGAGATACAATTTTGCGTTTTCTCCATAAGAATAAAATTAGACAACATACTGTGTTTAGCACTTTCAATACCTCAGTAACCAATTGACGTAGAGCAATGATCAAAATACCAAATTGTTTGATTTTTTTATGCTGAATTCAATGGTAACAATTAAAATTAGATTTAAATTAAAATTACATGTGGAAACCCCAAAAAACCCATTTTCGGGGTAAAAAACCCCTCTTCGGACGGTGTGATTCGTTATATATATATCATATAAACATATATACAAATTTGAACGAATGGTGTTTTTGGCATCTGGGGACGGCAAAATGAAAAGTTATTATGGTCCCGGGCGTAAGTCTTAACATGAGAACTACGGTAATACCTTCTTCCCTTGTCTTCCCTATAGGGGAAATTCGCTAAAATTTGAACGAATGGTGTTTTTTATATCTGGGGGCCTCAAAACGAAAAGTTATCATAGTCTCGGGCTTAAATCTTACCATACAACCTACAGTAATAGCTTCTTCCCTATAGGGGAAATTTGCTCAAAATAAAATCCAAATTTCTCAAAAACTGGTGTAATTATGGTATTATTTACCATTTGCTAGTTTATATAGCGATTTAGGTCTCCACACAAATCCATATCACTCGCATATCTGAAAAGTTTGTGTATTCATAAATTATGGCGCTTAATTCAAAGTCCCATAATTAAGTTTTTTCAATATTCATAAAATTATAAACATTACTTATTGATATTTAAAAACAAATCAACAAATTAAATAAATTAGGATTACTAGTAGCCTGTCGCGGCTTCACTCGCGATCACAACGTAATATTATACTGACATTCCCATATAAATATTGTGTTACCGTTCCTAAGCAAACATGGCCTGCTGATTAACTGTGTTTACTCTATCCAGCTGGTTGCTTAAAACTTATAGTTATTTCCCAATGTCAAGCTTATAGGAAAATACCCCCGTCGCAGCAAACCTGCGTACTCAGCGAATTTCCAATGCATTTATATGTTTCATAAAGCCACTCACCAAGTTTGACAAAAATACATTCATAAATAAGTGATTTATAACATTTTATTTATTCCCTATAAGAAAACATTAGGACTGAGTACGCAGGATGCTGCAACGAGGAAGATAAGAAATGAGTTTTTATGCAATTATCAATATAACTGAACCAGGTAAAGCTACATACCATGTTTTAGCGAATTTCCCCTATAGGGGAGAAGCTATTACCGTAGTCGGCATGGTAAGACCTAGGCCCGGGACCATGATAACTTTTCGTTTTGAGGTCCCCAGACCCCAAAAACACCATTCGTTCGAAACTGTATATATATATATATATATATATATATATATATATATATATATATATGTGTGTCCGTGAGCACGATAACTCTCGTAAAAATTATCCGATTTTGATGAAATTTGGTATAAACGTGTAAAGCAACATTTATGACTTTAAGTTCGAAAACCAGCCAGATCGCTTTATCCGAAGGGGTATTTTGGGGGGGTTTTGTACCCCAAAAATGGGTTTTTTGAATTTTTTACAAATAATTTTGGAAATAGTCAAATTTTAGTTTTTACCATTGGATTCAGCTTAAAAAAACGCACAATTTGGTATTTTGATCATTTCTCTACGTCAATTGGTTACCGAGATATTGAAAGTGCTAAACACAGTACGTTGTCCAATGTTATTCTTATGGAGGAAAATAAAAATTTTATATCTCGCTTATTTATGAACGTATACTGACAAAACTTGGTATACGGCTTCATCTGGTTGTGGACCATTGATATTTGCTCAAAAAAACAATTTTTTGCCAAAGTCTCCCATAGCAGCAAACCTGCGTACTCAGCCCAATGTTATTCTTATGGAGAATAAGTAACGTGTTATCTCCCTTAATTATGAAAATAAATTAATGAAATTTGGTATGTGGCTTTACCTAAATGAGTTATATTGATATTTGTATAAAACCCCATTTTTTTGTTTTCCTTCCTTCAGCAAACCTGCATTCTCAGCCGCCATGTTATTCTTATGGAGAATAATTAAAATGTCATAAGTTTATTAATGAATGTATATATTGATGAAACTTGGTATGTGGCTTTGTGTGGTATTAAGATACATATATATGCATTGGAAATTCGCTGAGTACGCAGGTTTGCTGCTACGGGGGTATTATTAATTTATGTTCATAATTAAGGGAGATATGAAACTTTACTTATTCTCCATAAGAATAACATTAGGGCTGAGTATGCAGGTTAGCTGCTACGGGAACAACCAACAAAACTTTTATTTTTGGTGCAAATATCAATATACCAGTACAACGTGAAGCCACATACCAAATTTCATCAATATACATTCATAAATAATCAAGATATCAAATTTTATTTATTCTCCATAAGGATTTAACATTGGACAACGTACTGTGCTGTGCTCACTTTGAATATCTCTGCAACGGTTTGACGTAGAATCACAATTTAAACACCAAAATGATTGTTTTATGGAGCTGAAGTGATTGGTAAAAGCAAATGTGAAGTTTAAAGTAAAATTAACTGAGGAAAAGCCAAAAACCTTTTTCCCATAAGATTAACATGTGAGATTTTATAAGCATGTGTTTTGGATTTTTTCCGCAACCACTTAACCTAGGTTAATGATTCAAAATACCATATTATTTGTCTTTTAAGCTCTATAACATGGTCAAAACCAAAATTAAGTGTTTTAAAAATGTTAGGGTGAAAAATGCAAAAAACTGATTTTTGGAAAATTTAAAACCCCCATAAACCCCCCTTCCCATGGCCCGATTTTTCTGGTTTTCGAACTTAAATGTCAGTTTACACATTTGAGCCAAATTTCATCGAAATCGTACGTTTTTTACTCAAGTTATCGCATTCACGGACACATATATATATATATATATATATATACTAGGGGCTTGTAGGGGCAAAAGCCCCTAAAAAAACAAAATACATAAATTTTTTATCAACCTTCATTGGTCATTTATAAATAAGCACTGATTTTCTAGCTAATAAAATGTCCATTCCTAAACAACTATACATTGCTGTAGTTTAAAAGTAAACAAACTGAATAAGTACAGCTGGTATCAATATCAAAGGCTAATTTAACTCTGTGGCACAGCTGTTTTAATTTCAAAAGATGTAAACAAATTAAATCCCATGTTGTTTTAATGGGAAAAGTTTTATTCTGTTGCTAATTTATGGTAAAAAAATAAGAAAAATGAATAGTTTTCCCTCAAAATTCACGTCAAGAGCTTTAAAATGATACCTCTCCCATCCTTCTACAGCCATCCAGTCACTCACAATTTCTTTACAAAAATTTGACTTACGGAATTATATATAGATATATAGATATATATATATATATATATATATATATATATATATAAATTTGAACGAATAGTATTTTGGACATCTGGGGACCTAAAAACAAAAAGTTATCATGGTCTCGGGCTTAAGTCTTACCATGAGACCTACGGTAATAGCTTCTTCCCTATAGGGGAAATTTGCTAAAACTCAACTTTAAGGGGCCCCAGGGCCTCACTTACAAATTATTTCTCTATAAAAAAAGTTTCCTGCACAACTTCACGTTAGTCTCTTTCCAATGACACCAAAAACATGAAAATCGGTTCAGTAGTTTAGGAGGAGATTGTCACAAAAAACCTGCTTGCCTACTAAATAAGTACTATAGTAGCCTGTCACGGCTTCGCTCGCGATCACAACGTATTATTATACTGACATTCCCGTATAAATATTGTGTTACCGTTCCAAAGCCAACATGGCCTGCTGATAAACCGTGTTTACTCTATCCAGCTGATTGCTTAAAACTCATAGTTATTTCCCAATGTTAAGCTTATAGGAAAAAACTCAACTTTAAGGGGCCCCAGGGCCTCACTCATAAATTATTTCTCTATAAAAAAAGTTCCCTGCACAACTTCACGTTAGGCTCTTTCCAATGACACCAAAAACATGAAAATCGGTTCAGTAGTTTAGGAGGAGTGATTGTCACAAAAAACCTGCTTGCCTATTAAATAAGTACTAGTAGCCTGTCGCAGCTTCGCTTGCGATCACAACGTTATATTATACTGACATTCCCGTATAAATATTGTGTTACCGTTCCAAAGCCAACATGGCCTGCTGATTAACTGTGTTTACTCTATCCAGCTGATCGCTTAAAACTTATAGTTATTTCCCAATGTTAAGCTTATGGGGAAAAAACTCAACTTTAAGGGGCCCCAGGGCCTCACTCACAAATTTTTTTCTCTATAAAAAAAGTTTCCTGCACAACTTCACATTAGGCTCTTTCCAATGACACCAAAAACATGAAAATTGGTTCAGTAGTTTAGGAGGAGTGATTGTCACAAAAAACCTCAAGATAGTACCTCAGATCGTATGGTCTCGGATACTTCATCCGAGAGGACGGTAGATAGTTTCTCTCCCAAATTGAAAACTAGAAAATTAAAAGAACCCTTGAGATACCGTGGATTAGTAACTACATACCAAATTTTATAAAAAATGTGCCCATTGGTCTAGTCTCTTTATGTATACAGACAGACATTACCTCAAAAACTTATTATATGGGTTCAGGTTTAGGGAGTAACAAATTATATTTTTCCACCATCAACTCAAATTAAAAAATGTTTACGAAAACAATGCTTTTGCCATTTGTCTAAGGGGAAAAGTAAAAAGTCGTTGAAGTGATGTTTGTATGCATGGATGTGCACAGACCTAGAGTCCACACCATTGGCCAGATTTTGATAAAATTTGGAATGTGAAACTAATCTACGATATCTTCAGGGTATTTAGTGAATTTCTTATGTAAAAGTGAACTATTAGCATGACCCGCACGGTGAAACTTAAGCCCGGGACCACCATAGAAGTTCCTAACATGACCCCCTGAACACGTTTTGGGGTGTCGTTCAAAACTATATATATATATATATTTGTGTGTATGCACTCTGGTGGTCGCATTTTTTGTCCGATTGACTTCAAATATGGTAGGGATGTACCTTTCTATAATCAGTTGGACAAGTTCGTTCGGCAAAACAATCGGAAAACTCTAAACCCCTTTTTTGGGGATTATTCTTTCAAATTTTGAGGATAATGTATTCAAATTTTGAGGTTTTGGGCACGAAAAGGGTCAACCCGGACGTAAATAAATAAATAAATAAATAAGGTCTTTAATAAGCGATTTTCAAACAATAATGTTTGTTTTACAAAATAACTAACATGTTTATAATAATAAAATTGTCTACAGTTCTGCAACAACGAGGTTGTCTCGAACTTTTCTTCTTAAAGTTTTAATACTGAACAATTTTATTTTCTTTGGAAGAGCATTGTACTGCTTTGGCCCAAAGTATCCAAATCCCTTTCTTCCTACTTCTAGCTTGATGCGTGGCACTTCCAGTAAATAATCCTGCCGAGTGTGTTTTTCTCGCACATCTACTCTGTTCTTAAGTTTTTCTTTTAAATATGCTGGAAGACCAGTGGCAAGGACTCTATGTACAAGTGTTATAGTTTGCAGTTTGCAAAGACTCCTTATAGACAGAACCTTAGCAGTCTTTTGGTAATCCGAAATGTGGTCAAACTTTTTACACAAATCGTAATGCGCTATTTTGAAGACGTGTGAGAACCGTGCAGTTTTTATTAGAAAGACTGTTTCCAAAAACTAGTAACGCATATTCAATAATAGGGAATACCAGGGATTTGACCATTTGCAGCTTAGCATCTTCAGGAAATAATCTCTTAAATCTGTTTAAGACTCGCAATAAGCCCATAACACGAACAAGGATTGATTTTATATGTATTGAAAAGTTAAGCTCATTATCAACCCACACACCTAATACCTTTACAACATCCTTCATGATCAGTTGAATACCCTCCAAATTTATAGTAGTATCGCATTGGATAACATTCTGTGATAATGACGGAGAGTTAAGGTGGACAACTGAGCATTTATTTAAATTCAACTTAAGGCCATGAGCATCCGACCAAGTTTTTACACTGCTTAAATCAAAGTTTAATTGATCAACAGCTTGATGGGAGTTTGATCGTGGATATGATAACAACAGTTGAGAGTCATCTGCATAAGAAAATAAAGAGCAAAATGATAAGCTCTTTTCAAGGCCAGCACAGTACAAAATAAACATTATCGGTCCTAAACAGGAACCCTGGGGTGCTCCTGTAGTTTTTGAAAGATCTTTTGATAATGTTTCTCCAACCTTAGTAACTTGTACTCTGTCGTATAGGTATGATCTAAACCATTTTATAACAGTTTCATCAAATTTAAAGAATTTTAATTTTGCCAAAAACAATTCAAATTTCACTGAATCAAATGCCTGGGAAAAATCCAGATTAACAATCTGGACCCCAAATTCAAATGAAAAACCAGATTGACATTTTGGTAGAATATCTTCACTTTAAATAAATGGCACTAGTTGACTAGCGACAACCTTCTCCAGTATTTTTTACAATGATGTTACTATTGATATGGGCCTGAGATCAGAAATTGAAATTGGTGTTTTAATCTTAGGAAGTGGAATGACAATAGATTTCCTCCAGGCGGTTGGAAAACAGCATGTAGACAGTGACAAATTTATCAGATGAGTAATAGCTCTAATGCAGTATGGACTGACCGCCTTCACCATTTGAACGGATAAACCATCTATACCAGTCGCTGTGGTTTTGATGGCATTCATTGCTTCAATCACCTCTAGTTCGCTTACACTTTTAAACTTAAAAGAATTTTTTACTTGATCCTGAGTGTTAGTTCTATACAAATTTAGTGTATCATAGGAGATACGGTTTCCTGCTCCCATATTTATGAAGTATTCATTAATTTCATCTGGATGGAATAGATGGTTGTAATTATTATTATTACTTCCTAAAACTCCACTAACACGGATTGTGGACCAGAAGGATTTGGAATCATTGTGATTTTCAAATTGATTTTGAAAATAAATTCTTTTAGCCTTTCTAATTGCAGAATTAAGATTATTTCGGGCTTTACAGTAAGCTCCTTTACTGCTTACAGTTTTGCTCTTGCTGGATTCAATTTTATATTTGTTTTTTATTTTTGTCAACTGTTTTATCGTATCATCCCTCCAAGGAGCCTTTTTCTTAGTTACTCTCTTTCTCACAATGGGAGACACTCTTTCTCAATGGGGATTGGGTTACTCTCTTTCTCACACTTCAAACACATGAAGTATTTTAGAGGACAAACTCTTATTTACGCCATTCACTGTAGACAGTGATAAAACTTCTTTCCAGTCAGTGTTAGAAGTAATATCAATAAATGTATCCATATCAAAATCTGAATAGTCTCTGTAAGTTATAAACTTTACATTAGCAACACGTTTCACCAGGGTTATATCACAATAAACTAATTTGTGATCAGTTATTTTCTTTCCTCTCCCATCAAAAATAGCTGAAGTGTCAACCACACCAATATTTTTGACAGGGTTGCCTTTGTCTATAATGATGTGATCAATTAGCGTTGCAGAAGTTTCAGTAACTCGAATTGGCTCTCTTATAAGTTGAATGAGATTTAGTGATTTTAATAGTTCGCTCAAAAATCTAGTTTCAGATTTATTACAGTCAAGAAGATCTACATTGAGGTCACCAAGAAGGACCACAGCATCTACTTCTGACATTTTATCAATAAACAGATTATAAAGTAAAGAACTCAAACAAGAATATGCAATAGAGGGAGGCTTGTATACCAAGCAAACTAACAATTTCTTATTATTGCTAAAAAGTATTCCACATAAATACTCCAGACGACTATCTATAGTATCAAGCTGTACTTGCTTCATATTCAATCCTTCCCTTGTATATAATGCGACACCACCACCACCACCACCACCTTCAGAATCATCGAGGGACTTAACGCTTTCATGATTCACTCTGTCATTACGCCATAATGAGAAACCAGGCACTGCAAAATAATCAGAAGGAGTCTCTGGGGTTAACCATGTTTCAGATATGCCCAACACATCAACATCTAAGTCATCAATAACTAAGAGCAACTCCTCAAACCCAGTGTTCAAGGAACGCATGTTAACATGTGCTAATCTTGTAAATCTTTGGGTACTCCTGGCTCGTTTCCCGAACTCTGGCCTAAAAAACTTTGCTGATCTGAGACAATCGATAAATTTGGTATATCTCTACCGGATGTGATCTCCACTACCTGATTAATTGAGCGATATAAAGCTCTACTAAGAACCAACACACCAATATTGTTCAAGTGTCTACCATCACTATTCAGATGCCAATAACGAATATTAACTTTTACAAAGCTTACATTGAAGTTTCCACTCATAAGTTCAAGTTGATCATTCAAGTAATGCATTGCTTTACTGTTTACGTCATATCTACTTAGAATACAGTTTAAAAATATTTTACTGTGAGGAAAATTTGTTTTTGCAATAAGTAAAAGATCTGCCATTTGATGAAGAATTTGCTTTTTTCCATCACCGCCATTGTAGCCAGGTCCTCCATTGTATCCTAATTTCAAATTGTTTGTTCCAACATGAATATGTATGATTATTGGTTGAACCTTTACAAAGTTTAATAATCTGTATTTGATGTCTTTGATTCTGGCACCAGGATTAACATCGATTATACAGCCCAGTTCTGTACACTGCTTGCTTGCGTGTCTTAGTAATGAGTCGCCAATTACTAAACATTTCTCAAAATTTAATTTTGATACATTAATAGATTCTAATTTTGATGATCTGAACGAATTAGGACATTTATCTCCATAAAGGTTTGGTGTATTGTGGTTAAGTTTGGATTGATTTTCAGTTTGGTTTGAAGCTTGTTTGTTTCTAAAACTCTCATTCAACTTAACTGTTTGCATCAACTTTAAAACCCAATGTTTAGCATTATTGAAAACATTTTTGCCAGAACTGTGACTGTCATTTTGTTGATTACACTTTTCAGCTTAGTAATTAAATTGTTTAAATTTTAAAACTATATTCAATTTTCGGCAAAGTTCTCTTGCTATGGTATCATTTAGGTCTGAGATTGAATCTAGATGAATAAAGTTTGTATTGGTAAGTTTAAATACAACTAAACTCCAGTGGGATCCTGAGGTGTTAACATTTTCTTTGAAATTTAATTTAGTGTTTGATAAAGGCAATACAAGAAGTTTTGTTTTCAATTCAATGTTTAGCATACTTAAATTTAATTCACTATCTGGAGTAAAACGTATTACTGAAACTGTGGTTGGATGTATCACCTGCACTTCATCTGATATTAGTGATTTGGTCAACTCCCAAATTGTATCATCTTGTAACCATTGACTAGTTTCATCATCATTCCTTATTTCATGTGCAGTTTTATGAGTTTCAGAAGTAAATGGAGTTATTTCTGAAACACGTTTGAGCTGATTCTGAATGTTGATTTGATTTGATTGTTTTCTTCCGTTTGGGTGTTTGGGTATTTGGGTATTTGTTGTTTGGCCTGATCTCAAATTTTCCCCCTGCATATATCCTTGACCATATTTAATATTTGTTTGTTTATAACTTAATGCTA
Organism: Allygus modestus; assembly: GCA_963675035.1. Lineage (NCBI taxonomy): Eukaryota > Metazoa > Arthropoda > Insecta > Hemiptera > Cicadellidae > Allygus > Allygus modestus. The sequence goes on along the minus strand of OY776111.1, from coordinate 356,442,534 downwards.
ACTTTCTTTCATTATTAATTGGCTGAGTCTGGTTTTCATGATCCACACATTGACTGAGAATGTGAAATCTGTTAGATAGTTGTATCGTTGTCTGCTCTGTACATAATGGACTATATTGTCTGCTACCTTTCATTTTTATAAAGTTTGTATTAGAGGCAAAATGAGAGTTATTGACTTGTGCAACTTGAGGTTCATTTTGAAACGAATTTGATGCATTAATAAAGGAGAAACTATGAGTTTTCATTTGAATATTTGAATTAGATGACTCGGTAACAGCTGTATTTCCATCTTTATCTCTCAAGTGAGAATTTTGATTTGAACTTGTTTTACATGAGTGTAAACGTTCAGTTGATCTTTCAGTTATGATTGACTTCTTCAATTTATCAATCTCTTCCTCCATTCTCTCCTGTCTTCTCTGCAACCCTTGAATTACGTTCAATAAATGTTCATATTTCTTATTTTCAATAAAAAATCCCTGGACTTCATCTTCTTCAGACATTTTGTGGAGTTCACAGTTTCCTGCCTTCATTTCCTGAGATTTGGTTTGTATTATCGGTTTAAACTTTAACAGTTTTTTGTTTGTTCCCATTTCAAGTTTATTTGTTTACTTAATTGGTAAACCGTGTATTTGAGGTTATTTTAAACAAATCACTCTAATTGAATAAATAATTAAATATATTTAAAATTTCTTATTGGAAATCAAAATACTATATCACAGATCAATAATAAATAAATAAACGTAAAATTAATGCTTATTTTAAGATGGGAATTACTGAAGCGAAAGTTTTCAGCCCTCTCTCGTCATTATAGCGTAAATATTTACCGAGTTATTAAAGAAAATTTATATCGGCTAAACACAGTACGTTGTCTTAAGGGGTTTTTACATTAGAAAAGCATGTTATTAATTTGTTGGTGTATTTGTATCATCCCCAGCAACCTCGCGCCTACTTTCAAGCCCGACTGGACCTTCTCCTAACCTTATAATGCGCAAAATTGTATTCCTAGCATTGCAGGTAAAAGATACCAAGAGCATCAGAACAGGCAAAAAATCAATATTTTTAGATTTCAATAAAATTGGAAAAAATGTATGTTTTTGCACTGGTTTTGAGTTTTAAAAGTTTTGTATGTGGAAATTCACTTCCCTCACGTCAGCGTGCTGTGTGCGAACTCGTTAATTTTTCTTTTTATTAGCGATATTTCCCTATAGGGAAGAAACTATAACCATAGGTCTCATGGTAAGACTTAAGCCTGAAACCATGATAACTTTGCATTTTGAGGTCCCCAGATGCCAAAAACACCATTCGTTCAAATATGTATATATATATATATATATATATATATATATATATATACATATGAGTGTGTGTGTGTGTCCATAAGCACGATAACTCTAATAATATAGGTCCGATTTTAATGAAATTTGGTAAAAATGTGTAAAGTACCATTTACTTGAACAAGTTCGAAAACCAGACGAATCACACCATCCGAAGGGGGTTTTTCAAGGGTTTTGTACCCCAAAAATGTTTTTTTTTGTTTCCACAAGTAATTTTTATTTAAATCAAATTTTAAATTTTACCCTTGATTTCAGCATAAAAACAAAACAATTTGGTGTTTTGATCATTGCTCTACGTCAATTGGTTACTGAGATATTGAAAGTGCTAAACACAGTACGTTGTCTAATGTTATTCTTATGGAAGAAAAGAAACATTTTATATCTAGCTTATTTATGAAAATTTTTCGCCTATGGTTCCCGTAGCAGCAAATCTAGGTATCGGTCCCCATGTTATTCTTATGGAAAATAATTAAAATGTTATATATCGCTTATTTATGAATAAATATGGATGAAACTTGGTATGTGACTTCACTTAGATTAGTTCTATTGATATTTGCATAAATACCCATTATTTTGTGTTCCTTTTCGCAGCAAACCTGCATACTCATCCTCAATGTTATTCTTATGTAGAACAATTAATATTTTAAACATCGCTTGTTTGTGAATATATTTCTGATGAATCCTGTGGCTTAATGCTTTATGTTATATATTCATTGGAAATTCGCTGAGTATGCAGGTTTGCTGCTACGGGGGTGTTTATATATGTCTATATGTATATATATATATATATATATATATATAATTATGTGTGTGTGTGTCCGTAAGCACGATAACTCTTATAAAATAGGTCCGAACTTAATGAAATTTGGTAAAAATGTGTCTGAAAACCAGACGAATCCCAACATCTGAAGAGGGCTTTTTTACCCAAATTTTTTTTTTTTTTCGTTTTTTACATGTAATTTTTATTTAAAACAAATTTTACTTATACTATTGAATTCAGCTTGAAAAAAAATTGGTATTTTTATCATTGCTCTACGTCAATTGGTTACTGAGATATTGAAAGTGCTAAACACAGTACGTTGTCTAATGTTATTCTTATGGAGAAAAATAAACATTTTACATCTCACATATTTATGAACATAAAATGACGAAACTTGGTATATGGCTTCATCTGGTTGTGGTTTGTTGTTGTTTGCAAAAATACCCCCGTCGCAGCAAACCTGCATACTCAGCGAATTTCCAATGAATATATAACATAGCACATTAACACCTAACAGGATTCATAAGAAATATATTCACAAACAAGCGATATTAAAAATATTAATTATTCTCCGTAAGAATAACAACATTGGGGATGAGTACGCAGGTTTGCTGCAACAAGGAACACCAAATTTTTGGGTTTTTATGCAAATATCATTAGAACTCATCTAAGTAAAGTCACATTCCAAGATTCATTCATATACATTTATAAGTAAGCGATATATAACATTTTAATTATTATCCATAAGATTAACATGGGGACCGATTACCTAGGTTTGCTGCTACGGGAACTATATGTGAAAATTTTGTATTTTGTGCAAACAACGATAAACCCCAACCAGATGAAGCCATATACCAAATTTTGTCAGTTTATGTTCATAAATAAGCGAGATGTACAATTTTTCTTTTTCTCCATAAGAATAACATTAGACAACGTACTATGTTTAGCACTTTCAATATCTCAGGAACCAATTGACGTAGAGCAATGATAAAAATACCAAATTGTTTGTTTTTTTATGCTGAATTAAATGGTAAACATTAAAATTTGATTTAAATAAAAATTTCATGTGGAAACCCCAAAAAACCCATTAATGGGGTACAAAACCCCCCTTTGGATGGTGCGATTCGTCTGGTTTTCGAACTCGTTCAAATAAATGGTGCTTTACACATTTGTACCAAATTTCATTAAGATCAGACCTTTTTTACGAGAGTTATCGTGCTTGAGGACACACACACACATATATATATATATATATATATATATATATATATATATATATATATATATATGTGTGTGTGTGTCCTCAAGCACGATAACTCTCGTAAAAAATACAGAACGTATTTATTCTCGTAAATATATATATATATATATATATATATATATATATATTCTAATCCAGCTATCTATCAGGCGTCATTTTAAACTACCACCCTGCGGCGTCATGCCTTAATCGGCATGTATATTAATATTTTATTAAAGTATATTACATTTAAGCTCTCTAGTAACAAATTGCTGACGTCAGATTCTTAAAATTCCAAAAAATAAGATTTTAACTACTTCCCTAACAATCTGAACTCATTTGAAACAAGTTACTTTACAGCGTCACTCGTATATTTCTATCTAGTCTAGTACCACTGAGGCGTCGTGCTGTATTTTTTCTTTCTGGAATGCATACCTTATGGCATCATGCAGTGTTGCCAGATTGAAAACTTCGACACAGAGGTTTGATTGAGATTGCAAGGCTCTGCTAATGCTTGAGTTTTGGAATTCTGTCAATCATCCGTTTTAGAAAGGCATTAGGTTTAAATTAATAAACTAAAATTGAATTACGTCATTATAATTAGAGTCAAGAAGTATATATAGCCTACACTCAACCAAAGATGATTCAATAAACATGTATTATATACTAACGATAACTGTGTACCCGTCCTTCGTGCAGATTGACGACTTTGTGACCGTTAGCAGAGAAATTACATCTTCTAAATATAACCTTAAACAACAAATTACGAGAATAAATCGATTAAAAATATTTACAATCTGCTGGAATGTGGCGCAACAAGAAAATCAGTTTTATTCTAATGCATATTAATTTAAAAATACCGTGACGCTAATTCAACGTGCTAGTGGTTATTTTGTGAGCAGGACTTCTTCAGTTTTAACCGATGTTAATGTTTTCGGTGTCGTTGGGAAGAGCTCAGCGTAAAATCACATCGCTGTTCACATTTTTAAAATCATCTAATTTGCGAGAAGATTATATTAGTCTGCAAGATTAAAATTGGAACAGGGCACATTTGATTTGTAATTAAAACACTGAATAGAGTAAACACAATTTATCAGCAAGATCATTTATGTTCTTACTCAAACGGTAACCCAACATTTATATTGTGTTGTAATAAGTCCCTGCGGTTCAATAACTAGTAAAATACAAGTAAAATACGGGCAGAGCCATCGTACTGTAGACTACGGTTAGTAGCCTAGACAAGTAATGTGGTCTATTCACTATCGCCATTGACCCTTGGGTAGCGTAACTTCGCAGCGGTGCGGCGCGTGACTCTCCACTTGACTGTACAATATAAATATCTATTATCGTTAAATGCTTTCCACGCATTCTACTATTAAGTCTCGTGACTCTTCTAATGGGTTAAAATAAACGTGTTGTACGTGATTTAAAAGTTATATCAAATTAAGAATGTTATGTTCCAACCAAATCTGAAATTAGCAGTTTTTCTTCTTAACATGTCTTTACGGGTTGAATAAATTACTTTTAAAATATAAATAAGTTCAACAAAGATGGATAAATTATATTAAAATCGCCTCAGCCATGGAAGTAAGTATAAGGTCAATGATTTTTTACAAACCTGCAGGATGTATTTCACTTTAAGACGTGAAATACAACGAGAAGTACGTCGTTGAATTCATATTTTGATCTTGATTAGAATGGTTTGCATAACTAATTTAATAGATTTTTATATTGGTAAGACAATATAATATAATAACCTGAAAATACTTTTAAGTTAAATTCATAAATTAATGCAATCTGGCCTCATAGAGTCACGTGAGCTAAAGTTGATGGAAACACGTTAGATATCGTAGATCGTAGGTAGAAGTTTCAACCTCGAGCCTAATTAACAATCCCGGGATTTAGGGATTGTCCGATGTCAATCTCCGTCCGATTCCAAAGAGTGCGATGGCCTGTCCTAGGATTTCGTAATTCTGGCGATGCGTAGGACCGTGCAGTTGCGATTCTTGGCGTACACAAATACAATGTCCATAGATCTACAGGATATATAAACTAATAAAGTTAGGTTATTTTTACGTTAATGCAAATATTAGTGAAGCTAATCAAGCTAATCTATAACAATGGTTGCAAACTTATAATTTATTTACTTAAATTAATATCTGTTAGATAAAATAAATTGAAAAATGTGCTATTTTATACTGTCAGTTCCGGTATTGGAGGTGAAATATCCCGCGGGGTATTTAGGAATCACCTGTTTAAACCCCTTAATTGTAGGACCCATTATGAGTGAGTGAGTTTGTACTGTGAGAGAGTGATTACTGTATTATTTATTCTATGGTTCTAGTATGCTATTAGGACCTATGCCACAAGTAAGAAACAAAGTTTGCAGCTTCGAAAGACCTGTGCTACTGGCGTAGTAGCAAAATACAGTTTTTGCACTTTTTAAGTTTTTGCTAAATATCTACTTCAAGTATGCCTCGGACAGAATTTTTTGCCCAATCCTTTCTTAAAATGGATGAAATTTGCTCAAAATTTCAAGTTTCAAAATCACCAAGTGTAAAAATCCCCAAATTCCAGAATGGCCTTAATTATTTGATTGCTACCTGCTCAACGATTCTCAAAATTCCAAAAGACCGCACGCGCACTCACGGGTATACCTGTGAACTAGACCCGTTCAGTACAGACCACAATACAATCCAAAATCATTAAAAATATAATAAACTAGTGGCTTGGTGGGACAATAGCCCCTAATCTTAATCGAATACTCTGCCTCGCGTGATATCTATTCTCTTAACATGCTGAGGAAAATACAACTATATCTCGTGTCAGTTCATAAACAAAGTAGACACATACCCACATGTTTTAATGTAAACAAAGCAGACGTTTTTAAATCCCAATGCTTTTATTACGGGGGATGTTTTACGTTATTTCTAGTTTGCTGGTAACATTTTGGAAATACTGCTATTTTTCCCGATTACCTGGGATCAACACCTTTAATTTGAACCCTCTTCCATCATCCTGCGATTTGCCAAACTCCTGCAATTTTGACTTAAAAGTTTTGCTTACAGAATTATATATAACTAGTGGCTTGAAGGAGCCATAGTCCCTAACCTCGTTTTAATACTCTGCCTTATCTGATGTCTTACTCTTTACATGCCTGAACAAAATAGACACTTAATCACATGTTTTAATGTAAACAAAGCAGACGTTTTTAAATCCCCATGCTTTTCTTATGGGGGGTGTTTTACGTTATTTCTCGTTTGCTAATGACTTTTTAGAAATATTGAAATTTTTCCCGAGTCCCTGGGATCGAGACCTTTAATTTGAGACATCTCCCATTATCCTGCGATTTTCCAAACACCCGCAATCTTGACTTAAAAATTTCGCTTACATAATTATATATAAAGACTAGTGGCTTGAAGGGGCCAAAGCCCCTAACTTTGCTCCAATAGTCTCCAATAGCCTCATCTGATTTGAATACGTGTAATTTCGTAAACAAAGTGGACTCATAATCACATGTTTTAATGTAAACAAATCAGAAGTTTTTAAATCCCCATGCTTTTCTTATGGGGGATGTTTTACGTTTTTTCTCGTTTGCTGGTAACTTTGTGGAAATACTATTATTTTTTCCGAGTCCCTGGGATCGAGACCTTTAATTTGAGCCGTCTCCCACCATCCTGCGATTTGCTAAACTACCACAATTTTGATTTAAAAATTTCCCTTACATATAAAAACAGTTAACATATAAACATATAAAACATATAAACAGTTCCTTATATATAAAGACTAGTGGCTTGAAGGAGCCATAGCCCCAACCTTGCTCCAATATTCTGTCTCAACTGATATTTTTACTCTTTCCATACTGAGGAAAACAAAACAGCTGTATAATTAGTGACACATAATGCCAGTTCATAAACAAAGTAGACAATTAATCACATGTTTTAATGTAAAAGAAGCAGATATTTTAAGATTCCCATACTTTTCTTATGGGGTATGTTTACGTCATCTATCGTTTGCTGGTTATTTTTTAGGTATACTGTTATTTTCCCGAGTCCCTGGGACCAATACCTTTAATTTGAGGCCCCTCCCATCATCATGCGATTTGCCAAACTCCCACATCTTTGACTTAAACATTTCGCTTACAGATTTATATATTAAGAAGTTCTTTAAAAACAAACTTAACATGTTTGCGTCGGTTGGAGGCTTTTTAAAATTAAAACCAAATATGTAAAACATTTAAAGTGGAAATTATGGTTTCGACATTCCCTTCTACACAAAATGTTATTTCTTAAAAAAATTCATAAAAATCCGTCAAGTGGTTAACTCAGAATTGATGGATAACAAACAGTAGTTTCTTTAATATATAGAATTATCTGATGTCCCTTTCCCCGCACGGAGGTCTAGGCTGAATGGTTTAAAAATGTAACATTATTATCAGCTATTTCACAAAATAAAATCAAACTCCAAATGGTCCGTCAGGTTGTGTTTCAAAACAAACTTTTATAAAGTATTTTTAATACGCATCACGGTACGCATCTCTAGCCTACTGAGGTATTATAATGACTATTTGACAAATCTGTTCTCGCCTATCTTGATATTGATTAAGAATTTAACTTAAATGTGGACACTTATTATTGACTTGCCGTTTATTTTATTTTATATTGTATTCACGATATAAGGATGATTCCAAGTACTACTCTTAAGAAAAAGTTAAGGGGCCAAGAAAGCTGAGTACCTGCTGAGCGAATGTTTTAATAAATACATTGTAGCTCAGGAACCACTTGTCGTAAAGCTTAAAATTGGGCATGTGTATTTTACTGATTATGAGTTACTTTGGTATCTAATTTGAGATACCAAAGATTAAGATAAGCAAAGAAATCATCTCTAGACAATTTCCGCGATTTAAATAATTTACAACGAATATGCTTGGCTTAGGTACTGGACAAATAGCTATACAATGGAAAAGTCCTCTATTTCGTTTTTGTTACATAAAGAACATACGTAATTTTGATCCGCTAACCAAGGCATATAGTTTAGCTAGCCAAATTCCCCCTACACTTAAAACCCCGCCTAATTATATTAACGTCTAATACCTTTTTAAAGTAGGAACTGTTACCCAACTCAAAGCTGGGGCTTCCGTAAGTCTCATGATATTGGCTGGCCCAGCAGCCTGCACGCATCGTTGCCTCTCCTTATCACACATCTGCGTCTTATCTAACAATACAACAGTTCACCGCAGCGAGCATCGCTGGTTCATCATCACGATTCTCCCACTCTGCTGATAACGTTACCGAATGTCTTGATGCTATCTCAACCCAGTTCCTATACCAATACACCCTTTTCTTATCACTTCTCTCGATTGAATGTGTGGCAACCGATCATCGGACATTTTTAGACAGTGCATTATGTAATTTGAATGTAACTTCAAAGTGAAACAAAAATGCTTTTTTCTCCCGTTTCTAAACGCAACATTTAATTTAGTGTTTTTTAAGGCAGGCCCAAAATACGCTTTATATAAAAAAAAACGTAAGCGTTGCTCCACTTGGTAGGTTCTTCAAATCCCTGTACCTGTGCCCCGTAAAACATTATTGATATTGCCATTGCCCTAAAATACTCGAATATTGCCTTCAATGGAATTGATTTATTTCCCGTAAAGCTCACCTACGTATGATTGATGGTATTTTTTGCTGTTTCTAACCTTTGATCTAAATGTGTGTTTAAAGGTAATGTTGGTGTTAGTGTCACCCCAAGATATTTATAACTATTCACACTTACAATTCCGTCCTCTTTATATCGCCATCTTTCTTGAGCACCCAGTCTACCCCCGTAACGAAAAACTAATATTTTTTATTCTTCTAAATTTATCGTAAGAGAGTATTTTCCCAAATTATTTATCATGTACTGTAATTCAATTGTCAAGGTGGCTGTCAGCAACAATGTCATCTGCATATAGTAAATTGTTAACTGTTGTTTCCCCGAATCTACAGTCGCCGGCAAAACATTCAAGAAAAGAGTGAACAACAGAGGACTACACAAACAGCTATGCCTTAGCCTTTCTTTGTAGAACAACTTTAAGAAACACCGCCCTTGCACCAAACAGACCCTGAAATTTGATCACACATATTCTTTATTAAATTTATTATTTGTATTAATATCCCAATGTTATATAACTTATATAATACAGTGCATCCCTATCAATCCTGTCAAAAGCAGCGGAAAAGTTTTAATTTTGCTATTGAGGACAAATTAAATAAATTGTCAATGGTTGAATAGCCTTTACGGAATCCCGCTTGAAACTCTGAAACTCTGTATCAATTTTGTTGTCTGCTACAAATTTTTGGAGTATATTTTAAATAATGCCAGTAAACAATGTAGCCAATGCATCCATAAGCCAAATCCTTCGGTAATTTGTAACCTGGTTAAAGTCACTCTTTTTATGTAATGGGAAACTAATGATTCTTTTAAACTTGTCGGGATTTCACCATTATGTAAAATGCAATTAAATACGTTCAATAAGACTGTTAAAAGTGCGTCTGGCGTCTGGCTCCCGTTTATAAAATTTAAACGGAATCAAACCTCAGCGCTTTATTGGTCTTAGCTTTCCACAGAACCTGCTTGATTTCGTCGATATCAATCCTATTAAATTAAACATCCTCTAAGTAAGGTTTGGCGAAAATATCAGACTCTATAGTTATTAATTACAGGCGGATCTAACAATAATTTAAAATTATCAACCCAATCTCCTGTTTAATATTAGTGCCCACTAAACTTTCAGTCTGCTTTTAAAAGTATTCGCTAAGTCCAAAAATTGCTTCACATTTTTTACCTCTTAAACAGGGCCGTTTATAGGACCTCTGGGGCCCCGGGCGTATACAAAAATGGGGCCCCCTAACATAAATACAAAGATGTACGAGTATGTAGGTACATGTTTATAACAAAGACATTTTTTCTATTCCTTAAGATAATGTTATTATTTGTAATAGTCTAGCTTTTAATAAATACACCAAATACTGAAATAAATAATACATTTTAATTTATTATCAAAACTTTAAAACTCACAAAAATAATTCGTATTTAATTTTACTTACAACATTCAGTATGGTTTTAGCTATCTTTTAGTTCTCTTAAATCTTTTTAGGATAAGCTAATAATATATTAAGTTAATACACAATAAAAAAACATAACTAGTTTTACCAACAACACTAAGATAATTAATATCAAACAAAATAGCAATATAGAAATATATTTGTCTGAATTCGTTACACATTGATTAGGAATTCTTTAAAAGTTGTTTTTATCAACATACTGCTGGATAGACTTTATTAAATAGTATTTAATGCAGTATAGACAGTAAAAACTCCTTCTATCTGCATTTCTTGGCTGAAAAATCATCAGTCTTCTTTATATTAATAAGCAAGCACAAAACTGTCCCTCGTTTTAAGCTTGTGTGCATCGTAGGAGGAATTCACGCATGCCGTTAGAAAGGTATTGTTCTGTATATGAGCAGAAACCTATTATAATTTACTTCGGCCCTCAGTGACTCCCGACAGGCTTTCAAAGTTTCAATGTTAATCTTATGGAAGAACAGTTATTGATTAAATTGTATTTTTGACAGTTCTTGATACAACAAATGCCAGCAAAACAACATGAACAAATGTTTCAGACATAATCTATATTTTATAGGCTAAGGAGATTTTTCTGGTACCGATTTCTCTGATATGCGGCATCGTAAAATTATGAAACTTTGCACGATTATTTAGTACGATTAGGGGATGTGTCGAATGCAAATAATTTTGTGATTCGGTGTTAAGGCTATGCTCGTTTGGCCTTCAAAGTTTACATGTTATCCTTATGGGAACTTGCGTTCTGCTTTTCGTTATGTTTTCCATTTGATAAATAGCTGAGTTATTCTAATAAATGTGTAGCAACACAGCAAGAACAGATGATTCATAAATATAAAATATTACTGACTAATGGAATGGTAACACCCTTCTTTTAACTCCTCCGTTTTAACTTTACATTAAAAAATAAACCTGTTTGTGAGGGAGGGTGGAAGAGGGACGGGAAGATGATGAGATGGAGAGGTTTCAGGCATAAATAAAAAGACTACTGATCACTGGAATGGTAATGCCCTTCTGCTATCCATTTTAACTCCTCGTTAAAAAAATACCTGGTAGTGATGATGGGGGAGGGGGAGGGAGAGCGAAATAGAGAGAGAGGGACAGAGAGATGAGTGCAACAGTACCCACTTTTTTCGTATAGTCGTCGAATTTATACATTAAAAAAATTCTTGGTCGAATTTCGGAAATAGGGCGGTCTCTCGTTATAGATTTATGCACAGCCAATGCAACGCAGAGTATCATACTCAGGATGCTTAAAGCTTTTAATCTATCTGGTTTAATGCTAATTCAAAAGTAACATTTCCCTTTAAACTTTAAAGTTATTTTTGCCGATACATTTTATATCATCACACTCAAAAATATTCTTACATAGGTTTAAATATTTGAAATTTTAGTAAAAGTCAGTTATATTGTAGACGTTTGAACATTATTTTCAAGTTAAGTTTACGTGATGATGACACAATGACGTACTATCTTCATCATTGGCTTTCGTCTCTTCCTACGTTTAAACTGTGTGTGTGTGTGGGAATAATCGGAGAATTCAGTATTGCCAACAGTGATATAAGCACACACCCCCCGTAACCCTTACCTAGACCAGGGAAGTGCTGATCGTATGAGTAAATTGATTTAAAACAAACATCTTTACCTTTAAAATATTATCAAATCCATAAATATAATTTGGAAAAACTGAATAAAAAAAGAGGCCACAAGATATCCTACCAGTATTATTATATTTGTTATTAATTGTATTATCTTATCTAGAATAACCTCAAATACTTAGGACTACTCAAGTGTCCTACGTTAACTGACTTTCGTAACCAATTATAATTTTGATACTATTATTTAACGACTTTGTGTTTGGCTGATTGTTCGTAATATTTTATAAAATATCATATTGAGTTTTGTAGGAAAAGAACGACAAACGTAAATCTGCTTTAACGAAACCGAAACTTCCAAGTACGGCAAAGCATGGCCGATATTAAAAATAATTAAGGGACTAGGGGATAGGCTTACAAATTATAGCTCAAGATCATGATCATGTATTGCCGAGTTCAAATATACGATTTAGCAAAATAAGGTTCTCTACATTGCCGTCAGTAGTTATATTTCAGATCTTATCTGGCCTGTTACTGGATTAGGGCAGTTTTATGAAATACGCACACATCATTCAAAATAATGCAAATTAGTGAATGAATTTGGGTTTGAAACTTAGTTTGATCGTATACCTTTTACAACTAAAAATTGAGTGTCAGTGAGTGAGGGCTTTGTCTTTTATAGGTATAGATAATCAATTAAAATTAAGGTATAAGCATATTATGTTTCAGCCGTATATTAAATGTTAATAGCTAATCACGTGAAAAGCTAACAACTCTGTTTAGAACATAATAATTGTAAGCTGACACAGAAATTGATATAGGTCAGATAGATTTATTTTAACCTGAGAAGCGTATGCATAGACATGACAGCAATATATTGTACCTAAAAGTATATAAATGAAAAGCTTCTGGCTTTTGATGCCAGAAACATAAACTTGTAAATGATAACTGATGAATGTTCAACGTTGCCATATTTCATGACGCCGTAAAATTATAATTGTATACTGACGCGTGAAGGTGGTATATTTAATATACAGTATATCTGAAACAACATGAGCGCTCCTTGCGGCGTTCTCATGAAACTGCATGTCCAAAACACCCAGATAAACTATCTATGTTATGGCGTCACAAACTTCAGGGAAACTAATTAATAACTAATTAATGGGTAAAGCAAAAAAGATAACTCTTATATCATTATGTTCCTCTTATAGTCAGCTCTTCAATCTTGAGGAGTTTGAGAATTGTAACTTCTTTTTTTATGGAAATAACATGGAAAAACCATATGGCGTCAAATATACGACGCCACATTGTTTTTTGACGCCGCAAAGATAGGGAAAATCTTTCACATTGACGCCACATGAATAGGAAGATATATATATATATATATATATATATATATATATATATATATAAATACATATATATATAAATATATATACATACATATAGATATATATATAAATTTGAACGAATGGTGTTTTTGGCATCTGGGGACCTCAAAATGAAAAGTTATCATCGTCTAGGGCTTAAGTCTTACCATGAGACCTACGGTTATAGCTTCTTCCCTATAGGGGAAATTCGCTAAAACACAATTTTTCACCATTGATTCCCTTAGCAGCAAACCTAGGTACTCGGTCCCCATGTTGATCTTATAGAAAATAATTTAAATGTCACATATCACTTTTTTATCTATCTATAATATTATAAATAAGAGGTGGTTTCTGACTGACTGTCTGTGTGTCTGATGTTCCGGGTAAACGCAAAAACTACTGAACCGACTGGGCACAAACTTTACACATAGGTAGATCTTGAACTCATGCAATGCATAGGCCTATTCACTTCTTTAAAACCCCCTCGGGCTACGTCCTGTGAACGTCCCAAAGTTTCAATGTTTACATTTCAGAAAAAAGTAAACATTCAGAAACTGTAATGCGAAAAGCTGTGGACAGTTCCATTTGACAGTTTAAAGAGCAGAACAGCTGTTTCAAGCTATTTAAAATGCAAATTACAATGCCTAAAGAACGGGTTAAGAAAACCCCTGTGCGAAGAACGGGTTCGTCAGTTAGTGAATGTATATGGATGAAGCTTGGTATGTGACTTCACTTAGATGAGTTATATTTATATTTGAATAAAAACCCATTATATTGTGTTCTTTTTTGCAGCAAACCTGCGAACTCATCCCAAATGTTATTCTTATAAAGAGTATAAATAATATTTTTAATATCGCTTATTTTTGAATATATTTCTTATGAATCTTGGTAAGTGGCTTACTATGTTATTAAGACATACATATTCAATGAAAATTCGCTTAGTATGCAGGTTTGCTGTGACGGGGGTAGACTATGATAACTTTTTGTTTTGAGGTCCTCAGATGCCAAAAACACTATTCGTTAAAATTTATATTTATGTCAATATATATATATATATATATATATATATATATATGTTCGTGAATGTGATAAACTTGAGTAAAAAACGTCCAATTTCGATGAAATTTGGCTCAAATGTGTAAAGTGACATTCATGACATTAAGTTCGAAAACCAGAAAAATCGGACCATGGGAAGGGGGGTTTATGGGGGTTTTAAATTTTCCAAAAATCAGTTTTATGCATTTTTCACTCTAAAAGTTTTTAAACACTCAATTTTGGGTTAGACCATTTTAAAGATCTAAAAATAAAAACAAATAATATAGCATTGTGAATTATTAGGTTAAGAGGTTTCGGAGAAAATCCTAAAAACCTGCTCACAAAATCTCCCATGTTAATCTTATGGGAAAAAGGTTTTTGGCTTTTCCTCAGTTCATTTAAATGTAAACTTCACATTTGCTTTTACCAATCAGTTTAGCACCACAAAGCAATAATTTTGTGTTTAAATTGTGATTCTACATCCAACCATTGCAGAGATATTAAAAGTGCTAAACACAGTATGTTGCCTATGTAGCACACACCGTTGGGCTACCGCACAACGGTGGAACCGTTGGCTAATGGTGGGTTGGTGTTTCCACAACAAGCCAACCGTTGCCCAACTGTTTTTCATGCGGTTGGGCCAACCTAAATTAATATTGTTGGACCAACGTTGGTTAATTGTTGTACAAATACAATAATTTTGAGTTGGAGTCTCCACAACAAGCCAACCGTTGCCCAACCGTTCTTTACGCGGTTCGGCTAACCGAAATTAACATAGTCGGATTATCGTTTGTCAATGATGGGTTTGAGTTTCCACATCAAGCCAACCGCTGCCCAACTGTTTTTCGTGCAGTTTGGCCAACTGAAATTGCCATCGTTGGTTCTTTGTTTTCCAAATACAGGTTACGTTTTGTGACTCAAGAATCAAGAAGTTAATAATACCATTAATAATACTACTTGGGATTGTAACATATAATAACATGTTATATTTAATATGTTCGATATAAATACATTTTAATAAAAACATCTAATACATTTTACCACTAAAATAAGGAAAGAATTTCCCTATAGATACCACCATAAAACCAATGAATAAGTTTAAAGAATTAAAGGACATTTACGGAATAATATATACTTAAAATAACTAATGTCTCAATACCATTATTTAATAAATATCTGAAACCATGGATAAGCATGCAACATGAGAGTTGTCCAAGTCGTGTAGGTCGTAGTCTATTGGTCCCTTATACATCCCAGTCCATCTTCCAATTTGTGTGAATCAGAATGGCTGAGAGGATTAAGGCCTGAGTTCAGTAAGTTGAAGATTGTAGGTTCAAGACCCAAATGGGTCATAATATTTTTGCAACAAAAATCCTTTTTAAAAACATATATTATTGGTTTATTAAGCAATTCAGTTGGAAAAATCTTGATTTTTAACACAAAAACATTTATTTAAAGTTATTTTGTTACCGTTGGGCCATTGTTTGATAATGGTTGGTTGGTTTACGATTTAAAGAGGTGACATTTCTACCGTTGGCCAACTGTGGGACTCCAAAATTTGCCAACGTTGGCCCAACCGTTTGTGCTACATGGGTGTCCAATGTTATCTTTTTGAGAATAATTAAAAATTGATATCTCGATTATTTATGAATGTATATTGGTGAAACCTTTACGGGGATTTTGTTGATTATCCCCGTAGCAGCATGTGCATACTCAGCCCTAATGTTATTCTAATGGAGAATAAGTAAAGTTTGATATCTCCCTTAATTATGATGATAAATTAATAAAACTTGGTATGCAGCTTCAACTGGTTAAGTTATATTGATAATTGCATAAAAACACAAATTTCGCATTCCTTGTAGCAGCAAACCTGCGTACTCAGCCCTAATGTTATTCTTATGGAGAATGAATAAAATCCTATGGATCACTTATTTATTCGTGTATTTTTATGAAACTTGGTAAGTGACTTTTTGTGGTAGTGAGAAACATATGCATGCATTGGAAATTGACAGAGTACGTAGGTTTGCTGTGAAGGGGGTATTAATTTTTAAGGGTATTCAACTCCCCAAAACTCTAAAATATATAAAAAAACAAAATATCAAAAACCACTTCAACGATTTTATTTAATTAAAACTTGGTGGTTTATAGTACTTATTCTCTAATGAAATGACATCACCCAAATTTCTTGAAACATCCGGGTTCAGAAATTGTGGGGCTTAAAATCTCCCAGAATTTAGTTTTTTAGGAGTATTTCTCAACTCGTCATCTGAAGAACTCTCCAATGGAGACGAAATATTATTTAACTAGCTTTTACCTGCAGGCTTCACCCCGCGAATTACATCTATAAAAGGCAAAGCCCTGGCTGACTGACTCACTGACTGACTGACTCACTCATCACTAATTCTCCACCTTCACATGTAGGTAGAGAGCTGAAATTTTGTACACTGATTCTTTAGACGTAAAATAGGGAAACTAAATGGTTTTCATCCTGATCTGACCTTAGGGCTCCGCCAGAGATCCCGACAAAGTTCCCATGTATTTCTGATGGACATTCATTTTTGTTTGAGCTAATGAAAATACAAACAGCTGATCTTGATTCGTAGTAGTTCCACGGGCTAACCACAGAATATGCAGCACATACAACTGACATAGTTTTTATAAATTATGTGCAGGGAACAGTTAGTTATCTATAAAAAACTATGGTAGTTTTGTGGCTGCACTCTGTGGTTAGCCTGTGGAACTACTACGAATCAAGATCAGCTGCTGTTTGTATTTTCATCAGCTTAAACAAAAATGAATGTCCATAAGGAATACATGGGAACTTTGAACCCCCGTGGGGCCCTAGAGGATTTTTACAACTTTAATATGCCTATATGTTACTCAGGACTATCAAGTACCCTTCTGCAAAATTTCAGCTCAATCAGTCTAGTAGTTTTCACGTGATGGAACTCCAGAGTAACGCACAAACATCCATACTTTCACATTTATAATATTAGTATATATGATGAGTATATATATATATATATACTAGGGGCTTGTAGGGGCAAAAGCCCCTAAAAAACCAAAATACATAAATTTTTTATCAACCTTCATTGGTCATTTATAAATAAGCACTGATTTTCTAGCATTATAATATAATATTATTATACTGTCTTATGTTTTTAATAAAATGTCCATTCCTAAACAACTATACATTGCTGTAGTTTAAAAGTAAACAAACTGAATAAGTACAGCTGGTATCAATATCAAAGGCTAATTTAACTCTGTGGCACAGCTGTTTTAATTTCAAAAGATGTAAACAAATTAAACCCCATGTTGTTTTAATGGGAAAAGTTTTATTCTGTTGCGAATTTATGGTAAAAAAATAAGAAAAATGAATAGTTTTCCCTCAAAATTCACGTCAAGACCTTTAAAATGATACCCCTCCCATCCTTCTACGGCCATCCAGTCACTCACAATTTCTTTACAAAAATTTGACTTACGGAATTATATATAGATATATATATATATATATATTTATACAGAGTGTTTACAAACTTCCTGGAAAAATTTGGTGTATTTTTTCCTCAGGTCAATACAATAAAAAAACGTCGTATAAATATGGATCTGAAATGCCTAGTTTTCCGTCCGTCGGTCTGTTTGTGTTTTTTACAAATTATTTTATAACTTGAGTACTATTTTAGATAGAAACCTGAAATTTAGCACGAATTTGTATCGTGGTAGGTCAAACAATTTTATAAAATTTCGTTACGATATCTTAGTTAGTTTCAATATGGCGGCCATTTAAAATCTTTGATGTCAAATTTCACGAAAACCGTAAGTTTTATTAAAAAATGTTACCAGTAATAAAAAATTTATAATTTTAAGAAAAACAAAATAATTTTTTATTTGCTACAATCTGATAATAAATAACTGAGTAATGACATATTCACTGAAATAAATATCATATTTTCAGAGTATTTATAATATTACTAGCTGATGTACCCATTCTTCGCACAGGGGTTTTCTTTACCCGTTCTTTAGTCAATGCAATTTGAATTTTAGATAGCTTGAAACAGCTGTTCTTGCGTCACATCTTTAAGCTGTCAAATGGAAGTGTTCTCAGCTGTTCACATTACAGATTCTGAATGTTTACTTTCTTCTGAAATGTAAACATTGAAACTTAGGACGTTCACGGGGTGTAGCCCGAGGGGATTTTAAGGAAGTGAATAATAGGCCTATGTGTTGCATGGGTTCATGATCTGCCTTTGTGTAAAGTTTCAGCCCAGTCGGTTCAGTAGTTTTTGAGTTTACCCGGAACACCAGACAGACAGACAGACAGACAGAAACCACCTCTTCTTTATAATATTATAGATGTAGTATTTATTTTATTTTGTCATGTAGGAGTACATAAACACTACTGCTACGATAAAAAAAGAATAAAGATAAATCTACAGAAAAATTACTAAATAATGATGATACTGTATAATTACAAGTACTGCTCACAATGACGTCCACATCTGCGGTTACATAGCCTTAAGTGTTCGTGCATTGATTTTCTGACTTGAGCAAAAACATTGACGTTGTCTTGAATGCAACCCGCAGCTTCAACCACGCACGCAACCAGGTCCATCTCATCAAGTACTGGTGAACTATACACTAGGGTTTTCATGTGACCCCACATGAAAAAGTCAAGTGGTGTGAGGTCTGGTGACCGAGGAGGCTAGTTCACCGGACCACCACGACCTATCCAACGCCGGCCATAAGTATCACTCAAAAAGTCCCGGACGTTGGTACCAAAGTGAGACGGTGCACCATCATCCTGAAACCACATGTTTCTTCTTACTTCTATAGGAATATTCTCCATCAGTTCAGGTTGGATATCCCTAAGAAAAGCATGGTAAATAGGAGAATTTAGTTTGTTTGGCAAAATGTAGGGACCAATCAATTAGGTAATTGCCTAAAATACCGACCCAAACATTAACGGAAAACTTGGTTTGATATCCTCTTGTAAAAGTACCACGGGGATTGTCCTGAGACCAAATGTGACTATTCCGGGAATTGAAAATTCCTTCTCTGTTGAATGTCGCCTCGGCTTTAAACAGAATCTTTTCTAGAATTCTCGGGCTGTTTATTTCTATATTTAATAACCATCTACAAAAGTTCATTCGATGGGGAAAATCTGTTGGATTTGGATCCTGGACTTTCTGGAGCTTGTAGGGGTGCAATTTTTCGCTCTTAAGGACGTTCCATACAGTCCTATTGCTACAACCCTTTTCCGTTGCGACTGACCTTGTGCTTAAATCAGATGAATCTTCAAATTGTGGCAGCACATTTTCCTCAAACTCTAAATTTCTAACTGACCTTCCCCTTCCTGTATCACTCCTATTTGATGTGAATGATCCACCTTCCCTTAATCGGTTATGAACTGCTATGAAGGTCTTAAAATTAGGACACCGTCTCATAGGAAAACGCTCTCCATAAAGTCTTCTAACTTCTATTGCACTGCCACCAGCCAAACCGTAGAAATAATGAATATCACAATACTCTTCAGACGTGTACAATTCATGGTAGCTTATTTGGTGCTGCTAATACCATTTCACAATTTACTAAGTTTATTACATAACCAACATGAAAGAAAATCTACACTGTTCAACACATAAAATCTGGCAACAATTAAGAATGATGTGTAAATATTATAACAGCTGATTTCATTACATCAGCTGATTGAGCACAAAAGTTGCACTAAACAACAATGTGCCGTGTACACTTGTTACATAATTAGGTAAATGTGTCATTACTCAGTTATTTATTATTAGATTGTAGCAAATAAAGTATTATTTTGTTTGTCTTAAAATTCTACATTTTTTTTTACTGGTAACATTTTTTTATAAAACTTATGGTTTTTGTGAAATTTGACATCAAATATTTTAAATGGCCGCCATCTTGAAAATGTTTAAAATATCGTAACAAAACTTTATATACTTGTTTGACCTACCAAGGTACACATGCGTGCCAAATTTAAGGTTTCTATCTCAAATAGTACTCAAGTTATAAAATAATTTGTAAAAAACACAAACAGACCGACAGACAGAAAACTAGGCATTTCAGACCCATATTTATATGACATTTTTTGATTGTATTGACCTAAGGAAAAAGTACACCAAATTTTTCCAGGGAGTTTGTAAACACCCTGTATATATACCGGGTGTCCCAAACCACCCATCCACCCCATTTAATTTTTTAAAGGTTTTCTAGAATTACCAGAAAAAAATCTTAATCACTAAATCGCACATGGAGAATCCAATAAAAGTAGTTTCATTATGAAATATTTACAGGGTGTTCCAGAACTGATGGTCACGAGCTCAAATCTCTAAGATTTGTTATGTAAACATATTACACAATTCATATCGTTTTAAAGGTCTCGTCAAAAGAAACACTTTGGTGAAAACAGAAATCAATTATCTTAATCCGTTCCAAAATGGCGGCCATTTAAACATTTTTGTAGAGGTATTTTTGACACCCTGTATCTCGTAATCCACTAAATATATTTTGTTCTGATTCAAGACATAAATTCTTCTTACACTTAGCAATACTACGATATGTTACATAGCAACACGTCAAAATGTCATTACTTCAAAATACAAAAAAAAAACGTTTGGAATCCCAAAAATACAAATTCGTTAACCGGTGTCAAAAGTCAAACAAAATATTATAATAACAATCTTTTATTTATTGCGAAAAAAGTAAAAAAATTGGTAAATGTACATCAAAAAAGGTTAAATGTATTTAAAAGATTGTTATTATAATATTTTGTTTGACTTTTGATACCGGTTAACGAATTTTGATTTTTGGGATTCCAAACGTTATTTTTTTTGTAATTTTTGGTTTTTTGAAGAAATTGACGTTTTGAAGTGTTGCTATGTAACATATCGTAGTAGTGGTAAGTGTAAGAGGAATTCATTTTTTGAATCAGAACAAAATATATTCAGTGGATTACGAGATACAGGGTGTCAAAAATACCTCTACAAAAATGTTTAAATGACCGCGATTTTGGAACAGATTGAAATAATTGATTTTTGTTTTCACCAAAGTGTTTCTGTTGACGAGACCTTTAAAACGACATGAAATGTGTCACATAAAAGATCATCGAGATTTGAGCTCGTGACCATTAATTCTGGAACACCCTGTAAATATTTCATAATGAAACTACTTTTATTGGATTCTCCTTATGCGATATAGTCATTAAGATTTTTTCCTCGTAATTCTATATCAACCGTTAAAAAATTAAATGGGGTGGACGGGTGGTTTGGGACACCCGGTATATATATATATATATATATATATATATATATATATCTTTCTTCTTATATATATCTTCTTATTGTTGCTGTGTTAATTTGAACCAGTTGCTTCAGGTGAGTTAGCTGTGTATCCCACCTTTTTTAAATGAAACTCCTAAGACAAGTGTTTTTCCTTTGTAAAATAATATGTACAATTGTTCTATATTAGTTATAATTTATTTTTGTTGTACTCACAAATGGCACTAGTATTATAATACTCCAAAATAATAAAATAATAATAATAAATTATCGTTATAAGAGCATGATTTCAATTTAATATAATTTTAACCATAAATTAATATTATAACGATTATAAAATATGAAGTTGTCAAATGTTATCCTTAGGCTATGGAGTGTAAGTAAAATTTGTATCTCACTTATTTATGAATATTGGTAAAACTTTTGGTATTAGACTTCACCCAGTAGTGATTTAAAATATATACATAAAATACCCCTTGGCAGCAAACCAGTTACACAGTCCTACCTGATCATATTTTACTATATTATGTTTTGCAATGTTCTTCTCACGCCATACTCAGCTTTCAAGGGCCCTTTGGCAGGCCTGGTGGTGTGGGCCCTTGTTGCTGTCCGGATGACCTTTTTTTTGGACACCGGCCCAGCCGGACAAGCCCAGGCCCCCCCTGACGGGCCCGGGCGCCGCCCCCCTGAGTAGGGCCCTGGAACTTCTTATATGGAATATATAACATCCTATGTCTCCCTTATCTTAATGAATAAAATTTGATGAAACTTAGAATGTGGATTTATTGGTTGCTGTGTTTCTTACATTAAAATGCATACAAATATTTGCTCATATCTGTTGTAGCAAACCTGCAAAATCTGTCAAATATGTCATTCGCTTAGGGAGGATAAACAAGATATGAATACTTAGTTATGAATACTAGATGTCCTGTTGCTCGAATCCGAGCAAGTTTGTACCTAAAGAAAAGTTACTTAGGTTGCAAAAAACATAGCAAAATCATCTGATATTAAAATGGATGATAACAACTTTCTTTAAATCAACAGTAGTTTAGACTTCCGCTGTCGGATAGCGCTATTGTTCCGAAAATTCAGCACTTTACTGTATTTAAGTGATGCCGTTTCTTAAAATTCTGAGACATCCTGGCAAATCTACATAAAAATACCATTATTTTGACACCTCAAACGTTAAAATTCGTCCAGCCGTTATCGAGTTATGACTATGAAGAAAAACCCGTAGCGTGTGATAATATATAGATATTGTGATGCAACTTGGTAATATATATGACAATGATAATATATTGTGTTTCCAATTTAACAATAACAGTTATTAATCAAGAAGTTAAATTATCTTTATCTGTCAAGTGATCCAACGTCGGCTCTTGTGGGCGACCGGTTTCGACCCAGCTAGAGGGTCATTTTCAAGCCAGGCGTAACATTTTCATTCACAAAGAGGTCGTCAACAAGTCTTTAAACACATCAAACAAATACATACGGACGAACATAACAAAACAAGAATCGGTCTTCCACAAGAGCGGCGTTGGATCACTTGACAGTTAAAGGTAATTTAACCTCTTGATTAATTTCTATCAGTGATCCGGTTGCAAATCAATATGAAAACGAGTTCACACGCAAAAACTTCCCTCACGTGAGGGAAGGGAATTTCCACATAACAAATTTTTAAAACTCAAAATCAGTGTAAAAACATACATTTATTCAAATATTTATTTAAATCTGAAATCATTGATTTTTTGGCTGTTCTAATGCTTCTGGTTTTATTTACCTGCAATGCTGGGAATACAATTTTGCGCATTATAAGGTTAGGAGAAGGCCCAGTCAGGCTTGAAAGTAGGCATGAGGTTGCTGAGGATGATAAGAGTACACCAACAAATGAATAACAGGATTTTATAATGTAAAATCCTCATAAGACAACGTACTGTATTTGGTTGATACACATTTTCTTTAATAACTCGGTAAATATTTAAGATAAAATGACGAGAGAGGGTTTAAAAGTTTCGCCTGACTAATTCCCATCTTTTCACATGCATTAATTTTACATCCAGGGCTTTTCTGACCCTTTTAGGGCCCAAAAACTCTAAATTTGAAAGATTAATCCCAAAAAAAGTTTAGAGTTTTCCGATTGTTTTGCCCAACAAACTTGTCCAACTGATTATAGAAAGGAACATCTCTAACAAATTTGAAGTAAATCGGACAAAAAATGCAACCGCTAGAGTGCAAACATATGTATATGATTTTTAACAACCCCCCAAAATGTGTTCAGGGGACCACATTAGGAACTTCCATGGTGGTCCCTGGCTTGAGTTTCACCGTGCGGGTCATGCTAATAGTTCACTTCCCATAGGAAATTCACTAATAACAGTTACACCAGAAAAATTCCTTCTCC
Source organism: Allygus modestus (assembly GCA_963675035.1). Classification (NCBI taxonomy): domain Eukaryota; kingdom Metazoa; phylum Arthropoda; class Insecta; order Hemiptera; family Cicadellidae; genus Allygus; species Allygus modestus. Next base: position 356,418,378 of record OY776111.1, on the reverse strand, counting down.
CTTCTTACCAATCTAACAGACATAACTGCCTATTCTATTCTAATCTAATAGAATATCTTTTCAGATAAATAGGTTGCTGAGCATATCAATTTGTGGTGATTCAACAATTGTTTTGACTAGGTCACAAATACCCTTGTATAAATTTTGAAGACCTTCATTGCAGTTTCTATTAGATCTTGGAGATAAGTTTCCTTCCACCAGAGGTGGATACAGACTACCGTTTTAGGGGGGGGGGGGGGGGTCATGAGTGCACAAAATATCTAAATTGTTAAAATACAAAAACCTCTAGGGTGAAAAATGGGTAAAATATGTGAGGTCTCAAGTTTGGGGGGGGGGGGTTCTTGACCCCCATGACCTCCCCCCTATATCTGCGCCTGCCTTCCACTCACAATTCTGTGAACTGTGCTTCAAGAGGTATTAGTGTCACAGTTGAAACCTCATCCTCTTTGGTGAAATGGACCAGCTTGGCCACATTCGCACCCATTTGATTTTCCTCAGTTTGTTTTTATACCGATCCCACATTCTTCAATGGAAACTAAAACAACTCGTTTAACTGTTCTCACTTGTAAAACCGTCGGTGAATGGTTGGAATTAAAACCATTTTCATCTTGGACTATATTACAAGGAGGTGTTCATATTAGGTTTCATGAATAACTGCAGATCAGCTGATCTTTGTTTTGGTTTCCCTACTACAGATCAACTTTGTTGTGCCGTTAGGATGTGCAATGTGTAACATTCCAAGAGGACTTTTCATTACTTACCCAACATTGTAATGAATGCAGGAATGCAGCACACGTCTCACACGCTTGAATCCATTTATAGATGAACAAGGGTTTATCCAAGTCAGGAGAAGACTAAATATGACGCCAGACAGCCAATTTGGCTTTCCACAAATCATAAATGTTACTCATACTCTAGTTACTTTTACGTTTGTCAACTAGATTTAGCCTGCAGCTTGTATAATATTTTATCAGTCGACAAGTAAGGATTTTAAGCGTGTTCAACAATACTTTTTATTTATTTATATCATCTCAAATGTCCTTACAGTGTCTGGGCAATGGGATTTTCATACATTCAAATCTAGGCTTAAGATTTATTCTTAAGCTGTAGAATAAACAGGTAAAAAAAACAACACAATGCAAAATAATTGTAGAGATAGAAGTAAAAGTAGCTATCAGTTGAGGGAATTGCACATACAGAACCTGTGTGATGAGATAGAAATTCAGCAGCGTGTTTTATTATCAATAGGGTCAGGGCAATTATTATAAATTTTGATGTAAAAGTATAACTGTGATTTTTCTAGAAAAGTTGTTCGATAATTTGAAATTCGATAAATTTTTGTTAGAATACTTTGTGATATGGAAGAATTTCTAGTAGTGTTTGTGATTTTTTTAATTCTTTGAGGGTTGGATTTAACACATAAAAGATGCTCTTAAGCTACAACACACCAAATAATTAATATACTTTTCCTCAAACAAATTGAATTGGTTTGAAAATAGTCCAGTGTATATGGCTAAAGCCATATAGCTGAGTTTGTTACAAAATCAGTATATGGCCTGCCTTGATCAAAAGCAAATTCATTGCAAGGTTAAACTCATTAACTAAAAAAGCATATTATAACATGGAAAATTTCTGAACAGATGATTGGGAACCAAATCATGTAAACTAAAATTTTAAGTATTAGACACTAAGATTACAAATAACAATGAACCTGTATAAACTTTGTACAATTGTATTGTACATTTTGTTTAATAAAGTTGTAAATTATGAAGTATAAACAACCAAGGAAAGTGGAAGAATATGATGTTTCTACAGTGCTACTTAGATTTTTCTCTAGGTCCCAGACCAGACAACAATCTGACAATTCTTTTGTCAAACCTTAAAAACTCTGAAAGCATCTGTCGGATTTCCCCAAAATAAGAGACCATAGGAGACGAGAGATGAGTGAGTTAAAGTTTTCTAAGTAAAACTGTCTCAAGATTTTAAACTCTACAGATATAGATAAAGACAGCAATGCATAACAAGATTTATGAAGGAGTACCTTTGTTAAAAATTAATTGTTGATGTTGGTGAGTTTATGTTATTTAAGAAATTATTGCGGACATTTTATCGTGGACATAGGCGTGCGTGCGGTGGGTGCCGTGTGCCATGGTACCCACGGTAGCTCCAAAGAGGGACTCTAGGGGGACGCCAAAAGAGATAATTAAATACATGTTTAGATGTTAATACAGTGTAACCTCTCGGCACCTTCGGAACCGGGACTGTGACGGATAACTGAATAGAAATGTCATTATAATTATGTCACTTTCAAAATTTGTAAATGATAATATAATATAATTATGTCACAATTAAGTCCCTGCCAAATATAATAGCTCGTACTATTGCTCAGACACTGCCATACCGCACAAATCCTGACACAAATAAATAGCAAAATTCTCTTAGACGGGTGACGGTTGATCGAGGTTTTACTGTTTATTAACAATAGCCCCCGTCGCAGCAAACCTGCATACTCAGCGAATTTCCAATGAATATATATGTGTTAATAACACATTAAGCCTCATACCAGGATTCATAAGAAATATATTCATAAATAAGCGATATTTAAAATTATTCATTATTCTCCATAAGAATAACATTAGGGATGAGTACGCAGGTTTGCTGCAACAAGGAACACAAAATAATGGATTTTCATGCAAATATCAGTAGAAATCATCTAAGTGAAGTCACATACCAAGTTTCATCCATATACATTCATAAATAAGCGATATATAACATTTTTATTAATATGCATAAGAATAACATGGGGACCGAGTACCGAGCTATGGGAACCATAGGCAAAAAATTGATTTTTTTGTACAAACAACAACAAACCACAACCAGATGAAGCAATATACCAAGTTTCGTCAGTTTATGTTCATAAATAACCAAGATATAATTTTTTTTTTCCCCATAAGAACAACACTGGACAACGTACTGTGTTTAGCACTTGCAATATCTTAGTAACCAATTGACGTAGAGCAATGATTAAAATACAAAATTTTTTTCAAGCTGAATTCAATGGTATGAATTAAAATTTTATTTAAATAACAATTACATGTGAAAACCCCAAAAAACCCATTTTTTTGATACAAAACCCCTCGAAAACCCCCCTTAGGATGGTGCGATTTGTCTGGTTTTCCGAACTCGTTCAAATAAATGGTACTTTACATATTTGTACCAAATTTCATTAAGATCGTACCTTTTTTACGAGAGTTATCGTGCTTACGGACATATATATATAATACCCCCGTCGCAGCAAACCTGCATACTCAGCGAATTTCCAATGAATATATAACATAACACAATATTAAAACACTTAACAGGATTCATAAGAAATATATTCACAAACAAGCGATATTTAAAATATTAATTATTCTCCATAAGAATAATATTGGTAATAAGTACGCAGGTTTGCTGCAACAAGGCACAAAAAATAGTGGGTTTTTATACAAATATCAATAGAATTCATCTTAGTGAAGTCACGTACCAAGTTTCATCTATATACATTCATAAATAAGTGATATATAACATTTTAAATATTTTCCATAAGAATAACATGGGGACCAAGTACCTAGGTTTGCTGCTACAGGAAGGAACCATAGGCAAAAAATGTTTTTTGTGCAAACAACAAAAACCACAAGCAGATCAAGACATATAGCAAATTTCGCCAGTTTATGTTCATAAATAAGCGAGATATACAATTCGTCTTTTTCTCCATAAGAATAACATTAGACAACGTACTGTGTTTAGCACTTTCAATATCATGGTAACCAATTGACGTAGAGCAATGATCAAAATACCACATTGTTTGTTTTTTTAAGCTGAATTCAATGGTATAAATTAAAATTTGATTTAAATTAAAATTACATGTGAAAACCCCAAAAAACACATTTTTGGGATACAAAACCCCACAAAAACCCCCCTTCGGATGGTGTGATTAATCTGGTTTTCGAACTCGTTCAAATAAATGGTACTTTACACATTTGTACCAAATTTCATCAAGATCGGACCTTTTTTACGAGAGTTATCGTGCTTACGGACACATATATATATATATATATACATAAATAAAAATTTGAATGAACGGTGTTTTTGACATCTGGGGACCTCAAAATGAAAAGATCATGGTCTCGGGCTTAAGTCTTACCATGAGACCTACAGTAATAGCTTCTTCCCTATAGGGGAAATTCGCTAAAAATTTGAACGAATGGTGTTTTTGGCATCTGGGGACCTCAAAACGAAGTTATCATGGTCTCGGGCTTCTTACCATGAGACCTACGGTAATAGCTTTTTCCCTATAGGGGAAATTCGCTAAAATTAAGTTTAATAAAAGAAGTATGAAATAATGTCTTAAGTTTTTTCTTTGATAGTAAGTAATACTGTGAGAATAACTGTTACACAGTTAAGTATTTACAATTGTAAATTCAATTAAAACCGACATCCAAAAAATGAACTGTCATCTGTCTTTTTTCCGTGACGATCGGCAGATTTCTTAAATCGAGTGCAGGGTATAAAGTACAAAACCCCTTCGCCATCCAACAATTTTATTCATTATTAGGCGGAGATTTAGTGAAAATGTAAATGTAATAATGGTTTGAATTTGGAGTATAAATAGAAATCCTTTCCTTTTTTGATTCCCACTGCTCTCATCTTTGGATAAAACAGTCGGAAAATATGAATTCTGAGGTGATATTTGCAGGTATTTAGCTTTTTAAAATAGTGCTTGGAACCAGATTACTAATCATTATATTGTTTTAAAAACAAAGATACACTCTTTCACCGTGAAATCGGAGTGAAGTGTAGTCACCCGGCCTGCGCGTGATTTAAAATTGTTATAAGATAATACAAACTAAGTAACATTATGATATTTGCAAACACAATATTTATTGCATTAAATAATATTACCACATATTTGTTAAGGAGGAGTAAACTATTAAATCAGATACGATAATTGACATATTCAATTATTCGGCAGATAAATAAGAGCAGCGAGATTTAGGGGGGGGGGGCATTTTTCAGGGCTGGCACCCATGTTTTATGACATTTCAGGATCTGGAATCTGATTCCATCTTTTTTGGTGAAATAAATACCTAAAACATAACAAAATTAGTAGCACAGTCCAGACAAAGCTGGAAAAAACAAACAAGCTAAAACAGAAAGCAGTAAAATGGCATAAGTGTTTGTTTCAACACCTTATTTTTGTTTCGTTTTTAATATCGAAATTTGCTCCCCTCAGCATACTGTGTGTGAATTTTATAAATGATCAATATCACCGTGCATGGACGACCTACGACATGATTCGTACTCCAGAACTGTATCTCCGGTGAACGAAAAACACCAGTTTGTTATGTCTAATTCCAATAAAAACGGACTATTATGCAATCAATATAAATTTACAACTAACTGAGCATTTATTAATATATTCAGAATATTTTTCTGCACAAATTTATCTGGCACCAGGTAACTTTTTTTTCGCTTTTTAATACTATGATGGGGCTTTGGCAACTTACATTATTTTTGTTAATAGTATTCATGGTTTAAAAATTAAGTGCCTAAAGGATTTGGTTTAAGTTGTAAGACATTCAAAGATAGTGTTACAATTATATTATATTTATTATTATTACAAGCCCTTCCCAAACTGGCTACCGAGGGCCAAGCCCGATTCCATTACACGTATTAACTTTTTATTTGGAGTAAAAACTAACTTTTCTTAACCCCCATGATCAAAATAATTTCTAATGCGATTTATGGTTATTGAGGAGTACATCTAGGTCAATCACACTTAAAATAAGTTTAGGAAAATAAGTAGGTAGTTAGGTCGTAATAAGTAGTTGGTTTTGTGTTATTGCTAACACCTACCTCATGAACATCTACGAAATAAAAACTATATTTAATGAACACTCGGCACATGATGCAAAGCACTCCAGGGTTAAACGTGCCATAATGCAATCTGATTGAAAGTACATTTTAGCGAATTTCCCCTTTAGGGAAGAAGCTATTACCGTAGGTGGCATTGTAAGAACTAGGCCCGGGACCATGACAACTTTTTGTTTTGAAGCCCCCAGACGCCAAAAACATCATTCGTTCAAATTCATATATATATGCCTACGTGTGTCTGTAGGCACGATAACTTTTGTAAAAATGGTCCAATCTTGTTGAAATTTAGTACAAACGTGTAAGGCAGCATCTATTTTCATAAGTTCGAAAACCAGACAGATCGCTCTACTTTAAGGGGGGTTTTGTACCACAAAAATGGGGTTTTTGAACTTTTTACGTATCATTCTTTTTAAACCCAAATTTTGGTTTACACCATTAAATTCAGCTTAAAAAAACAAATAATTTGGTATTTTGATCATCCCTCTACGTCAATTGGTTTCTGAGATATTGAGAGTGCTAAACACAGTACGTTATCCAATGTAAAACTTATGGAGAATAATTAAAATTGTATTTCTCGCTTATTAATGAACATATATTAATGAAACTTGGTATGTGTCTTTATATGGTTGTGTTATAATGCTATTTGCATACAAAACTAATTTTTTCTGGTCCCCATAGCAGCAAACCAGTGTACTCAGCAGCTATAATGTTATTCTTAGGGAGAGTAATAAACACGTGATATCTTGCTTGTTTATGAACATAAATTGATAAAACTTGGTATGTTGCAACATCTGGAGGTGATCCATTGGTATTTGCATAATACCCCCGTCGCAGCAAACCTGCATACTCAGCGAATTTCCAATGGATATATAAATGTCTTAATACTACATAAAGCCAAGTTACCAAGTTTCATAAAAATATATTCACAAATAAGCGATATTATATACAATTTTAATAATTCTCCATAAGAATAACATTGGGGCTGAGTACGCAGGTTTGCTGTAAAACGAACACGAAAAATGGGTTTTTATGCTAATATCAATATAACTCAACTAGGTAAAGTCGTATACCAGTTTTTATTAATTTATGTTCATAATTAAGGGAGGCATAGCATTTAATTATTCTCCATAAAAATAACATGGGGGCTGAGTACGCAGGTTCGCTGCTACGGGAGCCTTTAACAAAAAAATTGTTTGTTTGAGCAAATATCACTAGACCACAACCAGATGAAGCCGAATACTAAGTTTCGTCATTACGCGTTCATAAATAAGCGAGATATAACATTTTTCTTTTCCCCCATAAGAATAACATTAGACAACGTACTGTGTTTAGCACTTTCAATATCTTGGTAACCAATTAACAGAGTAATGATCAAAATAACAAATTGTGTTTTTTTTAAGCTGAATCCAATGGTAAAAACAAAAATTTGACTATTTAAAAAATGATATGTAAAAAATTAAGAAAACTGATTTTTGGGGTACAAAACCCACCCAAAATACCCCTTTGGATAGAGCGATCTGGCTGGTTTTCGAACTTATAGTCATAAATGTTGCTTTACATGTTTATACCAAATTTCATCAAAATCGGATCATTTTTATGAGAGTTATCGTGCTCACGGACACACATATGAACGAATGGTCTTTTTGGGGTCTGGGGACCTCAAAACGAAAAGTTATCATGGTCCCGGGCCTAGGTCTTACCATGCTGACTACGGTAATAGCTTCTTCCCTATAGGGGAAATTCGCTAAAAACAAGATTTTGTGGTCCTTGATGCAGCAAACCTGCATACTCAGTCCTAATGTTTTTCTTATAGGGAATAAATAAAATGTCATATCTCGCTTACTTATTAATCTGCTTTGATTAAAGTTGGTAAGTGGCTTCATGACTTAAAGAAGTACCATTTGAGATTCACTGAGTATGCAGGTTTGCTGCAATGGGGGTATTATTACTTGTTGTACCTTTTATGCTTTTATCAGCAAATGAGACACATTTTCATGAAAAATAGAAGGAAGAAGAGCCAAAATGGCAATATAAACTGACTTCAGCTATTGTGGAAAACTAGGTAGAGTAATAAATAAATGAGATACAGGTACCTCATATAACATTTTCCAAAAAAATCATTCTGCCCACAATTTTTTATAGTTATTTGCCATTTTAGGCCCTAATCCCCCAACACATTCATTAAACTGTGAAAGGAAGCAGGAAAAAACAAAAACATGTATTAACACAAATATCTATTTAATCTTTTTATACATTTACAACAGGATATAAATACAGCTCTTTTAAATAGATTTTAAGATATAAAAATAAACAAATAATTATTATTAGTAAAAAAGCATTTAAGTATTGTTCATTGTTCACTAAAAATTATAAAACCTGTATACAAAAGTAAGATACAGATGCATCAAAAGTCACTGCATCGTGTCTAACATTTCTATGTACAATATTTACAACGCATTTTTCGAATAAACATAATTACAAAAGACTTAGTTATTATTAAATATAATACTTACTTAAGCGATAAGTTTGGTTAAAAAAACACCAAAAATAATTTAAGGAAAAATGCACTTAATTGAAATGAGAAACTAAAGTACTTTACATAAGAAATAAATAAAACTTATCATTTTATACAGTCTTAAAGACAAAGCATCTCATTCTTTGAACGTTGCTAACAAAAGAACATTGACACTATTTGAATTTGAGTTTATATATTAAATAATTAATAACATAAAATCTATGTCACCAGCAAAATTGTTATATCACAAATGGTGTTCAATTCGCTGAAATGTACAGTGAAGAATTGTTTTAAAAAATTGAATGATAATTACTGTTAATTTCTCTAGGAAAAAACAAATGACAAATATGAGGGTTTTTCAAAATTATTGATTCAATTAGAAAGTCTTTTTTGTAAGCTAACAAAGCTGACAGTCGGGGTGAATATGTACTCAATACACATTTTAACATACTTTAACTGGTAAAGTAAAGTCTAGAAAAAAAGATGTTTAAATTTGAGAACAATCCATTAAGGCGTTTTTACATTATTGCTTTACAAACACACACACAACGAAACCGGACAATAAATCAATCGTCTCTGCAATACAAAGATTCGCTCACTTTTTTTGCTCATCAATTACGCAATGTTAATAATGCAAATTAAAATGGTGGATATTTTATTTTAAAACCAAGTGACAAATTGAAATAAATCTGAAAATCATTTGGATCAAACACATATAATGATTTTAGCCACTTTGACCACTTTCATTTTAGTATACGAGTTATTAATTTGAAACTTTCCGATACACCCATTCATATTTAGGGAAATATATTAAATATGGAATGCATATTATACTGTATTCAACATTTCAGTCAAAGTTTCACTCGTCCTCCTCAGAGTCAGATGGGAGAGGAACCATTATGTACCTGCATATTCGGTATTGGGCATGATCACCCGGCTGCAAGGTAAGCTAATTTTAATTTTTACTTTCTGCAAACTCTCAAACTGAATAAACTACAACAATGGACGCTGTTTGTAAGTGGAATCAAATTTATAGTTCAGTACAACATGGAACGAAACAAAGTATGTATCCTACGAACAATTAAACTCTTCAAAAAACTCTTCATAAAAATTTGCAGCTTGTATTTAACAAAAGTGAATAAATTAGGTTAACGGCAAGTGTTTTCATATGAAAAATGATCTCCTTTATAACATATTTAATGAATTTTGTGAAATGTGTTTGCCACCCATTTTACAAAAGTGTCCACATATTTGAGTAGAGGATTTTCAGAGATATTTTTCAAAGTTTGAGGCATTAGTTTTGGCAATAAATCTTGCTATGGGCCAATAACTCTGATATTAGGTTTTTAATAAACTGTATTCATATTTTTGTTACATTAACCTAGTTACTAATAAAGCACTCATCTATTTAAATTTAAACAATGGGAAACCAGGTATTGAGAGAAAGTCATCACAACAATGCCTCTAAACTCGGTAAAATGTCTAAACCTAGTTTCCTTGATTTTATTAAGATTTTAGTAGTTTTATAATTGTATAAAAATTCATAAACAAACTGTGAGGTTTAGCTTTAAACCAGTCATTTTATTTTAGGTTGAATTTAAAAAATCTTTGATTAACTTTTGGTTAATCTGACCCAGAATTAAGAAGCAAAGCCAAAATTTTAGTGAAGTAGAAAAGTTTAGCAAATGTGTTTTTTATTCAAATTACCCATTATAGTTATACAAATAAACAAAAATATATAGAACTTAACCATTACTGAAAATTTTAAAATAATTCACAACACAAAGAGAATATTATACAATGTTAATTTGCTTTTCGCTCTGCTGTAGGCCTACAATCTTCCTACATTAACCTTTTTAGAACCAACATCCCAACAGATTAAATTTGGTAAATCTGAAAATTATAGCTTGGTTTATATACAAAATATTCCACTTTATAAAAAATAACTTGAGAATTAATTGACTGGATATTTTTCATCTTGAAAAATTGAAATTAACATTAGAATTGTTTGAATGGTTAGATTGTAAAAACTGAAACAATTACGGCAAGAAATTATTAACTGTCTGACAACTGACATTACAGAATTTTAGTTTTTATTACCATTTTCACGGAGTATGGAAAAATGGAAATTTCTTCACCTATCACATTTCATAAATTTGTAAATTTTACTTGGTTCACATTATAAGCATGGAGAAATATTTACATAATATCTACTTCAATGTCTTTTTAAAGGAAATAAACAGATAAATCTACATATTTTGATAACAAAATCTGTAAGTTTCTTAACACATAATTAAAATGAACAATGCATATTGAATATTTAAAACTTTTACAAGCGACTTTGCTTGGTAATGTTGCATCCATGAGTATGGTAATTGTTAAAGAAATAAAGTAACAAATAAATTAGCTGACAACCTGTAAATATCCATCAGGCTGTAATCATCATATACATGTTTACAGTAAAAAACAAAAGAAACTAATTACTTTTTGAAGTGATGTTTTAAGAATAAGTTAAAACAAAACACAAGTAATTTTCAAAATGACTTTTTTCCCAGTTTACATTCAGTTTCTACAATATCCAGAGATTCACTATTTCATGAATCTTATCCAAATTATTTATATGGATTACCTAAGTAATACGCATTCAGTAATAAATAATTACAGTCTTTCCGAAACATTACCCAAGTTAAAGTTTACTTACAATCGTTATCTAGTTTTTTGGTCTTTTTAATTAAACAGATACTTGATGTAAAAATAATGTCTTTTTAAATTCATACATAAATGAAATTCTTTAAAAAAATTACCTATTTGTTATTTAAATTGACATAATATTCTTATATTATTCCAATATTCATATGCTGAATCAATTTTTGTTAACAGAACTATTTTACTTTGAGGCTGATTTTGAACAAATTTACCTTTTTAATTGTCCATGAAGGTTTTCAATTTTAACAACAGATATTCTGAGAGGGCCACCTTCAAAGTTCATTTTTTGTCTACAAGGAATTATTTAAATTAAATTGCAAACTGAACCTCCATGCATTTATCATTCATATCTTGCCCACCAACACCTATGGTGATTTTGTCATGATCAAACGGAGTTTGTAAAAATAGGCTCTGGACCCCTTCAAGAACTACTGAATTGATATCTTCAAAATTAAGATTTATAACTTTCTTGTGATAACTGTTTCCAGATAATTGCTATAGGTTTGAAAAAAAACCTATGAGTTAATTTGTGCCGTCACTCTCCCTGTCTACTCTTGGTTTTCATATTTTTAATGATACTTTTGGTTATATATCTTAATAATTATTATTATTAGGGAGTATTATAATTATAATATTAGTGTCATTTGTGTGTGCAAAAAAAAACTAAAATATCAATGATAGCTAATATAGATTAATGGTTATGTTTCGGCCATTTAGCATGTGCATATAAAACAAGCAGATGCAGCACCTAGCTTAGCCCGAGGAATGAAACAGCTGTGTGTGCTGGATTCTGTGGGTAACTTTTTCAACTATTTTGAATAAGATAAATAAAGACAAATGTTTAAATATTGTATATTACATTTAAGATCAGTAGCCTATAGCTAGTCTCAAGATTTTTGCTAATACATGTCAAATGGCAAATCAACTTTTCTTATTTCTTATGTCACAGGAATTTTGAAGGCCAATGGGACGAAATTCTGAGGAAATTTTGTAAAACTATTTCTTAGCAAGCGCCTATGACCAAAGAGGTAAATGCAAGCTAAATTTCAACTCAGAAGGATTTACAGTTATAGATATTTTGTGAGGACTCAGTGGTGTTTGGATTATATGTATTTATTTAGATTAGTAAACTGGCTAAATATTTAAAAGTTATAAAACATTAATTTATATGTAAAGTTTTATTACTTGATTTAGGTGTATTTTTTTATTACTTAGTGGTCTATTCAAGCTAAATTGTATGTATGTGTGTCAATACCAATGGAATTGTTTAAAGTTTTATAACGAATGGTCCAAACCCTGGTCTTGTTACTACAAAACATCAACCTTTTGTTAGAAAATATAATTAATTGACACTTCCAGGGCGGCACGAGGTACCTCTCATGGACACATAATAATTTAGGCTGGGACAAACAAATTTTATATTTTATATATATTATTTGTATGTATTAAATATCTGCTACAAATAGCAGTTTTCTCCCAAATTTTTGGTTGTAAAATATTTGTCAACAATTAAGAAAATAAAAAAAATCATTTGAACACTTTTCCTCTGATTACAAAATAAGCACTAACATTGTTTAACAATATACAAAGTATTAGGTACATTTTTAATTTTGTACAATGACTTGTATGAAGTTTAAATGTTACTAAGCGGATTTAATAAATTTTTCAGATTTATCTGCATTTCATTCGTGATTCGTGGATATACCCCTTTACCCCTATCCGCTACCTATGAAACAATCAGCCAATGTATTTTATCAGCCTATAGCCTGGGAAGGGTTAATCCGATCTCAAATGGTAACTGCATCCAACTCTGAACCTTAACAAAACGTTTAAACATAACAGAACCTGGCATTTTTAGAAATATATACGGGAAAAATAAAATCACGTTTGTCGAGCAGGATTTACTTTCCTTTAGAAATATTTGAGGACAGGATTAATACTACAGGATTAAGAGTAGTGTAGTCCGGTAATCTAGTTATGGCTGATAGTGGGGCCGACAGTCATTTACAGCCAAGATTATGTGGTACGATTATCTATTGTTATCACAATTCAACGAACGATTGTTAACCTGCATACAAACTCGGAAGATTACAGCAGTTCATCAAGCTCCTGTTGGGTCCTGAAACCAACAATTCATCGGGGAGTGCAAAAAGCCCTAGCAGCTGACGTGCCTTGGGATTTGGTCCGCCCCACTCTGAAATGAAATGAAAAATGAACATAATTCAACTGTCTGTGTTGGTCACATATTACTGCGGATAACGGAGTGATTGTCATTTGATATCCAATTTAGTGCACAGTGTGACTATGATTTACTATGGTTGGGTATATTGATATTTTTGCAATGATTAATAATTAATTATTAAATGTATCTGTATATTTTTTGCAGATTTGTAAACATGTTAAAAATCATGAAACAAATTAACAGAAAATTCCTGAGGAATAAAATAATCCTCTATCGACCACAGAGACAAAAATATCGTCACTGAGGTTGTAGTTTCTCAAGCTTTCCAAAGCTCGTTCAGGCACCAGGGATTAAGTTTGTATGTTATTATATGTAGGAAAAATTCAATAATTTAGTAGTATAGTATTCATATTTTCTTTAAGGACTTACAATGGGTGTAACATTTCTCGCAGTGTCGAGATATAAAATGTTCAGTTTGTGAGACTTTACTTCAAAATTAGGTGTCCTCATTTAAATCTGGTTCAGATGACATTCCTTAATTTTGTTTGAAAACTCAGAAAAAAATTTATTTCACGGGAAGCAACGATTAACATTTCAACCCTCCAAGTACTGACTATATTTCTCTTAGTGCTGAGATATTTTAAGGTCCTTAGATGAGCCTTTTTGAAAATCTATAATAAATATAAACGATGAATCTATCTATATCAACCTTATATTAATTTTGATCAGCAAGAAAAGGGGAATTTAAAAAAATTATAACTTGTTAATGAATACATAAGACACGCTTACACAACAGAGGCAAACTAAAAAAACTCAGATTTCAACAAAATTTTTTTTAGGTGCCATAGTTGTTAAAAAAAACATAATTTACAATTTTTAAGATAGCCAAAATGAGCTAAATGATTCACATAACGCAAAAATATATACTTGTTAGGGTTAAAATAATTATTTTCACAAAATATGGCATAACCACGACCATGATACTCAAAATGGCGTCAACAATGGAAAGGCGCAAAATTTCTTAATCGGTTACAAAAATCACAAAAAACACCGAGAGACTGCTTCATACATCATTAGATTACAAAATCCATATAGAATCATATGGTGCTTAATCCAAAATGATTTGAGTATTGATTTTCGCTCTGTGAAAAAAAAGAATCGCAATTTTGATGTTCAGCACTTGGAGGATTAAAAAAAATTGATTTATTTTATGTTTAAATGAGAGCACTAGATGAATAAGGTGATTTCATTTTAACAATAAAGCCTACGCACTTGAGTAACATATTAGCTTATCAAATAGTTAGTTGCAATCTTATTTTTGTTCAGGTATTTTTGGAAACACTGCAAACCCTGAGAAACTGATGCTGCCCCAAGACAATCGGAGCGAGGGTTGGATCTGAAAAGCAGTTGCATGATATTTTTAAATACAGTCCAGTAGAAAAATAGAGGTCAACCCAATCTGCAAGGTAGGCCGAATGTTCAGATATTGAGGTTTTCGGTAGTAGACGAGTAAAGGGAGTATATTGTGCCTGTAAAATATATATGTATATCGCAGAAAGCTAAGTCTTAACCCTTTGCGCTTAGGTAGAGTCTTTTAAAATGTTTCTCTGGGGTCGTATGGCCACTGTCAGTGGCCGCCGCCATTTCCCTATCAGCTTGAGTTTGTTTCTGCTGCATTATTCCTCACAGCTCGTCTGGCCACTCCCAGTGACCAATATGAAATTCCACAAGCTCGCATGGCCACTGTGAGTGGACCACAGTAATATATGACTTAAAATCTATTTTACCTTGTCTGTATGATGCTGTAATCTGATGACGAACTAAATAAACTTATGTAATGTCCCAGCATGCAACTCCGAACTGTTAACGTTTTTTTTTTTTCTTCTGTCAAAGCCTGACAAATGACTTCTTTCATTGTACTGTTTTTCACATGGTGATATTTTGTTTTTATCAACGTTAACTTTGATTATTAGTGTTATTAATTTAAACTAGATGAAAATTTATGTTCTGATGAAATCCGAGATGTGCCAAAAAACGGCTTAACTGATTTTGAAAGCGTTTCAGAACAAAAGAGTGATATTCACTCCAGCATTGTTACAGTATAGTTAAACATGTTTGGTTTGGCAATAAACAGAAATTAAATATAAAATAAAACTAAAGTATGCAGAGTTGTTATAACCATCCAATACACTCTCCAATATCACATTTGAGGCAATGACCATAAAAATAAACACAAGCTGGTGTGGGCAGAGGGCCGAAATGGCTGCCGGGCTGACAAAGAAAATGGCGCGGCCACCCAGAGTGGCCCTCCGACCTGAGAGGACGAAATAGGTGGAAATAAATGAAAGCTGTTATGGAGTAGGCACTGGCCTCTGGGAGTGGCCTTTCGAGTGCAAAGGGTTAAAAAAAGAATGGATAATCCTTTTAGAATAATGAATTTTACATTTTACACACAACTTAGGAACGCTTAGAACTTTTAAGCACGTTTTTTATCAAGAGGTCCCCATGCTCTCCTTGTAAATTTTGTCGACATATCAAATACATCTTTGTTAAATATTGAAAACCTATCTTAATGATTGATTTCCAATTTTAAATACCTGAGTATTATATAGTCACAATCAATCATGTTCTAAAATAATTATATAAAAATGATACACTAAAACCTTTGGTACATGTAAGTCAAATTTAAATATTACAAGTAATTTCATGCTGTTATTAAATTAAAGCTTTCCAGCAGACTATTTAGATATATAATTTTCCAAAATAATCTAACCCTATCTATAGCTGTTTGGCAAAAAACATTACACGGGAGTAATTTAAATAGGAATATACAGTTACCACCTAAAAGTTACCAATACAAATCGAGTATACTGAATGTTAATAGTGTTATGTTTAATTAATACAAAACAATAACCTAAAATATTATTTTGTTCACCTATACAGAGATATATTTACACATCGGAGAACACAGAGTTGAGTAAGAAGGAAGGCTGCATGTAGAACCATTCAGCTCGAGCAAGGCACGGAGTACGGGAGGATATTGTCACGAGTCTTCAGACGTCAGCCGGCGTCTTTGGACAGGTTCAGCGGCACGTCTATAGAAACACAAACAAAACAGCTTCAGTTGTTATCACTTGTGAGGTAGTTGAGAAAGGCATGGAGTACGGGAGGATATTGTCACGAGTCTTCAGACGTCAGCCGGCGTCTTTGGACAGGTTCAGCGGCACGTCCATAGAAACACAAACAAAACAGCTTCAGTTGTTATCACTTGTGAGGTAGTTGAGCAAGGCACCGAGTACGGAACGATATTGTCACGAGTCTTCAGACGTCAGCCAGCGTCTTTGGACAGGTTCAGCAGCACGTCTATAGAAACACAAACAAAACAGCTTCAGTTGTTATCACTTGTGAGGTAGTTGAGAAAGGCACGGAGTACGGGAGCTTCAAGTCGTTAAGTTTTCAGTACAGTCAAATCATCCAAATTAATTGGGTCCAAGTTTAGTTTGGATGATAAATTGTTGGTTTTTAATTACTCAATTGATTGTTAGTTAAGTTAATCATATTTAACTGAATGTTTTATAGCTTTGTTTTGGACAGTAAAGTCTCAAACAGTTTAGTTGGTTGACATTTTGGATAACCGATTTTCTTCTGTTTCTCGTCCCTATTGGTGGTAAAGAGTTGGAAAGGGATATAAGTACCAGTGTACAGTGTTATCTCTATCTCCATCATTTTAGTTTTTAAAACTTGGCCCTTGCATATTTGACCTTGTAAATCTTACCCTCTCAACTACCTCACGAGTGATAACAACTGTAGCTGTTTTGTTTGTGTTTTTTGACATGCCGCTGAACCTGTCCAAAGACGCCGGCTGACGTCTGAAATATAGGTCTGCGGTACCAAAAATTTCAGATCGGTATGATTCGGTACGGTAAAATATTTTGTACCTCGGTTCTCAGTACGGTACAATCTACTGTCATATATACTAATTTGTATTTACAGTAGAAATCCAATTATCCGAACCCCAATTATCCAAATATCCAATTATCCGAATCGATTTTGAGTGAAATAATAGAAATATAAAAATCAAGAAAATAACAGCAGGAGCGCTTGTAGCGATAATGCGACGTGAACGCTAAAATAAAAGCCTGCGCTGTTACCTTCCGGACGATATTTTCGCAGGGAACAATGAGTCATACCCCCTTCCCGCCCTGCTCATCATCAGTCGCTACTGTTCTTTCACCGAGATTATCGTTCGAAAAGAGTACAAAACGTAAACGTGTTGTCCTTTCGCTAAGTGATAAACTCACTTTGCTCGAGATGTTCAAGTGAAATAACCAACATTGAACAGTGAAATACGTACAGTATGTAGTCTTATTGAAAAGAGCAACTGTATATACTGTATTCAATTTAACTCCTGTAATTTAATTGTTATGACGTATATTCTTGATACAGTTCGCTCACTTTCTGTTCACTACATTTATAATAACTTTGTCGATAAAATTCTGATTTTTTATTTATGGTGATGTTTTTTGCTTAATTTCCGAGGTATACCTGATTATCCGAATTTCTGCATATCCGAATTGGCCCGATCCCCAATTAATTCGGATAATTGGAGTTCTACTGTATCATAAAATACCCCCCGTCGCAGCAAACCTGCGTACTCAGCGAATTTCCAATGCATTGATATGTTTCTCACTAGTACATAAAGCCACTCGCCAAGTTTGACAAAAATACATTCATAAATAAGTGATTTATTACATTTTATTTATTCCCCATAAGAATAACATTAGGACTGAGTACGCAGGTTTGCTGCAACGAGGAAGATAAGAAATGAGTTTTTATGCAATTATCAATGTAACTGAACCAGGTGAAGCTACTTACCATGTTTTATTAATTTATGTTCATAATTAAGGGAGATATAAAACTTTACTTATTCTCCATAAGAATAACATTAGGGCTGAGTATGCAGGTTAGCTGCTACGGGGACAATCAACAAAACATTTATTTTTTGTGCAATTATCAATATACCAGTACAACATGAAGCCACATACCAAATTTCATCAATATACATTCATAAATAATCAAGATATCAAATTTTATTTATTCTCCATAAGGATAACATTGGACAACGTACTGTGTTTAGCACTTTGAATATCTCTGCAACGGTTTGACGTAGAATCACAATTTAAACACCAAAATGATTGTTTTGTGGAGCTGAAGTGATTGGTAAAAGAAAATGTGAAGTTTAAAGTAAAATTAACTGAGGAAAAGCCAAAAACCTTTTTCCCATAAGATTAACATGGGAGATTTTATGAGCATGTTTTTTGGATTTTTTCCGCAACCACTTAACCTAGGTTAATAATTCAAAATACCATTTTATTTGTTTTTTTAAGCTCTATAACATGGTCTAAACCTAAATTAAGTGTTTTAAAAATTTTAGGGTAAAAAATGCAAAAAACTGATTTTTGGAAAATTTAAAACCCCCATAAACCCCCCTTCCCATAGTCCGATTTTTCTGGTTTTCGAACTTAAAGTCATAAATGTCAGTTTACACATTTGAGCCAAATTTCATCGAAATCGGACGTTTTTTACTCAAGTTATCGCATTCACGGACACATATATAGATATATATATATATATATATATATATATATATATATATATATCAAAACATTAAATTCACAGATTAGGGCTACTGATAAATATAATAAACAAAAAGTAAATAAACTTGAGTACCCTGGTAAAATCATTTTAATTACACTTACACGTGTTTCAGCTCTTAGGCCATGCTCACAGTGTTAGTTATAATACCTAACCTTTAAAACTAATCCTTATCAACAAGAATAAAGATTTTCACATGTGACTATAAATCATATGATGAATTTTTATCAGTGCAGGTTGTTAGGAGCACTTCTAATGTGTATTATTTGGTCGAAAATTGGGTTTTTTGTCTGGACTTGCATCGAGTTTAAAATGTTATTTTTGTCAATTTGATAATTTTGATATATATAAAACTCTTCTTTGATATCCATTTTGTACCCTTTATTTTGGATGTCAAGAACTGTCATATTTTCCTCAATATTTTTGTAATTATGATCAAAATTATATATATCAAAATTATCAAATTGACAAAAATAACATTTTAAACTCGATGCAAGTCCAGACAAAAAACCCAATTTTCGACCAAATAATACACATTAGAAGTGCTCCTAACAACCTGCACTGATAAAAATTCATCATATGATTTATAGTCACATGTGAAAATCTTTATTCTTGTTGATAAGGATTAGTTTTAAAGGTTAGGTATTATAACTAACACTGTGAGCATGGCCTAAGAGCTGAAACACGTGTAAGTGTAATTAAAATGATTTTACCACGGTACTCAAGTTTATTTACTTTTTGTTTATTATATATATATATATATATATATATATATATATATATATATATATATATATATATATATATATATATATATATATATACATATATATAAATTTGAACGAATAGTGTTTTGGACATCTGGGGACCTCAAAACAAAAAGTTATCATGGTCTCGGGCTTAAGTCTTACCATGAGACCTACGGTAATAGCTTCTTCCCTATAGGGGAAATTCGCTAAAAGAATTGAGTAATACTTAAAGCTATAAACAATTAATTGTTAACATTTATTCGATTAACAGAAAAATAACTATACTATGCATGAAAATATTTTTAAAACCTGTCACTTAGGAGTTTTGCTTTTTAATATTTTGATTAATATTCTTAATACAACTTCCTGAAATATTCATGATAAATGAATTGAAAAACTACTTGAAGGTCAATCAATTGCATAAGTTGCTTAACTGATTAATTGATTTCAATATAAATAAAACTATTGATTTAAAACATACAGAGAGCAAAAGCTAAAATGTAATAAATACCATTCTTTGATGTATTGGGAAGATATTTTATCAATAATACAAAGTAAAATAAGATAACTTTAAAAAACCAACTATACATGTAAAGATAGAGAAAATTACACATTAAACTTTTAAATACTGAAGATTAAAATTATACTATTTTTAAATTCAAAATTTTAATCCATTAAAAATATTATAGTACATTTATTTAAACATAGCCTAAGTAACATGTAAAACTGCACGATAAAGAAAGTTCGTAATTAAAGTTCAGAGATATCCTGTTAATTTGGCTACCTCATCTTTAAGATAATTAACTAACTTCATCAAAATATATATTTAGTTTTTTTAGCTAATTTGTATATGAATAACACAAGATAAACAAATAACAGATATTTGTATGTAAGAATTTCACAAGACAATCATAAAGTGCCTAGGGACCAAGTCGCCCATTTTGAAATGAACCACTCCTCTTCCCAAGAGTGAGTGCTATTCTTTAAGAGTGCTACTGAAAAATGCAAAGTATGAATTACTGCAATACCTAGAAATTCTCCCCAGCATTACTGAATTTATTACAGTGCCAGGAATGTTGTTTAAGAAACTTAACTGAAAAAAACACATAGACAAATTGGAATGGTCAGAAAATAAATCTCAATACATTTTCAACATTGTCTGTCTAAATTTGGCCGAGTCTATATAGGTCTATACCAGATAGGAAAATTCTGAAATAATACCTGAAGTGCAGTCTTCTCTTTTAATGTCGATAGGCTGGTAAGGAACACTCCAAGGTGGTGTGGTGACTGGGGGATATGAAGGAACAGGATATGAATTCCTCAGCGGGTAATGATGCATACCCCATACGCTGGGGGAACCTCGGTAGCTGGGGAGGGGGGAGTAGAAACTGGAGGGGGGAGCCACATAGGATGGTGAGGGTGATGGGTAGGGATACAGGGGATGTACAGTAGGAGGATGAACAGGCGGGGGAGGGGGTGATGACCGCAGCAAACTCCGCAAGAAGGAAGGTTCATCCTCGCGGGCCAGAATGGAAGTGATGCTATGGCTGCTGACGGTCGAAGGTTTAGGTTGCTCGGGGCTCGGCCGCGCGCGTTGGCGCTTGGAGTTGTTCTGGTCCTCAAGTGTCACTCTCTCCAGCTCCCGTAGAATCCTCTTACGCGGGGAAACAATTCCCGGGTCTGCCCTTACCACCCGCTCCCACAGGTTTTGAATTATCTGGGAAATCAAAATAATGTTAATATTTTAATTCTAGGAGGTAGATCTACCTAATTATAGTTTGTATGGGTGTAAAAATAAACAACAGCTTAAAACAGAAACTATTACAATTTTCAACTTAGCTCGAATTACTTTTTTGAGTGAAATTTTGTCTCTGAAAATTGGTCTTGAGCGAAAAAAATAAACATTGCTAATGACACTCTGCAAAAATAAAAAAAATTATCAACATGCTCTACAAACTATAACAATTGAAGAAAATACTAAATATGCACACATTAAATGCACCTTATGAAGGGCATTTAATGAAGTGCAGGGTAGGAGTCTTGCAGCAATTTATGTTATCCGAATAATAGAGATTTGTAGCAAATCAGCAGTAAGATCTACATACTTTTTCAGCAAATCTCATATGTAGTATTGTAGTCTGCCTTGGAACTACAAACATGAAAGAGTCTTCTTGCAACAGGAAAGACTCCACAGGCCTGGGATATCACAACAACTGTCAGGGAGCTTTTCAAGCACTGAGGATACTCACCAGCACCGTACATTAGTGATTCTTTTTGTAGTATAGGATGTAAAAAGATATCTCTTACCGCACTTAAAATATATTTCCAAGAATCAAGAGCTTTATCATCATTGACTTTTTTACAAGGAACAGACATAGTCAGAATAATACAATATTACAAAGTGTTCTAATTCTAAAAATTAATGCTAATATCAGACTACTCCAAATACTCATTGACACAATAATATGGGTTTTCGGTGAGCCACTCAGATATATTTGCTTTAAATCTATTAAATGTCACAAATTTGGCAGACAAGTGTAGTTTATTTAAAAATCAAATACAATTTAATTTATGAATACAGTGGAGCCCCGCTAATCCGAAATAATTGGGACCGGACCCATTTCGGATTAGCGAATATTTCGGATTAAGCAAACTATTATTAAAATAAAGATAGCAATAAAATACAAAGTGCAATTACATAAACTAAGCGCCGAAACGCCAAATCACACCAATCGCGGTACGAGAAACGGCCAAATCGCCAAATTTATACTGTACGGCAATATTCTGCAAGATAACCGGTTGAGTACGTAGTTGCGAATCAATCCGATAGGTATCAGCGTAACCAGGGTTGTAGAAGCCCCGCCCATTGCACCCTGGTGGTGATTTGAGGAAACAAATTGCAAGAGATACATGGCAGTACGGCAGATTCAATGTTCCCGGGCAACAGCTGAGCTCACACTGGCTACGCATTTTAAAAAGAAAGAAATCTGACGATCTCGACCTACACGTATGCATGGTATGGGTCAAGTGAGTCGAATTCACACGTAGCCGTAAAAGTATTAACACGTCGGCTGCGGGCTACGACAATTGGCGTGCTTTTCTTGCAGCACTTTTATGCTGTCAGTGTGCCCCAGCACTGAGGCAGTTGATTTGTGCGTAGCGTGTTTTGAAAGACTGTGTACTTCAATTTAGTTAGGTTGGTACTAAATTTCCCCGTGAAATTCCCGTTAATTACATTTTCTAACTTTGAAACGTACTGTAATATTCAGAAATACACTTAATTAATGTTTCTCAAAGTTTTTTTTTATTCCTTAATATATCCAGATTTCGGTTTCGGATTAAGCGGATTTTCGGATTACCGGATTTTGGATTAGCGGGGCTCTACTGTATTACCAGTTTTAGCTAATCTATGTACAGGAAATATCAAGTTTGGATTTACCTCTTGTGTTAAGATTATGGATTTTCTGTCTACATATGAATTCATGAAAATTAAATTTTGTATAAAGTAATAAGTGGTATGTGTAAAATTTATTTTATAAAAGTCATGGTCCTAAGCCTGACAAAGAGAGGTAAACAGTGATCCACAGGGCCTGCCCCACAGATTGTGCGAATTACTTTTAGCGAATTTCCCCTATAGGGAAGAAGCTATTACCGTAGGTCTCATGGTAAGACTTAAGCCCAAGACCATGATAACTTTTTGTTTTGAGGTCCCCAGATGCCAAAAACACTATTCGTTCAAATTTATATATATTTATATATCTATATATATATCCATATATATATAAATATATTATATATATCTATATATGTGTCCGTGAATGCGATAATTTGAGTAAAAAACGTCCGATTTCGATGAAATTTGGCTCAAATGTATAAAATGACATTCATGACTTTAAGTTCAAAAACCAGAAAAATCGGACCATGGGAAGGGGGATTTATGGGGGTTTTAAATTTCCCAAAAGTCAGTTTTTTGCATTTTTCACCATAAAAATTAAAAAAAAACTTAATTTTGGTTTGGACCATGTTATAGAGCTTAAAAAAACAAATAATAAGGTATTTTGAATTATTAACCTAGGTTAAGTGGTTGGGGAGAAAATCCAAAAAAACCTACTCATAAAATCCCCATGTTAATCTTATGGGAAAAAGGTTTTTTGCTTTTCCTCAGTTTATTTTAACGTAAACTTCACATTCGCTTTTACCAATCTGTTCAGTTCAACAAAACAATCATTTTGGTGTTTAAATTGTGATTCTATGCCCAACCATTGCAGAGATATTCAAAGTGCTAAATACAGTACGTTGTCCAATGTTATCCTTATGGAGAATAAATCAAATTTGATATCTCGATTATTTATGAATGTATAATGTATTTAATCATTTTGATATTCCCAGGGAAATCAAATTAGAAAATGACAATACCAAATTCAAAAAATTCTTAAAAGAATATCTGATTAGCATAGCTCCCTACTCATTAAATGAATTTTTCCACCTCTCGTAAGACTTGAAAGGTAATGTAGAGGGTTTATGGTACCTTCTATGTACCACGAGAAGTTCTATGTACCCTCTATGAACACGAGCAAGTTTCCCTGTGCATCTGGGAAAATGTAATAACGTTATAGTTTAAAAATGTGATTAAATAACAATTATTTACTTTGCTTTACTTAAAAAATGTAGGTTTGATTTAATTTGTTGCAAATATGTATTAGATGTAAGAAAATACACTTGACACTATTCAATGTATACTCTGTGTACTGCCTATGAATAAAGAATTTTGAATTGAATTGAATTGAATATGTTGATGAAACTTGGTATGTGGCTTCACGTAGTTCTGGTATATTGATATTTGCACAAAAAATTGATTTTTTGTTGATTATTCCCATGGCAGCAAACCTGCGTACTCAGCCCCCATGTTATTCTTATGGAGAATAAGTAAAATGTAATGACTCCCTTAATTATGAACATAAATTAATAAAACTTAGTATGTAGCTTCACTTGGTTAATTTATATTTATAATTGCATAGAAACCCATTTTTTTGCTTCCTCGTTGCAGCAAACCTGCTTACTCAGCCCCATGATATTCTTATGGAGAATAACTAAAATGTTATATAGCGCTTATTTATGATTGAATATTGATGAAACTTGGTATGTGACTTCACCTAGTTAAATTCTATTTATATTTGCATAATAACCAATCGTTTGTGTTCCTTGTTTCAGCAAACCTACGTACTCATTACCAGTGTTATTCTTATAGAGAATAATTAAAATCGCTTATATTTGAATATATTTGTATGAAACTTGGTATGTGGCTTTATGTGGTATTAAGACATATATTATGCATTTGAAATTCGCTGAGTACGCAGGTTTGCTGCGACGGGGGTATTTTGTAATAAAAGAATATTTTGAGTATGAGGGGAATGTCCCCACAGCATTACTCCATAAGAGATGTGGGACTGAAAGAAACCGAAGCAAGTCATCCTTAAATATTCATTACTGACAAAATCTTTTAATCTCCATATTAAATAATATATTCTGGATATTTTTTACATGTAATTTATATATGCTCCTGCCAATTTAATTTTGAATTAATTTGGATACCAAATAATTTAACTGATTTCAATTAATTTATGTGTGGTGGCAGACTCAAATAAATGTTTTGTGTCTTTTCTTTATTGCACAATAGTTTATTGGCAGAAAACCAATTCATGTATGATCTTATTGCTTCATCTGTAATTGAATCAAGAGTACAAATATGAGTTGACTTATGAGTTGCCATCAGGGTTGTGTCATCTGCATATATTACAGAATCCACACCAACACTCCTAGGCAAGTCATTAATTAAGATTAGGGAGAGGAAAGGTCCCAAAACCGAGCCCTGCGCAACCTATTTCAACCCTCCTAAAGTCAGATTGTTTGTCGCCAACAGATACGTACTGCCTTCTGTTGGATAAATATGATTTATTAATTGTAATTGATGTATCTTTAATTACATAAAATTCAAGTTTTTTAAATAACACATCAAAAGGTACACAATCAAATGCCTTTGTTAAATCAATTAAAGTTAATGAAACAGTCCCTGTTTCAATAGCATTTAAGGATTTATTGACCACATCTAAGACAGCCGAGGTAGTTGATTTTCCCTCTTGGGATCCAAATTGAGAATTTGTAAAAAGATGATTATTCTCAAAATATTCCCTAATCTGTTCATACATAAATCATTCAACAATTTTTGAAAAAATTGGTACTATTGAAATAGGACGGTAATTTTCAGGAAGCTGTTTATCCCCTTTTTTAAATACTGGTATAATTTTAGAGATTATTAGTAAACCAGAAAAATAACAAGTTTTCGAGCATATACTGATACAAAAACCCAGAGGTTCACATATTAGATTAATTGTTTGTTTAATTATATTATTTGAAAGCCAATAGTAATCCATAGTTTTTGAATTTGATAGATTGGCTAAAGCTCTGTCAACCTCCTTTGATGTTACCTCCCTCCAGTGGAAGTTTAATTGTCCCAAAGAGGAAGATCCCAGCAACTCAGATGCTGATGTGTTAGTGAATGGAATTTTGTTTCCCAGATCATACACGGATTCTATGAAATAATTGTTAAGGTTATCTGCATCTAAGACCTCTGGTTTAGTTAACATAGGAGAATGTTCATGGGCAAAAACTTCCCAGGCAGCTTTGCATCTGTTGGGGGCCCCCCCTCAATATAATTTTCAAAAGCTTGTCTTTTAGCTAATTTAATTTAATTCTTGTAGGCTTTTTTACAATTAATATAAACTTTATAGGCAATATCCAAATTAACTGACTTACAACTAAGTAAATTATTATATACTGAATAATAAGCAAGCATCTTTTCTCTAAGTTTCCTTCGTTTTTTAGTATACCAATTAAGTTTACCTTTTTTGGATTTTTCACTTGTTTTACTTTGAACTAGTGGGGAGCTAAGATGCCACAAATACACATAACTTTTAAACAAATTATCAAAAAGCATTTGCTCATCAATATTACCCATTTGGTAGTCTGTTATCATTTCCCATTTTTATTGTCTCAATTGTTCAGCAAACGATACTACCATTCTTTCATTTTCCCTTTGCACTATTACTTTCTCCCCCTATACATAGTATATGGAGAAAGTATTGTTTTCGTCAAAATTTTTGAATTTGAGTTGTTAGTGGAAATATTCGTTTTGGTGCTCCCTGAACCCAAAAAAGTGGTTTTTACGTGATGTCTGTCTCTGTGTGTGTGTGTGTGTGTGTGTGTGTGTGTCCGTGTGTGTGTGTGTCTGTGTGGATGTGTACAGAGCTAGAGCCCTAACCAATGGGCCGATTTTGATGAAATTTGGTATATAGGTACTAATCCACGATATCTCCAGGCGTTTTTTTCATTTTTTTGAATTTTTGATTTTTAAGGGTAATTATCCCCCAAAAACCGCCAAAAAACAAGAAAAATCAAAATTTCTCAAAAACGGCTCTAACGATTTTGATTAAACTTTAGTCGTTTGTAGAACTTTAGTTTTCAAACAAAATGACACCAACCGCATTCCTGTAAAAATTCAGGTTCAGAAATTACAGGACTTAAAATATCAAAAATTCAGTTTTTTGGATTTTTCATAAAAATAAATAAATATAAAAAAATATTACTATTCACCATTAAAAAGAGCTCAAAAAACTAAATAATTTAGTATCTTGAATTACTATTCTACGATTGCTGGTTTCGGAGAAAATTGAAATTTTCATTTTGCAGTAAACGCAGTACGTTGTCCAATGTTATTCTTATGGGGAATACAAAAATTATTATTTCTCTCTTATTTACTGATAAATTTAATTCAAACTTGATATGCTTGTCAAGTTAGCATTGACCAACAGAGGAAATTCGAAATATGATGCCCCTTAATAACCCTGGGGGGGGAATAGGGGGCATTCCCCCTCTTAAAACCACGAGTGTAGCAATGGATTCTGTAGTGCCTCCAAAGCAGGGATTTGGATGGATGTTTTTAAAACAACTTGTTAACAAGATTTTCTGTACATTCGACCGTGCTTTGTATTCTATATTTAGTAAATAAAAAGTAATTTATTCGTTAAAGTTGGGCTAAAAGGGAGAAAGTATGTGTCAGTTTCCTGATACCGTTTATTTTTTTATTAACTTCATTTGCATTTTTAGGTAATTTAGTGATTTATACAAACATTTTAAAAGTAGGGGGTCATGATCTGCAAAGCATCCACCCAATATGGAAATTCTACAAATATCTTTTGAGAAATTTACAATTAAATTGTCTATACAAGCTTTACCTCGTGTAAGTCTTACGTTTGCACATAGTAAATTTAGACTATGCAGCAAATTTACAAATTCAATAAATGATTGTTTTTCCATACATTTCATCTCATTATTAAAATCTCTCCCTCTATAGCAACAAATTTAGACGACTTAAAAATCTTTTTCACAACAAGATCAACTTTTCCAAAAACTACATTACCGCTTGGGGATCTATAAATACTTAAAACTATAAGTTAAAAATCTACTAATTTTACACAGTTGAATTCACAATGAAGTTCAATGCAGAATATGCTAATATCTATTTTGGTAAAGTTTAGCTCTTTACTTAACAATATTCCAGCCCGACCATTTTTCCTATCCTGTCTACACATAACATCTGCAGCAATAAAATCTTTAGGGACAAAAATGTCAACTTACTCCTCCCTTAACCAGTGCTCTGAGATGCATATTACTTGCACCTCTGCTCAATAGCGCAGAAGTGTTCTAATTCTATAGTTTTGTTTCTAATACGGCGAATATGTACTTGTAAAATATTTAAGCTCTCTAGATTTACATCATTGCTTATGTTTGTACCATTTGTGTCAACACCATCCATATTTATATATTTATGACATACTTAATAACTCACGTTGTTCCTAAAAAAATACATTCTCTTTGGCTACATTATTACTATTTACAAGGTTGTTATTTAAATTAAAAATACAGACTTCTTCATCACTATTTACATTACTTAAATTTACCACTGCACTCTTTGCACAATCACCATTACTCTGCTTTAGTGTCTCACTATGTGAGAACACTCGGAGCCACTACAACTTTCTCAAGATTTGATGTCATCAGTGTGGGTTGGCGCCAGTGTGGATTGGTGGATTTGATGTCAGCTGGCGGAATGTCAGTAGTTTAATAGATGGAATTAGTTGTCTCCATGTCCACGTGAATATCAGAGTTAGCCAAAGTTTCAGAGTCTCTATGAGTGAGGATTCTTGTAGGATTGTCTCTGCTGCAAATAGTGTCATCAAGAGGAGTACTAAGGGATTCATTAAAGCAGGTCGCTTGTTGGTAGGAACTTTGATGTTTACTTAGGCTATGTAAAGCTTGTTTTAGTTTTTTAACAAACTCATTATATGATAGACCATTTATCAGACTTCTTATTGATTTTCCTCATATAATTTTTATGATTTTCCTCATTTTGCTATTAGCGAATTTCCCCTATAGGGAAGAAGCTATTACTGTAGTCGGCATGGTAAGACCTAGGCCCGGGACCATGATAATTTTTCGTTTTGAGGTCCCCAGACCCCAAAAACACCATTCGTTCGAAACTGTATATATATATATATGTGTCCGTGAGCACGATAACTCTCGTAAAAATGATCCGATTTTGATGAAATTTGGTATAAACGTGCAAAGCAACATTTATGACTTTAAGTTCGAAAACCAGCCAGATCACTCTATCCGAAGGGGTATTTTTGGGGGTTTTGTACCCCAAAAATGGGTTTTTCGAATTTGTTACATATAATTTTGGAAATAGTCAAATTTTATTTTTTACCATTGGATTCAGCTTAAAAAAACACACAATTTGGTATTTTGATCATTTCTCTACGTCAATTGGTTACCGAGATATTGAAAGTGCTAAACACAGTACGTTGTCTAATGTTATTCTTATGGAGGAAAATAAAAATTTTATATCTCGCTTATTTATGAACGTATACTGACGAAACTTGGTATACGGCTTCATCTGGTTGTGGACCATTGATATTTTCTCAAAAAAACAATTTTTTCCCCAAGGCTCCCGTAGCAGCAAACCTGCGTACTCAGCCCCATGTTATTCTTATGGAGAATAAGTAACGTGTTATCTGCCTTCATTATGAAAATAAATTAATGAAATTTGGTATGTGGCTTTACCTACATGAGTTATATTGATATTTGTTTAAAACCCCATTTTTTGTGTTCCTTACTTCAGCAAACCTGCATACTCAGCTGCCATGTTATTCTTATGGATAATAATTTAAATGTCATAAATCGTTTATTTATGAATGTATATTGATGAAACTTGGTATGTGGCTTTATTTGGTATTGAGATACATATATATGTATTGGAAATTCGCTGAGTACGCAGGTTTGCTGCTACGGGGGTATTATATTGACATAAGCACCAGTAGAGCTTTGAAATTTGATGATGTTATCAATAAAAGTTTGTGGAATTTGGTCCCTAACACAACCCATTGGTGAGCAATATAGAATTTTCAGTCCTTCATTTCTGAAATCTTAAGTCAATTTTCGAAAAGCATGTTGGTAATTATAAATTGTTGGCTTCTGGTTGTAAAGGTTTTTAGTGACCAGTCCATAAACAACTGCCCCTTCATTTTATGTTTGGAAATTCAAATGTGAATTAATGCATTCAGAAAACAATGGTTTCCCAAAATTATGTTTGAAATCCCTTGCTACACCAGCACTCACACATCTTTCACTCCTAAGATCAGCTGAGATGCAATGAGCAAATGCTGAGTGCCTGTCACTTCCAGCTTGACTGATCACTTGGTCCATACTAGGGGTGTGCGAGTAGTGATTTTTTGAATCGAGTTGAGTCAAGTAGTGCCAATTATTTTCGAGTTTCGAGTATTTTCGAGCGAGTATTCGCCATCAGTTGGTAGTTTAAATAGTGTAATGGGATTTGGATACCATTCTAGATTTGATAATCTAATCATGGTTTCTAACCAATACATGAGTAGCAATACAAAGTTTTGGCCAGTAAAATCAAACTGGATTAGGTATTGACAAACAAACACGGTTTGACATTCGTTTCCGGCCGATAAAACAGGTCCGGTTGCATTTGACCAATATCACCTGGTCCAGACATCGTTTATAATCAATATTAGATGTCGAAATTGTTAATTAAGGCCGATATTAAGTGGCTCGGTCACCACTTATGCCGATTATGTTTTTCGTCATCATTTACGGCCGAAATTACGCGGTCCGATCGTCATTTTCGGCCGATTTTACGTGATGCGATCGCCTTTTGAGGCCGTTAATGCGCGTTTTGACCGTTGCAATCGTTAGCGATTATCATTTTTGGCCGATTTTACGTGATGCGATCGCCTTTTGCAGCACTTACTACGCGTTTTGACCGGTCGCGATCGTTAGCGATCGTCATTTTTGGCCGATTTTACGTGATGCGATCGCCTTTTGCAGCCGTTACTATGCATTTTGACCGGTCGCAATCGTTAGCAATTGACATTTTCGGCCGATTTTACATGATGCGATCGCCTTTTGCGGCAGTTACTACACGCTTTGGCCGGTCGCAATCGTTAGCGATCGTCTGGAAATTGGCAGGAAATACTCGCTCGAACTTTCGAGTATTTTTCAAAACTTTCGAGTCAATTCGAGTATTAAAATACTAGGCCGAAAACTCAAAGTTTCGAGTGCTCGCACACCCCTAGTCCATACGAGATTCAATGACCTTTATTGGTTCTTTATTTAAAATAATTTGTATTTTGTTCACAAAATCAATAATCAAAAATGCCAGTTTCTTTTTTCCCTTTTCATTAAGATGCATTCCATGCCTTGAAAAATGTTTTCGTTCAAAATTATAAAGATTGATCAATTTTACCTAGTCAATTCTTATCATCATTTCTCTAATATAATTATTGACCATGGCAATCTCATAATGTATTGGATCATTCTGGTTTACATCAAAACGTGGCGGAACAGTAATGATACAAACTGGCCTTGTTTTGCTTAGAGTCCTAAGTTCGCCTTCCATATTTTTATATATATCTTGCAGGGACTTCTTCAACAATTTGTTTGTTCCTGCCAGTAGTAAAAGGGGAGCATTTTGGGATTTAGAAGCCTGTCTGTATATGTACTGCATAGTTGCACCCGATTTAACTACTCCACTACCATTACTTTTCCTTTACTACAAGAGCCAATTATTTCAGGCAGTCTTCTTCCCTGGCCATCAGCATAGAGTTACACCTTCAGATCTGTTCCTAAAATGTTCACTTTATCTACAAAATCAATTCTTGCATGATTAGTTTTGTTTTCATTTGTGTGTATTTCTTTCTGAGTGATTTTTTCTATTTAATTTTTATTACCGAATGACAGGAATCTGTTTGAAGTACTGATAGTAAATACTTCTGGGTGGCTGACTGGATATCTGCATGTTTATTTAATACTCCCACTCTTATTATTCTCTTCAGCATTTAATATAACCGGGTTTGAGTTATTAGTATCAAGATTGGATTGATGACTTATACTTTACAATAAATACAACAGCTAAATACAGTTGTCTCAGAAATCTGGATCACACTTATCTCAAATCCAATCATCTCACCAATTAAAAATCATCGGACCAATCATCTCAAATAAAAAAATTGTTGTTGCAAAAAAACAAAAAACAAATTGAATTTCACAGTTCAGCGCCTTCAGTTTTCACACGATTATCTCGTATTACACAAATGGCATCTAGTTTGCACTGTCAGGCGCTCTTGTGTTATCGGTGTTTGTTATTGTTTACGTAAGCGGTGCGCTGCTACGTTCAGATCTTCTCTTGTCGAATCAGTAGACGGGTGACAGTTTTTACTACAGTATACTTTATTTATGACATGCAGTGTCATATTAAATCTTTACAAATGTACATGCATTTCGATATTTTCTGTTTAAACTTCAGTTTTAACACGTTTTCAAGTAATAAATGTGTTCTAACAAGCCGACCATTTTTGTACTCGGATCATGCTCTCGGCCCCATTGGAGATTGATTAAAGAGGTTCTACTGTATTACAGTGTGTTTATAACTTTCTTTTGAAAGATCACTCTTGTATTATCACATAAACATAAACGCATTTTGTCATAATTGTCTACCATAAAGGCGGAATTTATGATTCATGCTCACCTCCGAGAAATCCAGACCAGTCGTCCACCACAATAGTCCGGATTTCTGAGAGCCAACCATATTTATAAAAACTTGTCAAAGACTATAGATTTTGATCAAATCAAAAACTCTTTATTTACGTTGATTAGTCACTCTGGCCATCAACAGGCCAAATGAGAGAATGTCAGATAAATACCCCCGTAGCAGCAAACCTGCGTACTCAGCGAATTTCCAATGCATATATATGTATCTCAATACCAAATAAAGCCACATACCAAGTTTCATCAATATACATTCATAAATAAACGATTTATGACATTTAAATTATTATCCATAAGAATAACATGGCAGCTGAGTATGCAGGTTTGCTGAAGTAAGGAACACAAAAAATGGGGTTTTAAACAAATATCAATATAACTCATGTACGTAAAGCCACATACCAAATTTCATTAATTTATTTTCATAATGAAGGCAGATAACACGTTACTTATTCTCCATAAGAATAACATGGGGCTGAGTACGCAGGTTTGCTGCTACGGGAGCCTTGGGGAAAAAATTGTTTTTTTGAGAAAATATCAATGGTCCACAACCAGATGAAGCCGTATACCAAGTTTCGTCAGTATACGTTCATAAATAAGCGAGATATAAAATTTTTATTTTCCTCCATAAGAATAACATTAGACAACGTACTGTGTTTAGCACTTTCAATATCTCGGTAACCAATTGACGTAGAGAAATGATCAAAATACCAAATTGTGTGTTTTTTTAAGCTGAATCCAATGGTAAAAAATAAAATTTGACTATTTCCAAAATTATATGTAAAAAATTCGAAAAACCCATTTTTGGGGTACAAAACCCCCCAAAAATACCCCTTCGGATAGAGTGATCTGGCTGGTTTTCGAACTTAAAGTCATAAATGTTGCTTTGCACGTTTATACCAAATTTCATCAAAATCGGATCATTTTTACGAGAGTTATCGTGCTCACGGACACACATATATATATATATATATACAGTTTCGAACGAATGGTGTTTTTGGGGTCTGGGGACCTCAAAACGAAAAATTATCATGGTCCCGGGCCTAGGTCTTACCATGCCGACTACGGTAATAGCTTCTTCCCTATAGGGGAAATTCGCTAAAATGGCGTATATATTAGATCCTATGGCTACTGGAGATCCAAAAAATAAATACCCCCGTAGCAGCAAACCTGCGTACTTAGCGAATTTCCAATGCATATATATTTATCTTAATGCCACATAGAGCTACATACCAAGTTTCATCAATATACATTCATAAATAAACAATTTATGACATTTTAATTATTCTCCATAAGAATAACATGGCGGCTGAGTATGCAGGTTTGCTGAAGCAAGGAACACAAAAAAATGGGGTTTTATGCTAATATCAATATAACTCAACTAGGTGAAGTCACTTACCAAATTTCATTAATTTATTTTCATAATTAAGGGAGATAACACGTTACTTATTCTCCATAAGAATAACATGGGGCTGAGTACGCAGGTTTGCTGCTACGGGAGCCTTTGTCAAAAAATTGTTTTTTTGAGGAAATATCAATGGTCCACAACCAGATAAAGCCGTATACCAAGTTTTGTCAGTATATGTTCATAAATAAGCGAGATATAAAATTTTTATTTTCCTCCATAAGAATAACATTAGACAACGTACTGTGTTTAGCACTTTCAATAACTCGGTAACCAATTGACGTAGAGAAATGATCAAAATACCAAATTGTGTGTTTTTTTAAGCTGAATCCAATGGGAAGAAATAAAATTTGACTATTTCCAAAATTATATGTAACAAATTCAAAAAACCCATTTTTGGGGTACAAAGCCCCCCCAAAATACCCCTTCGGATAGAGCGATCTGGCTGGTTTTCGAACTTAAAGTCATAAATGTTGCTTTACACGTTTATACCAAATTTCATCGAAATCGGATAAATTTTACGAGAGTTATCGTGCTCACGGACACACATATATATATATATATATATATATATATATATATAGATATATATATATATATATACAGTTTCGAACGAATGGTGTTTTTGGGGTCTGGGGACCTCAAAACGAAAAGTTATCATGGTCCCGGGCCTAGGTCTTACCATGCCGACTACGGTAATAGCTTCTTCCCTATAGGGGAAATTCGCTAACAAGTCATAATAGGGCCACCTGAATCAAATTTGATATTTCTATTTATCCGTTTCTTCCTATTTTTAGAGTTTTCTTTGAAATAATTCTTTACGTGGATTTATTGTTTCCTTTGTCTTCTATGGTTGCCAATGTGTGGCCACTATCCAGGAGATGTTTTGCAACTTTTGATCCCTCTGGTTTGTTATAGATAACAAATTAGACAACCTGATACAAAGCTTTCAACGTTTCTACAACAATTTATTTTGAAAATTCTCGTCCACGCCCCACCGGCAATTATTTAAGTTTTTCCTGCTGGTTAATATTACACCCCATTTTCTATCTTTCCTTTTACGATATTTTTTAATGTAGTTTTATCACCTGAAACAGCGAATAGACCTGGTTTTATTTGATATACTCTTTTTCTTATTTTGAAAACTGCTGCTTGAAAATATTTATTGGCTGAAAATGTCAATTAAAGCACATTAAACAATCCTGAAATTGCACCCTAACCACATTGTATTAACCAATAAAGATAGTCAAACCTTTATCAGTCAAAAACGGGTTAAGAATGGCTAGAAGCATAACTTCACCATCAACTCGAAGACAGAAAACCACTTGCTGGCTACGGATATTAATGCAAATATCAGATAACTCAAGGCTGTGGACCAATGTGCCATCCGACAAGGCACATCTAAGAATATTCCAACCAACAGAGAACAACTAAAGTTAAAAGAAAAGAGAAAAAGAAAGACTTAAAATAGTGCACTGGAATAAATGAGCTGGAAGAAAATAAACTAAAGCTAATAAAAACAAAGCCGTTGTAATTACAGTAGAACCCCGCTAATCTGAACTAATTGAGAGAGGGCCTTGTTTGGATTAGGCTACCAAATTTTTTGATTATCCGGAAACTTAAAGATTAACGGTGAACATCCATTTAAATAATTTACATACAGTAAAACCTTGATCAACCGTCACTCTCTGTTATCCATCGTCCGAGAATTTTTAAGGATCCGAGAATCCGAGTCCGGAAATCTTTAGAATCCTACTAGTTAAGAGGCAGTGGATGCTATGAAATCTCGATACATACCGTACAACAATTTCGGTAACCAGACCTCGTGACTGGTTAGAAAATCAGTGGTGAGCGATATAATTGCGAATCGCCATAAGATACATATCAACATCAAATGTGGTACCGCCATATAGTATTGGACTTGTGAGTCACAATACTTTTTTGTAACCCTTATATTATACAGTTTTATATATGGCATGTCAATTCAAATTTCATTACTGTATATTATTGAATGAATTAGCGATATTTCTATATAAAAAGTGATATTTTAAAATAATTATTAATTTGATTGTATGAGTTAAGGCATTGGATTACTGTGAATACAAAAATGGTTTATGTTACTTTGTTGTTGTTCAATGATCCGTTCTGCTCCTTAATAGGCCACCGGTTTCGAGGTATCTAAAACCTCATCATCGGATTATGATTTTCATTTGGCAAAATTTGTTTTTGTTTTGTGTGAAATGGTATGTCTGTGTGTCCTTAATACATAAGTAACAGTGTTTTTGAACTTTTGACCACCTCCTATAAGTGAAAAACGTGTTTTTAGAGCCTAATGATGAGAATTTAGATTCCTCAAAATGGTAGCCTATAAAAGGAGAAAAACCGCCTATAAAAGGAGAAAAACGGATCATTGACGGAAACAAGGTAACATATACTATTTTTGTATAATTATAATGATTGTTTCCAAAACAAGCACCAACGATTTTAATTTAGAAAAGATTGTCTGCAAAACAAAGGAAAACAATTATATATTTCCTACCAAAAATATTGTTTCTAATAATAATATTGTGGTTAATGTTACTTGAAAAATCGAAATTGACATAGTGTTTTACAAATGTCACAATATTCTATACGATATTATATTATCGCACATCACTATGGCGAATGTTCTAAATAACCAGCTTTTCAATCTTATCGTCGGCAAAGGACAGCAACATTTTCCTCAACGGTTTGTTTATTGCAACAGTGAGATGCAATAAACAAGTCTTATTTGGTATCTGTTGCTCAACTTGTTTTTAGCGAATTTCCCCTATAGGGAAGAAGCTATTACCGTAGGTCTCATGGTAAGACTTAAGCCCGAGACCATGATAACTTTTTGTTTTGAGGTCCCCAGATGTCCAAAACACTATTCGTTCAAATTTATATATATGTATATATATATCTATATATATATATATATCTATATATATATATCTATATATGTGTCCGTGAATGCGATAACTTGAGTAAAAAAGTCCGATTTCGATGAAATTTGGCTCAAATGTGTAAACTGACATTTATGACTTTAAGTTCGAAAACCAGAAAAATCGGACTATGGGAAGGGGGGTTTATGGGGGTTTTAAATTTTCCAAAAATCAGTTTTTTGCTTTTTTTACCCTAAAATTTTTAAAACACTTAATTTAGGTTTAGACCATGTTATAGAGCTTAAAAAACAAATAAAATGGTATTTTGAATTATTAACCTAGGTTAAGTGGTTGCGGAAAAAATCCAAAAAACATGCTCATAAAATCTCCCATGTTAATCTTATGGGAAAAAGGTTTTTGGCTTTTCCTCAGTTAATTTTACTTTAGACTTCACATTTTCTTTTACCAATCACTTCAGCTCCACAAAACAATCATTTTGGTGTTTAAATTGTGATTCTACGTCAAACCGTTGCAGAGATATTCAAAGTGCTAAACACAGTACGTTGTCCAATGTTATCCTTATGGAGAATAAATAAAATTTGATATCTTGATTATTTATGAATGTATATTGATGAAATTTGGTATGTGGCTTCATGTTGTACTGGTATTTGATAATTGCACAAAAAATAAATGTTTTGTTGATTGTCCCCATAGCAGCTAACCTGCATACTCAGCCCTAATGTTATTCTTATGGAGAATAAGTAAAGTTTTATATCTCCCTTAATTATGAACATAAATTAATAAAACATGGTAAGTAGCTTCACCTGGTTCAGTTATATTGATAATTGCATAAAAACTCATTTCTTATCTTCCTCGTTGCAGCAAACCTGCGTACTCAGTCCTAATGTTATTCTTATGGGGAATAAATAAAATGTAATAAATCACTTCTTTATGAATGTATTTTTGTCAAACTTGGTGAGTGGCTTTATGTACTAGTGAGAAACATATCAATGCATTGGAAATTCGCTGAGTACGCAGGTTTGCTGCGACGGGGGGTATTTTTTTATTAATTTTGAAGGCAAAAATGTTCTCCAACACAATTTCGCTAAGTGAACAGATAAAAAATCCTCGGTTTCATGATGTAACTCCTGGCTCAATCACAGTTTAAGTTTGGTTTTTGTTTTATGTCCTACTGATTTTTCTTTTATGTCACAAGGCCATCAAAATTTAAATTAAGGCATCTCAGTTTATCAAATAAAACTTTTCCCCATGCTATTACAACTTCCATACCTACACTTACATGTTGTCTAGAAATCACAGGTCTGGCAGAAAAAACTTGGATCATTTATATTGGTTATATTTAAATTACAGGAGACCTCTGTACAATTTCAGTAGGCAATGACAAATAAATACCCCCGTCGCAGCAAACCTGCGTACTCAGCGAATTTCCAATGAATGTATATGTTTCTCACTACCACATAAAGGCACTTACCAAGTTTTATAAAAATAAATTAATAAATAAGTGATCTATAGCATTTTATTTATTCTCCATAAGAATAACATAGGACTGAGTATGCAGGTTTGCTGCAACAAGGAACACAAAATATGTGTTTTTATGCAATTATCAATTTAACTCA
Organism: Allygus modestus; assembly: GCA_963675035.1. Lineage (NCBI taxonomy): Eukaryota > Metazoa > Arthropoda > Insecta > Hemiptera > Cicadellidae > Allygus > Allygus modestus. The sequence continues at coordinate 356,379,528 of OY776111.1, read as the reverse complement.
ACCAGGTGAAGCTACATACTAAGTTTTATTAATTTATGTTAATAATTAAGGGAGATATAAAACTTTACTTATTCTCCATAAGAATAACATTAGGGCTGAGTATGCAGGTTAGCTGCTACGGGGACAACCAACAAAACATTTGTTTTTTGTTCAAATATCAATATACCAGTACAACATGAAGCCACATACCAAGTTTCATCAATATACATTCATAAATAATCAAGATATCAAATTGTATTTATTCTCCATAAGGATAACATTGGACAACGTACTGTGTTTAGTACTTTGAATATCTCTGCAACGGTTGGACGTAGAATCACAATTTAAACACCAAAATGATTGTTTTGTGGAGCTGAAGTGATTGGTAAAAGCAAATGTGAAGTTTAAAGTAAAATTAACTGAGGAAAAGCCAAAAACCTTTTTCCCATAAGATTAACATGGGAGATTTTATGAGCATGTTTTTTTGGATTTTTTCCGCAACCACTTAACCTAAGTTAATAATTCAAAATACCATATTATTTGTTTTTTGAAGCTCTATAACATGGTCAAAACCAAAATTAAGTGTTTCGAAAATTTTAGGATGAAAAATGCAAAAAACTGATTTTTGGAAAATTTAAAACCCCCATAAACCCCCCTTCCCATAGTCCGATTTTTCTGGTTTTCGAACTTAAAGTCATAAATGTCACTTTACACATTTGAGCCAAATTTCATCAAAATCGGACGTTTTTTACTCAAGTTATCGCATTCACATATATATATATATATATATACATATATATAAATTTGAACGAATAGTGTTTTAGTCATCTTGGGACCTTAAAAAAAAATTTGTCACGGTCTCGGGCTTAAGTCTTACCATGAGACCTACGGTAATAGCTTCTTCCCTATAGGGGAAATTCGCTAAAAACAAACTTAAACAATACTGGAACATCTGAGACATTCTAAAATGTTTATAAAAAGCTTAAATTTATTTATTTTTACCGAATTTATTCCTGAGATTTCTCGCTTGACTGTGACTTTTGAAGGCGGCTTCTCACTCCAGTCGACTATACAAGCATCATAAGGACGTCTTCTTTTACGGCGTACACTTTTTGGTGTGTACTTAAGCCTACGATGACTTTTCCGCCTCAGCATCATAAACTCCATCCCTCGTGCCGCGTGTTGTACAGGAGCAGTTTGCTTCCAGCAGTGATCTCGCTGCCATGGAGATGACTGAACGGAGGAGTTGTCATCGGACACTACATAACACCAAATTGGAGTGTAATAAATTTCTTATTTAAAACTTTAGAAAATGTTTAAAAAATCTAAAACATATGATTGAATGAAACTGAAAAATACTATGCTAAATCAAGACTTAATACTCATATTGTCCTGTGATAGCCATTTTGTAATAGGGCCTAGTACAAAAACAAAAAAAACAAGCAAAATAAGAATATATATTTATGATACATAAGAAATATCATTGTTACCGGTAACCAATTTATATTTCATACGAATAGCATTCCACCCACGTTTACTGAATTCACAAACACAAACATCAATATAACATAACTAAATACTTGTAAAGATTCTTTTAAACAAATTTCAAAATAGCCTAACTTAAATTAGCCTAAATCATTTTAAAATCTCTCATTTCCATTTTTTAAATCTTTTTACAAAACCATCAATCTTCATGAAAAAAGTGCAAAAATAAATAAATTATACATTGGTAAGTCTAAGAGTAATTTGAGTTATTTTCAAATACTGTAAAAATTAACTAAGCTGCTATTCAGATATTAAAAATTGCAGTTAATTATTATTCCAATTTTTTTTCAAAACCTCATAATGATAATTAACCCTTCCTTAGCAATTCGATGTTCTCAAAATGTGCCAAAAACTCCGACCCCCGAAGTTTTGGATGTCAGTGAAATATACTGGCTTACTGGCTTTAAAAATTAATCAAATGCTCTCCCTTTTTGATATACCAAAGCCAGATAGTTGTGTGAAGTATCTCTATGTAGTTAGTATTGATTTACTATAAGCTGTTTTTTTTTTTTTTTTTTTTGGTGATGAGTGGTTTTGGTGTGGTCGTGTACAACATATGTTTTGGTGACTGCGAGAATCAATCAATCAATAATTCCTTTCAGATGATTTGACAATTTTAATGTTGACATTGATGTGTTTTGTTGTTATTTCAAGTTGTAGGTTATGTTCACATGTGTACCTATTATTCAGTTAATATTTAGTCTAAAATGAGTGACAGTAATATTTCTTCTGAAGAAGGACTTTATAAACGCCGACACGTCGAGATCACCTAGCCTTGTCGACGTAGGTCTGGGCTAAGCCTAAGGCATAATTATTTGTATATTTGTTTACTTTTTGAAGTTTTAGCACGATTTTATGTTATGGTTTGAGTTATAAAAGTTGTAGTAGATTTAATGGACAAAAAAATGTATAGCCTATTTATTTGTTGTGTTAAATGATAAAGCTGAAATTTGAAGACTGCATGAAAATAAGCCTAATAAAATTTTCTTCATTATCCCTTTTACTTCCTTATTTTTTAAGATAAGTGCATGAAATGTTGTGTGAATGTTTATAGCCTAACTAAATAGGGAATCTGAAAAAAACATAATTACATAAGGGATCAATGTATTTTTCGAGTTCAAGATCAACTTTTATAAATGTTTTTATATTTTTCTGGGTAGACTATAAATAGAAGAAATAATAATTTTGTTAGGCTAAAATATGTGTTTATTATGTACAGATTCATAAGGAATAAAACAAAAGAAAAAGTAATGCTTTATTTGGTAAAACAAAAAATGTACACTTTTTTGTAACTTTTGCAAAATTGAACAAAAGGGTTCGGAGTTTTTGGTTAATACTTTCTGTAGAGTGGCTAGAGTCTTTTGTGTTATGACCAAATATTTTTGGCTGGAGTTCAAAGGTTTTAATAATAATTGGTGACATACAATAGGAAGGCTTTGGTATTTAAATTATAACATAATAGTATAAACAGAGGTGGATCGCTGTAGCTGGAACTTCTATGTTCCAATGCTCCGGGAGTGGAAACATTTACAATGGTTTCAAGTAAACAAGAATTCTACTTTTCAAACGTTTCTAGTCAAATACTTTTCAAACTAGCCAGTAGTAGCTGAATTAAGTTCTGCTGCAATTTGTCGTAAAATAGCTGCAGCCGACCGTCCCAGAAACAGCTGCAATTTTGCTGGTTGATCTAGCTGCAGCTGGAACTGATTTTTGAAACAGTTCCATGGGCTCTGTGGAACTAGCTTTATCTGCTTTACATAAGTAACTGCTTGGCACATCTGCACTAGGCCTAGGTAAAAGAAAAATTTATCGTTTGTGTGTACAAGCCCAAAAATATTTACATATGCAGTTTACTACTGATTAAGAGAATAATATAGCTGGATTTTCTTGACGGAATCCTTTGTTGAGATAGGCCTAACTGTGGGAGAGAGTTGGAAATAGTATCGAGGGGAAAGGCTCCCCCTCTCTAGCATTGCTTGAAAATGAAGTTAACCAATACATTTATTATTGGCCAAAGCAATTTGAGAAGAGACTTTGTTTTTTTAAGTACAACTGTTTCATCACAGCAGTTACTTATAAATAAGTAGGCCTACTTTAGTTTTTACAGTGTCGCAAGTCATAATTCTTGAACCTATTACTTTATATCTGTTATTTATAAAAGAAGCTTAGAATAAACATAATATTTGTTGTATACAACTCTATTGCAGATAAACTAATTTAAAACCCAATTTAAGCGACGATATATAATGATTTATATTAAACTTCACAATTTAACAGCTGTCAGTGACATGGTAAAACACAGTTTTTCGACAAGAATTTATGTTATAAGCTGGATATAAATTAATGCTTAAATAGTAAGGCTGATTGCTGAGGAAGCTAAATGCTATAGAAGAAAATGTAGCACAACACTTTTACTCCATCATGTTTGTTGGAAACCGTTTGTTTATGCACAAAGAGGTTGCCTTGCAAAGTTGCACGTGGCTTAGGAACATTGCTGAACATATAACCTCGAGATTTGAGTGAGCAAACTGTAGTCTATAAAGAAAGGAATACTAATATTATTTGTTTATTTGCATATAAGAACACTACTTCACAGGATTCAAAACGACAGTCATGTCAGTTATCTCTTAAGTAAAGTGTATAGGTCGTACCTAACACCACAGTTTTGACGGAACTATAGTTTTCGTTTAGTACCAGTGTCACCCTTGGCATATTAAGACAAAATACATCATATCAGATTGGGAGTTGCCGTGAACATGAATGTAAACAAAAATCAAAAACAAATGCGTCTAGATAATAGATCTTTTGTGGCACTTTTAGATGTTAGGAACAAAGTCATAACCGGGAAAATGCTCTAATAATCAGTTAAATTCATGTTCTTAAAAATATTTAGGCTGTGTCACAGCCGGTTATGAGGTATGCATACTAGGTGGGTTCACTAACACATTAAATAACTTATAGCCTAGTTCAGTATTAATACTTAACGAATTTCTTACCTATTTTACGCTTGCTTATTATTTTTATAGTTAAAATACATTTTCTTTTAAGAACTAGGTGTATTAACAACAACAAATATTAAACTACAGACATTCATAAGGCCTAAAATATAGAAAGGAATCTGTGATGTTTATTTATATAAGCCCTACCTCGTTAAAATGTTGTCCAGCTGATCTAAACAACAAATTAAATCTATTTTATAAAGCTACAAAGCAATTAAAATAATACCTAATTGTGAGCTGAATTTGCAACAGTTGCAACCGCTACCGAAATATAACAAGTTAGTCGTCACTAAGTTCCTTACCAATTGTTTATGAACAGTGGATGGGGTAACACATCCCTTCACTCTCCTCGTGGCACGAGGGAGACGTGGTGAGAGGATTAATTTTCCCTCCCCTACATGCACAAAATATTTTCACGCAGGATGCCGTCTAAATAATAAAGACATGCATATGCAGGCATGTATGCATGTATGTATGCGGGCATGCATCTTGCTGACTTAAATTGTAAAGATTGTTTTAAAACGAGATAACTGATAGGCCTATCTGAATTTTGGCATATTTTGTTAACTGACATAAGTTTTTGTCTAAATTACCCTAAAATATACACGGCATTTAATATGCTAATTTTCAAAAGCATGTAGGCCTAATCAAATAGGAAATCCGCCATAACTTAACAAATTTGAAGATTTTACTGTGACCCTAACTAACCCTAACATACCGTACTGCATTTAAAAATGTTTGATATAATTCTCACATGTGTCAATATTCAGAAAATATTTTTAAATCTGTTATGGCTTCGCCCTAAAGTTTTAATATTGATCTGTTCGAGACAATGATTTTATTTGGTATGGTTAACCATTTAAACATACCTATGTTAATATCTTTTTGGGGTAAATAGGATCATCATGTCTAGAGAGCTAGTAATACTTAATGAAGTAAATAAGTAAATTATTGTTTACCACTAAGGGATGTGGAGCATTCCTGTTTTGGAGTTCCAACAGCAGGCCAGAATGTCTTTTTGGGTACAGGAATCCAGCATGTTCGCTCTCCCTCCTTTCGATGTGAGAGTTCCAAAATAAATTTCCCATCTAAAACAAAATAAAATAATTTTAAAGAATCCTTTAGGCCTCAGGTATGATATGATTGGCGAGCGGTACATTGAGCGGCGCTGGTGGCTACGATAAAAGCTGTAAAAATTTGCCACTGCGTTTGTTATAGCCGTCTTCAATGCACACGAGAAGAAAGGCTCGGTTTATGACATCAAATGCAATCAGAAAAACGATTAGTTGTGGATATGCTCAAGAAAAATATTTTTTATTAGTTAATAGCCCTGAGTAATTGTAAAAGTATTGTAAAACTTTATAACTGCCTTATGTTATAGGTTTTAATCGCTGATAAAACACTATAATTTATAAAATACTTTTGTGATGTAAAAATAATTTCACACTTTTAAATAGAATTCATGACAAAAAGGCGGGCAGGGAAAGTCAGAATTCCTGATGCATGTTGGTTTTGCATACAAGCAAACTCAAGATTTTTGTGTCGTAGGGGGATCGGAATAGAATCTAGGACTGAAGACGATTGTTTGAATAGTTTATTTTGGCTGAGAGTACAGTTAGTGTGGTCATATACTGGCCGAACTTTAGTTTTTAGTTTATCTAGTTCTTATTTTCATAAAAGACTGCTTCATTAGGGCTAACCTCAAGAAAAATGTCTGTAGGCTGAAATTAACAGTGCTAGGCCTATAATCATCACAATTTTTTAAGGTCCCTTGATGCCAAAAGTGTCATTAAATTATACAAACAATTTTTTGTGAAAGTTCTTGGGTGTTTTTAAGTATAACGAATGGGGCAAAACAGTATTGATATACGTGAGCGGCGAGTGGCAGTGAACAAGTTTTATAACCTGACCAGGCGGCAGGGGCAGCAGTAAGCGGCGCCGCTCTCTGACGCCCGCCGCTTAGAACTATTGTAGCCACTGTCTTCAGATTTGCACGCTAACTAATGCAACCAGAAAACAGAGCAGCGGCGCTCACACCGCACACCGCTCGTATTGTTTCCGAAGCCTTAAATTGTGGCCTTTTCTTTATATGTCAATTAAGTGGGCAAAACATGTTTTAGTTTAAAGACGCCGTTGGAAACAGAGTGAATAGGAAGTTCACTGGGTTTGCCTTTATATGTTAGTTTTTGAATGGCAATCTCAACCAGAGCTGTTTAGGATATTAGCACATCAAACTTACCAAAACCATTATTAATTTGTCCTGACTCTAGATATCTTTAAGTTTTTTATTTTACCTTACTATTTTCATGCAACAGAAAAACAGTTTCATTTCCTACCCTGGACAGTAAAAAATACCCCCGTCGCAGCAAACCTGCGTACTCGGCGAATTTACAATGCATAAGATGTGTCTTAATACCACATTGAGCCGCGTACCAAGTTTCATAAAAATAAATTCACAAAAAAGCGATGTATACAATTTGAATTATTCTCCATAAGAATAATATTGGGAATGAGTACATAGGTTTGCTGAAACAAGGAACACAACAAATTGGTTTTATGCAAATATAAATAGAATTCAACTAGATCAAGCCACATACCAAGTTTCATCAATATTCATTAATAAATAAGCAACATATAATATTTTAATTATTCTCCATAAGAATTACATGGGGGCTGAGTAAGCAGGTTTGCTGCAACAAGGAATATAAAATATGGGTTTTTCATGCAAATATCAATATAAATCACCTAGTTGAAACCACATACTAAGTTTCATCAATATACATTCATAAATAAGCGTGAATATACCATTTTGATTTTTCTCCAAAGAATAACATGGGGGTGAGTATGCAGGTTTGCTGCAACAAGGAACAGAAAAAATGAATTTATATGAAAATATCGATATAACTCAATAAGGTGAAGCCACAAACCAAGTTTTATTAATTTAATAATTAATTTAGTTCATAATTAAGGGAGCAATTACATTTTACTTATCCTCCATAAGAATAACATGGGGCTGAGTAAGCAGGTTTGCTGCTACGGTAATTCCCAGTAAAATTTTTTTGTTGTGCAAATAACAATAGACCACAACCAGATGAAGTCGTATACCTAGTTTCGTTAGTATACGTTGATCAATAAGCGAGATATAATTTTTTTTCTTATTCTCCATAAGAATAGCATTGTACAACGTACTGTGTTTAGCACTTTCAATATCTCTGTAACCAATTGACGTAGAGAAATGATCAAAACACCAAACACAAGCTGAATCCAATGGTGAGAACTAAAATTTGACTTTTTTAAATATTACATACAAAAACTTCAAAAAACCCATTTTTGGGGTACAAAACCCCCCCAAAATACCTCTTTGGATGTAGCGACCTGGCTGGTTTTCGAACTTAGTCATAAATGTTGCTTTACACGTTTGTACCAAATTTCATTAAAATCGGACCATTTTTACGAGAGTTATCGCACCCACGGGCACATATATATATATATATATATATATATATATATATATACATATATATATATTGAAATGTTCAGTTCATTTAATAGGGCTACTATAATTATAATTCTAAATAGATTTAAAATACCTGAGTACCCTTTTAATTTCATTTTATTTTGCTGACACGTGTTTCGGCTATAATGCCATTTTCACAGCCGAATCTTTCAAGTAAGCTGTGAACATGGCATTATAGCCGAAACACGTGTCAGCAAAATAAAATGAAATTAACCCTTTGAGTGCCAGAGTTTTTCGGTCGTCATATCCCTAGAGTGCCAGTTTTTAACAGAGTATATCCAAAAAGTGCCAGGCACAAAATCAATATTTTGCAAGGGTTTGCAAAAAAATTAATAACTTTTTTATTTGGTAAGATATTATTATGAAACTTCTTTTGTTTTGTAAGTTTAAAGTTTAGCTATAATATTATGCACATATATAATATTTAAAAAATAAAAAAATTGAATACATATATGCATGTGGGAAATTTCTTTTTTTTTATTTGTTTCAGGTAAATAAACATTGTTCAAATATTAGATTTTCACCAAATAACTACTAGATTTATAGAGGACATGTTTCCCAAAATATTTCCTGAAAGTTTCATCAAATCTGGGCTGTAGGCGGACGAGTTATTTCCATAAATGTAAAAAAATATAAAAACGGTAAATTAGTACACAAGACAGTAGCCTAACTTTATTCAAGGGTTTAAGTTTTATTACAATATTATTTCATAAAGCAGACTAACTAGGCCTCGTATATTTATGGAGTATATGTTTACCTGAACATATCCTGGAAATGTCCTGGAAGAAATAATAAAAAGTAATGACGTAAGAAAAATTTTCTTTAACAACGATACACAAAATCAACATTTTGCAAGGGTTTTGTACATAAAATCAATAACTTTTTTATTTGGTAAGATATTATTATGAAACTTTTTTTGTTTTGTAAGTTTAAAGTTTAGCTATAATATTATGCACATATATAATATCTAAAAAATAAAAAATTTGAATAGGTACATATTTTACATGCGGGAAATTTTTTATATTTTTTTCAGATAAATAAACATTGTTCAAATATAAGATTTTCACCAAATAACTACTAGATTTATAGAGCTAGAAAATATCGTGGAAATGACCTGAAAGAAATAATAAAATAATGACGTAAGAAAAATTTTCCATAACAACGACATATCGTTGCACTGTATTTTTCAGTAAGACCACCGACGACGATATATCGTTGTGAAGTATTTTTCAGATGTTCCGTGCACAACGATATATCATTGCGTGACACTCAAGGGTTAAAAGGGTACTCAGGTATTTTAAATCTATTTAGAATTATATATATATATATATATATATATATATATATAATTTCGAACGAATGGTGTTTTTGGGGTCTAGGGACCTCAAAACGAAAAGTTATCATGGTCTCGGGCCTAGGTCTTGCCATGCTGACTACAGTAACAGCTTCTTCCCTATAGGGGAAATTCGCTAAAAACAAGGATATGACCTCTAAAGCTTGTCGAACATTGAAAGTGGGTATGTAATAGTCTATAGGCCTATTGCTTCTAGTTAACTGATCTCATAATCGATATGAGTGATGAGTGACACGGTCAGATTCCATATTGTTATCGCCATATCTTATTGGGCTGGTGTATCGCTTATAATGTATCGTTTTCAACGAATATTCATATGTTACTGATACATCTTATTGACAGTCAGATTCCATATTGTTATCGCCATATCTTCTTGGGCTGGTGTATCGCTTATAATGTATCGTTTTCAACGAATATTCATATGTTACTGATACATCTTATTGACGGTCAGATTCCAAATATTTTTATCGCCATCACTTATTGGGCTGGTGTATCGCTTATAATGTATCGTTTTCAACGAATATTCATTTGTTACTGATACATCTTATTGAAGTGGTTGCAATATTAAATAAAGTGGATTTTATTCACTGCATGATATTAAATAACTTAGGCTAGAACCCCATTTTTCAAATGTTACATTACAACCCAACTAATGATTTATAAAATCGTATTATGAAGCAATCTGAGTTTTTTTTATCTGAGCTCATTAAGGTCCATATTATCAATTGGATCTAAGTTAAGAAAGGGGTTTAGAAAGATTATGAATATTTAGTTGTAACAATCAGCAGAGTTCTAAACCTAAGCTTAAGTAAGTTTATTAGAATTGCAAAAAACTGGATTTCATTACTTACGTCTAATAAGCATGACTCTACTTTTGACCTTTAGGACTATTAGAGGCCTACGTCTGCCTAACCTAATTCGCTGGGCTTACTTTAGTGATTTAGACCAAATGTCTGGAGCCATTTTAACCTAACAATTAAATATGTTTTTACCAAAAGCAATAAACTAACTTCATATGAATAAATAAGGTTATCACCACTAATAAGAATGAACCTTTGTGACTGATGTATCCTGGTAGGACTAGACCAGAAGTTAGGCCTGTAACTCCAGGTCCAGGTTCAAAAGGCTTATATATATACATTATTTCATAGTAACAGGTGTTTCTGAAAACCTATTTAACATATGTGTGTGAAACTGGCAAGGAAACATCCATAACTCCAGAAAGAGGGTATTTAAACTTTGACATCACATCTCCTTTATTGTTCAGGGTATTTAAACAATGACGTCACATGACCAGCTGACAGAAACAAACAAGATGGCAGCCACATCAGTATGCAACATAACCTCAAAACCGATTATTACCGCCTTTTTGCAGACATCAAATTCCCGCCAATATGAAAATCTAACCTCTAAAAAGAGATGATTTATATTACATTTGAGACACATATTTTATTTATTATTAAACCTATTTTATTTTATTTAGAACCGAAAGCTGTTTAGTTTATCTAAAACCTAATTGCTATGTGACACCGTCACGATACTGTTAAATTAATAAAAACTCGTTTTTAAGACATCCATCAACCCGGTGTTGACATCTCAGCAATAACTCGTAACTCATAAACCCTTCGTAAAAACATATATTTTTATGGTATGTAATTAAAGCTAATGAGTCTATCTACAAGATTATCACTATAGGATACCGTCACGATAGTTGAAAATATATGTAAATGTATTGTCAACTTGTGCGTTTATCAAGGCTTTGTCACCATCAGCCTAGGCTATGGTTGGGCAGAAACACCGTTAGAAACCGAGTTTAAAACAATAATAATAGTTTATATTAAAAATATTCATTGTCTGACAGTGTAACTGACACCAATTTACTATGTAATACTGTATAATTTCTCTATTCTTACGAAGGGTTTATGAGTTACGAGTTATTGCTGAGATGTCAACACCAGGTTGGCGATTGTTTTCTAAGCAAGTCTTTATTAATCGAACGAGGATATGACACTATTAAATAGTCAACTGGTGTTAGGTAAAACTGTCAGAACGTGTATATTGTAAGTAAAAACTATTATTATTATTTTATACTGGGTTTAGAACGTATTTACTACTCAAACATAGCCTAGACTGAGTGTGAAAAATCTTTGAAAATGCACAAGTTGAGATTACAATTACATATATTTTCAATGATCGTGACGGTATCCCATAGTGATAATCTTGTAGATAGACTCATTAGCTTTAATTACATACCATAAAAATATATGTTTTTACGAAGGGTTTATGAGTTACGAGTTATTGCTGAGATGTCAACACCGGGTTGGCGATCGTTTTCTAAGCAAGTCTTTATTAATCGAATAGAGAAATTATACAGTATTACATAGTAAACTGGTGTCAGTTACACTGTCAGACAATGGATATTATTAATATAAACTATTATTATTGTTTTAAACTGGTTTCTAACGGTTTTTCTGCCCAACCATAGCCTAGGCTGATGGTGACAAAGCCTTGATAAACGCACAAGTTGACAATACATTTACATATATTTTCAACTATCGTGACGGTATCCTACAGTGATAATCTTGTAGATAGACTCATTAGCTTTAATTACATACCATAAAAATATATGTTTTTACGAAGGGTTTATGAGTTACGAGTTATTGCTGAGATGTCAACACCGGATTGATGGATGTCTTAAAAACGAGTTTTTATTAATTTAACAGTATCGTGACGGTGTCACATAGCAATTAGGTTTTAGATAAACTAAACAGCTTTCGGTCCTAAATAAAATAGAATAGGTTTAATAATAAATAAAATAATATGTGTCTCAAATGTAATATAAATCACCTCTTTTTTGAGGTTAGATTTTCATATTGGCGGGAATTTGATGTCTGCAAAAAGGCGGTAATAATCGGTTTTGAGGTTATGTTGCATACTGATGTGGCTGCCATCTTGTTTGTTTCTGTCAGCTGGTCATGTGACGTCATTGTTTAAATACCCTGAACAATAAAGGAGATGTGATGTCATAGTTTAAATACCTTCTTTCTGGAGTTATGGATGTTTCCTTGCCAGTTTCACACACATATTTAACATTGAATACAACAACTATTTTAGGACGAACATATTCACTACCTATATCAGCGGTATTAATTGTAGGCCTATGATAAATGTGTTTTTCTGGTGCTATTAAGTTATCTACTACCTACTTTAATTAACTTAATAAAACTTCAAATAAATAACAGTTCTGCTTTATTTAAGTTACCTATTGTTTTATACCATTTCAAACAGACTGTGTAAAAAATTTACAAATTGCATTTAACTTAGTCTATTTCATCATACTACTGTATGAATTCAAATATATATTTTGCATGATTTACACATTTCTACGTAAATTTAAGGAATCAGATGTGTGTGAAACTGTCCATGAGATATCCACGATTTTTAAAAAGGTTATTTAAACTATGTTGTCACTTGTCTCCTATTGGTCAGGGTATTTAAACTGTGACGTCACCAATCCCAGCTAGTTCTGAAAAAACAAGATGGCTGCCGCCTAAGTATGAACCTAACCTAAAAACTACTTTTCCCTCCTTCTAGCAGACGAATTTTTGCCATCATTATGTGTAACTAACCTATAAAAATGTATGTTATTTGTCTTTTATTGTTGTTCACAGAAAAAATAATGTTTAAAACATATTCTGTGATTCTTATCAACCCAATTCTATGCATCCTTCTTTTGTAAACATTCAGTGGGTAGGAGAATCGTGACTGAGGTTTCATCTATTGGAGATGATAGAGGTGCCATCCATAACTCATAAACAGCAACGCTTCTCAACATTTTTTTTATTTTATGATTGAAATTGAAAGAGAATAACATTATCTACCACCATAGAATGTCTGCTCAATTGTTCTAAATTTGTTTTTAAAAGTCATGGAAAACGAATGTCCACAATGACAAAGTTCCATCCATAACTCATAAAAATCAAACGTTTCTCAAATTTTTTTATTTTATGATTATACGTGAAAGATAATGACATTATCTACCACCCTCTACTCATAGAATGTCTGGTCGATTGTTCTAAATATTTTTAAAAAATCACAGAAAACGAATGTTTACAATGTGTAGATGTACCAGCAATAACTCATAAAGCAAACGCTTCTCAAAATTTTTTATTTTATGATTGAAATAATAGAAAGATACTAACATTATCTACCACCCTCTACTCATAGAATATCTGGTCGATTGTTCTAAATATTAAAAAAAATCACGGAAAATGAATGTTAACAGTGTGTAGTATGAACATTTGTTTTCCGTAACTTTTTAAAAATATTTGGGACAATCGACCAAACTTTCTGTGGATAGAGGGTTGTAGATAATATTAGTATCTTTCAATTTCAATCATAAAATAAAAAAATGTTGAGAAGCGTTTGCTTTTTATGAGTTATGGATGGCACCTCTGTCATCTCCAATAGATGAAACCTCAGTCACCATTCTCCTACCCACTGGATGTTTACAAAACAAGGATGCATAAAAGGGGGTTAATACAAATCACAGAATATGTTTTAAACATTATTTGTACAGTGTTACCACCTGTTTCCTGATAAAACCAATCTGTTGGCAATCAGATTCCTATGTTTGTAAAACTGTTCACGAAATATCCACGATTTTTATAAAGGGTATTTTAAACTATGACATCACTTGTCTCCTATTGGTCAGGGTATTTGAACTGTGCCGTCACCACTCCCAGCTGGTTCTAAAAATCAAGATGGCTGCTGCAAAATTATAAAACTAACCTAAAAACTACTTTTCCCTCCTTCTAGCAGACGACTTTTTCCGCCATTATGTGTAACTAACCTATACAAATATATGTTATATGTGTTTTATTGTTGTTCATAGAACAAATAATGTTTAAAACATATTCTGTGATTTGTATTAACCCTTTTATGCATCCTTCTTTTGTAAACATCCAGTGGGTAGGAGAATGGTGACTGAGGTTTTATCTATTGGAGATGACAGAGGTGCCATCCATAATTCAAAAAGTAAACGTTAATCAAAATTTGTTTATTTTATGATTGAAATTGAAAGATACTAATATTACCTACAACCCTCTATCCACAGAATGTTTGGTCGATTGTTCCAAATATTTTAAAAAAGTTACGGAAAACAAATGTTCATACTACACACTGTAAACATTCGTTTTCTGTGATTTTTAAAAAATATTTAGAACAATCGACCAGACATTCTATGAGTAGAGGGTGGTAGATAATGTTATTCTCTTTCAATCATAAAATAAAAAAATGTTGAGAAGCGTTGCTTTTTATGAGTTATGGATGGCACCTCTATCATCTCCAATAGATGAAACCTCAGTCACCATTCTCCTACCCACTGGATGTTTACAAAAGAAGGATGCATAAAAGGGGGTTAATACAAATCACAGAATATGTTTTAACCCTCTAGGTGTCGCATCAAAAAACCTGAAATGTTACGCCATTTTTTTAACTTTTGCAGAATTTTATATAAAATGCTATAAAAAAATAAAATTTTGATATATTAGTAAACAAGTATACATTTTCTTAGAGAGCAGAAATGGGCTATCTTTTAATATACCTAAAATTTGTTGGCCTAAATGTATGGTATAACAGTCCGGCTTGGGTTCAAATCTAAACAACCCCAAAAAAAACAACTTATTTTTTATGTTACGAGACCCGTAGAATATATTTAGACAGCCATAATCAAAAATCCAAGATATACATTTTGTTCAAAATGTAATAAGGAAAAAGAAAATATACATATACATGTATGTATATATTATATATGTATATATATATATATATACATATATATATAATACACAACAACCTAACCTCACATTACAGCATTCCTATTGAAAACATAACTAAACAGCTGATTAAAAACGGCTGCAAAATTATTAGTTCTCAAAAGGGCGAACATTATTAGTTGCCATGAAGCCCAGATGTTGCCGATCACTTTGGTATAATGGATGGTTCGAAACGACCGATCGCCAACGAGATATACACGCTAAACTGGATGTCTGCAAAGTCGACTGAAATCAGTCGATTAACACTCGAGCGTCAAAAAAAGTCAACTGAAATCAGTCGATTGACACTCAGAGGGTTAAACATTATTTGTTCTATGAACAACAATAAAACACATATCTGTATAGGTTAGTTACACATAATGGCGGAAAAAGTCGTCTGCTAGAAGGAGGGTAAAGTAGTTTTTAGGTTAGTTTCATAATTTTGCAGCAGCCATCTTGTTTTTTTAGAACCAGCTGGGAATGGTGACGGCACAGTTCAAATACCCTGACCAATAGGAGACAAGTGATGTCATAGTTTAAAATACCCTTTATAAAAATCGTGGATATTGAAAACATAACTAAACAGCTGATTAAAAACGGCTGCAAAATTATTAGTTCTCAAAAGGGCGAACATTATTAGTTGCCATGAAGCCCAGATGTTGCCGATCACTTTGGTATAATGGATGGTTCGAAACGACCGATCGCCAACGAGATATACACGCTAAACTGGATGTCTGCAAAGTCGACTGAAATCAGTCGATTAACACTCGAGCGTCAAAAAAAGTCGACTGAAATCAGTCGATTGACACTTAGAGGGTTAAACATTATTTGTTCTATGAACAACAATAAAACACATATCTGTATAGGTTAGTTACACATAATGGCGGAAAAAGTCGTCTGCTAGAAGGAGGGTAAAGTAGTTTTTAGGTTAGTTTCATAATTTTGCAGCAGCCATCTAGTTTTTTTAGAACCAGCTGGGAATGGTGACGGCACAGTTCAAATACCCTGACCAATAGGAGACAAGTGATGTCATAGTTTAAAATACCCTTTATAAAAATCGTGGATATTTCGTGAACAATTTTACACACATAGGAATGTGATTGCCAACAGATTGGTTTTATCAGGAAACAGGTGGTAACACTGTATTCAGCTTACAATGGTCGCCTACACAGCAGTGTCCTAAACTTATACAGATATTATTTCATATTAGGCTAACAAAAATGTTTCTGAAAACCTAAATTAAGCCTAACTTTGAATATAACAACTTTTTTTACAGTTCATTTTATGAACTTTTCAGGGAAATAAGTCTGGTTTTATTTATAATAATCGTTTTATGGGTTTTATTACCTTTTCAAACAGACTATGTAAAAATCGATGATTTACACTTAATAAATTATTTCATGCCTATTGTATGTAGGCTAGGCCTAATTCAGATAGATTTTTACTTTCTCCCCTTATACATACCGGTAGTATGTGGAGAATGTATTGTTTTTGTCAAAATTTTCGAATTTGAATTGTTAGTGGAAATATTGGTTTTGGTACTCGCTGAACCCAAAAAAGTGATTTTTATGTAATGTCTGTGTGTCTGTCTGTCTTTATGGATGTGTACAGAGCTGGAGCCCTAACCAATGGTCCGATTTTTATGAAATTGGGTATATAGGTACTAATCCACGATATCTCCAGGCATTATTTAATTTTTTGGAATTTTTTATTTTTAAGGGTAATTATCCCCCCAAAACCGCCAAAAAACATGAAAAATCAAGATTTCTCAAAAACGGCTGAAACGATTTTGATTAAACCTGAGACTTTTTAGAACATTAGTTTTCCAACAAAATGACACCACCCGCATTTCTGTAAAAATTCGGGTTCAGAAATTACAAGACTCAGAATATCAAAAATTCAGTTTTTTGGATTTTTCATAAAAAAATATAAGAAAAATATTACTATTCACCGTTAAAAATAGCTCAAAAAACTAAATAATTTAGTATCTTTAATTACTATTCTACGATTACTGGTTCCTGAGAAAATTTAAATTTTCATTTTGCAGTAAACGCAGCACGTTGTGCAATGTTATTCTTATGGGGAATACAAAATTACTATTTCTCTCTTATTTACTGATCAATTTCTTTCAAACTTGATATGCTTGTCAAGTTAGCATTGACCAACAGAGGAAATTCTAAATATGTTGTCCCTTAATAACCCTGGGGGGGAGGATAGGGTGCATGTCCCCTCTTAAAACCACTTGTGTAGCAATGGATTCTCTAGTGCCTCCAAAATAGGGATTTGGGTGGATGTTTTTGAAAACAACTTGTTTACAAGATTTTCTGGACATTCGACCATGCTTTTTATTCTATATTTAGTAAATAAAAAGTAATTTATTTATTAAAGTAGGGCTAAAAGGGAGAAAGTATGTGTCAGTTTCCTGATACCGTTTATTTCATTTAATTGTTACCGTATATGCCAATGTCTATATATTTCTACGTAGGGAATGAGATTGCCAACACTTTCAACATTTCTGATTCCAACATCCCAACCAAAATAGGTACGGTAGTTTAGGGAATGGGCCTAACTTAAGCTTACTTAGTTTTACCTTTGGCTGCAGTTTCATAACTGTACCGCAAACAATCAGAACTATCGTAATCGATATATCGATAGTAAATATCGATGTATTAATTGACATGTATTTTATTGATATTTAAAAGAAATTTAAATTATAAAAACATTATAATTTACTGTAAGCAAAAATACCCCCGTAGCAGCAAACCAGCGTACTTAGCGAATTTCCAATGCATATATATATATTTATCTTAATATATATACCACATAAAGCTACATACCAAGTTTCATCAATATACGTTCATAAATAAACAATTTATGACTTTTAATTATTCTCCATAAGAATAACCTGGCGGCAGAGTATGCAGGTTTGCTGAAATAAAAACACTAAAATTGGGTTTTTATACAAATATCAATATAACTCAACTAGGTAAAGCCACATACCAAGTTCTATTAATTTATGTTCATAATTAAAGGAGATAACACGTTACTTATTCTCCATAATAATAACATGGGGCTGAGAATGCAGGTTTGCTGCTACAGGAACTATCGGCCAAAAAATGGGTTTTTGTGAAAATATCAATAGACCACGATGAAATGAAGCAATATACCAAGTTTCGTCAGGATAAGTTGATAAATAAGCGAGATATACAATTTTTCTTATCCTCCATAAGAATAGCATTGGACAACGTACTGTGTTTAGCACTTTCAATATCTCAGTAACCAATGACAAAATACGTAGAGCAATGATTAAAACACCAAATTGTGCGTCTTTTTAAGCTGATTCCAATGGACAAAAATAAAATATCACTTTTTCAAAAATTATGTGTAAAAAACTCAAAAAAAAACATTTTTGGGGTACAAAACCCCCCAAAATACCCCTTCGGATAGGTCGATCTGTCTGGTTTTCGAACTTAAAGTCATAAATGCTGCTTTACACGTTTGTACCAAATTTCATCAAAATCGGACCTTTTTTATGAGAGTTATCGCACCCACGGACACACACATATATATATATATATATATATATATATATATATATATATATATATATATACATATATATATATATATACAGTTTCAAACGAATGGTGTTTTTGGGGTCTGGGGACCTCAAAACGAAAAGTTATCATGGTCCCGGGCCTAGGTCTTACCATGCCGACTACAGTAATAGCTTCTTCCCTATAGGGAAATTCGCTAAAACAATAACATTTTTTATTTTAAATAAACCTAACTTTGTAACATATAACTAATACCCCCATAGCAGCAAACCTGCAATTCATAAATAAATTATTTATGACATTTTAATTATTCTCCATAAGAATAACATGGCGTCTGAGGATGCAGGTTTGCTAAAACAAGGAACACAAAAAATGGGTTTTATATAACTCAATTAGGTGAAGCCACATATTAAATTTTATTAATTTAAGTTCATAATTAAGGGAGATAACCTTTTACGGTACTTTGGTATTATACGGATGCCACTCTTATGCAGCGCGCTGCGGCAGTTATGTTAGGATGGGTTATCATAAAAATGATTGTAGGACTTTCCTTGTTTTTTTACGAATCGAATGATACCTAATGAGTCATACTTCCGGCTGCCAAACCCCCTCCAAATAGGCCAAGGTCAGGTCGTTGACCGGAGCGCGCGCATCACCTGTCACCGCCTGTATCTGGGTCAGTGTCATGAGTGATTTATTGCCGTGCACTACGTTACATTTGTTTTCATAATGAGTGACGTTCTTTTGGTGTGGGATTACCTCGAAATGAAGAGGAAACCGTACGTATTTTTATGATAACCCATCCTAACATAACTGCCGCAGCGCGCTGTATATTTGGCGGAGTACCTGAGGCGATCAGGTCTGGCTGCTAGCGGCGGCGACGCATTCAACACGATCCTAGCGGACATCGCTGCCTTTTGGGAGGCACAACACAAAGACCGCTCATCAGAATGATGTAAAATTTGTACAGTAAGTCAATAAAAGTACGTTTTTCGAATTATGTAGTTATCCTTTGTATCCGGTAAAAATTTAACCTCCAAAAATAGTGGCATCCGTATAATACCAAAGTACCCATTTTACTTATTCTCCATAAGATTAACATGGGGGCTGAGTATGTAGGTTTGCTGCTACGGGAATTATCAGCAAAAAATCGTTTTTCGTGCAAATATCAATAGACCACAACGGTATGAAACATTATAGCAAGTTTCATCAGGATAAGTTGATAAATAAGCAAGATATAGCATTTTTCTTATTCTCCATAAGGATAACATAGAACAAAGTAAGCTGTTTAGCACTTTCAATATCTCTGTAACCAATTGACGTAGAGCAGTGATGAAGAAAACCAAATTTTTTGGTTTTTTAACCTGAATTCAATGGTGAAAATTAAAATTTTACTTACTAAAATATACAAATGTAAAAAACTCAAAAAAACCCATTTTTGAGGTACAAACCTCCCCAAAATACCCCTTTGGATAAAGCGATCTGGCTGGTTTTCGAACTTGGTCATAAATGTTGCTTTACATGTTTGTACCAAATTTCATAAAATCGGACCATTTAAAGAGTAAAGAGAAAAAAAATTTTCCTGGTCATCAGCATTTTTTAAATAATTCAGTAAGTAGTGTATATATACATATTTTCTTGTACCATACAGGGTAATTTTCTGAACAAATTGATATATAATACATGGTAATTTCTAAGACATTTGTATTATTCATGATTTATTTTTTCAAAGCCTGCGCGGCGCACCCGAAAATTAGGCAACACTAAAGACTTATATTATTAGCACTTGGAGGGTTTACAGCAGGTTTCTGTATTTGTCAAAACATTTTGGGATAAATCACTAGCTAGTTGGTTGTTCTTTAGAAATTTTTCTTTTATAAAAATGTAAACAAAATTCAAGCATAAACATAACAATTATAATCATATGTTTAGATAGGGCCTATTGCATTTTGAAAATATTGAATAATTTAAGTTATTTCGATAGTTTCTATTACCCAATATATTGATAACGATAGTTTGATATATTAATTTGATTGTGTTGCGGGACCGTTATCAAACTGCAGCCTTACTTTTGAAATATTGGTAATTTTTTCCAGTTTTAGCGAATTTCCCCTGTAGGGAAGAAGCTATTACCGTAGGTCTCATGGTAAGACTTAAGCCCGAGACCATGATAACTTTTTGTTTTGAGGTCCCCAGATGTGTGTGTGTGTGTCTGTGAATGCGATAACTTGAGTAAAAACGTCCGATTTCAATGAAATTTGGCTCAAATGTGTAAAGTGACATTCATAACTTTAAGTTCGAAAACCAGAAAATCGGACCATGGGAAAGGGGGTTTATGGGGTTTCAAAATTTTCCAAAAATCTGTTTTTTGTACTTTTTACCCTGACATTTTTAAAATCACACAATTTTTGTTTTAACCATGTTATTAAGCTTAAAAAAGTAAATAATATAGTATTTTGAATCATTAACCTAGGTTAAGTGGTTGCGGAGAAAATCCAAAAAAAGGTGTTCATAAAATCTCCCATGTTAATCTTATGGGAAAATGGTTTTTAGCTTTTCCTTAATTAATTTTACTGTAAACTTCACATTTTCTTTTACCAATCAGTTTAGATCTACAAAACAATCATTTTGGTGTTTAAATTGTGATTCTACGTCCAACCGTTGCCGAGATATTCAAAGTGCTAAACACAGTACGTTGTCCAATGTTATCTTTAAGGAGAATATTTAAAATTTTATATCTCGATCATTTATGAACATATTGATGAAACTTGGTATGTGGCTTCACCTAGTACTGGTATATTGATATTTGCACAATAAATTGATTTTTGTTGATTATCCTCTTAGCAGCAAACCTGCATTCTCATCCCTAATGTTATTCTTATGGAGAACACGTAAAGCTTTATATCTCCCTTAATTATGAACATTAATCATTAAAACTTGGTATGTAGCTTCACCTGGTTGAGTTATATTGATAATTGTAAAAAAAAAACACATTTTTAACTTCCTCGTTGCAGCAAACCTGCGTACTCAGCCTTAATGTTATTCTTATGGAGAATAAATAAAATCCTATATATCATTTATTTATTTAAGTATTTTTATGAAACTTGGTAAGTGGCTTTATGTGGTAGTAAGAAATATATTCATGCATAGGAGATTCGCTGAGTATGCAGGTTTGCTGCGACAGGGGTATTTTACTTTTCTTCAAAATACCAACCTTTCTCATTCAATAGGTAGCTATTCCATCTATTTAACCATTTTCAAAGTCTCCCGTCTTTAACCCTTTCAGTGCTATGGACCGATATATCGTCTTTTGAATCTGTTATCAATAAACACTGTTACTGCTTCATAAGCGATTGTACTGTCAGGCGCTCAGTCTGCAGTCTGAGTCTGACATATGTGGTGAAACCTGGTAGACACGAACCGAACTACCTCGTCCAGCGCCTAGTCTCTATAATACCAACTGATCCACTGAAGCTGCTAGTCTGATCAGTGGCTGTGCGGTCTAAGGTGTTACCTTCCCGGCCGGGGGTAACACTTGGATCGGGGGTTCGAATCCCGTCACAGTCAGTGGTTTTTATATGCAACTCATGGAGAGTTCACCTGTCTGTGACAGAGTTGAAGGGGAGGGCGGACCTTAAGCAAACGGTAGACAGCTCGGGTCCAAGCTGACAGGATGGGTGGATTCTTTGTGAGTAGCACATCTGATCAGGTGTTTTGCTATTTTTTACGGGTGCAGTTCCGTATCTGGGCTACCATACTATCGAATGAAAATATCGAAGTTTTAACAATCGATATATCGATTACTCTTATTCTTCAAATTTGCCTTCGATGTAGAAAAAGCAGACCTCTCTACAAAACGACATCGGATCAGCGATAGTTTTCCTGCTGGTTTTAGATGTTGATGTGCTTGTTTTTCTTATTAAAAAATCATAATTTATAACATTTATACAAAAAATTAAACTAAAGTTGGAACTTTAATCAATCTAAACTTGCCATTTTCGAAAAAAGTGTTTTCTAAAGCGTTTACATGTTTACACAACTATATAAAATTCACAAAATCACTTAACGTTCTACTTCTATTTTTATTTACTTTATTGTAAAATGTAAGAAATAAACAATTTTAATTAATATTGTTTAAAAACATATGATTATTACAAATTGAATACAGTTTAATTATTCGTTTTATATATCGATTGTTAAAACTTTGATATTTTCATTCGATAGTATGGTAGCCCAGATAAGGAACTGCACCCTTTTTTACCTATCCTTTACTGCGTGTGTCCAGCGGAAACACGTTTTTATTAATTTTAACTGTTCAGGCGTTCAATATATTAACCCTAGCCGTGGCCAACCAGCGTAATACGCTGGTTTCACGTGTCGCCTGAAATGGCCACCAGCGTAATACGCTGGTACGGGTGGAAATTTTTGTAACGGTAAAAAAATCATTAATAGTCAACTCAGAAGTGAACAATATTTATACCATTCGAAAGATCACATTCTGAACTTTCATTTTATTACATAAATGAACCGTTTACAAGTTGTATAACAATGTCACGACGATTATAATTACTATGAAATTTTGCCACTACGCCATTCCTGCAGTCGACGCTCGGAAAATGTAAAAACACGACTTCTTTGGAATTACCCTGCTCGGGTAATTTTTGTCATAGGATGTTGCGGGTGGTACCACTGCATAGCCAAAGAGTTTAGTTTCACTGTGGTATTGATTTTTAGAACGAAATATTGATTGCACAACAGTTACGATTTTATGAAAACACCTGTTTTCTGAATTCGTAACAAATGGCCAACCGGCGTAATACGCTGGTATGGGAAATGCGAATTACATCCAGTGCAAGTTATAAATACTAGTCATATAATATTTCATTTTGAAGAGGAAGAAATTTTGCGTTTGAGATTGGCAGCCTTGCCCATGGTTATTATTTCTGTCTGCTCTCTCGAAGACGAAGGAATTGCGTCACATCTCACATCTGGTACTTATTAGTCGGCCATTTCGTCTTTTGTCGTCGCTGTCGGTGGGTTTTATGCTCTCATGTTATCCGCGAATTGTTGCTAAATCCTTTATTATTTCGGAGTGTTAGTGTTAGTGAAGTGTATGTGTGTATATAACAGTAATCTTTATGCATTTTATTATGCATAAATATTACTGAAGTGTGTGAAATAGTGTTTCTAAAAAGTTGTTTTTCTTACAATGTCTCGAATGTTCGATTGTGATATAAACCAACAGGATAACATAATAATGGGAAGGGGGTGAGTAATTATATTTATTTTTATTACTTTTATAATTGTAAGGTAGGATGTATTTATTGAGTAGATTATTGAGTAGGCCTAATATAAAAAATATTAATTTTGTAATTTTTCCTACATGGTGACCGCAATTTTCAAATTTTGCGGTTTTCCGTATATACTTACATAATTCTTACAAATAAAATTCTTTCCCCAACATATTATACATTTCTATGTAGGGAATTGAATGTCCTACTAAATGTATATATAGTATTTGGAGGAATAAATTTCTAAAAAAAGTTATATACTAAATACCGTAGAATCTTTTTTTTCCGAATACCCTAAAATTTCCAAAATTCATCTAATCATAAGTGATAACAATTTTTTACCATCAACTTTATGACTTTTTACATTTCTTATTTCATTATCTTTACAAACATATACATATTATTATTAGCATATACATATTTACATTACAATTTTACAGTACTAACTAAGAACACTGTACAATTTTCACATTTTGCGGTTTTCCGTATATACTTACATAATACCTACAAATAAAATTTGTTCCCCAACATATTATACATTTCTATATAGGGAATTGAATTGTCTACATAATGTATATAATGAATTTTCCATAAAAAATCGGACGAAAAAGTTTTACCGAGGCTGCTTTTGAAATTTCAAAAATAAATTTAAATTTTTTTTATTTTTTTTACTTTGCTGAAAAAATTACCTCTTAGATCTTTTTTATTTGACTATTGTATGATGCCCCTGTTCTTTTTGAACAAAATGAATATGTGGTTGGCTATGTTTAGTTCTCATTTCAAATTTATACAAATTTTCAAAAAAAGGTCTGCAAAATCGCCAAAATTGGTTGGCCACTGCTAGGGTTAAAAAAATCAACAAAACATCACGGATTGAACTACTCCTTTCAGGAGCTTAGCACTCAAAGGGTTAACAAATTAAAAATGCATATTGGAGTCTTTATCTATTCTGCAATTTACAGTGAATTTATGAAATAATGTCTGCAAAATTGCAAAAATAACAGGGTCACCGAGTAGTTCACCACAGGGCAGTTGGAGGGCTAACGAAGCCTACATTGACATGGTGATAACCTTTTTTAAACGGCTTTTTAAACTATGTATATCCCATAATTTAGCCAGAAGCCTAATTTTAGAACCTATAAGTTAGACTTCTAGGCTATTAGGGCATACAACAATTTTGTATTCTAATAAAGGATAACTTAACTTACCTTTGAAAAACTTAAGCCTTCCACCACTAATAGAATTGACATTATCAGAATCACAATTTGTATTCACACTAGGACTGGAAGGTCCATTATTTTCATGTAAATCCTTTTTTATGCCACCAGACAAATCTCCGTTCATAGGCCTACTTCTTTCTTCTGACATTTTGGAACATGGTGTAGGGCCTAATTCTTGTACACGCATCTCATGAAACCCATACCCTAAATTACAATAAATTAGCTGTCAACCGGCTCCACATGAATGTAATTTTATAAAAATATAAGGTAACCAAAATTACCCATTCCAAACCTAGACGGTAAAATTGGTTGGAAAAAATTTTGGGAATACCATGTACGGTTAACAAGTGACACCAACAGACACCCAATATGACAAAACCGTTTATTAAGCTTTCATTCAAAATCTCATTGATTTATAATGACAGTAATCACTCCTTACAACTCAAAACACCCCGTAAACATTACAGAATAATAAAGACAATTTAGTATAATATCAACCGCTCGTCGTCAACATTTCAGTGTTCCGCTATTCCTCCTTCCAGTCCACTCAACAGATCCGATTTCCTAGAAAGCAAGATGTACATCCGTTCCATATGATTCTATTAGTTACATTGAAAAATATATAAAACTCCCTTAATCAAAATATGAACTCATTGAATCTTATGGAATTAGATTTGAAACAGGGATACTGTGGTTAATATTTACATAGACTAACTACAGTACTATAGTTAGTCTATGATATTTATAATAGGAAACATAATATAAACATATATATAAAACTTAATACTAAAATGATCTTAATAAATTGCTAAAAGTGTTGAAAGTCCTCTATGTAATATTAATTTTTAAAACATTTATCACAATGAAATACCGGTAAATGGTGAAGAACGAATAATATAATAACTGGAAGCTTATAGCAATACAATCAGTAATGATAGGAGCTCATTGAGATTGTGTTCGTTTTAAAACCACACAACCTATATGTTGAATCGTTAGATAAGTTAGTACAGTTAGTTTGTAAGTGATTGTACCCAGCGTCGTCATTAGGGCGGCGCGACAGGTGCGGTTGCACAGGGCCTCGCGCCTAAGAAGGCCTCAAGCTCGAAGGATTTTTTAAAATGGAAGCTAGAGGCGTCATGGTCATAGCAAGGAGCAGACTTGCATTATATTCATGATTAAACATGTTTTAAAACTAAAGACAATGCAAAAGTAACTAGCAGTGCATATGCTAATGATAACATAAATTTCAAAAGTCCGTAGATTATTATTGTAAGGGGTGTGCTTGAATGTTGTAGTTGTACTGCTGTCTGACTCAGACTTGTTTGCATACGGGAAGTATATAGGGGTAATGATTGATTTTTGGCCCTTAATATTAATTGAGGGTTATTATTGACATAAATGTGTTTAGTAATAAGTAATTGTCTAAGTTTGTGTCATTATATACCTAACGTATTTTTAAAATCACTTACCCTACTGTAATAATTACGTAGTTTTCCACATAAACATGTAGGGTAGAAGTGCGGGGGGAAGGGGTGCTTGACGAGATTGAGGTAGGGGGGGAGGAGACGTTAGTCATTGAAAAGGAAAGGCCTTGCAAAAATTTCTTGCACCAGGTCTCGCGTTGGCTAAGGACAGCGCTGGTTGAACCCCAATGCCGAACGCATACCTGATGGAAACCTTAGATATTCCTCCTCCCGTTCCTTTCTCCTTTGAATGGAGGACGGTAGATGTCTCTGATATAACTGGCTGTGTAAACCGTTTCAAGTCCTCCAAGAGCAGGGATTTTCCCAGTAAGTCTGTAGATCTCTTGAAGAGAGTTATACCATAAATTAAGAATACCACAAGTAGATTCTCCACGGCATAGGGAACGGTATGCTTGGTCGGCATGGTAAGACCTAGGCTCGGGACCATGATAACTT
The DNA here is from genome assembly GCA_963675035.1 of Allygus modestus. Lineage (NCBI taxonomy): Eukaryota > Metazoa > Arthropoda > Insecta > Hemiptera > Cicadellidae > Allygus > Allygus modestus. Next base: position 356,352,331 of record OY776111.1, on the reverse strand, counting down.
TTCGTTTTGAGGTCCCCAGACCCCAAAAACACCATTCGTTCGAAACTGTGTACATATGTCCTTGAATGCGATATCTCGTAAAAAAAGGTCCGATTTTGATGAAATTTGGTAAAATCGTGTAAAGCAGCATTGATGACTAAGTTCGAAAACCAGACAGATCGCCTTATCCGAAGTGGTATTTTGGGGTGGTTTTGTAACCCAACTGTTTTTTTTTGTTTTTACATGTAATATTTATTGAAATCAAATTTTAGTTTTCACCACTGGATTCAGCTTTAAAAAACACACAATTTGATGTTTTGATCATTTCTCTACGTCAATTGGTTACAGAGATATTGAAAGTGCTAAACACAGTACTTGGCCAATGTTATTCTTATGGGAAATAAGAAAACAATTTTATCTCGCTTATTTATGAACTTATACTAACAAAACTTGGTTTACATCTTCATCTGGTTGTGGTGTATTGTTATTTGCACAAAAAAAGCAATTTTTAAGGATTATTCCCGTAGCAGCAAACCTGCGTACTCAGCCCCCATGTTATTCTTATGGAGAATAAGAATACCCCGTCGCAGCAAACCTGCGTACTCAGCAAATTTCCAATGCATATATATGTGACTCACTACTACATAGAGCTATTTACCAAGTTTCACAAAAATACATCCATAAATAAGTGATATATAGCATTTTATTTATTCTCCATAAGAATAACATTAAGGTTGAGGACGCAGGTATTTCCTGCAACGAGGAAGATATGTAATGTGTTTTTTTTAAAATTATCAATACAACTGAACCAGGTGAAGCTACATACCAAGTTCTCTTAATGTAGGTTAATAATTAAGGGAGATATACAACTTTACTTAGTCTCCATATGAATAACATGGGGGCCGAGTATGCAGGTTTGCTGCTACGGGGACTATCAACAAAAAACTTGTTTTTTGTGCAAATATCAATATACCACAACTAGTTGAAACCACATACCAAGTTTCATCAATATACATTCATAAATAATCGAGATATAGAATTTTATTTATTCTCCATAAGGATAACATTGGACAACGTACTGTGTTTAGCACTTTGAATATCTCTGCAACGGTTGGACGTAGAACAACGATTAAAACACCAAAATGTTTGTTCTGTTGAGCTAAACACATTAATAAACAGAAATATGAAGTTTTAGTAAAACTATCTGAGAAAAATCTAAAAACCTTTTTCCCATAAGATTAACAAGGGACACGTTTTTTTGGATTTTATCCGCAACCACTTAACCTAGGTTAATGATTCAAAATACTAAATTATTTGTTTTTTTAAGCTCTATAAAATGGCTATAACCAAAATTGAGTGTTGTTAAAATTTTGGGGTCAAATTTGCAAAAAACCGATTTTTGGAAAATTGTAAACCCCCATAAAACCCCCTTCCCGTAGTGCGGTCAATCGGGTTTTCGAACTTAAAGTCATAAATGCTACTCTCCACATTTGTGCCATATTTTCATCTAAATCGGGTGTTTCTCTCAAAAGTTATCGCGGTAACGGACACACACACACACACACACACACACACACACACACACACACACACACACACACACACATATATATGTATACATTTGAACGAATAGTGTTTTTGGCATCTGGGGACCTCAAAACGAAACGTTATCATGGTCTCGGGCTTAAGTCTTACCATGCCACCTAAGGTAATAGCTTCTTCCCTATAGGGGGAATTCGCTAAAATGTAATGTCTCCGTTAATTACTAACATAAATTAATAAAACATAGTATGTGGCTTCACCTAGTTGATTTATATTGATGTTCACATAAAAACCCATTTTTTGTTTGCCTTTTAGCAGCAAACCTGCGTACTCTTCCCCAATGTTATTCTTATGGAGGACGATTAAAATTGTATATATTGCTTATTTATGAATGGATATTGATGAAACTTGGTATGTGGCTTCACTATGTTGAATTATATTTATATTTGCATAAAAACCAATTGTGTATGTTCTTTGTTTCAGCAAACCTGCGTATTCATCCCCAATGTCATTCTTATGGAGAATAATTAAAATTGTACTTATCGCTTATTTATGAATATATTTGTATGCAACTTGATATGCAGCTTTATGTGGTATTAACACATATATTATGCATTGGAAATTCGTTGAGTACGCAGGTTTGCTGCGACGGGGGTATTTTTAAACTTCTTGTAAATTCAGAATTGCCTTAATTTATATATTTTAATTTCGGGCCGTGATGGTAAATCTGTCGATCAACGAGACCACGCAAATTTAATTGTTTTCCAAAATGTTAGAAATTTGACGCTGATTATGGAAATGATAGTTTTTCCGCGGAAAAATCGTTATAACCTCAGAAAATTGTAAAATATTTGTTTCTTATAATACTGTCATGTGGGTATTCAAAATGTGCGAGATTTCACCCTGAATACGGACGTGCAATTATTTCCCAGATCAGATTATTACCAAGCAAGCTACGGCCGTTAAAGCTGGAGCGCGCAGGAAAATGTAGAACAACTGCCGCTACAGCGACAAAAACAGGTTACACAGCGCTCTGCGGAGTTAGGTTAGGTTAGGTTATGATAGTTAAATTAGTTATTTATCATAAACTAACCTAACGTAACCCCGCAGAGCGCTGTACGTCGAAACAACGTGCTGCCACAAAACAAAACATGAGTTAGGTTATGTTAGGCAAGGTAGATATGTTAGGTTAGTTAGGTATAGATATATTATTATAACCTAACCTCGTTATAAAATGACGGCGGATGAAAACCACCGGAAACTAATGCTGTGGCCACTTTAAAAACCACGGCGCCCGGTCTGAGTTGAATAGATTGTAAACCTTTATTGGCAAAGTTTCTTGGTTATTGATAGCCGATCGGCAAAATAATTGTGCATTCATAATCAGGGTGATATTCCGCACAATTTGAATACCCACATGACAGAATTATAAGACAAATAATTTTTACGATTTCCGGGGTTTTAACGACTTATTCCGCGGAAAAACGAGTGATCGGGAAAGTAATTGCACGTACGTATTCAGGGTGAATTTCCGCACAAATTTGAATTAACGACTTTTCCGCGGAAAAAACTGTCATTGAAATAATCAGCGTAAAATTTCCAACACTTTGGATCAAACAATTTTAAATTTTCGTGGTGTCGTTGACTGATAACCGTGATCTTCAATTCGTCAGACCGCCGCTAATTATATAAAATATGGGAGAACTTACCACGAAATAGATATGAAATGTGAAATGGTTTTTATAACTTACCTTCCTACTTACTACTAACACAGATGTCTCCAAATTTAATAATTGAGATCAAATATTTGTTTCTATCTAAAGTGTACCGTAGCACTGTACTATTCGATTCCTGAATATGATGATAATGTCTTTAAAACCAAGTAGTCCTAGCCTTTAGTATTTTAATAATACCTGGTTTTTATAGTTGCACTCTTGAATGGCGTAATACATGTATTGTGTGGCCATAATTGCAAAAAACCTCATAGTTCTTTGACTCATTATAGTGAGAATTTATCCAAATTAAAAAAAAACTAACTTTATAAAAGCAAACCTTTTTAACTTTTTCTTAAAAATATAAGTAACATAAGGGAATCATCATAAACATTACATTTTAGATTTAACAGTTACATTATAAATGCAATTTTTATAATGACAATTTAAAAAAACCCAACTGGGTTTTTTGTGTAGTTTTGGGATTTTTTTGCAATTTTTTTATGCTAAAAGATTAGCATTGGAAATTGCTGAGTACGCAGATTTTCTGTAACGTACCGTAGGCATTTCATTTATGTAGTTAATTTATTTTACATAATGGGGGAATTACGCAGGGGCAACAGTTGGGGGGTTGATGGCGTCCTTCATGGCGCCAAAATCATTACGTATGACCGGAAGCTCCCGGACTGGATATAGTTAAAAATAGCCAGAATGCGCGGAACAAACCCCCTATTACCCAAGGTCACCTCACCCCGTTCCAAAACACGGGTAAACATCACCACTTCGCACCTCAATCCCTTAATGCAGCGTTATTTGTTATAGTGCTGAGCCTCGCCTATCTGTCTCTGTAACACCAGTTGTTTTATTGTGATTGTTAGTTTGACCAGTTACTGTGATGTTAATATTTGCTTTTTATTTAAATAGCAATTTATTGTAATTATTGTTACTTGTGAGTCATATTTTTAGACGTTTTTAACTATTATTTTGTAAATAGTTTTTTTGTGATTCATTCATTGCTTACTTCCTCCGAGTGTTTTTTTAGCCGGTAAAAGTCCGGCATTACTCTCGAATACGGATTTTTGAGTGATCATGAGTATTTCCTCCCTGCCCAACAAAATTAAAAGGAAAAAATCTAATTTGGGAAAAAGTATGAAATGGGATTTAAATAAGAAAATATTGTTTATTTTTAACTGATTCGTTGGTTAATGAATTATCGATTATATATACCATACACCTTTTACACTATGACTGCGTGCTTCTTTCGTAATTTGTATATACAGTGGTATTCGCGTGTGATTGTAGACAACGTAACAAGGGAGAAGCTGGGACTGGGCTGGCGGACGTGCTGTGACTGTGAGCATAGACTAACTACTGTAGTTAGTCTATGCTGTGAGCAGCGCCGGCCGGCGGTGTCGGCAGTGTCTTCCCGCGGCCTGGCCCCGACCGTACTCTCCAGCGATCTCTATAACTACAACCATATAGAGATCGCTGTATATAGTTAGTTATACTGTAGTTGGTTGTCGCTGTTGTAGTTATAGAGATCGCTGGTTCTCTCTCAAGCCCTCTCTCTCCCTCAAGTACTCCCGCTCTCTCTCACTCAAGAATGCTGTCGTTGGATCCTCACGTGGCCACGAGGTTGCGCCACTGCACTGATGCCGCCGGAGCGCTAGTACTAGAAAACCCCGATAGAGCGCGCCACCGTTCACCCGTTTTGGCCGTCTTCACCTGGTAGCATTTTGTATCATTTAACAAACCTAAAAGGAGAAAATTACAAATCTGACAATTTTTGGGAGTATCGGAATGTTTTAGCTTCAAATTGGTAAAAATCCCATGACCACACGTTACTTGGTTTTCTCAAATTAAGGCCGAGTTCCTGGAAAAACATTCTCCCATTTGAATAACATGGGGAAATTTTAGGACTTTATGCTTTATATCCTTAAACAAACTTAAAGGGAGAAAATGATAAATCTGACAATTTTAAGGAGTATCGGAATGTTTAAGCTTCAAATTGGTACAAATTCTATGACCACATGATGTCTGGATTTCTCAAACTAAGGCCGAGTTCCTGGTAAAATATTCTTCCATATGAATAACATGGAGAAATTTTAGGACTTATACTTCACATAATTTAACAGTCTTAAAGAGAGAAAATGATAAATCTGACAATTTTAAGGAGTATGGTATTGGAATGCTTAAGCTTCAAATTGGAACACATTCAATGACTGCACATTGCCTGGTTTTCTCAAACTAAGGCAGAGTTCCTCAAAATCCTAGATACATATTTTCCTATATGAATAACATGGAGAGATTTTATGACTGTATACTTTGTATAGTATTATAGAAAAATTGTAGTATGTTATGAACTTAAAGGGAGAAAATTATAAATCTGACAATTTTTTGGAGTATGGGAATGTTTAAGCTTCAAAGTGGTACAAATTCTATAACCACACGTTGCCTGGTTTTCCCAAACTAAGGCCAAGTTCCTTCAAAAATATTCTCCCATTTAAATAACATGGAGCATTTTTTTAAATGTAGATATTTTTAAAACTATCGCGGTATTTTTGAGTTTTACATTTTTCTGTAATCTGTTATGTAAAAACTTTAAAATGACACATTGATTGTCCAAATCGGTTTAGAAATAACAACGTAGTAGGCCAAAAATGAAATTCCTTAGCGATTTAATATATAAGATAAAGGTAATTTTGTGCAAACCCTCACTACAAAATGTTAACAAATTAAAACATGTAAACACAAAAACAGACAAAATTACATATATTGGAATGGATTACAACGATTAGATCAAATAATATCCTATCCTATACTCTAATATGAGTACAGTTTGCTTGCTTGTATACTTTCTTGATTGCAACTCTGATCTCAAACATGGTTGCAACAATTTCCTTCAAAAGTTGTAATTAACTAATTCCTGGGTTTAAAATAAGCTCTAGTCAGGTCTCATTGATGATATCGTTGTAAATAAATCAAGACACTGTTCATAATTTATAAATATAACTATGTAGTTCTCACACAAAGTTTTAAAATACTTAGGGAATCTGATTTTATTTGTTAACTGTATGAAAACTGATTTTATCAATAATTTTAGTTTGTTGAGAAATGAAGATGAACAGTTTCTGGGTCAAATAGTAATGTATAATTTTGAATTAGCAGAAGTGAAAACAATATGAACTATTTATGGAATTATAATAGATGAAAATCTAACGTTGGCAGCACTCCTTAGCATATAACTTCATGTATATTTTGCTTACAAGGTTAACCTATTATTGCCAGTTAATAATAAACTACTATTAAAATTATACTATCATGCAGTGATAAAATCATAAATAACACACAACATTGTAATGGGGCAAGCAATACAAAATTTAAAGAAAGGAATATTTGTTTTACAAAAAAGAGCAATTCAACTGCCATTTAGTCCAAAATATTGGTGCTTCTTTTTTAAATAAATTACCAATATTTAATTTAAAACTAAGTTTAAATTTGAATTTAATAAGATCATATTACAAACAAGGATCATTCTATTTGATAAATTAATTTAATGAATCCTGTTACAATCAATCTTAATGAACTAACTAAGTAGCATAACTTAAGATAAAATAAATAAAATTATAATCAAAATGTAAAGCGGGGTATTGAGTGTTTATACAAACAATATTAACTATATCAATCAATAGTGCAAATAGAATGTTGAGTTTAAAAATACATTAGTAAAATAATAATCCAAAATAAATAAATTAAGCATTAGTAAATAAATGAAGTATTGAGAGTTAATACATTAGCTGATGAGCTTATGTATTAACTCTCAATATTTAATTAATTAATTTATTATTATTAATATAAGATATTACAGTATATCATCACTCCCAATTAGTTCGCAGCAGGCTTTGTTTCGATGTTGAGGTCTCCAAGAATAGAGGAAGTAGACGCTCTATATATTATAGTAATGTTTGTTGGTAAAAAGTAATAATTGTGTTATTTTTTTGAATTTTCTTAGCACCATAACTATGCTATTTCAGATGTCATTTGATTTCTTACAGGCATATTTATGATACCCAATAGCATAGCTCCAATGATAGACTACGTGTTTCACTATATAGTCCTAACCATTTTCTATAACACTATACTTGTGCTTTTATGATCTCTACTTCTCAAGTACTTTTACTTCTCGTAAGTCACAGACCATATTACTGAATATTATTAAGTATATTGAATGTATAAATAATACTCTATAATAATTTTTTTGGTATATATTATATATATAATATAATATATATATATATTTGTGTCCGTAATCACAATAACTTTAGTAAAAAGGTCCGATCTTAATAACATTTGGTAAAAATATGTAAAGTACCATTTATTTGAACGAGTTCAAAAACCAGACAAATCGCACCATCTGAAGGGGGTTTTTGGGGGGGGTTTTGTACCCCAAAATTTTTGTTGTTGGGGTTTTCACATGTAATTGTTATTTAAATCAAATTTTAATTTATACCATTGAATTCAGCTTAAAAAACAAACAGTTTGGTATTTTGATCATTGCTGTACGTTAATTGGTTACTGAGATATTGAAAGTGCTAAACACAGTACGTTGCCCAATGTTTTTCTTATAGAGCAAAAGAAAAATGTTATATCTCGATTATTTATGAACATAAACTGACGAAACTTGGTATATCGCTTCATCTGGTTGTGGTTTGTTGTTGTTTGAACAAAAAAAATTTCACCTATGGTTCCTGTAGCAGCAAATCTAGGTGTACTCAGTCCCCATGTTATTTTTATGGAGAATAATAAAAATGTTATATATCGCTTATTTATGAATGTGTATGGATGAAACTTGGTATGTGACCACTTAGATGAGTTCTATTGATATTTGCCTAAAAACATATTATTTTGTGTTCCTTGTTGCAGCAAACCTGCGTACTCATCCCTAATGTTATTCTTATGGAGAATAATGAATATTTTAAATAACGCTTATTTATGAATATATTTCTTATGAATCCTGGTAAGAGGCTTAATGTGTTATTAAGCCATATGTATTCACTGGAAATTCGTTGAGTACGCAGGTTTGCTGCAATGGGGGTATTTTTTATTTAAAACATATTTTTCTGTGTTACAAGTTATAAGGAAGTTTAGTTAGGAAAATTACATCATATTTCTCCACCAGAAACAGTTTAGATAGGCCTATCATATTGTGTAAATCATCATATAAAAATGTTATTTAGCCTAGTAAATAATTTTAAGATAATTCATAATGTAACAAAATTTCTTCAAAACCTTATATTAATTTATTCCAAATTATTAGTTTTCTTTAAAATTCAAATTTAAGCTCTATAACAGTTAATATAGTGTAACCAGTGAAGTGAGCTACAAGAGCTGAATAATGATTAAGTATGCCATGCCAGATGTGAATTATTGTAACCACAGTCTACTATACACAGTCCCGCAGCTTACTCGTGTATTGAGATGTCCGCGCGAGCGACCCTAGCGCTCCAAAAGCACTATTTTACCCTTATTGTCTTTAATGGCAATAAACTGTTCTTCTGGTTTTAATTTAATAAAAATGTTCATTAAATAATATTGCCGTGTTAATAAAACATTGTTTGGAGTCCTATTATGAGATTATGAAGGTTTTAAAGTACTTCATAAGTTGGTAATACAAGAGAGACTAATTTTAGACGCTGGGAATAGTTTTAATGCATTACGACATTCTGACATTCTGTCTTTCATTTGTTAAAAATCATTGTACAAAGTGCATGTTAACACCCTAAATGTTTAAATGTAAGTTATTTTTGCTTTTCATTTTCTTTAAACGCAAAGGTTTATTTAAATTTTAAGGTGTAATAAAATTTGAGTTTCAAAACAAGTTTAACAAGACACAAATTCATATCCTGACAACAGGAAAAAAAATTAAAAATGCGACATTTAAAAATTAGTAATCAAGATGTGACGTTGTCGCAGTACAATTGTATGTACAATATCATGTACAATTTGTTATACTTTCGTCATTAATACTGTAATTTTGTTCTACCAAAGACGATTTGCATGGTTAACATTTGTGCACTTCAAATAACTTTTTAGATTCTTAAGAATTAGCAACTTAAAAATCGAATGGATAACTCTGCTTTTTCTGTCTTAGACGTTGTCCGCGTACAACGTTGTGTCTTGCAAAACCTTTTAGGGAAAATACTAATTTATTTCATATACGAATTTACAAATTAAACCAAAATTAATTAAACAAAAATATATCTTACAATTAAACAATCTAAGGTCAACTTTTAAATTGTACAAAGATTTATAACAAATAATGATTGTTGACAGATTTTCGTAAGATGCATGCGTCTATTCCCTGTGTCTAAATTTAGTCTATACGGTATATTATTATTAACTTATGAAATACTTTTATAATATCATAAGAGGACGACAAATAATGTTACATTAACACAGTAATATTATTTAACAAACATGTTTATTAAATTAAGTAAGAAGAACTGTTTGTTGCCATTTAAGCCAATAGAGTGAACTAGCGCTTGAGCTTGCGAGCCGCTAGGGGCGCTCGCATCGCTCGCCGCGGCCTGGCGGACGCCGGCGCCGCTAGGGGTGCTCGCATCGCTCGCCACGGCCAGGCGGACGCCGCTAGGGACGCTCGCGTCGCTCGCCGCGGCCAGGCGGACAACTTTCGCAACTGAGCTGCGCGACTGTGTATAATAGACTGTGATTGTAACAATGCACCAGACTCTCTCTCTGAAAATAGCCGGCCTAGTGATAGCTTACTCCAAATTTTGATATATTTTTAAAATGTGATTTTACCCCATAAATTAGTATTTTGGGTACCAAAAACCCAAATTTTTATTAGAAGGGCTACTGGCATTATTTTTACCCTTTTGTTACTGGCCGTGAAGAAATATAAGCCTGTGGTGAAGATAAAATAATAGGCTGGTGAGACCAACCCATATTATCCCTGGTGTAGCCAAATGTAAACTTTCATTAATCACCTAATTGTATTAAAATTTCAATCTACCAAACTTTAAATTAATACAGAGAACCTTTTCAATATTCTAAATTACATATTCTAGGACTATTTTGAAGATTTAAATTCATTTGAACAGTTTTAAAATCAATTAACAGTAGCCTAAAAATCAGTTGTCAAGCAGCATTGTTGGATGTCTTTCGAAGTGAACATTACTTACCTTCCAACTGTTATTGAGCAAACCTTTAATATTTTACCACTTTTCAGAGACTTTAACAAAATTGTCTTACGGTATATTTGTAGCATATGAGTATAATTGATGATTTCAATCGTAAGAATATATTCGACGCCAGCATGATCACCCCTTGCCTGAGAAAGAATCTTGTAACCCTGAGCCTAGAGACTATTATTAGAAATATCAAATAACTATAAGTAATAAAACATCTCCCCCTCTTTGTAAACATTTATTGTAAATCCATTTTTCACATTTCAAGATTATCATTTTGTATTTTAACGCAAAAAGTTAGGTCTGTCTTTGTACATTAAGTTTGATTCATTAAGAGGTAATGACGATACGAGTTCGTAATATATTGTAGTCAATCAGCAGTTAGGTACCCATATTGAGCAGACAGTTGCTGGACTAAAATAATAGAAAGACAGAGATTTATTTATTTATTGTTTAAGAGTTTAAGTATGAGACATAACTCTTATTGATAGAGTACATAAAAATAGATAGAGACATAAAAATATATTTAGAGAGAGAATTTATTTACAGTATCTACAAACATTTAAAAGAACATTGATAGAAAATTGTTCACAAAAATAACATATTTTTGTCATATATATCGTAGAACTTACCAAATTCAGGGTAGATCCCATTTACATAGTGGCTTCCCTGTTATGGTTACCAGGCAACCAAACAACAAAGGTGCAGTACTCATTATAAGTTTAGTTATCACTAGTCATTTTATAAGTGTTTTTATTCAATATTTACCCTGCTTACTTTAATATTCTAAATTGTAACAATCAATTTATAATAGAAGCATTTGTCCTTCAATATTATTATTTGAAAAGTCTGGGGAATTTAAACTCAAGAGGTTGACTACAATTACACATACATGCAATGACCCAAGGTGTGTGATAAAAGTATTTTAAGGTTTTTTTATTTGTATTTCAACACCAATGGCATTTTTTGTTGAAATACAGGGTTTCTCAGTTTATTTCTGGGCCTCATAAAAAGCCTGCTCTCAGATGATTTTAGAAGAAGGGAAGAGGGGTATTTTTAAAACCCTAGTTACAAACTATACAGGGTGTCCCGCGAGAGTATGACACAAAAGCAAGATTTGATAGAACTCATCAAAAGGAGCATGATATAAATGGCTTTGTTTTCTGTCTGTCTGCCTGTATGCCATTTTTAATCAATGCATTATATCTAAGGAACCACTTTAGGTACTGACTTGAAACTTGGCATATATCATATATATTTATAAAAAATTACAAACTGAGTCCGGCAGACGATTCTATAGGGTCGATTTGCATGATTACTGTTTTAAATGATAGGTAATTATGCCTAGATATGACATCACCCATCCAAACTAACACATCTTCAAAGAGCTTTGCCCCACAGTGCCTCTTAAAGTTTGCACGTTATTCTTATGGAGGAAGTTTGTTTACATCAGATGATTGCGTAAAACATATGTGTTTATTAACCAAAAGATTCAAAATAAAGCAGGTCCCATTATCAAATCTGGCGTCGATAAATTTAAAAGTAAATACATAGTCACAATATAAACACCAACACAATTCAAACAGACGGTGCGATTAAAACAAACATGTATTCGGTTTGGCCGGCCATGCTGAAGTCCTGGGTTCGAATCCTGAACGTAACAGGTGATTTTTTTCTCATGATTTTTTTCAAATTTTTGTTTCATATTTTTAATGCATATTTAATATGTTTTAATGAGAAAATATATTATATTTTGTGTTTTAATTTTTTTTATAAATCAAACCTGATTAATTGCTTGAACAAATTTGATCAGAATTGTTCAAACATGTCAGGTCTGATCAAGTCCCGGATCAAATTTGATCTGGAAAGGTCCCATATAAATCTGATCAAGTTTGATCAAGCCTTTTTCAGGTTCTGATATTTTTTTGATCAAATATGACATAGTTTTTTCATGTGGGAAAGTCCTACATTGAACCTAAAAACGGGGGCAACTTCGACAGGACATTACAAATTGAGTGCCAAAGCCAAAACAAATCTTAACGTCTTTATTGGTTAAAAAAAAAATTGGGTTAGCTTTTATAATTTTGTCGTTATATTTTATTCAAGTAATTAGTTTTTCTATGGGTGGTTTTCAGAAAATTAAAGCCATCATTGCTCGGCGCACTACTTAAAACAAGAAAATAACTCTTCATCACATTCTACCATTAGCTCACAAAATGAGAAAAATCATATAATGTATGATAAATTATGTGCCTTTTTGGCAAATTTCTCCCAAAGGCAATAAGCTATTACCGTACTCGGGTACATATAGTTAAGGCATGCTGGGACGATGATAACTTTGCGTTTTGAGTTTTGAGATCTCCAGATGCCAACCCCATTCGTTCAAATTTGTATATATGATTTATCATGTAGAGTGTAATGAGATGAGATTACAAACGCCATTATGACGAAAATATGGATTTTCTTAACGTGGCTAGGAATGAACACTCAGTCAGTCAGCATCGGGGTAGAATCTTTATATATAATTCTGTGAGCAAAATTTTTAGGTCAAAATCGTAGGAGTTTGGCAAATTGTAGGATAATGGGAGACAGCTTAAATTAAAGGACTTGATCCCAGGGACTCGGGAAAAATAACGGTATTTCTAAAAAGTTACCAGCAAACGAGAAATAATGTAAAACATCCCCCATAAGAAAAGCATGGGAATTAAAAAATGTCTGTTTTGTTTATCATTAAATCATTGTCTAAGACGCCGACGCAATTAGGGCATATTTTAAGGCGAATATCATTAAAACATGTGATTAAGTGTCTGTCTAGTTTGTTTACAAACTGACATGTGTTCCTACTTCGAGTAAGGTTAGGGGCTATTGCCCCTTCAAGCCACTAGTATTAGACTAATTTAGGTCTAATTTGGTATTAAATTTGGCGTTTCTAGCTTCAATCATTTCATAATGGTGGCCATTTAAATTTTTGAAAACTTAATATCTTTAAAACGTTCTGTAGAACTTTTTCATGTGGGGGGGGCACAGGATGGGGAATCAGTATCAATGACACGTAAATAAAATAATGCTTCTATCTGAGTCTCCCTCACACTTTATCATTTATATAAATCAGCTCTAAATGCTGGTAAATGATTGCCTTCATCAGCAATCAAAGATTCCTCAACTCAATTCCCTATGTAAGCTCTGTAATTATTCTTTATGGGCAGCACTCACCTTATTTTTTCTCTCTCCGGGACTCGTCAGAAGTTACAAAAACACACGACATACACACACAAAACACAAACAATCGTCCCGAATTGTTTGTTTACGCAAGCTCTGTTCCATCATACTTTCTAGAGCATTTCTAATCACATTAAATTTTGTTATTATTAGATCACAATAATTGTAACATTTCAAAGCATGTTCTACGTGTTAAAATCTTATCCACAGCCTTCACAGTGTGTGTTTCAATAATAATAAAAGGTGTTTTAGAGTTTTGCATAAAAGTAATGCCAGGGAATCCCTAAATTCTTTTGCGGACATGTTAAGGTTGAGTTTTTTTTAAGAGGAATTAATATACGTTTGACAGTCAGCTGCCATGTTTAGCTTTTTGATCAGCACTATACAGTATGATTTTCTTATGCCTCTAACAATTATTTAAAATTTGGTGATTTATAGTGCTTTAACACTGTTGTCCCGGATTCGGAATATTGCTCAACATTCATTGAAACATGTGAGATTTTCATGTTTAAACATGTCTAAGGCAGGAAAAGTGTTGTAGTGTGGCGGTTTAGCTAACCTATTGTGCACTTTTTCATACACGCACCAAATTTGGCACAGAGTAGACCAATGTACTATGAACAGATTTGGATTGGAGCTATCGAGCAACCACCCCTTGGCGGCCATTTTCCAACATTTTCAAATTGTGGTTTGAATCTCAAAATGTTCTTTAGTAAACATAAGCAAATTATACATAATTTTAAAGGCATCGTTAAAAGAAACATTTTGGCAAAAATAGAATTCACTTTCCTTTATCCGTTTAAAAATGGCGGACATTCTTGTGTAAAATATTGACAGTTACAGAATACCCTGTATTTTCTAAACTATAACGCATATCTTTTTTATGATTCAAATTTCTTACTTGTGATACACTCAGCTTTACTCTGGTATGCTACATGACCAACTTTCTTGAAAAAATAAAAATGTCAATAACATTTTTTTAAATGCTTAAAAACCCAAAATTCCAAAAGGAAGCATATGTCAAATAAACGGTATCAGGAAACTGACACATACTTTCTCCCTTTCAGCCCAACTTTAATGAATAAATTACTTTTTATTTACTAAATATAGAATACAAAGCACGGTCGAATGAACAGAAAATCTTATAAACAAGTTGTTTTAAAAAACATCCACCCAAATCCCTGCTTTAGAGGCACTACAGAATCCATTGCTACACTTGTGGTTTTAAGAGGGGAAATGCCCCCTATTCCCCCCCAGGGTTATTAAGGGGCAACATATTTCGAATTACCTCTGTTGGTCAATGCTAAATTGACAAACACATCAAGTTTGAATGAAATTGATCAGTAAATAAGAGAGAAATAGTAATTTTTGTATTCCCCATAAGAATAACATTGGACAACGTACTGCGTTTACCGCTAAACGAAAATTTCAATTTTATCCGAAACCAGCAATCATAGAATAGTAATTCAAAATACTAAATTATTTAGTTTGTTGAGCTCTTTTTAATGGTGAATAGTAATATTTTTTTATATTTATGCCTTTTTATGAAAAATTCAAAAAACGGAATTTTGGATGTTTTAAGTCCTGTAATTTCTGAACCCGAATTTTTACAGGAATGCGGGTGGTGTCATTTTGTTGGAAAAGTAAAGTTCTACAAAAAACTAAAGTTTAATCAAAATTGTTAGAGCCGTTTTCGAGAAATTTGGATTTTTCATGTTTTTTGGCGGTTTTGGGGGTATAATTACCCTTAAAAATCAAAAATTCAAAAAATTAAAAAAACGCCTAGAGATATTGTAGATTAGTACCTACATACCAAATTTCATAAAATCGGCTCATTGGTTAGGGCTCTAGCTCTGTACACATCCACACAGACACACACACACACACACACACATACCCGCATGCGTATCTTAGTCGGGACAACTGAATACAACACACTTGTCGGGACTTTCAAGCTGAAACATATTTAATGTTCATCCTTAAGTACAGATTCCTTATATGTGGTCAGATTTTTGTTACACTCCATTTTGTCTGAGTGAACTAGGAAAACTTACTGTCGGGATGTCCCGACAAACACGATAGTGTGTTTATTGTCCCGACAAACATATAGATCGAGGATATGTCCGTTTGTGTGTTAAAATACGGTGAATCGTAGCCAGATGAGTCATCCCAGTGTTGCCATATCGCCCTGGAGCTTGGCGCGCTTGGCTTGGAGCTGGAGCTTGGCGCGCGGCAATAGCAGCCCCATGGCCACCGCGTTTTCAGCTAGGTATGCTCCTGTAGGCCCATACCTTACTTCCCCCACCCCCCCCCCACCAGTGATGTGGATGGGGGGGGTCAGGGGGATATATTCCCCCCTTGAAACTTGAAAAAATTACAATTTATATCGTCCTGAAATAAATCTTATGTTTTTTATTAAAAATAAATTCTGTTACTGAAAAACACAAAAAAATGTGTGCAATATTTCTAAACTAAATTTTTAGTGAATTACCTATGGAAATTTTAACTATTAGCATGACCCGCAAGGTAAAAATTAAGCCCTGGACCACCATAGAAGTTCCTGACGTGACCCCCTGAACACGTTTTGGGAGGTCGCTCGAAATTGTGGATATATATATATATACCACACGCCCCCTATATATATATGTGTGTGTGTGTGTGTGTGTGGGTGTGTGAGTTTGCATTCTAGCGGTCGAATTTTTTGTCCGATTAACTTAAAATTTGATAGGGACATTCCTTGTAATAATCAGTTGGACAAGTTCGTTGGGCAAAGCAATAGAAAAACTCTAACCCCCTTTTTTGGATTTCATATTGAACATTTTGGGGTATTGGGGCCAAAAAGGGTAACAAAAGTCCCGGATGTAAAATGCAAGTAAAATGATGGAGATGTTTGAGGCAAAACTTGAGAGCCCTCTTTCGTCACTCTAGCACAAATATTTACCGAGTTATTAAAGAAAATGTATGTGGACTAAACACAGTACGTTGTCTAATGGGCGTTTTACATTAGAACAACCTGTTATTCATAAGTTGGTGTATTTTTATCATCCCCGTAATCCATACACCTACTTTCAATCATGACTGGACACTCTCCTAACCTTATAATGCGCAACATTGTATTCTCAGCATTGCAGGTAAATAGAACCAGGAGCATCAGAACAGCCAAAAAAATTATGTATTCACTTTAAAATAACACAGCATGGCCTTCGGTGTCTTTTTAAAGAGAGATTAAAAAATTAACAGCATAATACACTACTGTATTAGAACACCTACTTATTGAAGTATGCTTATGATTTTATGAAAAATTCTTTAACCTTACCAATTTCATAACAGAGTACCTGGGGGCCGAGCTTTGCTCGGGGGAAGGCCAGTCAGTTTGTTTAGATGACTTTTAGTAATATTTCACCACTTCCCTCTACTGATAATCTGATTTCTATAACTCATTTGCCTCTTTTCTACATTTTTAAGGTCCCTCTAGTTGTTATTTATAGCTCAATGTCCCTTTGATTTATTTTACTACTCTATATATGTAATCTTAACTCAAATCTTTTAATCTCTGCTCTCAGGAAACCACATGTTAATAATCATAAACAACATGAGTATTACTTTGACAGTTCCCTGGTTGATTATGAACAGCTGTTACAATTATTTTGTTTTTATTTGAAACTCCATAAGCCCAATGTTAATTTTTTTAACTTTTCATTTTAGTTTTTTTACATTATTTGATTTTTCGGATGAGGCCTGTCTAGAACTTATTTTTATCACAAAAATTAGTTATTTTGAACATTTGAAGGAAATCGTTGGAGCCGTTTTTGAGATCCGTGTCGCAAGCAAGCAAGCACGCAAGCAAGCAAGCAAGCAAGCAAACCTTACTCATATTAGAGTATAGGATTACAAGCAGGAAGATGATTGTTATTATTTCTAAAACCAAACTGGTAATGAAATAAATATTGTACAGTTTCAATTTATTAACTCCTAAAATGTTCGCTATGAGAGTTGTATTGTAGGCTCAAAAAGTAAACTGTAATGCAAGGTAGCACTGGTAGAGAGTATGAAGAGTCAATCTTAACTTAAATAATCCAAACCCTTGATTTATTTTGAATTGTGCTAAATAAAAGCAGCTTGCAGTGTATTTAATTCTTGTATACTGTGATAAACATAAGGCATTTCTTCCTTGTCCTCATATTCTTTCAACGGAATAAAGTCGCATAATCTGATCAGCAGGGAAATATAAGTATATCCATAGATCATGTAGTGATCCATGGACAGATTCCTTATGTGTGGTCAGATTTTTGTTACCTCCATTTTGTCTGAGTGAGCTTAGACAAAACTTTTCAAAATTTTAAATTTGAATTTGCAGTTTCTCTTAACATTAATTAGGACTTAAAAAGTGAAATTTGATTACCTGAACTGGACAGACAATTGGATCTCAATTGTTTAGGATGATTGATTTTTTTATTACAGAGGGAGAATCAGGAAGTAAAATGTAAGTGTTAAATAATGCAGATAAATTTACATATAGAAAAAGTTTATTACTCTACAAAATGAAAATAGTCATACAACTAACAATTTTAAAATTGTGTTTTATATGTTCTAGTGTAAAATATAGGTTTTACAAAAACTTCAACTAAGTTCATATATTCAACAATATAATAACTATAAACAAGGTAAAACTAGAAAATATCCCGATTTTTTTTTAAGACAAACTATACTTTATCGCAATCATACCAGGGAGAAGAGGGGGTGTTAAAAGGCATGAAAAAGGGATTAACATCGGTGTTGTTTCTCTTGTAAGTAACCAGTTTAGTTTTTTTCTAGCCTCACTTTTTAATTCTTACAATTTTAAATATATGAATAGGAAAATCAGAGTTTAAAAAAAATGTTAATTTAGGTGAAGTGTGGTAACAGTAATAGTGGAGAATATGTTTTACAAAAATTAATTTTATTGATAAAAAATCTAAACAAATACACTATACCGGGTGTCTCAAAAGTCCCACCCCACATTATAATTTTATTTTGTATTAATGGAGGTAAACTACTTTGTTGAATTTTTATGTTACCAAAGGGACTTTCTTAAGTATACACATTTTCAACCCTATTTTGTTAAAAACATTTAAAATTTGTGGGTAAGCCAAAGATTTTAAATGCAAACCCCTACCTTGTGATACTTAATTTTAAAGCTCTTGATAAAATAAGAAGAATGACACAATTTAGAGGTCTGTATGTTGACCCTATCCAAAATGGCACTAATTTAAAGTTGATTTTTTAAAATAAAATTGCCAATAAAAAGCATTTTAAAGGGGTAAACCCCACGAAAATGTACGTGAATTGCATTCAAGTTAGGTACCTGAAGTCATGATAGAATCATACCCAGGACTCAAATCAGGTCGTAACTCAAATTTTCATTATTTAGAAAAAAGCAAAATAAGGTAACATTTAAGAAATTTAGGGTATGGTATAAAGTCCTGGATGTGATTCTGTCAACTCGAAGTCACTTTGGGTACTTTGAGTGCAAATTACGTACATTTTCGTGGGTTTTATCCCTATAAAATACTATTTAAGGGGTATTGCATAGAAAATCCCAAATTGAAATGACCGCCATTTTGGATAGGAACAACATAGAGTCCTTTAATTTGCACCATTTGTCCTCTTTTAACAAGGCCTTAAAAGTGATGATCACATGTAAGGGGTTTACGTTTAAATTGTTTACTTAGACTTGCCCCCAAATTACCCCATTTACAAAATAGGGCTTGAAAATTGTATACTAGAAAAACCTCTTTCTTCGGTCACATAAACATTCCTCACAGTAAAGCTTTCTATCTCCATTAATAAAAACATAAAACATAATATGGGGGAGGGGGGAGTTTTGAGACACACTGTGTATTTATTCCATTATATCAGTTTTAAAATGGTTTCCAAATCCTTTTGAAATATTTTTTGGTTTATTCAAAAATGTAGGCTATGTCTATTTTATTTTTGGAAAGGTTAGGAAGCTGTTTTTACTTTTTCAAGACTGATTTCCTGATTACAACACTCCACTTCACCCTAGGTTAAATTAAGACGTAAGATATTTATTTTTGTAAAATAGTCTTAAACATATTTTGCATTTGTAAAGATTGTTTACGACATTAATATAAGTCTTACATTTATATGTTAATATATTAATACAAAGAGAGAAACCCATAATTTTTTCAGAGGTTAAACCATCGATCAACGCTCTCATTCGAATTTGAAAATTGTTTTACCCAAATGTAGGAAATTTCACGGTGGATTCTGGATTCTGGAAATTATAGTTTTTTTTTAACGGAAAAGCTAGGAACACCCTGGAATATTAAAAAATCTCGTCGAAAATGGCACATGTGGATACACGAAAATGATACCGGGACAGCGAGTAGATTAAGAATATCAACGAATTTGTCCGATTCGACGTAAAACAACCGGACGTATTCGACGTATATGGCCGGAAAAGTGTAGGGGAATTCTGGAAAATGGCTCAAAAAATTTGTTTGGGGGATGGCATGTGGGTAGTCAAGTAAAACTGCCGTTCAACGCTGAACCTCATCATAATATTATTTTTTGCATCCGACCTATGTTTACCCTAAAATTACAGGAAAGGTTATTTTAGGTTAGGTATTGTTAGGTTAGGTTTCTTGGGTTGGAAAAGGTCAGGTAAGTTTAGTTTACCATACCAAACCTTAAAACCCCTAACCCAACGTAACTTTACTTCCAAGGATGCCAAGTACAAGGTTATGTTTGTTCACTTCAAAGGTTATGTTTGTACAAGGTCAAATTCATTTTTGTTCACTTGAATGTGGGTGTCAACTCAATAGAATTAGGTGCTTTTTCATACCTCTTTTAAGTAGATTTTTAGTCGTCTGTTGATAGTTAAGAAGAGATGTAAATTAATAATGCAAGATCTGTGGATGGTTCCTCTTTTTAAGTTAGAGGATGGCTGCATAAGTTACAGCTTATAATGGCTTTAAGCTCAAGGTTTGATAACATCACATTTATTTTCTTAGCAATTTTAAATTGGCACTGGTTTCAATTAAACGGCTTTAGCACTTTTCACTGTCATTCAACTTTAATAATTAAGTTTAAGAACTGATACCTAGAAACTATAAAACTTCAGATGAAATAATAAAGAGAACCAATAAATGATGTACATTTACAGACAGATCAACCAACATTGCCAACTACAGTCTAGCCTAATAGACAGTAATTCCAACAGAGGCCTTATGTTTGAGCTTTTAAGTTCAATCTATATTGTGTCAATCAAACACACTCCATTATTAATTAAGTTTAATAGCCTACACTACTGTTTGTGATTTATTGTAATACTTTTATACACACTGTAATGAATATTATATTAATTTAACAATACATTTTAATGTTATAAAGCAGATAACTTAGTGTTTAACCACATAACTGTATGATAAAAAAATTCGAATAAGGGTTATTCTCACCTTCTATGAGGTTTATAATGTAACTTACTTCCCTTTTGGGGAATAATAAAAAATAAATCAGAACCTAGGTTCTAGGTTAGCCTTCTTTAGAGAATTTGAGAGGAAACTTGGTAACTTGGTAGATTTTTACAGAATAGCCCTACAGGCCAAGATAAAAAATTAACTTGCTACATTCTTCTATGAAAATACTGACTTAGAAGAGAGCAAAAATAATTATAATTTTTTGCACCAATAAACCTGACAATATTCCCTCCAACTAAAAAAATATTGTTTCTTTGTGAACTTTGAAATTAGGTTTATGAAAATACTACGGTTACTATCAGCAAGTTTAAAATATCAACAGAAAGTAACATTATTAGCAATTAATTGACCAAATACAATCTCAGAGCAAAGATTTCTAGCCTGTAGGTGTACAGTGTGTTCATTTTTAGCGAATTTCCTCTATAGGGAAGAAGCTATTACCGTAGTCGGCATGGCAAGACCTAGGCCCGGGACAATGATAACTTTTCGTTTCTAGGTCCCAGACCCCAAAAACACCATTCGTTCGAAATTGTACATATTATACATATATATATGTGTGTGTGTGTCGGTGGGTGCGATAACTCGCCTAAAAAGGTCCGATTTGATAAAATTTGGTGCAAACGCGTAAAGCAACATTTATGACTTTAAGTTCGAAAACCAGACAGATCGACCCATTCAAAGTGGGATTTTGGGGGTTTTTGTACCCCAAAAATGTTTTTTTTTTTAATTTTTTACATATATTTTTTGAAAAAGTCAAATATTTGTTTTTACCATTGGATTCAGCTTAAAAACACACAATTTGGTATTCTGATCATTCCTCTACGTCAAATGGTACAGAGATATTGAAAGTGCTAAACACAGTACGTTGTCCAATGTTATTCTTATGGAGAATAAGAAACATTGTATATCTCACATATTTATCAACTTTTCCTAATAAAACTTGGTATATTGCTTCATATCGTTGTGGTCTATTAATATTTGCACTAAAAATCATGTTTTCGCCGATAGTTCCCGTAGCAGCAAACCTGTGTACTCAGCCCCATGTTATTCTTATGATAAATAAGTAACCTATTATCTCCCTTAATTATGAACATAAATTAATAAAATTTGGTATGTAGCTTTACCTACTTGAGTTATACTGATGTTTGTATAAAACCCCATTTTTTGTGTTCCTTGCTTCAGCAAGCCTGCATACTCAGCCGCCATGTTATTCTTATGGAGAATAATAAAAATGTCATAAATCGTTTATTTATGCATGTATATTGATGAAACTTGTTATGTGGCTTTATGTGGTATTAAGATACATATATATGCATTGGAAATTTGCTGAGGACGCAGGTTTGCTGCTACGGGGGTATTTTGTATCTTGAAAATAAGAGTTTTATAAGCGATTTTTGTTATTGGTCAAAAATGTTTTTTGAGCGTAGCGAACGAGTTTGGTGGAATATTTTTGATTTCTTTTTGCCATTTTATTTAGTTTTTAGTTACGCACTACTTTACTTGTTTAACCTTCCTTGTAACTATTAAGGTTTACGAGATCCCAATAGTGAGCATAAATAAACGGTATCAGGAAACTGACACATACTTTTTCCCTTTTAGCCCAACTTTAATGAATAAATTAGTTTTGATTTAATAAATAATATAGAATACAAAGCACGATCAAATGTACAGAAAATCTTGTAAACAAGTTGCTTTCAAAAATATCCACCCAAATCCCTGTTTAGGAGGCACTACAGAATCCATCGCTCGCGTGGCACGTGGTTTTAAGAGGGGAAATGCCCCCTTTTCCCCCCTTCAGGTTTATTAAGGGGCAAAATATTTTGAATTTCCTCTGTTGGTCAATGCTAACTTGACTCGCACATCAAGTTTGAACGAAATTTATCAATAAATAAGAGAGAAATAGTAATTTTTGTATTCCCCATAAGAATAACGTTGGACAACGTACTGCGTTTACCGCAACATTTAAATTTAAATTTTCTCCGCAACCAGTAATCGTAGAATAGTAATTCAAAATACTAAATTATTTAGTTTTTTGAGCTCTTTTTAATGGTGAATAGTAATATTTTTTTATAAAAAAATTAATATTTGATATTTTAAGTCTTGTAATTTCTGAACCCAAAGTTTTATAGAAATGCGGGTGGTGTCATTTTGTTGGAAAACTAAATTTATACAAACGACTAATGTTTAATCAAGATCGGTAGAGCCGTTTTTTAGAAATCTTAATTTTTCATGATTTTTGGCTGTTTTTTGGGGGATAATTACCCTTAAAAATAAAAAATTCCAAAATGAAAAAACCGCCTGGAGATATCGTGGATTAGTACCTACATACCAAATTTCATAAAAATCGGACCATTGGTTTGGGCTCTAGCTCTGTACACATCCATACAAACAGACAGACACACAGACATCACGTAAAAATCACTTTTTTGGGTTCAGGGAGCACCAAAACGAATATTTCAACTAACAACTCAAATTCGAAAATTTTGACGAAAACAATACTATCTCCATATGTATAGAGGGAGAAAGTAAAAAATTAACACACTGTATATAGGCAAAATCATATCCATTACATGTAATTAATTATCAGTAGTGTAGTAGGTAATTACGTTACATTACTCACCTTATAACAGTGACGACTGACACTGGCAACTGCCCAACTGGCACTTGTCATAAGCAAAATTTCCAATTTCCAATCCTTCTCAAGGGAATAGATCGAATTGGCAACGCTGTATTACGTAAAGAGTTTCCAACCAATCACAAGCGTTTATTTAAGTCAGCATTTGAAGCGAGTGTCGGGCCACACACTCTAGTTCGGGTAGTTCGCCGCAACGCCACTGGCGCGCCACTGTACAGTGATATTTTAGGCCCGACAAAGATATGCAAACGTGAAACCGGTTTCGTACAGAGCTTGTCGGGTCATTTTCAAATTTTGTTTCTAAGTCTTTCTGGAGACCAACTAAAACGTTTGGTGCAGTATTGGTTGTCGGGACGTGTGTGAGTCCCGACAATTGGGTGTTTGCCCGACTGTCTGCTCCCATGCAGGTGTGTGTCCCGACAAAGATATGGATGCGTACGCACACCGCACACACACACACACACACACACACACACACACACACACACACACACACACACACACACACACACACACACACACGGACACACACACACACACACACAGACAGACATCACGTAAAAACCACTTTTTTGGGTTCAGGGAGCACCAAAACGAATATTTCCACTAACAACTCAAATTCGAAAATTTTGACGAAAACAATACTTTCTCCATATACTATGTATAAGGGGAGAAAGTAAAAGCACACCATTGAAAAGGTATTGTAAAACCTAGCAACTTTGTAATTTATACCAACCTTGTACCTCTTTCAGTTTTCTTGCAAACAGCAAAAAGCATTATTTTTCCGTATGAAATGCATGTTAATTTGCACTTGCAAGTATTCCTTGGTCACATTCATTTAGTGTGTTTTATACAATTGACATTGTTATTTGCAAACAAACTAAAAGAGATACAAGTTTGGTTTAAATTATAAATGTTCTAGGTTTTACAAAAGGACCTTTTCAATGGTATGCTTTTTGACATACGCTACCATTTGAATTTTTTAAATTTTGGGCATTTAACCATTTTCAAAAAAACAATTTCGTCATGTTATGGTTTAGAAAATACAGGGTATTCCGTAACTGTCAATATATTACATAAGAATGGCTGCCAATTTGAAACGGATAAAGGAAAGTGAATTATGTTTTTGCCAACATTTTTTTAACGAGACCTTTAAAATCATGTATACCTTGCCTATGTTTATTTAAGAAAATTTTGAGATTCGAACCATGATTCGAACATTTTGGAAAATGGTCGTCACGGCCGCCAGGGGGTAGTTAGTCGATGGCTCCACATCCAATTTTGGTCATATTACATCGGTCACCTCTGTGCCAAATTTGGTGCACTATTAAGCAAAAAAAAATATATATATAAATAAAAATAAATACAAAGTTGATGCAAGTTTGAAAATTTCTAAGTTTTACAAGACATATTCAATGGTATGCTTTTTGACATACGTTACCATTTGGGCTTAGGCTATAAGCATTTTCAACAAAAAATATAGTTTATTGAAATATTGATTTTTCAAAAAAGCCTGTCATGTACCAGGCTGAGTTTATCACAAGTAAGACATTTTAATTGGAAAACAGATACGAGTAGTGTGGTTTAGAAACAGGGTGTTCCGTAAGTCAATATTTAAAAAAAAATGGCTGCCATTTTAAAACGAATAAAGATAAGTGAATTCTATTTTTGCCAAAATGTTTCTTTTGACCATTGTTAATTTTGGCTATATTAACATAAACAAATTTTGAATTTTGAACCCATGACCTTCAGTTTTGGAGCACCTTGTACATATATTTTGATGAAATTATTTGTAATAGATTGCCCATATGCATTTTAGTTGGGAAGAGTATTGTTTGATGACTAACTAAACCGTTCTCTTGCTAAACATGCTGGATGGGTAGAGTGACTCATCCTGTATATACTGCATAGAGCCCTACTGTGTAAGAAACCACTGGATTAAATATTGATAACCTACAAGCAATGAATATTTGCACCTTTAGAAAGCATCACAAGCAAACATAAAGAAAGTGTTCTTTTTTCTTCCACATTAAACTTCAAGTATAAAGCCCATTGGCACAAATTGATTTGTTGGTCCTTATTTGAAACAGGATAGCAGATTTATTACAATATTTTGATTTGATTTTAGGACAGCCCCCTAAGGCAACTTGCCTATGCCTCGGGCCGACAGGCTCAGGCAAGAGTATGCTGTTACGCAAGTTGCAGGGACGACATATAGTTGACAACACTACTGCTACTGTGCCAACTACTGGGACAAACCTAGTCACTGTCTCTCTGTCTGACCAGAAACAGGTAGACTATCATACACCACAGATAAAATAAATCATTCTAGATTTCAGATGGTGTGTGAGAGGTTAAACGTATTTCTTATTCTACTCCGGTGGCAGGTAACAGTACGAGAGCTGGGGGGCCCCATGGCGCCCATGTGGCATCATTACTACCAGGATATCACCAAGATAATGTTCGTGGTGGACGCCAGCAACCTGTGTCAGATAGCGGCTGCTGGGGTTCTGCTGTACACCATACTGTCTGAGCCTCAGCTGCAGAATGTCAGGGTAACTTTACATACATTGCAGTTTCAAATTGAGTTTGTCAAATTAATATGTCTGTTTCACATGTGTATTAGTGCTGAAAAAATACTAGGTTTTCTCCTAATAAAGTTGTTTGTAGTATTCTTTTTGTTTGCTAAGTATTTTTTTAAATAAATATATCAAATACAAATATAAATACTTAAACAAACATGAATGCATAATATTCGTTTATTATACGTACACATTGTAACAAATGGTGGTTTTGGCATCTGGGACCTCAAAACGAAAATATTTCATGGAATCAGACTTTTAGGTCTTGCCACACCACCTACGGCAGTAGCTTCTTCTCTACGGGTAAATTCGCTTACCAGTTGTGTTTGAACTGAATTCATCAGTCAGTCAAGCCTTTTGCTTGGATTTATTTTTGTATTGTATGATGCCCTAACATATGGTAATCAAAGTTTATTTGACAACTTTTCTGATGGAGTTAAAAACAACTAATTTTTGTTTTGTTTTTAAACCCATACATCGTGTTACATATTAACAAAACCGCACTAATATGCTGGTCATCAACATGTTTAATCCAACGTAAACAGTGCATTCCAGATTCTGATGGTGCTGGCCAAGATGGATGCTTCGTACAGGCAGATGCGTAACGAGGCGTTGCTGATGCTTCAATACAACAGGCTCATGCAGGAGGTGCCTCAGACCATCACCACGGCCGAGGTCTGAACGAGATAACTTAGCATATCACACTCTACAACAGACTCTGGCATAAAAAATAGCTTGTAATTTGCATTAGAAATATTTGTTTCTATAATCTACGTAAAAATCTCCAGAAATAATTGAAACACATAAACCAACTATTACAGTTTCTAAAATTGCATTCAGCTAGACATGAATCCCGCTAAAGCAGATTGTCGTAGCTAAAATGTGCAACTTAATGTGCCCGCTTCTCTTGTGTACTTTTGCATATCAAGGTTTTATATGTTCAGGGTTTAAATGTCCTCCCTACTTTTTTCTTCGTTGCACCCGGTCGTATTTTTCCCAGAAATAATATATTGGCCCATCACGGTTTTTCTCGCCAACAGTTCTGTAAGAACAGCGGAATAGATAACACTTCCCCTACCCCTCTCACTATTACACGTGGTGGGGGTACATTTAGTAGTGATGGGACTATCGACTAGTGACTAGTCGACTACTCTCAAACATCCACTAGTCTAATCGTTCAAACTAGTCTACTAGTTTTCATGTTTGTTTGGGGTAGTTGAGCAACTGTTTAACTGACTAGTCGACTAGTTTAATTCTCCTGCAACTGTGAAATAATTTGTCATTTCTTTCATGTCTTGACAGGAATTCTTTATTTCCCCAGTTTTGTTTGGGACCCGGCCAACACCAACGCGGATCCCTCTTGAGACACTGTTTACTTAGGAATTTTTTGTAACAATACAAGTTTTTTTTAAATAGGTTTATCATCAATAACTAAATTTGTACTCAAACATTAAATGTTGTTTGTTCCCTATTATTCTTTGTAACAATAAAACTTACATATTTTTTCAACAATACCGTTACCTAACAAAGGACTTTGATAAAATATTATAATAGCATATTATTGTACACTTTTTTATAGTCAACTTGTTAGATTCATTACTAAATTTTACTGTCTATATTTAGGTCAGTTTAATTATTTAAGTAATTCAGAGTATTAACAATCAAAAGATAATTTACGGCAATACACTATAAATAAATATTGTTTATACTAAATTGTAATATAAAATAAGTTTTCCAAATTTCAATTTTGTTTTTTTAGCGAATTTCCCCTATAGGGAAGAAGCTATTACCGTAGGTCTCATGGTAAGACTTAAGCCCGAGACTATGAAAACTTTTTGTTCATGCCAAAACCACTATTTGTTCAAATTTATATATATGTATATATATGTGTCCATGAATGTGATAACTTGAGTAAAAAACGTCTGATTTCGATGAAATTTGGATCAAATGTGTAAAGTGACATTCATAACTTTAAGTTTGAAAACCAGAAAAAATCGGACCATGGGAAGGGAAGGGGGGTTTAGGGTTTATGGGGTTTCCAAATAGAAAAAAATCAATTTTTGTTTTGACCATCTTATAGAGCTTAAAAAACAAATAATATGGTATTTTGAATCATTAACCTAGGTTAAGTGGTTCCAGAGAAAATCCAAAAAACGTGTAAATAAAAACTCCCATATTAATCTTATGGGAAAAAGGTTTTTAGCTTTTACTCAGTTAATTTTACTTTAAACTTTATATTTGCTTTTACTAATCAATTCAGCTCTAAAAAACAATAATTTTGGTGTTTAAATTGTGATTCTACATCCAACCGTTGCAGAGATATTCAAAGTGCTAAACACAATATGTTGCCCAATGTTATCCTTATGGAGAATAAATAAAATATGATATCATTACTCATTTAACGTTAAGGTTTTTTTTTTGTGACTGGAACTCCTACAGTTTTCAACCGATTTTGATATTTTTGGTGTCATTGGATAGATCTTGGTCTGAAGTTGTTTGTGCCCAAACTTCATAAAGCTCGGTTCAAAGTAAAGGGCCATAGCCGTCCTTTTAAGTCCTTTTTTTTAGTTTGTAATTTGTCTATAGATTAACATTGTGAAAGAAATGTATGATCAAACAGCTGAATGGAGTAAACACAGTTTATCAGCAAGAACATGTTCACTACTGGAAAGGTAACACAATATGTACATAATTTTGATTATGAATGTTAGCATTAATCATAGAGTGAGTTTATAACATTCATCCCAGAGTGCAGCACATGGAATTTAATGTTAAAATTTATAAATATATTCATTGTGAATTCTACCAACAAATCACATTTTACTTTTTAATAATACCAACTATTTTTAAAATATTGTTCTTTATAATATACGAGCTGCTCCCCCGCAATATTTTGCGGATATAATCCTTATAACAGAGTGAAAAAACACATGTGACATAAACCAAATAAAACTCTCCTCCATATGAATAACATGGGAACTTGGAACTACCGTGGGGCAGAGCCCTGGGGACTAAATTTAAATTCTGGCTCGACAGTGACTTAGAACTTGAAATTATCTTTTAAATAAAAAAAGATCATCAAAATCGGGTTAAGTATTAACTTCAGGAAGTGAGTGAACAAAAAGTAGGATTTTTAAAAAATATGTAGATAATCAAACTTAATACCACAGTGTAGTTGATTTTCAATGAAGTACCTAGCTGGTACACAGTGCGACTTTGTTCATGTGACCTTTCTTTACTACCGTTGATTTCCGTGTATTTTCCCGCTGGTACAAATTTTGTTATCATGGAAACTAAAATTAAATCATCACCCCCTAAAGTTAACTCTGACGCAGTTTTTAAGCATGCACATAATGAATGCCAAAAGGGTGGAGCCCCAAAATATTTTCAGTATAGGTCTGTAGGTTATATTCTCATGTTCCTATCTTCCTACTAAATTTTAGCACCATCATTCCAGAATTACAATTGTTACTAAACATAACTATATATAAATTTCAGTTGGGTGGAGCCCCATACAACTTTTGGAACGGTAGAAGGACATGGTTTGAGTGGTATTTTAGGACCATCAGTCCTGTAGTTGGTTGTGATAGTTGACATAGGAATAATAATTGCCAGCGGTGGGGAGTCCTAAATAATACTTTTATCACCGTTGGACGGAATTTAATCTTTGTTTCCTCTTGTTTCATTTAATATAATTCAAGGCACTCTTTGCTTCTAGCCTAGCCATGGGATCTTTATTGCCTAGCAACGGATTACGCGGTTTTATACAAAAATCAAACCTAACCTGTAAACAAAAAAGCTGACAGCAAACGACGGTAGGTGGGCGAAATCCAGTAAAAAATAATAACCGAATACAATGGTAGCAACCTTTGCTTTATGTGGCTAAAATCTACCTCCAAGACCATGTTGAAAACACTGAATTTTTGGTCTGCCAACTGGCAAAACTGCAACAACTTCGCGATACTCGGGAATATCCATGTTTTGGAAGACGCCTTTAGTGAAAGACGTGGATCTAAGTAATGTGTTATATACTAAAATGGAAGTTAAAATTTCACCTGTCTAATAGTATGTATTTTATTCAATTTATCGAACGTTTAGGTGCATTAGTTTGAACTTTAATGTACTCCACCAGCACAAATCGTTGGGCCAACGTTGGAAAATGGTCGGCGGAAATGGTAGGCCAACAATGCATGTCGCGAGGCGCAAGGTTGGCCCATTGATGGATTAACTAACCATTATCCAACAATGCCAACCTATACCCAACAAAATGCCAACAGTTCATAATTTTTTATTTAAATGCTTTTATTAATTTTAAAAAAGCATGATTTATTCAATTGAATTGTTTGGTAAACAATAATAGAAATTAAAAAAAAGGAATTTAGTTGCAAAAATGTCAAAGTCCTGGTCGGGTCTCAAACCTTCGACCTTTGAGTTACTGTACACTCGCCTTAACCCCCTCGGCCATTCTGACTCGTGAGGATTGCAGGATGGACTGAGATATAAAAATTACCAATAGTCTGTATCTACACGACTTGACTTGTACTATATAATTTTGTTTTATTCGTCTAAGATTGGATAATAATTTTGTTTTATTCTTCTAAGTGAATGTACTCAAGCAAATCACTGAATTAATAAAAGTAGGAACAAATTAATTTGACTTATGTATCTATGAAATATGAAAAACTACGAGCAAATTGATATATATTTAATATAATTATAATAAAAATATAATGTTAATATATACATCCCCATCAGCACAAATCGTTGGGCCAACGTTGGAAAATGGTCGGCCAACGGTTGGCGTGAGGTTGGCCCATTAATGGATTAGTCGACTATTATCCAACAATGCCAACCTATACCCAACAAAATGCCAAAAGTTTATGTTTTTTTATTTAAATGCTTATTTTAATTTTAAAAAGCATGATTTCTCCAATTTGAATTGTTCGGCAAACCAATAATATATATATATTAAAATATAATTAATAATAATCTAATATGGTAGGATTTGCCAACAATAGCTTTGGTTGGCCTAACGTCTCTATGTTTGGATTTGCCAATGACTACCCAACAATAGGTTCGTTGGCCCAACCGCGGTAATGCCAACTGACCATTCCGACCATTCCCCATCGTTGGCCCAACGATGTATGCTGCTGCGGTAACAATGTAGATGGGAGCAGCAAAATTTGACTCTTGCAACTGTAAAACGGGGTTTCGGGAGGCTTTTGCTACTTACATTTTCATTCGGATTTATTCAAACTTTCATTGTATGCCTGAATAATAAAATAAAACACAATAATTCTTAAGTTTGGGGGGGGCCGCCCGCCCTACCGCCCCCCCTTGGATCCGCCCCTGCCAAGTAAGCAAACTTAAAAAATTAGTTTTGGAAAGGGATAAGTTATCATTTATTTGGAAAAGATGATACATTTATATCATTCCACACATTCATATACCATCGGAATTCCAAAAACCTGAGTTGCCACACGTACCCATCACTAACATTAATAGTCTGAGACGAGAAGGACTGAATTAGTGATACAGATGATAATATCGATAATATTCATGCTCATCAAAGCGTATTATTGCTAGATTTCGAGCAACGGGTTTACAAGTCTCAATTATTTATGAATGTATATTGATGAAACTTGGAATGTGGCTTCACCTAGTACTGGTACATTGATATTTGCACAGCAAATTTATTTTTTTGTTGACTTTCCCCGAAGCAGCAAACCTGCATATTCAGCCATAATGTTATTCTTATGGAGAATAAGTAAAATTGAATATATCCCATAGAACATAAATTATCACAACTTGGTATGTAGCTATTATGTTTTCAAAATCAATGGTTATATTGATAATTGCTTAGTAACACATTTCTTATTTTTCTTATTGCAGCAAACCTGCATACTCAGCCCTAATGTTATTCTTATGAGGAATAAATAAAATGCCATAAATCATTCATTTATAAATGTATTTTTATGAAACTTGGTAAGTGGCTTTATGTGGTAGTGAGAAACATATTCATGCATTAGAAATTCGCTGAGTACGCAGGTTTGCAGCAACGGGGGTATTTTTGTTGTACTATAAGGTCGACTAGTTAGTTGAAACACTAGATCAAAGAGACAACAAATAAGTAAACTGCCTATAAACTATAGTTACAGTGTTTCCTATCTCACTAAATCATTGCTCGTTCAAGTCGTAAATGTAATGTCAACTAGTAAAAACACGCGACTCGTACAGCAGATTCAATACTAGTCAGTTAAACAACTAGTCTACTAGTCGATCATACATTACGACTAGTGTAAATAAGCAACTAGAGTACACTAGATGTAATACTAGTCAGTTAAACGACTAGTCTACTAGTCGATTACCCCGTCACTATCGACTAGCAAAAACAACCGACTAGTCGACTAGATTGGCTACTAGTCGACTACCCCATCATTAAAATTTAGTGTTGCCTTGGTCATATATACAGATTCTCTGTGGGGGATTTCCTTATAACACATAAGGAATAATATTTTCTTATCGTTATTACTATCAGAAAGATCATTTAATAGAGTGAGTGTATTTACAGTAATGCAGAAAACTTGGAATTACATTGAAATTATATTGCTCTTCATAGTTACACGTCTATTAAATTATACTCACTTTAGTCTGGATACCAGAAGTTTCACTGTGTATAATTGTACTTTAACATATACAAATACATTGTTTGTTTGTAATGCATTCATTTATTAATATCACATTAAGGAAGTCATTTTGATTCTTTGTTAAGGTGAGTGCCACCACAGCTGAGGGCATCAGCACTGTCATCTCTTGGCTCGGAGAAAAGTAGTCTACATAACAGCTCATTGTACTGGGAAAAGAAGAGTGAACAATTAAATTATGTGTTCCGTATTTTCATTGCAAACTGTGGTCTAAATAGTTATTCACTTATCTTAGGACTTGTTAACTTTCTTTCTCTGCTGTCGAGAGAGTAGGTCTGTCCTATTGTTTTTATTTACTGGCTGTCTTCTATAACTCAATTAAATTTAATAAAAGTTTTTAACATAAGTTGTTTTTGTTTTTGATTATTTATATTTGGTTCATTGTGATTTTTGTTTATCACTTTTTTTTAGTTAACAACCCAATATAACCTAGTAAATATATATATATACAGTACACAGTATACAGGATTGACTTAATATATATATATATATATATATATATATATATATATATATATATATATATATATATGTATATATTGATATTGACTTAAAAATTAAGACTTTGGTGTACAGAAAACCTTTTCCTGACCAACTTGGCATGATACCTTAACTATCAGTCAACAAATGCTGGGAGGACAAAATTTGGCCTTGCCAATGGACTAAACATCCAAATAGCTACATTTTCTAATAAGAAAACATTGTGAAATCAAATTTTTTTGATAAAAGTTGAGCTGACTGATAATGGGTATTCAGAAAATATTCGTAGGATTAACAATAAATTGAATATTATAAATATATAAATTGAACAGGAGTGGAATCATGTTACGTAATAAATTAAGCCAAAAATTGAACCAACTTCAACAACAAATTTAGTATATAAAATTCCTTATTCATGTAGGAAGAGTTACATTAGACAGACATCGAGCATGTTTAAGGTACAGTTAAAATAACACCAGAAAAATATAGAAAACAAGGTTAGAAAATCAGGTTACTGTGCTCATGCCATTCACGATAAACATCAGGTCAGGTCGGAGTAAGTGGATATGTTTTTTGACCCTTTGAGTGCTAAGCTTCTGAAAGGAATAGTTGAATCTGTGTTGTTTTGTTGATTTTTAAAATGTATTGAATGCCTGAACAGTTAAAATTAATAAAAACGTGCTTGCGCTGGACACACACACTGTAAAGGATAGGTAAAAAGTAGCAAAACACCTGATCAGATGTGCAACTCACACGAATCCACACATCCCGTCAGCTTGGACCCGAGCCGTCCACAGTTTGTTTAAGGTCCTTCCTTCAACTCTGCCACAGACACGTGAACTCTCCATGAGTTGCACATAAAAACCACCAACTGTGATGGGATTCGAACCCTCGATCCAAGTGTTACCCCTGGCCGGGAAGGTAACGCTTTAGACCGCAGAGCCACAGCCATTGATCAGACTAGCAGCTGTGGTGGAGCAGGTGGCATTAGAGCCTAGCGCTGGACGAGGTAGTTAAGTTTGTGTCTACCAGGTTTCACCACATGTCAGACTCGGACTGCAGACTGAGCGCCTAACGGTACAATCGCTTATGAAGCAGTAACAGTGTTTATTGATAACAGATTCAAAAGACGATATATCGGTCCATAGCACTGAAAGGGTTAAGGAAAGAAATTGGAGGCAATGATGTTAGCATGTACAAATACTGTGTGGAAAGGGAGCCTATATTTAATCCTAGCCTTGAATTTAGCAGGGTTTTTATTCCTATTTTAGAAAGGAATTTCAAACGTAAACAAAAACAGCAGATGTAGGGGGAGGGGGCCTGATAACAAAGATAAGGAAATTCCGTTAGATTTTCCATCGGCTTCTCCCTCAGTCGAGCCAACTCATTTAAAACGGATTGCAGCAGCCCGAACATCTCGGCAAACTACTTAAGTCTGATGAAGCGTAGGTAGTGTTTAAGTTTCTATACAAGACGTCACCATTATGTCAAACTGTGATATAAAATAATTATATGTCAAGTACGTGTTATGTGTCTTCATGCTACGTGTTTTAGTGTTATGTATCTTTGAGTGTGAACAACTATGACGTGAATCAACAGTCGACTTGTCAACAAAAATATATTAAGCTCCACCAAAAAAAGTCCTTAAAAATAACATGTTTTTACTATCTTTTAATAGCCAAAAGTATTCAAACACTCACTTACAATTAAAAAAATATAACATTTAAAAAGTTTTGTTTGCAGTTTAATATTTACTAGAAACCGCCCAATGGTTGAAATTCGATCAAATTTTTTTTCATATAAAGTCGACGAATATATTCAAAATGTTTAATATCTAGTGGGTGGTGTTGCACTCTCCTCTCTGTCCCTCTCTCTCTCGCTCACTCTCCTCCTCCCTCATCCTCACCTCCAAGTAAATCTTTTAACGTGGAGTTAAAATGGATAGCAGAAGGGTGTTACCATTCCAGTAATCAGTAGCCTTTTTATGCCTGAAATCTTTCCACGCCCGTCCCCCCGTCCCTCTTCCCACCCCCCTCACTAACAAGTATAATTTTATTCAAAATGGATAGCAGAAGGGTGTTACCATTCCAGTAATCAGTAGCCTTTTTATGCCTGAAATCTTTCCACGCCCGTCCCCCCGTCCCTCTTCCCACCCCCCTCACTAACAAGTATAATTTTATTTATGGTTTATAGCCTCCAAAGCTGATAAACAATAAAATAAGGTTACTTTACCTCCGTCTTCAGCTTTAAAACAATCCAAATGGACGACCGCGGTTTTGGAAGTCAAAATACTTTCATCAGGTTGAATTCCATTACAAAATTTCAGATGTGTCTGTCGTCAAAAGTTAAAATGTACACAAAACAAACACTACAATATGAAAGAAAAAAAAACATTTTAACAAAGTGCTACCTCAGTCGACGATCACCTACCAGCCGGTACGAGTCAGTGCACTTTGTTTAAATGTTTTTCTGTTCGTATTGTAGTGTGTTTTGTTTTCATTTTAACTTTTGACGACAGAAAAATGTGAAATGTTGTAATTTAATTCAACCTGATGATGGAAGTATTTTGACTTCCGAAACCGCGGTTGTCCAATTGGATTGTTTTAAAGCTGAAGTCGGAGGTAAAGTAACCTTATTGTAGGTATAATTTATTTAATGTGGAGTTAAAACGGGGAAGGAATTATAATAAGGGAAGGGTATTACCATTTTAGTAGTCAGTAATATTTTGTTTGATGAATCATTTGTTCTTGCTGTTGTGCTACATTTTTATTTGACTAACGCAGCTGTTTATTAAATGAAAAGCATAACGAAAAGCAGAACCCAAGTTACCATAAGGATAAAATGTTAACTTTGAAAGCCAAAAGAACATAGCCCTACACGCCCAAACACAAAATTATTTATATCGACACATCCCCTAGTAGTACTAAATAAGTGTGCCAAGTTTCATAATTTTACGATGCCGCATATCCCAGAAATCGGTGCCACAAAAATTTCCTTAGCGTATTAATATATAGACTTAATTTTTGAGAACATAAATAGGGTATTAAAACACACAGACTTATTTTTTAAAACCATACATTACAAACCCATCTGTAACTGAATCAAACTGAACTTTGAACAACTAGGTCAATGAATCACTTCATGATCTTTTCCCCCTCATACACATAATAAAACCGACAAAACAACAGACCCTAGCAGTAGATATAAAGTATTCCTTTGCTTTATGCAATGGAAAATGATCATTAGTTACTTCTCTATACACCAAATCTTTTTTGATAGTCAGCCAATGATGTTTGATTTTGCTTCTGGAATAAATGCACTTGGTGGAGTAACTCATAATACTAAAACAAAGAAGTATTAGAAAGTCTAACTGTTTTTGCCAACGTTCAGTATTTTTTCTAATCCCTCCATACATTCTGAGATATATTTTTCAGATAGCCTTCATTTCACAACACATTGGCAAGGTTAACTATAAATTATCGTAATATGAACTATCGATTATCGTCTTGATGAACTATGAACTATGAATTATCGATTATCGTTTGGATGGTCGTAGTTGACTAGCATCTGTACACAGTGTTCACTGCTTAGTGAATTGTAACTTTTACATTGTTCGATATGCTACAGTAGACCAGTGGATATAGTGTTGGACTCGTAATCATGCATGTTTGGTTCATATGTTACTTTTGTTAATTACTTTTTGAGGTCTGAATTTTTTTGTAAAGTTTACTTTACTTTTTAAAATACATATCTATTCATTTGTAATATGTTGCACGAGGAGCCACCATACAGCACACTGCGGAGTTAGGTTAGATTACTATAATTTGTTCGTGAACTGCAGCCAAATTGTTGGTTCTTTTTTACATGTAAATCCATGTAAAAGAGCTACTACGATAATAGATAGTTCCTAGTACGAGAGTCGATAGTTAACCGAATTACCTGCCAATCTGTTAATAACTGAAGGCTATTCATATTTTCATAATTAGTTTACAATGTTTCTTTATTTACACTTGTAGAAAACTTAAAACATTAATTTTGATAATCAACCGAACATAAGAAAAACTGTAAATCATGCAGCAATGGCCCAAGTACATTAGGTACACAATAGATTTAGGGGCAAGAAAAGAGGAATAAAATAAATTAAGCTCTTCAACTTTGATATTTTATTGAAAATATACAGGGGTATATCCGAACTTTTGGGATCCCTTCGTAGATTTGCTCCTTAGTCAAGACAAGTCATAACGTGACTCCATGAACATGTTTTGGGGGTCGCTAAAAATGATCGGAAAAACCCCAACCTCCTTTTTTGGGGATACGAAATCCAAGTTTTGTGTTTTTGTAGCCCAAAAAGAGTAAAAAAGCCCTGGATCTAAAATTACTGCATAGTACCTACCTATGCATATATACTACCTTTTAAATGGTAGGACATAAAAAACGGAAAATGCTAAGCCCCTCTCATAATTATAGTACAAACATTTATCTAGTTATTAAAAAAAGGCAAATTGACTAAACACAGTACGTTGACTTACAGGGATTTAACATTGGAAATGACTGTTTTCCATATAAACAGGATAAATAAAATACGTCTTACAACACTACAAAGTATATTTACATATATACTGTACTTACATACAAGACGGTAAAACATATACAAAAGATGGTACAAAGCGATCCATTTCAACCGTACCTTCTTTTGTGTATATTTTACCGTCTTGTATGTAAGTACAGTATAAGTTTAAATATACTTTGTAGTGTTGTAAGACGTATTTTATTTATCCTGTTTAGTTGTAACAACACGTATCATGCTACTAATGAAATTGTTTTTCATATACTGATGTATATCACCCCCAACACCCCCATATCTTTCACTCCTGACTGGACCCCTCCAAACTTAATAATGCTTCATTACTATCCCAACATTGAAGATAAACATAACCAGGTTGTTTGTATTATCTTTAAATTCCACACTTTTTATCCAAGTAAAGTTATTTTGTTATTTCGATAATTGCTGTGACATTTTATCATGATTTTTTAATTGTAGCCATTTTAAAAAGACTGAAGTTAAATAAACCAAATTTCCCACACCTGATTTATGTACAAGTACACTGAGTTTATATATTGCACGACCATTGAGAAATAAAAACATCTGTATAAATTACCAACAGACCGACAGAAGTTTTAGACATGTATTTATACGCTGTTTTATATTTCTCTTGACAGAAGAAAAATATCAACAAAAAGGTTTCCAAGAGGACAGATACACTCTATTTAGCAATTGTACACAAGTAGCACGTAACGTAATGAATCTGCAGAGGAACTTTAAAAAAGTTGGTTTTTGTCAGTAAAATATAATAATATAATTGAGATTTAACACTGAATAACAATAATACCTTAATTAAATACAATTAATACAGTTTACCTGCAAAAACTGCAGAATGAAATGAATAAAGCAAACTTAAGTTGTCAAGTTGAAAAATACATGAATGGAGATGACTTGTTGGACACCGTTGAGGAAAAAGAATATGAGGGGAAGTTATCCCAAGGTTCGTAGAGCTTCCAGACCAGGTGTGCTGAGTCGATCTATTTAAGGTTTTCTACTTAACCGGAAGAGACCTCGTAAAAACAGCTGGAAGGTCACGTGATCACCAATCCAATCTGCAGTGTTGCTGGAAACACGATATTTATCGTACGCGTACCATATTTTCCTTATCAGTGTAATTAGAATTAACATTGTTTAACTACTTATGATAAGCTTTTATGATAAGCTGTTATTTTATGAAACTAATATATTGTTTTGATTTATTTGTATTATTAGATTAATCAATTAAGGGTTTAAATTTTCTTTCTGAATTTAAAAATAGCTGTACCATTATTATACCCTTAAGGTTGGCAACACTTTATGGTATGTTGTTGATTTATGAATCAGCTGGACGCCCTCGTAAGACATCTTTGCTGCGAACATTACTCTTATGTAAATAAGCATACCTGGTCTGAAAGCTGTACGAACCTTGAAGTTATCCCAACATGATATTTGCTTACATCTGCCATTTAACACCGCAACGTACTTTGTTAATATTTAAAGATTTATCAATGCTGATTGATATATACAATATTCTGTTTTTAAAATAATTTTAATAGACAAGGTAGGCAAGGATTTTATTTAATTTCAGGTGACTAAACATTTGGCTGAACATTCTCCCAAACATTCACTGAATGTTCGGCCTTTCTGAAGCTCACACACTACTCGCGAACACCCACCGAACATTATCTCAAACATATGAAACAAACTCTATCAGCTGTTGGCACCCTGTCCGTCGTATCCAATGAGCTTATTCAGGGGTGCCCCCAAGCCTCATGGCGGTATTCCCGCCCAAATGTGGCTACCCCCCACGTTAACAGCAATATACTTTAATTTTTTAGCTCTTGTACTGTGACAGTGGATGAACTGAACCTACATACCTACAATAAAGTCGACGGGGGGGGGGGGGAAGCGACCACACCGAGATTCTACCAAAACCGAAAGAATTATACAGACACAGATAATGATAATGGCGACAATTAAAAAAAAACCTTGGTTATATATTAGGTTAGGTTATATATATATTAGGTAGATTATCTACTATACTACCTATAGTATAGTTCACGCAAAAAAATCTGTCCTCTGGATCAGCTGACAAAAACCATTCAGACGATTGTCGAGGGGAGTGCAGGGGTCATTAAACAATGAAATTAGCATTTCAGAAAACATAACCCTAAAAAACAGTAACATGTGTTTTTTGCTATTAGGGTATTGTTTGTTGTTGGTAAACAAATCGAATGCTGTAGTAAGATTGTTTTGAATAATCAAAACTTAATTCTCAATTAATTCATAATACTATTTTTAGCGTTTGTTTGGATTTAGAGATATGCATTTTTAGAAGATATATATACAACTTGGATTACATGTTTAAACGTTCCATCATAACCATGAAATTAATTCATGGATGAAACTGAAAGGTCGGCTACTGCTTGTGGACTTGGGCTTGACTTGACTTTGGCTTATGAACTTTTGATGCAGAAAAACTGTGGGTAATTTTCATGCCTATAAAAAAAACTTTGGACGCTCATTTCAGAAGAAGCAAGAAGCATATAGCTAATTTTTAACTTTGGAAAAGGGAGACCAAGGTCGAGAAGTACCTACATTCAATGATAATGAGTGAATTTGTGAGAAGATATTATTCTATTTTACAAAACGATTTTCAAAACAATGTATTTATAAAATAAAGACTGTATGGTAAAAAAAGTATGGGAGGAATTGTGTGAGGTGGCAAAATAAAATGAATATCATAAAAATAACATATTTCTTGGTGGAAGCAGACAGTTTAAGCGAAAGGATTATAGTTAGGCCGGAGCTACTAGATTGACGAATGATTTTAATGACAGTGATAACGAACTCACTAGAGACTGATGAAGAAAATCCTAAAAAGCCGTTTTCCATGAATCTGCTTTAAAAATAGTCAATACGGAAAATGTCCACAGTTAAATGTTCATATATACTTATTTTGTCGTAGTTTATTTTTCTTTATTAATTTGTTGTAGGCCAGTAATTTTATAACTTACTAGCTCCTAATCCCATGCATTGCGACGGGGAAAAAATTTCAGAGTAGAAAAAAATAAGCAGTTATGTGTGCTGCGTTCTGTGGATAGCCCTGGAACTACTACGAATCAAGATGAGCTGTTTGTATTTTCATCAGCTCAAACAAAAATTAATGTCTATAAGGAATACATGGGAACTTTGAATTCCCGTGGGGAAACGCCCTATAGGATTTTCGAAACGAAAATAGGCCTATGTGTTTATTTGGTATATAAGGAAAATTCCTGTAAATTTTCTTGCCAATCAGTTGAGTAGTTTTTGAGTGATTGAGGATCAAAAAGCAGACAGACCATCCCATTTTTTATATATTATTAAGGATTTAGTTTGTACTACATAATTTGCTAAGTTTTTTCAGCTCACATACCTAAATAAACATTTAATTATCATGAATTTTGTAAGTGGTTAAGATAAATTATTTGGAAATAAGCATGTTATCAGCACACTTAGGTATTAGCATTGATTTTGAATCAAAACCAATGGTACTAGTATGGGCCAAAATTAAAAAAATATAAGGCTAATCACAAATCACAAATATAATAAAAAATCACAAATAATTTATTTGAATAATACCACTCCCCATCTTTTATATTAGCTAGAAATAAAACCTTTAATTTTCTGTATGGTTATGTATAGACAAAGGGCTTAGGACCTGCATTCAGTAGACCTGGTATTTTAATAAGGTAAAAACATAAGCGACTACACTTATTTTAATCCGTTTTGTTCACAACAAAATTATTGTTTTTAAATCTAAGTCCTCTTAGTTAGAGCTCAGAAAGTGTGGTTAGGTTGCAAGCATATCAGAAAACAGTTTCAAGTGATATTTTAGGTTAATGTTTTAATCCAATCCGGTCCTATAATCAGAAGAATAAATATCTAGGATTATTATTATTATTATAGTACAGGAACACTTGCCATCTCTCAAAGGAAAGGTTATTTTGTGCAATTTCTACTATAGAAATTCTTTGCCAATAATATTATTTATTATTTTCATCCTCTCGTACAAACACCAATTTTCAATTGTGATTCACAAATTGTCACATTTATTTATAATTTCAAAAATCTCTCCCAAAATTTGTTTTTATGGCGCTCTGAGCACCATCTCCCCCCTCCCCTTCTGGGCACCCCTGAGCTTATTGTTGTTCCTCAATGGCTCTACAAATGATGTTGTTGTTGTTACATCTTCAGTTGTATTATTTACAACTCAATGGCACTATTAGTTATATGAAAAAGATAATATAACAAATATGTCTGACAAAATAAATAATAGTAAATACTCAACTTGTATGTAACCTTTAGAGAACGATATTTTTAGAAACCATTTGAAAATGTTTGGCCACAACAACATAAGTGATGCAGATAATTGTTAGTATACAATTAAATTCGTTCC
Source organism: Allygus modestus (assembly GCA_963675035.1). Lineage (NCBI taxonomy): Eukaryota > Metazoa > Arthropoda > Insecta > Hemiptera > Cicadellidae > Allygus > Allygus modestus. The sequence goes on along the minus strand of OY776111.1, from coordinate 356,309,769 downwards.
CTTGTGACTTTAAACATAACGTGAATTCATACAAATAACTGTAAAATAAATTGTTTATGACTATGACTATTTCAGTACAACTATGAACTGACACTCATTATAAATAAGTCATAATCAACGACTTCATAAGAAGTATTCAAAACGTACTTGAAACCAAAAAATATAAATACGCATGTTTTATATAGTATTCTCCAGACCGATGACTACTGACGATATGGTGAGATGTGTGTTCGCGAACAGTGTGGGAGCTTCCCAAGTATTTAACTGGATGTTCGGCCGAACATTCGCTCGAATGTTCACTGAACATTCTGTCCTGTACTCAAGAGTTCTGCAGCTCCTCACACTTTTCACGAATACTCCGAACATTCAGAGTTGGCCAAATGTTCAGGCGTATTCACGAGAAGTGTGGGACAGGCTCAGGGGCGGATCCAGAGGACATGTTTGGGGCACCGAAATTTACCCCTCCCCCTCTCACTGGGTGGTTCTTGGCACCCCCATTGTTTTGTTTAAACTAGGCCTATATGAAATTATACAACGAATGAAAGTTAAGTTAACATAATATATCAATAACCTTGTACTAAAAAAAAAATCAACTTTATAAACAAGCTGAACAAAAATTAACTTTAGTTCTACTGCGCCCAACCTTAAATAAAAATAACAAATATTTCACTTTTTTCTACATCATCTGCAGGCGTCTTAAAAACAAGTAATATGCCTAAATAAAAAATTTATTTTAGTAGTTACCCACGTGAAAATCTAGCAATTTGCAAAAATCAAACCTAACCTGTAAACAAAACACAGCTGTCAGGCGGATGAAATCCAGTAAAAAATAATCACCGAATACAATGGTAGCAACCTTTGCTTTGTCTGGCTAAAATGTACCTCCAATACCATGTTGAAAACTCTGAATCTTCGGTCTGCCAACTGGCAAAACTGCAACAACTTCGCGATACTCAGGAATATCCATTTTTTTGTAAGGCGCTTTTAGGTGAAAGACGTGGATCTAAGTAATGTGTTATATACTAAAATGGAAGTTTAAAATTTCGCCTGTCTAATGGTATATATTTTATTCCATTTATCAAACGCTTAGGTGCATTAGTTTGAATTTGAACGTAACAATCAAGACGGGAGCGGCAAAATTTGACCCTCGGAACCGGAAAACAGGGTTTTGGGAGGTTTTTGCTTCTTACATTATCATTCGGATTTATTCAAACTTTCATTGTATGCCTGAATAATAAAATAAAACACAGTAATTCTTAGGTTTGGGGGACCGACCCCCTTGGATCCGACCCTGGACAGGGGGACTTAACATTATGAACATAGTATAATGCCATATTTTTTTAAAGTAGTAGAAGTTTAACCAGGGGGTTGATCCGTTTCTTTGCAGTTATATAATGATAGTTTCTTGATTGATCATTTCAATCAACAGTGCATCAACAATAGAGAAAGTACATTTCCCCACACCCATTTTGACTCACACTGGCCATCAAGTAATCCCCACACATTAATTATATAATGTTGACTTTTCAAATATCTGAAGAAATTTTAAATAGTTGCAACAATAAGTTATATTTACAAGTCATGGATAAACTTAAGAACAAGCTTTATCTGTAAATGATTTTCATAACAAGGTTATTTGATTAACATTTATAAATATTTCATCTAAACAAGAACCAAGCAGTAAATACTATCTGTACTTTAATAATAATAAGTAACAAATATAAATATTTCTTAAGTTAGATTTAAAATCCAACTAAAGATTACATCCATACAACTATCAGCAATCAGTCTTCCTTAAATTTGGTGTCTTATTGGTTATATAATTTTTATCTGTAATTGATAGGGCATAATTATTATTCTACTTATTGAGACATATTCTAATTTAGGCAATGCTGATAATTTCTTCGTTAACATAAACTTAAAAAAGAATATGTAATTAGATGGGTTGGATTCAGGTTAACAATATGTGAATAAAGTTCCACTGCAGCTACACATTTGAATACCTGAATACAAATTTTACTGAAACATGATGTCCTTTATTTTTATAAATATGGCTTGGGGAATATATTTACAGTATTTACATCTAAGAAATAATGCTATATTAAATAGGAAAACATAAATACAACCGATAATATGGTGACGTAATTTTAATGGTAATTTTGACAAAGAAGAAAAGTCAAAGGAAACACAAAAGTAATGTGAATAATTAGAACATGAAACTATTATCTCATCTTTTTGAAGAGTGTTCTAACTAATACACATCTGAATCTGAATAAAATACATTAGATCACAATTATAACCCTTTTTCACAGACATGTGGTAACCGATATTTACAGGATTCCAGTTGTGTTGCAAGTAAAAACGGCCAGGATTAAAAGTTTATTCTTTATACAGTAATAAATATATAATGAATAATTTAAATTAGTCCTAAACCAACAAAGTACCTATTATTGACATTTTGATTAGCGGAATATTAAAAAAATGCAACAAAAGATGTTGTAGTTGGATTTAGTTGTGTTACTATGGCCATTTTTATGTCAAAGCTGCAGCAACGATTGGAGGCAGTAGATTTGCATTAAACCGGAATACTTCCTTTTTTAAGACGCTATTCTTATGATTAACAAATATAAAATAACAGTAACAGCATTTTTACAGACTTGTGAGCCTCTTTTCAAACTCTGCAGCCTACATCTAAATATGGCTCCATAGATAGGCCTTTAAATTTATAATAATTGATACAAAGTTACAATTCACTATTCATTCTTAACCCTGATGTTGGGGTTACTCTTGGGGTCGAGGGCAGGATCGTCTGCTGCAGTGAGGCGGCCGAGTCGCACAAACACGATGATGAGACACACTGCTACTACCAACCCGACAGCCACCTTGCAGTAGCGGTAAGGCAGCATTCCACTGTGATATCTCCTGTTGCTGTTACTGGTGCTGCTGGTACAACCACAGTTATGTTACAACCTCAGTACATCACGATGATGAGACAGACTGCTACTACCAACCCGACAGCCACCTTGCAGTAGCGGTAAGGCAGCGTGTCACGGTGATATTTCGTGTTGTTGCTACTGGTGCTGCTGGTACAACCACAGTTATGTTACAACCTCAGTACATCACGATGATGAGACAGACTGCTACTACCAACCCGACAGTCACCTTGCAGTAGCGGTAAGGCAACGTGTCACGGTGATATTTCCTGTTGCTGCTACTGGTGCTGCTAGTACAACCACAGTTATGTTACAACCTCAGTACATCACGATGATGAGACAGACTGCTACTACCAACCCGACAGCCACCTTGCAGTAGCGGTAAGGCAGCGTGTCACGGTGATATTTCCTGTTGTTGCTACTGGTGCTGCTGGTACAACCACAGTTACGTTACAACCTCAGTACATCACAATTATGAGACAGACTGCTACTGCCAACCTGACAGCCACCTTGCAGTAGCGATAAGGCAGCATTCCACTGTGATATCTCCTGTTGCTGCAACTGGTGCTGTTGGTACAACCACAGTTATGTTACATCCTCAGTACATCACGATGATGAGACAGACTGCTACTACCAACCCGACAGCGAGCCATTGTAATATCTCCTGGTGCTGCTAGTACAACCACAGTTATGTTACAACCTCAGTGCATCATTATGATGAGAATGACTTTCACTATTTATTAGAGGTGTGCGAATACCGGTAGTGAATTTTTAGTTCAGATCGGTTTCGGTTCGGATAGCTTAAGTTTGGATTGGATACGGATCAGATAGTAAGGCTTTCGAATCGGATAATTTTTGGATTCGGATATTTAGCCTACCTAGTTTACCCCGATCTCTAAAACTACCAACCGTACCATAGTTGGAACTTTACATTTAAATTTCCCTTTCAAGATATAAATTTACAATATTTAACCTAGGTAATTTTATTCAAAACACAGAAAGTGGTTATTATTTTTACAAATGTATCTTAATGAGTAATTGAAGACTGTACTACTCATAACCTCAGCATAAAACTCATGTCTAATTGGAGGAGCAATATACCAACCCCTGTCTATTCTCGAGAATATTATCTTCTCTGCAGTGAAAAATACAAGAAATATGTTTACTGGTTGTATTGTTATAAGTTATATAGGTAATTTAATAACAGTAGGCCTAGGTTAGGCTACTCAAATCATGTAATGTCACCTTGACTATCATTAATCCTAGACATTATGCTATCTGGGTGCAGGCCTGGTAAAAAAAAAAAAAAAACATAAATATTGTCAGGCAAGAGAAACAACAAGGAAACAACCTATATGATTACAGCCTATTTAAAAGACCGAAATCAACAAATGATGATAGCAGACATCACGATATACTAAAGGCCTAGCACGACATAGGCAATCAGACCCTACTGAAACAATGAATCAGTATAGGGCTTCATTTCTGTATGAGTTAACCAAAAACATCCATGACCAAAGAATTTTCTTTGTTTTATAAATTGACTAACTAGGTCTAGTTCAAATTTATTTTGTTTACTACAAATTAGAAACCTAGTTTGTCACCGGAATGTAAACGGACTACAAAGTGTCAGGTTGCATTTCAAACAATCGCTACTTCACTATCGGCGTCGTTCTTTTTAACAAGTTTACATATTATCATGCTGTTCTTACTTTTCGGTAGAGGTGTGCGAATAGTGAATTTTTAGTCCGGATTGGTTTCGGTTCAGATAATTTTCGGATTCAGATATTTAGCCTACTTTACCCCGATCTCTAAAACCACCAAATTTTTAAGTTGGACCTTAAAATTTTAATTTTTCTTACAAGATATAAATATACAATATTTAAGCTAAATCATTTTATTCAAAACACAAGTGGTCATTATTTTTACAAATGTATCTTTCTGAGTAACTGAAGACTGTACTACACATGACCTCATCAGAAAACAGCATGTCTAATTGGGGGAGCAATATACCAACCTCTGTACATACTGGAGAATATTATCTTCCCTGCAGTGAAAAATACAAGAAATATGTTTACTGGGATTATAGGTATAAGATAAAAGTATAGGTAATTTAATAACTTAACAGTAGGTCTAGGTTAGGCTACTCAAACCATGTAATGTCACCTTGACAGTCATTAATCTTTGTCATTATGCTATAACACCTTAGCCTATCTGGATGTAGGCCTAGTAAAAAACAATCATAAACATATAGTCAGGCAAGAGAAACAACAAGGAAACATTTTAATATGATTACAGCCTATTTAAAAAACCGGAATCAACGATGTTGATAGCAAAGCAGACATAACATCACAACATACTAAAGGCCTAGCACGACATAGGCAATCAGACCCTACTGAAACAATGAATCAGAATAGTGCTTCAACTCTGTATGAGTTAACTAAAAACTTCCATAAACAAAGAATTTCCTTTGTTTTATAAATTTACTAACTAAGCCTAGTTCGAATTTCTTTTGTTTACTACAAATTAGAAACTTTGTTTTTAGCGAATTTCCCCTATAGGGAAGAAGCTATTACCGTAGTCGGCATGGTAAGACCTAAGCTCGGGACCATGATAACTTTTCGTTTTGAGGTCCCCAGATGCAAAAAACACCAGTCGTTCAATACTGTATATATATATATATATATTACTTGGGAGAGAAGATTTGATGTAACAAACACCTATGATCTTATAGATAAAATTAAAGAAATTGAAATACCAGATAATTCATTGTTCTTATCTTTTGACATCTTTAGTATGTATACAAATATACCTATACTAGAAACACTAAACATCCTTCAAACAAACTTAATTGATGGACAAATATTGAGAAAAAATGAAATTGAAGATCTGATTAAGTTGACAAAAACACCATTAAGCCAAAACTATTTAAAATACTATTCATCTTTTTATATACAAAAAGATAAAATAATGCCAATGGGTTCTGCCCTATCAGGATTATTAGCTGATATATACATAAATGACTTAGAAGTGAAAAAAGTTATCAGCGAGAATAATCCCATGAGAAGTAAAATAAAATACTGGTTTAGATACGTTGATGACATAATCTGCCTTTTTAATGGCAACGAAGAAGCGAAAGAACTACTATTATACCTCAACTCTTTGTCTAGTACAATTAAATTCACATCCGAAATACAGTTGAATAAAATAAACTTTTTAGACATTACTATTTCAAAAGATAAAGGAAAACATGCATTTAAAATTTATAGAAAACCAACAACCACAGATGTTATCATACCATCAGACTCAAACCACCCGTGGAGTCATAAAATGGCAGCATTTCATTCGATGATTCATAGACTATTAAAGGTACCAATGAGGAAAGAAGACTTTAAGAAAGAAAAAGATACCATAATATACCTGGCAATAAAAAACGGGTATAATCCATCAACAGTAGACAAAATGATTAACAAGAAAATAAAAAAACTCAAAAAAGGAGAAAATAAAACAAAAAAGAAAAGGAATACGAATACATTTGTCTACCTCATAACACTACAATAAATAAAGCTTTCCGAAAAACCTTTGAACATTCTAAACTGAAAACAGCTTTTAAGACCAAAAATAATTCTTTTAGAATGATCAACAATAAAAGTAAAGAAACAGAAGACAAGAACAAGAAAGATTACAATAAATATGGAATTTATCAAATAAACTGCGGTAGCTGAGATAATCTTTACGTTGGACAAACGAAAAGAAGCTTTACTGTAAGATATAAGGAACACATTCAAGCATACAAGTCCAAAAATCTTACTACTATGAAATCAAACTACGCCGATCATCTTTTGAAAACAAATCATAAATATACAAACATCTATAAAAATTTAAAAATACTAACATATGAAAATGCAGAGAGAAACTAAATGTGAAAGAAGATTTATGGATTTATATCAATAATAAAAAATGTCCACAACAGCTGTTAAATACAACGCACTTAGACCAAGAGAACGCAATATTTGCAAATATTATTGAAATGATGAATTAAAAATAAGAATTATCACGTATGTAGAAGAATAAAATATCAAGAAAATATTAAAATATACAACAAAGATATACTGTACATGTAAGAACAAATCATATGATTTACTATTGTCCTGTATATTTAGGATTTTATACACGTGATAGTTTTTAAATTATATTTTTATTTGTTTATAGTTTATTAGGTTATAAATATTTAGACTTGAAAATGACCTAAGAGTTGAAACTAGTCGTCAAAATAAACTAAATGAAAATAAAAAAGGGTACTTTGTTTTAATCATTTTTACAATGTTAATAAAAGTAATATATATATGTCCGTAGGCACGATAACTTTTGTAAAAATGGTCCGATTTTGATGAAATTTGGTACAAACGTGTAAAGCAACATTTATGACTTTAAGTTCGAAAACCAGACAGATCGCCTTATTTGAAGGGGTATTTTAGGGGGGGTTTTGTACCCTAAAGATGGGTTTTTTGAGTTTTCTACAAATAATATTTTAAGAAATCTAATTTTAGTTTACACCATTGGATTTGACTTAAAAACAATTTGGTGTTTTTATCCTTTCTCTACGTCAATTGGTTACCGAGATATTGAAAGTGCTAAACACAGTACGTTGTCCAATGTTATTCTTATGGAGAATAAGAAAAATGTTATATCCCGCTTATTTATAAACGTATCCGGACGAAACTTGGTAAATGGCTTCATTTTGTTGTGGGTCTATTGATAATTGTCCAAAAAAACAAAATTTTGCCGATGGTTCCCGAAGCAGCAAACCTGCGTACTCAGCGCCCATGTTATTCTTATGGAGAATAAGAAAAATGTTATGCCCCACTTAATTATGAACATAAATGAATATAACTTGGTATATAGCTTCACCTAGTTGAGATATATTTATATTTGTATAAAAAGCCATAATTTGTGTTCCTCGCCACAGACAACCTGCGGACTCAGCCCCCCATGTTATTCTTATGGAGAATAATTAAAATTGTATAAATTGCTTATTTATAAATGAATCCGGATGAAACTTGGAATGTGGCTTCACCTGGTTGTGGTCTGTTGATATTTGCATTTAAACCTAATATTTTCTGTTCCTTGTTGCAGCAAACCTGAGTACTCAATCCCCGTATTATTCTTAAGGAGAAAAATTAAAATTTAATATACGGCTCATTTTTGAATATGTATCAATGAAACTTGGTAAGTGGCTGAATATAGTATATAAATATATATTTTAAATTCGCTGAGTATGCAGGTTTGCTGCAACAGGGGTATTTAAACCTAGTTTGTCACCAGAATGTAAACAGAGTACAAAGTGTCAGCTTGCATTTCAAACAATTGGCAACTTCACTATCGGCTTCGTTCTTTTTAAAGAATTTACATATCATGCTTTTCTTCCTATTCGGTTCCATTTTAACACGTTCACTGTGTTGTAGCATATTTGTATGTGATTACGGTGGTGCGTTACGAGACCTATGGTTCTCATTTGGTGTGATTATGGCTGTCTGATAGGAGACCTTGAGATCTCGTTACGCAGATAATCTTTTGCGCATCATAACTTTGAAACGAATAGAAACAGAGCACCCTGTGGTGTATTTTGTGAACTAACACACTGTTGCCAACCTACAGCCTGCTCAGGATTTGAATATGACACAATAGTACGAGGCACCAAGATCTCGTACTGCACATTTACGAGAAAAATACACCAAAACACACCACAAATCAATTTAGGTTATTGCAATAACAACTTTTGGCGCAATGTTGTGAATGGAACGTACTCAAGAGCTCCAAGCGGCACTCTGAGCAACTAAGCTTCGTTGCGAGGTCTGGGAGTCTCATGTCGTATAGAAGTATTCATGCTATTTGCCTCCTGGATTGATTGTATGACTTAAAAAAATAAGGTTACATACCTTGTCGTTATCAATCCACTAGTTTATAAGATTACTAGTTTCGGGACTAGTTTTGTCCCATTATCAAATCTTGCTGTATCACAGAATAAATACTGTCATCGTCTTGAGTTTAAAAACATTTCAACACTAAATACAAACTTGTATACTGACACATAGAAACATTAAAAAATTCACAATAAGTGTAGACTATTTCCCATGTGTGGCCGGCGAAGGACAAGAGCAGACTGACAAACAGGAACAGTGCAGGGCATACATGATGGTTTAACCAATGCCCACTTGGGGACTTTGACCTTGTATAAAGAAGCCTGGACAGCTGATTATTGTTTTGACTATTTCCTATTCTTTTGTGCAACCATTCTATCCTGTCAAATAAAATATTTGAACCAGAATTTAATTTTTCATTTAATAAATCATTTGGTGAATTTTTTGTACTTTTATATATTTCATAATTTTCATGTACATTCATTAATGGTCTTTTGGTGCATTTATGCAATATTGCCAAATTTTCTCTGCAGTTGTTAATACCATGGTTTTCTTCTATTAAATGTTCAGCAAATGTGGACCGTTGCGATTTCAATTTAGGTTTCGAGATATGTTCATTGAAACATTTTTGAAAAGATCGTCCTGTCTGTCCTATATAGAATTTTGGGCTTTCGTTGAAATTCAACCTATATATACCAGTGTCATCTAATGCCATCACCTTTATCCTTTGATTTTATATTACGATTAAGTTGTTGTTCCAATTTTCCAAAAGTTTTGCATGCCAAAGTTATGTTTTGCTTTTTTAGTTCATTTTTACTTTCTCCCCTTATACATAGTATATGGAGAAAGTATTGTTTTCGTAAAAATTTTCGAATTTGAGTTGTTAGTGGAAATATTCGTTTTGGTGCTCCCTGAACCCAAAAAAGTGGTTTTTACGTGATGTCTGTCTGTGTGTGTGTGTGTGTGTCTGTGTGGATGTGTACAGAGCTACAGCCTTAACCAATGGGCCGATTTTTATGAAATTTGGCATGTAGGTACTAATCCACGATATCTCCAGGCGTTTTTTCATTTTTTTGAATTTTTATTTTTAAGGGTAATTATCACCCCAAAACCGCCAAAAAACATGAAAAATCCAAATTTCTCAAAAACGGCTCTAACGATTTTCATTAAACTTTAGTCGTTTGTAGAACTTTAGTTTTCCAACAAAATGGCACCCCCGCATTCCTGTAAAAATTCGGGTTCAGAAATTACAGGACTTAAAACACCCAAAATTCAGCTTTTTGGAATTTTCATAAAAAGACATAAATGTAAACCAATATTACTATTCACCATTAAAAAGAGCTCAAAAAACTTAATAATTTAGTATTTTGAATTACTATTCTACGATAGCTGGTTTCGGATAAAATTGAAATTTTCATTTTGCAGTAAACGCAGTACGTTGTCCAATGTTATTCTTATGGAGAATAAAAAAAATACTATTTCTCTCTTATTTACTGGTCAATTTCATTCAAACTTGATATGCTTGTCAAGTTAGCATTGACCAATAGAGGAAATTCGAAATATGTTGCCCTTAATAACCCTGGGGGGGAATAGGGGCATTTCCCCTCTTAAAACCACGAGTGTAGCAATGGATTCTGTAGTGCCTCCAAAGCAGGGATTTGGGTGGATGTTTTTTTAAACAACTTGTTTACAAGATTTTCTGTACATTCGACCGTGCTTTGTATCCTATATTTAGTAAATAAAAAGTAATTTATTCATTAAAGTTGGGCTAAAAGGGAGAAAGTATGTGTCAGTTTCCTGATACCGTTTATTTAAAGTATAATGTAGATTGTGGCCGAACTCAATTGAAACAAATGGGCTATCTGGTTTAACTTCTTGGTTTTTAACTTTACTTTTCTGCTTATTTATAATGTCATCAATAATAGTGCTCCTGTAACCATTATTTGTAGCAATGTATTTTACGGGATGTAATAAAAGACGTCTTACAACACTTAAGATATATTTACACTTATACTGATTCACATACAGATGATAAACATATATAAAAGATGGTACTAGGCTAGGATAGTACTAGTTCTCTCATTGGCCTGATGATGACTGGTGTGACTGGTCGAAGTTGATAGCCTAGTACCATCTTTTATATATGTTTACCATCTGTATATGAATCAGTATAAGTGTAAATATATCTTAACTGTTGTAAGACGTCTTTTATTACATCCCGTAAGTAATAACAACACGTAATATGCTAATAAAAAAGTTGTTCAATGTGTTTTAAAATATTATATTCTGACTCATAATCTTCTTTGGACATGGGTACATTTAGTAGCCGTTGAATAAAGCTATAATAAGCTGCCATTTTATGGGCTTGTGGTTAGTTAGATGAGGCGTGGATTGTTAGTTCTGTTCCAGTAGGCTTCCTGTATATTTTATATTTTATTTAGTTATTATATCTGGTAAGAGTGAGATCAAGGAAGTTCATACAGTTATTTTATTCTGTTACTATGGTAAATTTTAAATTGTGTGTGATGCTGTTTAAATAATTTATTGTTACACATGTTTAGCTGTCTGGTGTTACCACTTAAAATTGTAATCGTATCATCTGCATATCTTTTATAGAACAATATCTTATCTCTGTGTTTATTATGGCTAGAACAAATATTCTCATTCTCCATGCTGTTCAAATAAATTTCTGATAATATACTAGATAAGGGTGAACCCATGGCAAGGCCTTCCCTTTGTAAATAATATTTGCTATTAAAACTGAAATAATTCTGCTCTAAAGTCACCTTGAGTAAACTGATCAATTCATCAATAGCTTCAGGGCTAAGGTTGGAATTGGCTGTTAAATTAATTATCTTTGGTAATTTCAAAAGTCTTCTGTATTGGAAAATTGGTATAAAGATTTACAATATCAAATGAAGCTATAATGTGACGGTTTTCTACCTTCATATTTTTGGTGAAATCATTAAGTTCCAAACTTTTTTTAGACTATGGTTGTTACTTAATTTTACATTATCTCTCGGTAATTTGTCCAGTGTTTTAGCTAACTTATATGTTGGGACTGAGGTAAAGTTTACAAGGGGTCTAATGGGCATCTGATCTTTATGGATTTTTGGCAATCCTCTCAATACTGGAGCTTTAGGTTTAATCATTTTGAGATATTTAATCTTGTCTCTATGTAATATATGCTGAATTTTGTTCAATACATTTTTATGGTAATCTGAAATTTGTCAGTGGGATCAGTGTGAATTTCCTCAATATTATTGCTCTCAATAAATTCTGATACCTTTTTATTGTACTCAGTTTTGTTCATGACAATAATAGACTGCCCTTTGTCTGCTTTAATAATAATGCAGTCATGTGCGATTAATTTTCCTTTAATACTTTTTAGGACAAGCATATCGTGTTTGTTAGATTGACTTTTAGATTTGTTTGAAGATAAAATTGAGCTCACCTTCTTATCAATTATGTGGCGTACATAAATTTTAGTGTTTTCATTTTTAATGGCGTTTATGGCAATTTCAGCATTGAGAATTTCAGTTATTAAATTTCTGTTCCAGTTTCCAACATGAACATTATGTTTTAAACCTTTATTCAAGAGCTGCATTTCAATATCAGAAAATATTACATCAGTAACATTTACAACTCTTGGAAAGAACTGGTGATTTATTATGAACTGTTCAATTGGTTTGGATTGTAGGCTAACTAACTGTTTGTCAGTCTGCTCTTGTCCTTGGCCGCCCACACATGGGAAATACAGTGTACACTTATTGTAAATTTTTAAATGTTTAATGTTTCTATGTGTCAGTATACAAGTTTGTGTTTAGTGTTGAAATGTTTTTAAACTCAAGACGATGACAGTATTTTATTCTGTGATACAGCAAGATTTGATAATGGGACAAAACTACTCCCGAAACTAGTAATCTTATAAACTAGTGGATTGATGACGACAAGGTATGTAACCTAATTTTTTAAGTCATACAATCAATCCAGGAGGCAAATAGCATGAATAAATTAAATGCCCGTCAGGCAAAAATTGCCTACAAATTTAAAAGTATAAAACTGAAATTATTGAATACATGTCAGAACATCAAATTCAACAAAACTTGTCTTGACCTGAACATTATCCCAGATTATGTGCAAGTTAAAATTAGGAATACAAGTTTTGCAGCAAAAAAAAAAAACAATCATTTGCTGAAGTGTTTTGGATTAAAAATGAAATAAAGTTTTTATATTGGAAAAAAGGCATGTTGAACACTCTACTCATGAAAATACACTTGGAACTTTTAAATACAGTTCACCAATCCCAATGTGTAAAATTACTGCATACTATCGAAAATAATATCAACAGCATAATTAACAAGAAGAAGAAAACTCGGGAAAAGAAAATTCAAAAGTTAGTAAGCCAACAATCCAAACCAATTGAACAGTTCATAATAAATCACCAGTTCTTTCCAAGAGTTGTAAATTGTACTAATGTAATATTTTCTGATATTGAAATGCAGCTCTTGAATAAAGGTTTAAAACATAATGTTCATGTTGGAAACTGGAACAGAAATTTAATAACTGAAATTCTCAATGCTGAAATTGCCATAAACGCCATTAAAAATGAAAACACTAAAATTTATGCACGCCACATAATTGATAAGAAGGTGAGTTCAATTTTATTTTTAAACAAATCTAAAAGTCAACCTAAAAAACACAATATTCTTGTCCTAAAAAGTATTAAAGGAAAATTACTCGCACATGACTGCATTATTACTAAAGCAGACAAAGGGCAGTCTATTATTGTCATGAACAAAACTGAGTACAATAAAAAGGTATCAGAATTTATTGAGAGTAATAATATTGAGAAAATCCACACTGATCCCACTGACAAATATCAGATTACCATAAAAAATGTACTGAACAAAATTCAGCATATATTACATAGAGACAAGATTAAATATCTCAAAATGATTAAACCTAAAGCTCCAGTATTGAGAGGATTGCCAAAAATCCATAAAGATCAGATGCCCATTAGACCCCTTGTAAACTTTACCTCAGCCCCAACATATAAGTTAGCTAAAACACTGGACAAATTACCGAGAGATAATGTAAAATTAAGTAACAACCATAGTCTAAAAAAAGTTTGGAACTTAATGATTTCACCAAAATTATGAAGGTAAAAAACCGTCACTTTATGGCTTCATTTGATATTGTAAATCTTTATACCAATGTTCCAATACAGAAGACTTTAGAAATTACCAAAGATAATTTAACAGCCAATTCCAACCTTAGCCCTGAAGCTATTGATGAATTGATCAGTTTACTCAAGGTGACTTTAGAGCAGAATTATTTCAGTTTTAATAGCAAATATTATTTACAAAGGGAAGGCCTTGCCATGGGTTCACCCTTATCTAGTATATTATCAGAAATTTATTTGAACAGCATGGAGAATGAGAATATTTGTTCTAGCCATAATAAACACAGAGATAAGGTATTGTTCTATAAAAGATATGCAGATGATACGATTACAATTTTAAGTGGTAACACCAGACAGCTAAACATGTCTAACAATAAATTATTTAAACAGCATCACACCCAATTTAAAATTTGCCCTAGAAACAGAACAAAATAACTGTATGAACTTCCTAGGTTGAATTGCAACGAATGCCCAAAATTCTATATAGGACAGACAGGACGATCTTTTCAAAAACGTTTCAATGAACATATCCCGAAACCTAAATTGAAATCGCAACGGTCCACATTTGCTGAACATTTAATAGAAGAAAACCATGGTATTAACAACTGCTGAGAAAATTTGAAAATATTGCATAAATGCACCAAAGGACCATTAATGAATGCACATGAAAATTATGAAATATACAAAAGTACAAAAAAATCACCAAATGATGTATTAAATGAAAATTAAATTCTGGTTCAAATATTTTATTTGACAGGATAGAATGGTTGCACAAAAGAATAGGAAATAGTCAAAACAATAATCAGCTGTCCAGGCTTCTTTCTACAAGGTCAAAGTCCCCAAGTGGGCATTGGTTAAACCATCATGTATGCCCTGCACTGTTCCTGTTTGTCAGTCTGCTCTTGTCCTTGGCCGGCCACACATGGGAAATAGTCTACACTTATTGTAAATTTTTTAATGTTTCTATGTGTCAGTATACAAGTTTGTGTTTAGTGTTGAAATGTTTTTAAACTCAAGACGATGACAGTATTTATTCTGTGATATAGCAAGATTTGATAATGGGACAAAACTAGACCCAAAACTAGTAATCTTATAAACTAGTGGATTGATAACGACAAGGTATGTAACCTTTTTTTTAAGTGGTATAAAAGTAATCATTTATTAGTTCAGTGCATTACGACATCTATAGATTTTGTTTGTTGTCATCGTTACCAATCGATCCAGCAACCAACTTGCTTTATGGAATATATATATCTTATTTCTCTATATTCTCTATGTCAAATTACAAAGAATTATCGACACAATATCCACGGGAAGAATATTATATTATACAACCGCACCAAATATAGATTATGGTACGAGACCTCGGGACCTCGTAACGCAGTGAATGTGTTAAGTACATGAATTCAATGATGTCAAATAATATCCGAACGATGAAATCTGCATAAATAAATAATAGAGATAACTAAGCGATGCCTTCTTGAATCCATCGTCAGGTCGTTGCTGCTTAAACGTCGTCGTAAAGATACTCGACGAGCTTAATATATCTAGAGGTCTCCTCCGGGGGTAAACAAGGCAAGTATTTTCTTGGAGTATAAAAGCTCTAGCTATATTAAGCTCGTTGATCATAGCGGGAAACTTCACCGTAGGGAAAGCTATGTTTTGCGCAAGTCAGCAATATTCTACTCAGTGTTTTTTAATTGTATTGAATGGAAGGAAAATATCAGTAGCAACCATTATATACTTCATACACTAACATTTCCGTTTGTATAATGAAACTTTTGAATTACAGCTTACTCCATGAGAGCTTGCTCACTGCATTCGTGAGAAGTTGTTACTTTCGGAAATCGACTATCGACAAACAATTATCGACTTATTCGCCAGTAATCCACTACTGTTGCCTCGCTGTCTGCGGCTATCCCGAGAATCGTGAATCGACATCGAGTTGCAATGTTTCAATATTGTATACATTTGCGGTTGTTTACTATCAAAAACGTTTGCTATCGCACATTTCTCTTTATAAACCGTATTCATTCTGTTTGTTGAAATAATGTACGATCTGGCCGTGTATTGCGATAAGATACATGACTACACAAATATCGTATCGATGAATTGATACGAGTTGCGTATCGAAAACACTGAAAGCGACAGGAATTTCGACATTCGTTATGTAACCGAACGACATCGTCAAGAGTCAAAACGTTTACTAATGGTCCAAACATATTTATTGTTTCGTTTCTGGCTTTTTATCCCCAGATATACAGTCTATCTGAATAAGTCAGATTATTACTAGACCTTATCGGATATCAATAAAGCCTTCGGATCGAAGGCTCGGATTCGGATATCCGATCCAATCCGGCTTTTCGGATATCCGCACACCTCTACTATTTATAAATACATTAACATACTTTTCAAACAAATGATTTGTTCCAGTAATTCCATTATAAATTTACTACGATGAGTGAGAATACGGATGGTTTTTCAATGACTAATAATTAATTATTAAATGCTTTTGTATATTTGTTGTGCAGATTTGTAGACATAAAGTTTCCGAAACTGAAATTTGGGAGGAATAAAAAAAATTCCTTCCTTTACCGTCCCGATCACAAACTCCAATCCTATGTACCCCTAAAAATATGTGTGAGAATTTATTCCAAAAAACTAATATTACATTTTAATTTCCAACTACAACATATATTTTCACATAGGAATTTAATTTGGTTTCAATACTTACTTTAACCACCTCTTAAACCAGTCCAGGAATGACTTTCGTTTATATTTATTTTCATCGTGATCAAATCCAATTGACGGAATTTCGTCTACAGCCTTGTAGACTCGTCTTGATTGCTGGCCTACAACAAGCATAACAATAAGCTTTAGAGGCTTTATGGGTTATACCGATGATTAGTACAGATTATTTTTGTTATGTCTCAATAACCGAAACATAAGAAACAAATAGTGCAAGAATATTCTCATTGGTTGAAAAATGTGTCATTGAATTAAATGTCTGTCCTTAAAAATACAATAAGGAGGAGTTGATCTTTAGTTGGAAAGGATCAGTTTGAATTTATTTGTTTGTAATGCCAGTAGTGACTTTATTAATTTCTAAGGGCTTGGTGATAGGCTCTGTGTGATCAAGAAATCTGTACATTCCTTAACCCACCTAACTGTGCAAACTGTATATACACTTATTCCTAGCAGGAGATTTTAATACTGATACTCTCATTGACAAAAACCTAAAATTTCAATTTATCAATTTACTAAGTAGTTGCAATTTGCACCCTAACTTCCACCACTCCAACCCGCATCCCCCCCAAACCAACTTTAGCACTCCAACTCCCAAAGCTTGTTGGGATAATATTTTCCCCAAAATAGGTATTTCAGACCATATTGGAAATTTGGTTACATTCAACTTAAAAACCCCGAGACCTTATGTTGTCCCATTTTAAAAACGCTGCTTTTCGGAGGAGAATATCCAGAATTTTCTTTCCGAGCTGCAAGGGGAAAACTGGGACATTATCCCCAGTCATCATACAAATTTTAACGATGGCTTTAAAATCTTCATGGGTAAAATTAGACAAGCAATTTTCTCTGCTTTCCCTCTCAGAAGCTTTAAAGCCTTGCATTCTCAGAAAGGCCCTAAAAATTGTATTACCAATGGAATCCGCATATTCAGCATAAAAAAGGGAACTACATAAGAAAAGCAAATTAGGCTATACAAAGACCCTGAATTTTTATCATATGTAAAAAATACCCCCGTAGCAGCAAACCTGCATACTCAGCGAATTTCCAATGCATATATGTTTATCTTAATACCACATAAAGCTACATACCAAGTTTCATCAATATACATTCATAAATAAACAATTTATGAAATTTTAATTATTCTCCATAAGAATAACATGGCGGCTGAGTATGCAGGTTTGCTGAAGCAAGGAACACAAAAAATGGGGTTTTATGCTAATATCAATAAAACTCAACTAGATAAAGTCACATACCAAACTTCATTAATTTATTTTCGTAATTAAGGGAGATAACACGTTACATATATATATACAGTTTCGAACGAATGGTGTTTTTGGGGTCTGGGGACCTCAAAACGAAAAGTTATCATGGTCCCGAGCCTAGGTCTTACCATGCCGACTACGGTAATAGCTTCTTCCCTATAGGGGAAATTCGCTTATATATATATATATATATATACAGTTTCGAACGAATGGTGTTTTTGGGGTCTGGGGACCTCAAAACGAAAAGTTATCATGGTCCCGGGCCTAGGTCCTACCATGCCGACTACGGTAATAGCTTCTTCCCTATAGGGGAAATTTGCTATTACAAAATCATCTTCAAAAAGTGTATAAAAGCAGCAAAGCTGAAAAATAATAATGATTACACTTTAAAATCAAAGAATAAAGTAAAATCAAAATTAAACCTAAAGCCAAACCAGTGAAATACCTTAAATTTGATTAAAAATAGTGCAAAGCCGAAGAATACTCTAACAGGTTTTTGGTTGACAACGGAGAGAGAGGTTTCTCTGGTAATCGGATCCCTTGAACCAAAAAGATCGGCTGGATGGAATGAGGTTTCACCTTTTTTGTTAAAAAACTGTTCTCATGTACTAACCAAACCTTTGAATTTTCTCATTAACAGTTCACTTCAGCATGGTATTTTTCCAGATCTCCTGAAGTTCTCGATCATTAAAGCAATACCTAAAAAGAGCAATATGCACACTATGGATAACCTGAGACCCATCTTTCTGTTGACAGTTTTATAATTGTATTCAATAGACTTTATGAATTTTTTGAGAAAAACAACTTGTTATCATGTTTTCAATTTGGCTTCCGCAAGGGTAAGAGCACAGCTGATGCTATCTATGAGTTTGTGGATCGGATTGCGGGTGCCGTGGATGGGTCACAGTTCAATGATGGTGCTTTATATGACCTATCCAGGGCGTTCGACTCTTTCAATATTGAAATCTTCATTGAGAAGCTGAAATACTATGGAGTGGCAGGCACTGCACTTGGATGGTTGCAGTCTTTCCTGATAGGCAGAGAACAGAAGATTGTGGTGAATTCGGGAGCTCAGAGTAGCTACTGCAAAGCAGTTTCTGGAGTCCCACAGGGCTCAATACTGGGACCTCTTCTTTTTCTGGTATATTGTAATGATCTTCCTGGCTTAGAATCAAATGTGCAGGTTTTGATATATGCAGAAGATGCCTCCATTGTAGCTTCCAACGTTAACAAGATTGAGCTTTCACAAACTTTGATTGAAATGCTGGACAAAATTAATATATGGTGTGGTATAAATGGTCTAAAATTAAACCCCACAAAAACACAGTTTATCAATTTCCATCTGAATTACAGTAAAACTCCTCAATCTGACTCATCTTACTTACTTTCTTACTTCAACTCTGTAGTTTCTACCAATTTCCTGGATATAGAAATTGACTATACCCTTTCCTGGCGTCAACATGTCAATTCCTCCCTCGGCTTGGTAAAGCTTTTTATGCGTTGCTGTCATTAACTCAATCGGTGGAATTTGAGGTCTTGGGACAGGTATACTTTGTGTACTTTCACTCCCTCACCTCCTATGGTCTCATATTTTGGGGAAGCTCCATAGAGGCTCTCAGCATTTTTAAGATGGAAAAAAGAGTCATCAGATTGATCTCTGGTTTGGAACCAAGAGAAACATGTAAACTGCACTTTAGGAAGCTTCATATTCTTCTGCTTCCTTCGTTGTTTATCCTTCAGTGTCTTTTATTCGTTACATCCAACTCTCAAAGATTTTATGGAAGGAATCGTTTTCACCACTACTCCACTAGAAATTCTGCCTTATTACAGTATCCTATCCATAAAACAACCTTCCTAGAAAAATCTCCATCATAATTCTGCTTAAAACTTTACAATAACTGCCCCAACCTCATTAAAAATGAGACCTGTTTCAAAAAGTTTAAAAAGCTTGCTACTGAATTTCTATTTCAGAACTGTTTCTACAACATCTCTTAGTATCTTGACTGCAATTGTCAGATAGCCTGATCACATGAATTCTGTATGGGTGGTTTTCATCAGCTGGCTGCTAATTTTAATCCTAGATTACAGTACAGGTTGTGTCAATTTCATGATGTGTTACCTGATTATTTTAGAGATAGAATAGAAATGTAATCTTAAATATAAATGTGAATATGACAAGTCTATTGCCCAGGCAAACATTGCATGTAAGGGTGTATAAGATGATGTAAATAAATAAATATAAAAGAAGTTAATAAAAAATAAATAAACGAAGCATAGTGCAGATGAGCAAAAACCCCATATAGTGTACATGGCCCTCAGAGCTACGCACAGGCTTTCGAAGTTTCAATGACAATCTTATAGAAGAACAGTAATTGATTGAATCATAAATTTACCCAGTGTTGATATAATAACGAATGCTAGCACAGGACTAATGTAAATAATAATTACTTCCGACTATTAGAACAGTAACACCCTTTTGTTATGTGCTTTAAATGCCCTTTAACAAAATTAAGTCTGTCGAGAAGGGAGAGGGGAAGAGGCGGAGAGAGTGAGATAGAGGTTATTCGTGAAGTTCAGCATAATGACACTGGTTCAAAAGTTAATGTTTAACTGCTCACGCAGGATACGGCAAAATATTCATGCAAACAGCCATTATTCGAGTGTGCCGCTTTGGGTTCACGTAGTATTATTTTTGGTTGAATTTCGACATCTGGGCAAACACTAGTTTACATTAAAGTGAATTTGTTTTGCAAAGAGTTTGAGCAATGTTACTTGTACAAATATAAGCAGTAATTGATAATAATAGCTTTTCCCAACAGCTTCGCTTGTTTACCTGATTTCAGTTTTAAAGGTAACTAAAATCGCACAGCTGATAAAATTTGAATATTTACAAATGTGATAGGAACCTTTGTTTAATTAATGGATTTAGGTGAGGGGTTCCACCAAAAATCTAAAATTGTTCCTGCAACTTCCTCATTGGCACCTTTCATTCAAGTAGTGGTTATGGTAGGGTATGGTGGTTCATGAGGGTCAGACTTGTGGTTTTCTCAAAAGTTTCTGGAACGGTGTGTATTTATATTTAGGGGTGGACGAGTAGTTTTTTTTAATCGAGTCGAGTATTGAACCAAACTACTCGAGTATCGAGTCAAGTCGAGTCGAGTCGAGTCAAGTAGTTCTTTAAAAAGTAAAAAAAATTAAATTAAATTTTTTTTATTGAAAATAATTTTGTTTACACATTAAATTTTAATTATAAACATATCATTTTATTGAATTATTAATGTTATTATTTATTTTATTTTAACCTTAATTTTACCATGAAAATTTTACCATGAATGAATGATTTAAATTAATATATATATATATATATATACTGTTTTCAACAACCACAAAAAACAAAAAACAAGTATTACAAATACATATCCATACAACAATTTTGGGTTAGTTACCAAAACCAGAACATTTTAACAAGAAAGTGATTTTTTGACCCTGACCCAAACATCTCCTGTGCCCCTCTCTTACTTATCTTAACTCACAGGTATCCATAAATAACCCACCTGTCATTGACTCCTTTCATGTGAGCTAAAAATAAATGATAGACTTATTTTTCTTTACTTAAGCCACTTATTTTGTTAAATATTGGTTAGCGGCATAAACGTGGGTAAACAGCGGGAGTAGCGTTGCATTTTCAACTATTTGCGGTAAACAGAGGGAGTAATCAACTACTCGACTTGAATTTTCGAGCAGTCTCTAATACTCGCTCGGCCTTCAAATAATAGAAAATACTGGACAGGTACTCGAAATCTCGAGTAGTCGCCCACCCATAATATATAGTCTTGCCTTTGGCTCTTTGGGGGCTTGGCCACCAGGCCCTCTACCTTTATTCTGCCATCAGTCTCTTTATCCTGACTGAAAATCTGTATTATTGAGGAATCCGTATCTGTATTATCAACTGTGATGTTCTTTGTTGCAAAACCTTATAGGAACTTATTTGTTAATAAACCTAATGTATTAGTATCAGGAAAATATGGATAGGACAAGCAGGCTTACCTTGGAAAGTATAGGCATCCCCTACTGATAGTACACTGACACTACAAAACACACATAAAGAATATTTCGAGGCCACTGGCCTCTTTGTCAACTGAGAGAAGAATGGCACATGTCCAGGAAGTAAGTCACTCACTAGTCTTGACTTTACCTCCTGGAAATGTGCCATTCTTCTCCCAGTTGACAAAGAGGCCAGTGGCCTCGAAATATTCTTTATGTGTATTTTGTGTCAGTGTGATATCAGTAGGGGATGCCTATACTTTCCAAGGTAAGCCTGCTTGTCATATGCATATTTTCTTGATAAATTGGCAAAAAGCCCTATCCAAAGCTAACCTCAAACTAATGTATAAGTATTGATCATATAAATAAACATGATGAGGTAGTTTTGTTCATGTAAAGAAACATGAAGTAATTTTGCAAAGTTCAGCTTCATAGGAACTAAGAGATACAAAAGGTCGCAAATCGATTCAAGAAATATGAAGTTAATATAGCCCCCAGATCGCAAAACACCATGAACAAAATACTAAATCCCAAGATAGAAGATTGTAACAAATTCGACATGCCCGGTGTTACAAAATTAATTGTAACAACTGTGATCACTTTTATATTGGTCAAACTGTTAATTTTGTTAAAAGATTTAAGAACCATGTATCAGCTTGGAAGAACAGGAAACTGGAAAGATCAAACGTAGCGAAACATCTTTTAGAAAAAGGCCACTCCATAGGGAAAATAGAAGAAAACCTCAGCTTCCTCAAGAATTGTAAAAAAGGAAATGAAATGAATGCATGGGAAGAATTGTTTATATTTAAAGAAAAGTGTAAGGATAGAGATAAATTGATAAATGAACAAGTTAACTTTGACTCTGGTTGCACATTTAGGAACCTATATCCGGAACTTCCGGTAACAATAGGATATAAGCAGGGACGCCATTTTGATTATATCAGTTCTCTCATTGGCCTTATGATGACCGGTGTGTCTGGACAAAATCGATAGCCTTGTACCATCTTTTATATATGTTTACCGTCTGTATGTGAATCAGTATAAGTG
Organism: Allygus modestus; assembly: GCA_963675035.1. Classification (NCBI taxonomy): domain Eukaryota; kingdom Metazoa; phylum Arthropoda; class Insecta; order Hemiptera; family Cicadellidae; genus Allygus; species Allygus modestus. The sequence continues at coordinate 356,286,632 of OY776111.1, read as the reverse complement.
TAAATATATTCTTATGTGTTGTAAGACGTCTTTTATTACATCCCGTAAGTAATAACAACACGTAATATGCTAATCAAAAAGTTGTTTAAAACTACTAAGAAAACTACCAAACACAAACATTTGTCAAAGGTTTAAATTTTTGAAAATATTTTACACCAGGAAGCCAACTGATTTAAAAAACATTCTTCGCAAGCATTACGGCGCTACCCCCTTTACGACCCACGTGGTGACCAACTGGAGGTAACGTTCCAAATAGCCCTTGTAGTTTTGTGCAATCTAGCACACTCTTCGGTTGCAGTCTTCCAGAAATTACAAAAAAAATCTTGTAAATCCTAATTCTGCGTTCAAAATATAAACTATATTATAACCCAATAGGCAGAAGTCTTTTGACACTTGCCACTTGCCACTTGTCACAGTGTCGGGTACAGGTGTTTACCTGAAGTATCCGTGCGGCTGTAGGTGGTGACAGGCTCTTCAACGTGCACAACTGCATCTCTGTTACTGTGATGCTCCCCCGCCCCTCCTTCGTCACCGGAGATGTGGTTATGGTTGTGGCTATCTGAGTGGTTGGTTATCACGGGTTCCACTTCTTCACTCAACTGGAACAAAATTATCATACTGTGAGTTCCTACCAAACATAAGGTTTGAAGTAATCGACAGTTTAGTATTGTGCAAATTGTTATATCTGAGCCAAGAGTTTGTACCTAAAATACTAAGAAATAATAGAATAATGTTTTTTTTTACAGAATGGATTATTAATAAACAATTCAGAGATGCTACAAAGTACAAAATTATCTATGATAATCTGAATTATTGTATCATCATATGGCAGTTTAAACAAGGATTTCAAAAATTAGGTTGATGCAGAAAATTGTCTTTCTTTACCGGTACCTATAAAGAAAAGGGCATACAAAACCTTTAAAACGGGGAGGGGGTATGACATTGTGTTATACTGCATTATTAAGGGAAAAAGCACGGCCTAATGTAGTGGGTGGTTCAAGCATGACACTTTGCCCCACAAAGTCCTGGGTTTTATCCCCATTAATCAACAATGGCTTTTAATTCAAGATTATAAAAATTATCAGCCATAAAATAAAACAAGTTTACAGAAGACATAGTCAAGTTTACAATGTAAAGTTATAACAATAACAAACAAATTTTAACAGTATACCATGTTAACAATAAATTAACAGTTTTACAATAAGTTAAGTCTTTTTCATGATTTATAATATACCCTAATGTATACAACAACACCATTGAAGGAATATAAATAGGTTCATGAAGGCTGCATGACTACCCCTAGATTATCTCAGAGCTGTAACAGAACCTATGAAAGGAACACTAGCACCAAATCGATCTAGACTAGTCTCTCCTGGACACTGACCTAACATGCCTCTAACCACACAACTACAGAATACAAAACACATATAATATACACATACGCGAGAAAGAAAGTGGCTTTCTGTAGTAGTTAGGTGTGCGCGAGTACTTACAAATTTGAATAGTTTGGTATAGTGTTTCAACACTCAAAAGTTTTGAAAGAAACAAAACAACATAATATAGGTCATAAACAGCAATTTAGTCATGTAATATTTATTTTAGGTGCAAAAACGTAAAGGTTACTTTTTTAATCTTTAAAAAATTTAAGATTACAGGGCCGGATTTGTTAGAGCCAGATACATGAGATTCTACTGTAAGTTATTTATTTTTCAGGTAGCTGTATGAATTGTTTTGTATGACAACATTGGTTAAAATTTCCCTACCACATTTTTAACGAATTTCACCAAGAGGGAGTTTTCGTTCCGCATCATTTGCCTTTGGTTCATGTCGTACAATCACTAACTGTAATTGAGGGAACTAACTTTAAAAACAAACTTCAATAAAAGTTCCTACCTCTTAGGCCCTTGCATAATTTAAAATTATGGGTTTCAAAGCGACAATTTGAATTTGTTTCAAGGGGAGCTGCTCTTCACTATAGTCTGTGGGAAAGTTATGAAATGAGGAACAGAAAGAGTCTTTTACATATCTGTAAGAAAGGAAATGAAATGAATGTATGAGATGAATTGTTCATTTTTAAGGAAAAATGTAAGGATAGGGATAAATTGGATACTGCACATGTCAACTTTGACTCTGGTAGTGCTTATCGCAACTTGTTTCCAGAACTTCCATTAATCAATAGACTAATTAGTTAAAATAAGCTGTGACGCCATTTTGAATCTGTCATTCTCTGATCGGGCCTGATGACAACCCAAGTAACTGGTTGAAGCTGATCGCTCTGTACCATCCTTTACCTATATTTACTGTCTTGTATGTAAGTGTAGTATAAGTATAAAAATGTATTTTGTAGTGTTGTGAGACGTAATATCCTTGTGCCATGTTTAATTACAACAACACTTATCATGCTACTCTAACGCTACTGTGTGTTCTTATCAATAACTAAGCATTACCATGGGCAAGCCGAGGCCGACCCTGGCCCAGTTGACTCCGGCGAGCTTCTCTCTGAGAACATCGGCCACCTGCGACACCAGGTTGGCAGGGGGGAAGATGCAGACCTTGCACGACGGACACGTGAACCCCGCAGGTGCTGTGGTGGGGGGCATCCTCCGGGCATACTGGTCCAGGCACACCCAGTGGAACACGTCTACAACCAACGAATCCTCTCAGTATCAACTGCATATATATTTTTCTACTTAACGATTAACTGATTTTGGGTCCATGTTCAGCCACAATGGCTCAGGGGATCTCCCACCATGATCTGGGAAAAATACTGAATGAAAAAATTGATTTATTTTAGCTTTAAAAATTCTGGATTTTCATATTATCACTATACCTGACCTTACTTTTGCCACTCTTAAAGTCTTACAATTGCAGATTATAATCCCCATGACTTCTTAACTATCGACTTAAACTAGTGGCTTATAGAGGCTATAGCCTATAACCTACTGTTTAAGTTTAATTGGATATACTTTATGGAGGCAAACTAAGACTCCATACTATCCTATGCAATGTTTATATGAAGAATGTATCTCGGGATCCCACAGCAGGACTTGGCTTCAACTAAGAAAAGAGGGGAATTGGGGCATTATAAATCGATCGATCAGTAAATCCAAATCAAATCCTTAACCCCAGGAAAACTCATTTATTTGGCTTATGGGGTTCCAAACTATAATAAGCTAATCAAAGACAACCAGTGAGCTGTGAAAGTAACACTCACATAGTAAATTATCAATATAAGATTTTAATCTGAGAAAATCTCGGTCCCCGGATTACTAATAGTAAACCCGGTACTTTGGTATTATACGGATGCCACCCTTATACAGCGCGCTGCGGCAGTTATGTTAGGATGGGTTATCATAAAAATGATTGTAGGACTTTCCTTGTTTCGTTACGAATAAGTACCATGAAAACAAATGTAACGTAGTGCACGGCAATAAATCACTCATGACACTGACCCAGATACAGGCGGTGACAGGTAATGCTCCGGTCAACGACCTGACCTTGGCCTATTTGGAGGGGGTTTGGCGGCCGGAAGTATGACTCATCAGGTATCGTTCGATTCGTAACGAAACAAGGAAAGTCCTACAATCATTTTTATGATAACCCATCCTAACATAACTGCGGCAGCGCGCTGTATAAGGGTGGCATCCGTATAATACCAAAGTACCGTAAACCCTGCAAATAATAAAAGTACTACGGTAGTAATATCAAAGTTATCCTTGTTTGTAATGCCTTTTATGAACCTGGAATAATATACGGATGACTTACGATAACATGTAAGCCTAACACAGTCCTCAATGATCAAGTCCTTGGAACACAGAGTGCAAGTTGGGCTGTAGTCACTGTCTTGCAGCCAACGCAGATATGACTGCACCACACACTGTAAAATTGCACAAAATTTATTACAGTGTCTCTATATTTATAACTAAGTGTCTAAATATTATTCAACAATAGCTCAAAGTGATCAACTGCAATGCTGAACACTAGACTAGTTATGAATTTAGAAAATTGGGAATGTGATTAGATACAGTAGGATCGCACAGATTCTCTCAGGAGTCCAAAATGCTGAAGAAGAATGAAAAACAGATGTAGAATTAAACAATAACTACTAATTGGATCTAATGACTACCATTTTTTTAAGTTACATAATTCTATCCTACTTTTTTTGTAAGCATTGTGCTACTCCATGTGTATTTGAAATTGTTGGCTGATTTGTTTTATTCAATACTAGGCAATATCTCGCTCTTCGCGAGAGTATTGCAAGCGTAGGGTCAGATGTTCTGAAATGTTTACATTATAATCAGCTTGACCACCTAAATAAAATAACTCCATAAGATAAAGTATGGAACTTTGAAAGCCTATGTGGGGGAGCCCTGATTTATGCCCTGCGGATATACTGCCTGGGCATTCCCAACGACGCAGAGCACAATTTCTCTTACTTCACGCGATGGGAAAGGCCATGCTTGGAGGCCACAACACGGTAGGTGTGCTGTCGGTGGACAAGGTCTGTGAAGGTGATGGAGGGTGGGGGCAACTGGAACTGGGAGTCACTGCTGGCCCTCAATGTACAAAAAAGACAGACCTATTCTGGGTTGTGGGCTAACTTTTAGCAGTTTTGTCGGTCAGAAAGGAACGATCCCTGAGGGCATAAGCCTAAAGTAGGCATAGTCTTAAGCCATACTATAACAGTTCTCAGGTTAAAGTCCAAATAAGAAGGCGAGGTTTTTATTGGGTAAACTACATCTGGTAGGAGCCCCATTCTACAGGCCGGCCACCTGTGTGGGTAAAGCATTTTTCCACCTCTCCGTAAAAGAAGAATCCCTTAAAGAATTAAATATTGTTGACATAGCCATGTTAGCCATTTATATAGACTTTCTAGAACTGCACCTATTGTTACGGACTATAGCCACTGACATTTTTAAGATCATGACTGATTGATCACATGTTAATCCATAAACAAACAGCTGATCAATAGTGTATAACAAAGTTTTGACATTGTTTTTGTCACTTTTATGGACATTTTAACCCTTTGGATGCCACGCCATTTTGGTCAACTGTGTCACCAGTGCCAACCGAATATGACAGTTGCACACCAAGCGTGTCAAGCCCGATCAGATGTTCTTCGTATTGTTTTAAATAAAGTCTCATAACTTTTCACAGAATTCAGCTATGCTAATAACTTTTATGTTTATTTTTAAACCATTGTGTCAGCTACAAAGTTAATGTTCTTTTGAAGCCATTATTGAAAGTATTTTGGTATATTATATAAAATAAAATAAAAAAAATTATTTTAATTATTTTTTTTTAATTTCTAAACCAAAAAACACAATTTTAATATAAATTGAAATAATAAATTGATACTGTACTAAAAACGTAATTTTATTTTCTATATGTGGTACAAATTTCAAAACCATATCTCAGTTTTTTATGTTTTTTTTATAAAAAAATAACATATAATAAGAAATAACCTTTACTTTGAAAAATCAATATTTTAAAAACTTTAACATTTTCTTTCACACTCTTTTCTCGGCATCAATCTTATTGTTATAATGCTAAAATGAAAGTTTAGAAACAATTTTTCAATACACTGTAAGATTATATGTATATAAAATATTATATATATACGTAATATATAAAATAATAAAAGTAAATCAAATTACATGTGAAATTACTTACATGAGCTAAAATGAAGGAGCAACATACTCAAAATTCTTGCGGTGAAACAAAATAGTTTTTACACTACACATAAAACACACTTATTATATACGGAAAAAAGTTGATCTATTTACAATATTTACAAAGTCCCAAATGTCTGCTGACCAACGAAACAGATGCGCGAGACTGCGTGGCGCCAGACCGGAAGAAATACGTCGAGCGCTTGTAATATAACAATCGTATGATATAATTTCATGCGTTATAATACTTATATTCGTGTGGAAAACTTTGTTACTATTGTATTAGTGTAAATATTAAGGTAAATATAAGTAAAACCTAATAATAAATAAATAAACACTACGATGCCGATCTCATCGGCTCACGGCATTCTTCGCATAAATTGGCGGGAGATGACATCGGCTCTCGGCATTTCTCGCGTTTGACTATGAGCCGATGTCATCGGCTCTCGGCACTCAAAGGGTTAAATGGCAAATAAAAAAAAGTAAAACAAAAAATCAGTCTCCGTTAAATTTTTCCCATCTATTTTCTATGACTGATCCAATTTCAGTCTTCTAGGTAGTACCATGTAGTATGATAGCAAAAAATGAGTAATATATCATTTACACAATCATATTTTAGAATAGGTATAATACAGACTAATAGGTGGTTTGATAAATAACAATCACACATTAGGCCTAAAACTAGGAAAAATTCATCACCAAAATAGTTTCTTTGGTTTACTTACGTCTAAGTAAGCCTAAATAGTTGACACACCGAAGAATAAAACTAACTTTCATTTCTAAAGGTACCATATACTGATATTAGGTTATATGTAGTTGGTAAAACCGTGGAACAGAAGAATCTGGACCCTTCAGCTCCTGTTACTAAAAAGAGTATCAATAATACCCCCGTCGCAGCAACCCTGCGTACTCAGCGAATTTCCAATGCATAATATATGTCTTAATAATACCACATAAAGCCGCAAACCAAGTTCCATAAAAATATATTCACATATAAGCGATTTTTATTATTCTCTATAAGAATAACATTGGTAATGAGTACGTAGGTTTGCTGAAACAAGAAACAGAAACAATTGGTTTTTATGCAAATATAAATAGAATTTAACTAGGCGAAGCCACATACTAAGTTTCATCAATATTCAATTATAAATAAGCGCTATATAACATTCTAGTTATTCTCTATAAGAATAACATGGGGGCTGAGAAAGCAGGTTTGCTGCAACAAGGAACAGAAAAATGGGTTTTTATATAATTATTAATAAAACTCAACCAAGTGAAGCTACATACCAAGTTTTATTAATTTATGTTCATAATTAAGGGAGTCATTACATTTTACTTATTCTCCATAAGAATAACATGGGGGCTGAGTATGCAGGTTTGCTGCTACGGGAATAATCAACAAAAAATCAATTTTTTTTGCAAATATCAATATTATACCAGTACTACGTGAAGCCACATACCAAGTTTCATCAACATACATTCATAAATAATCGAGATATCAAATTTTATTTATTCTCCATAAGGATAACATTGGACAACGTACTGTGTTTAGCACTTTGAATATCTCTGCAACGGTTGGGCGTAGAATAACAATTTAAAAACCAAAATGATTGTTTTGTGGATTGGTAAAAGCAAATGTGAAGTTTACATTAAAATAAACTGAAGAAAAGCCAAAAACCTTTTTACCATAAGATTAACATGGGAGATTTTATGAGCAGTTTTTTTGGATTTTCTCCGCAACCACTTAACGTAGGTTAATAATTCAAAATACTAAATTATTTGTTTTTTAAGCTCTATAACGTGGTCGAAACCAAAATTGGAGTTTTTTAAAAATTGTAGGGTGAAAAATGCAAAAAACTAATTTTTGGAAAATTTAAAACCCCCATAAACCCCCCTTCCCATGGTCCGAATTTTCTGGTTTTCGAACTTAAAGTCATGAATGTCATTTTACACATTTGAGCCCAATTTCATCAAAATCGGACGTTTTTTACTCAAGTTGTCGTGTTAACGGACACACACACACACACACACACACACACACATATATATATATATATATATGCATATATATAAATTTGAACTAATAGTGTTTTTGGCATCTGGGGACCTCAAAACAAAAAGTTATCATGGTCTCGGGCTTAAGTCTTACGATGAGACCTACGGTAATATAATATCTTCTTCCCTATAGGGGAAATTCGTTAATAAAACAAAAAAATTTTCAATTTATAGTGAAAAGAGTGAAACTCAAACAGAAGTATCACTGATACATCTTATAAGTTTAAAAAAAAGGTGGTGTCTGTCTGTCGACATGTATGTTCCGTTCAAACTATACTGAACCAATCGAGCTGAAAATTTGCATGTAAGGGATGATTTATCTGGGCTACATATCGGCCTTTTCCAATCCAGGCAATGCCTTAGGGCTCTGCCCCAGTGGCCCTTAAAGTTACAATGTTATTCTTATGGGCAATGGGTTTAATGGATCAGATAATTACTTAAACAAATATAGCTGCAGCAGGAATTTTAATCAGCTGCGCGAAGCACGGGTATCAGCTGGTTAATGATAAAATTATCTTAACCCATTAAGGTAGGCTAGTCATTTTATTCTATTCACGATAGCCTACAACGGGCTCCGATTGGTATTGCACTGTAGTAGCAACATTTGCAACCAATGAATGCAGGCAGCTGTGGTTCTATCTGCTAGGGGCGGCAAGGATCAACTATTAACCTATATAATGTGTCTAGGCTACTAGTTGTGGTAGCCATGTGGGCTAAATTATGAAAACACCTTGGCCAAGTGTTCTTGTGAAGTTTGCAAGTTAAAATTCCCGCTCACATCTAAAAGTGACCAGTCGTGCAATTCTCAATGAGTTAACTGATCTGTGACAATGTTGGTGGGAGGGCCCAAGTAAAATAAACAGTGGCTGGGTCGCTTGGAAGTTGATGGAGTTGGTTAATTCTTTGCGAGTTGTACATGGTCAATACTGATCTGGCTACTTTAAAATGTTTACTGTGTGTGTGTGTGTGACACTATCACTTTTTAAACTGGGGGAAACCATGTTTTAATTAATTTACACTATTAATCCATATAAAAAAAATAATTTTTCTATTCCATTATACAGATGACAAGTTATCCCGGAACCAGTTTGTGACTCTACTCCAATGGGTTAAAGCCTAACGCCACAGAGCATAGTACAACAATTTATAATCCATATAGGCTAACAAGTAATTATTAGAGCAATAATTTGTCCCAGGACAACCTTAAAACTGGTCTCTACCAGTTTTGAGGCTGACATTGGGTACAGCAAATGAAGTTGTCATTAATATGGGAAGTCTTTTGGCTGTCTATAATGACAAACTTCCCTCTCACCTTTGGTCCCTCCATTTGCAGCGGCTGGGAATGGAAACTCCGGGTTTGGTTCTCAACCTGAAGATGGGGTTTGGTTTTCTTATGGGGATGGGGGGGTATGGTCCCTGGCTGTTCTACATGGATACCCTGGCAGTTGAGTTGACCAGTTGGAGGCCAGAATGTGGGCTGTCTCCTTTTTGAGCCTCATCACAGCTGTGACAGGGGCACAGGAGTTGACCCTCTGAAAGGGCAATTTGGCTGCCGTCCCATCCCACTCTTTCCTCTCCTGCTATATCCTAACCTTCCGGTAACCTAGGCAAAATTCCCGCTTGTGGAAGACGTGCCTAGCAGCTATGCTGGGGTTCCCTAATCCAGCAACAATAAATGAATGAAAAGCAATAACTACTTTAATTTATTACTATACCTTTGGATGGTTGGTAACAATGCAGTATTCACAGACATTAACTCTGTGTTCATAGCAAAACTGGTTTGTCACTCGACGTTTAGGGCATTTACATAGACCCATAGTCCTGCAACAAAAATATGGTAAGTGTCATGTAAAACAAGGCTTGACGAACTGATCAGGCCTATTCATAAAGTTTAAAAATACAAAGGGCATACTCATTTTTAATCCCTGTGAAAAAGTTCTAGGTCTCTTTAGTGACAAAAACAAACATTTATGGCTACAAACCTATTTAAATTTAAATTGTATAAACCATTTAATGCCATGATAATAAAGCCTCAGATTAAGTTAACTCTATCAATTTTATAATATCGGGTATATACAAAACCAAAGGAAAAAGTAGACTGAACATCCAGGATATAAAATACCCCCGTAGCAGCAAACTTGCGTACTCAGCGAATTTCCAATGCATATATATGTATCTTAATACCACATAAATCCACAAACCAAGTTTCATCAATATACATTCATAAACGATTTATGACATTTTTATTATTCTCTATAAGAATAACATGGCGGCTGAGTATGCAGGCTTGCTGAAGCAAGGAACACAAAAAATGAGGTTTTATACAAACATCAATATAACTCAAGTAAGTAAAGCTACATACCAAGTTTTATTAATTTATGTTCATAATTATGGGAGATAATAGGTTACTTATTCTCCATAATAATAACATGGGGCTGAGTACGCAGGTTTGCTGCTACGGGAACTATCGGCTAAAAAATGTTTTTTAGTACAAATATTAATAGACCACAACGATATGAAGCAATATACCAAGTTTCATAAGGAAAAGTTGATAAATAAGTGAAATATACAATTTTTCTTATTCTCCATAAGAATAACATTGGACAACGTACTGTGTTTAGCACTTTCAATATCTCTGTAACCATTTGACGTAGAGGAATGATCAAAATACCAAATTGTGTGTTTTTTAAGCTGAATCCAATGGTAAAAACAAATATTTGACTTTTTCAAAAATTATATGTAAAAAATTCAAAAAACCCATTTTTGGGGTACAAACCCCCCCCAAAATACCCCTTTGGATGGAGCGATATGGCTGGTTTTCGAACTTAAAGTCATAAATGCTGCTTTACACGTTTATACCAAATTTCATCAAAATCGGATCATTTTTACGAGAGTTATCGTGCTCACGGACATATATATATATATTTATATATACAGTTTCGAACGAATGGTGTTTTTGGGGTCTGGGGACCTCACAAAGAAAAGTTATCATGGTCCCGGGCCTAGGTCTTACCATGCCGACTACAGTAATAGCTTCTTCCCTATAGGGGAAATTCGCTAAAAATGACGAAGCACCAAAAGCAACCTTGTCCACCAAGAGGGTGGCCTATAATTTATGTGAGTGCCTGATAGTGTTACTTTTTATGTGACTTAAATTATACAATTAAATATATTTAAAATATACAATATGTTCTTATTGGTAGAGTCTGAATAACTGATATTCCTGCAAAAAACCATATTTTATTTAATAAAATTAATACTTTGAGAATGCTTTAACAGTTTAACCACCATTTATAGCTAAATATCTTCCTAAACTAATGTAAAAATAAAAATAATTAGGCCTACCACTAAAGATAATATGATGTTGGATGACGAAATAATGCTCGCCGTAGCTTGTTACTAAATGACCAAGAGACTCGAGATTCTGGGTTCACGACATAAATTTAAAACGCAATGAAAGCTGGGAATTTACAAATATTGTTCACAACCTTTTAAACAACAAATTAATACAAATTTTTCAAGTTATTCATATGTCAATATTGAATTTTTTATGAACTCATGGCTATTCTTACCCTTAAAAAAGAACATTTATTTAAAAGAACCCTTTCCTCTTGTATGTTGGGGCAGCCCTCCCGTCGCATTTAGCTACATTGAGGCATGTCAGGCCTGTCCTGCACATGCATTACTTTGTTTTTTTTTTGGTCCTCTAATCAACTGTCTCAAAATAAAATACCAAAATATGTTTCTTTTTACAACAAATAAATAACTAAGTGACCAGCTGTTATTTTAAATGCAGCTGGATAGGAATATACCAGTCTAAAAAATGAGAGCGAAAAGGGTTATTACAAAAGACCAACCAACACCAAATGCGTACCATTTGCTGGAGGGAGAAATGGGGCACACCCGCTACCCCTAACCAATTGGCCCTGGCCTCAGTTCGCTCTTAGGGCCAACCAAGGCTAGTGCCGGTTTGGTCTGGTCCATAGCCTGAACAAACTGTAAATTTGGAATGGTCAAACAAATTAAAATCGACCCACCAGACCCCACCGTCTTATAAACCTTACCTAACCCAACATTCGGTACTTAATATAATAAGCAACCATGTCAACCTCACCAACCAACCATGCAAGTAAATATACTTGCTGATTCCAAATAAATAAACTAAGTTATCAGATAAACAATTGCCTAATGTATGTAATCTAAATTTAAAAAAATCAAAAACTCTAATAACACAATACATCAAACACGTTTTTTTATTGGAAGGTGGGAAAAATTACACAATAACTTATAACCGATACGCATCTAGCAATACACAATGGCGCTAGGTTTGATTTTTTATGTCGACTATCGCCTTATCGCAATACTGCTACCGTATCGAACGAATATTTGCTTACTTAAGATCGTGAAAATATTAAGGTTATTCAAACTGTAAACATGACTCATCATGGAATATCCTTAGCAGAAAGGAGAGAGAATTCTGTTTACTGATTTAGGGTTGTGGAATCTTTAAATCTTAAAATTTAAGGAGAACTGTAAGCTACTGACAAAAACTAAGATACCGTAATGTTATTTATGAATTCTTCACTACTGAAATAAATATTTCAGAAAATATAAAACATTTATAACTTCAAGAATGGTACCATGTTTTCTATTTGAACCCTAATGTCATTAAGATCGTACTTTTTTACAAGAGTTACCGCAGGTGGCATGGTAAGACTTGAGCCTGAGACTATGATAACTTTTTGTTTGAGAGCCCCAGATGCAAAAAATACTACTTGTTAAAATTTATATTTAAGTTATGTAGGGTATATCTTATAAATATATATGTCAGTAAGCACAGTAATAATTCATTGAGCATATATAATAAAACAACATATGCAAAGGAAAGATAACCATCATTAACAAATATATTTAAAACTAAAACTTGATTTGTAATATTATAGCGATCATGGACTTAGACTAGGCCTCATTTTAATTAAGAAATCAAATAAACCTGGTAATGTAATGGGAACACATGTACTGTACAAAGAAAAACAGTGTTAACATTCAGATATCTTTAAGAAAGGTTTTTTAGCCATTTCACAATAAATCTTTCAAATTGGCAACATTAAAAATAATTAAAATAATTAGATTCTAGAGGAACAATACACAAGGGCTAACTTGTATTAGGCCTATTTTAGTTGCAACCACTGAAATGAAATTGATACATTGTACGTTTCAGATCAAATACTATTGACAAAATTCGTTGCACACCTACTATTTAAAGGGCTGATTTTTATACTGTAGTTCACTATTTATCTATAAAGCCTAATAATTAATTGATTGTATAGGACTAGATCCTGACATATTTTAATAACGATTCGGTAAACATTGGCCTAGCTAGTAAAAACCAAAATTAGCACCAACAATTAGAAAATTAATTGGCAATTATAAAAAAGACTTTGCAAAAATTCTAAAGCTCGATAGAATATTAATGTTATAAATACATAATAAGAGAGGCGATTAATAATGCATTAATACTTACTTACACCTAACCTAAACTTCGAAGAGTTTGACAGTCGGCAAAGAGCAATGGTGGTGACGTTGTCAACATCCATGTCAGTTGTTTTCCACAGCCGTTGGTAAAATAGACAAATAAAAATTGTTCTGACGACGGTACTATAAGCACAGATTAGAGAATAAGTACCTGGGTGGCCTAGCTTTGCTCGGGGAAGGCCAGTCAGCTTGTCTAGATAACTTGGAGTAATATTTCACCACCTCCCCCAACTGATTATCAGATTTTTACAACTCATTTGCCTCTTTTCTGAATTTTTAAGGTCACTCCAAATGTTAGTTATAGCTCAGTGTCACTTTGATTTATTTGACGACTAAATACATTTAATCTTCACTCTAATCTGTTAATCTCTATCTCTGTTCTCAGGAAACCACATGTTAGGCCTAATAACAATAAAACCACAGACAAAGGAATATATATGGTTTCCTTTATCCTATACTCTAATATGAATAAGGTTTGATTGCTTGCTTGCTTGATTGATTGCTTGCTTGCTTGATTGCTTGCAACACGGATCTCAAAAACGGCTCCAACGATTTCCTTAAAATGTTCGAAATAACTAATTTCTGGGATAAAAATAAGTTATAGACAGGCCTCATACCCAGAAAAAATCAAATAATGTAAAAAAAACTCAATTGAAAAGTAAAAAAAAAAATTAACACTGGGCTTATGGAGTTTCAAATCAAAACAAAAGAATTGTAACAGCTAATCATAATCAACCAGGGAATTGTCAAAGGGACTCATGTTGTTTATGATTATTAACATGTGGTTTCCTGAGAATAGAGATTCAAAGATTTAAGTGAAGATTACATATATACGGGTAGTAAAATAAATCAAAGGGACATTGACTTATAAATAACACCTGAGTGACCTTAAAACTGCAGATAAGAGACAAATTAGTCATACAAATCTGATTATCAGTAGGAGGAAGTGATGAAATATTACTCCAAGTCATCTAAACAAACTGACTGGCCTTCCCCCGAGCAAAGCTCGGCCCCCAGGTACTCTGTGATAAGTGGTTAATAATTATAAACAACATGAGCTACCATTGATTTTGGTATTACTTTGACAGTTCATTGATTTATTATAAACAGTTATTACAATTATTTTGATTTGATTTTAAACTCCATACGCCCAATGTTAATTTTTGTAAATTTTCATTTTATTTTTTTTATATTATTTGATTTTTTCAGGGGATAAGATCGGTCTAGAACTTATTTTTATACCAGAAATTAGTTATTTCCAACATTTGAAGGAAATCGTTGGAGCCATTTTTGAGATCAGAGTTGCAAGGACGCACGCACGCAAACATTATTAGAGTATGTATGATAGGATTAATTAGGTTAGAATTAATTACAATTTTTCAAAAACAAAAATCTCTAAGGTAAGACTCTCAACTATAGGCTATTATAAAGGTCGACTTATACTTGAGGAGTTTGGAATTTTGAACACTTTCCCTTAAAAAATGTCACTGTTGTTTGAATACAAGAAAGGCATCCTGGCAGTGAGTGTTTAAAACCCATAGTTATTACCCTGATGACTGTATGAAATTTTGTTTTCAAATATATTATTGCCTTCATGCAAGTTAACCGCTATCTCCTTGCTGTAGTTGATGAATATTCACGCTTTCCTTTTTCGTATGCTTGCAGTGTACGCCATGTAGCACAGTTGTTCGTTGTATAGAGAATCTTTTCTATATTTTTAGATTGCCGAACCATATTCACTCTGCCTGAGGGTCCTCTTTTCTTTCAATGGAACTGGAGAGACCATGTTCAGAAAGGGAAATACCAAAAAACCTTAATGTACTCATCCAGCTTTCACGGGCCTCTGGGCAGGCCTGGTGGTGTGGGCCCCTCTTAACATCTGGATCGAAATTGGTGACCTTTTTTTTACAACGGGTTTTCTATTTTGCTTGTACCGTTCTGCGTGGGGCGGGCGCGCACCTCGCCTATGTTTGGAGTTATTTTGGAAGTTTGGTATTGTGTCCTAAATAAAACACCGGCCCGGCCGCCCGAGCCCCCCTGCCCACCCCTGAGAACGGTCCTGCATATAACCCGGAAAATGGCCAAGTAGCAGTGGTTAATGGAATATTATGGGAAGCAATTATGTCAGCCTTGAAGACTAGGACTTTGCAATTTGAAAAATATATGACAGTGACAGCAAGCCGATCCTCTGGAGGCCCACAGTGAAATACCTGGGGGTCACGCTGGAATCCAAACTACGCTTCTAGAAACTCGATGACAAGAAGGTCACCGAAGCACCCTCGATCCTCGGATTGATGTAGCCGCTCCTCGCAGCATGAAGCTCTCATCTGCCGATCAGAACAAAAGTCACCTTGTTCCTGCTGATTATTCGCTCTTGCATGATGTATGAAGCACCAGATTTAGGAGCCGTAGGCCTCTGGGTTCAACCTGTACCTATACTTAAATCCAGCACTGTCAAGGATGCTCAGACGGATCACCCACAAGCCCTGGTTCCTCCGAAACTCTACCATCCGCAGCTCGACTGGTGTCCCGACCCTCGAAGGCTTCACGGTAGTAAAAATTTGCTACCTTTTCTGGAAGTGGATGAGTCACACCTCAACCATATCCACATCAGTGAGCTCTGCAGGCGATTCAGAATCACAGAATACTGGAGGGCCCACCCAATCGCCATCCTGGGTGACCCACCGAAGAAGAACTTTGACAGTGAGCAGCCGCGCGGTTATTGTTAGAAGACATACCAAGTTTCACCAATATACATTCATAAATAAATCATTTATGACATTTTAATTATTCTCCATAAGAATAATATTACGTCTGAGGATGCAGGTTTACTGAAACAAGGTACACAAAAAATGGGTTTTTGTGCAAATTTTTTACAACTCAATTAGGTGAAGCCACATACTAAATTTTATTAATTTATGTTTATAATTAAGGGAGATAACATTTTACTCATTCAAATAAAAATAACAGGGGCTGAGTACGCAGGTTTGCTGCTACGCGAATTATCTGCAAAAAAATAGTTTTTCGTGCAAATATCAATAGACCACAACAGTGTGAAGTAATATTCCAAGTTTCGTCAGGATAAGTTGATAAATAATTAAGATATACAATTTTTCTTATTCTTCATAAGGATAACATTGGACAACATACTCGATGTGTTTAGCACTTTGAATATCTCTGTTACCAATTGACGTAGAGTAATGATCAAAACACCAAATTATTTGTTTATTAAGGCTGAATTTAATGGTGAAAAATAAAATTGGATTTACTACAATATTATATGTAAACAACTCAAAAAACCCATTTTTGGAGTACAAAACCATCCCAAAATACCCCTTTGGATAAAACGATCTGGCTGGTTTTCGAACTTAAATGTTGCTTTGCATGTTTGTATCAAATTTCATCAAAATCGGACCATTTTTACGAGAGTTATTGCACACACACACACACACACACACACACACGCACACACACACGCACACGCACACGCACACTCACACTCACACGCACACGCACACACACACGCACGCGCACGCGCACGCACACGCACACACGCGCGCGCGCACACACACACACACACACACACACACACACACACACACACACACACACACACTCACTTTTGAACAAATGATGTTTTTGGCATCTGGGGACCTGAAAACGACCAAATTATCATGGTTCTAGGGCCTAGGTCTTACCATGCCGACTACGGTAATAGCTTCTTCCCTATAGGGGAAATTCGCTAAAAATATATACAGTTTTGAATGGATGGTGTTTTTGGCATCTGGGGACCTCAAAACGAAAAGTTATCATGGTCCCGGGCCTAGGTCATCATGCTGATGATGGTAATAGCTTCTTCTCTATAGGGGAAATTCGCTAAAAGCATTATTGTTTACGAAGTTGCATGTACTGTAGATATAATACAATTACAAATACAATACTTTATAATATAATAATATAGATATGATATTTTTGTGATATGTAATATGGTTTGAACGGTTCCCTTTTAAAACATAAAAAATACTAACGGTGTAAATTCACACCAATACATAACAGATACCATTAGTTCATAGCTTGGTTATTGTAAAAATTTAACAAACATTTCAGTCAGCTAAAAGATATTTAATATTCAATTAACTTAACTGTGTATTGTGCACATAACAAGTTTTAGCGAATTTCCCCTATAGGGAATTAGCGAATTTCCCCTTTAGGGAAGAAGCTATTACCGTAGTCGGCATGGTAAGACCTAGGCCCGGGACCATGATAACTTTTCGTTTTGAGGTCCCCAGACCCCAAAAACACCATTCGTTCGAAACTGTATATATACACTAACATATATACTAACATATATATATATGTGTCCGTGGGTGCAATAACTCTCGTAAAATAGGTCCGATTTTGATGAAATTTGGTATAAACGTGTAAAGCAACATTTATGACTTTAAGTTCGAAAACCAGCTATATCGCTCTATCTAAAGGGGTATTTTGGGGGGGTTTTGTACCCCAAAAATGGATTTTTTGAACTTTTTACATATAATTTTTGAAATAATCAATTTT
Source organism: Allygus modestus (assembly GCA_963675035.1). NCBI lineage: Eukaryota > Metazoa > Arthropoda > Insecta > Hemiptera > Cicadellidae > Allygus > Allygus modestus. The sequence goes on along the minus strand of OY776111.1, from coordinate 356,268,813 downwards.
TAATTTTCACTATTAGATTCAGCTTAAAAAAACACACAAATTGGTGGTTTGATCATTCCTCTACCTCAATTGGTTACCAAGATATTGAAAGTGCTAAACACAGTACGTTGTCTAATGCTATTCTTATGGAGAATAAGAAAATAATTATATTTCGCTTCTTTATGAACTTATACGGACGAAACTTGGTATACGGCTTTATCTGGTTGTGGTCGATTGATATTTGCTCAAAAAACAATTTTTTTGCTAAAGGTACCCGTAGCAGCAAACCTGCGTACTCATCCCCCATGTTATTCTTATGGAGATTAATGAAAATGGGTATATCGTTTATTTATGAATGTATATTGATGAAACTAGGTATGTGGCTTCACCAGGTTGAGTTATATTGATATTTGCATAAAAACCCATTATTTAGTGTTACTTGTTGCAGCAAACCTGCGTACTCATCCCCAATGTTATTCTTATGGAGAATAATTAAAATTGTATATATTGCTTATTTGTGAATATATTTTTATGAAACTTGGTATGCGGCTTTATGTGGTATTAAGACATAGTACCTGTGGGGGGGGGGAAGGCCAGTCAGTTTGTTTAGATGACTTGTAGTAATATTTCACCACTCCCCCCTCTACTGATATTCAGATTTGTATAACTCATTTGCCTCTTTTCTACATTTTTAAGGTCCCTCCAGTTGTTATTTATAGCTCAATGTCCCTTTGATTTATTTTACTACTCTATATATGTAATCTTAACTCAAATCTTTTAACCACTGCTCTCAAGAAACCACATGTTAATAATCATAAACAACATGAGTATTACTTTGACAGTTCCCTGGTTGATTATGAACAGCTGTTACAATTCTTTTGTTTTGATTTGAAACTCCATAAGCCCAATGTTAATTTTTTTAACTTTTCATTTTAGTTTTTTTACATTATTTGATTTTTCCTAGGGATGAGGCCTGTCTAGAACTTATTTTTATCCCAGAAATTAGTTATTTCGAACATTTGAAGGAAATCGTTGGAGCCGTTTTTGAGATCCGTGTCGCAAGCAAGCACGCAAGCAAGCAAGCAAGCAAGCAAGCAAGCAAACCTTGCTCATATTAGAGTATAGGATAGGATAGGATAGGATAGGATAGGATAATATATATGATATGATAGGATAGGATATTATGCATTGGAAATTCGCTGAGTACGGAGGTTTGCTGCGGCGGCGGTATTTTACTTTGTCATGACTACACATACATTAGTCTGCATAGTAGGATAAACTCTGGAATTACGAGATTAGAAGATATAGAAGGATCGTATTTGTTTAGTAAGAGACATTTTTGGTTTGAGGTTTCAGATTTCACTATGGGCTCAGATTTCACTACGGGTTCAGATTGCTCATTGCATCTCATCTGATCTTGGTAGTGAAAGATGTATGAGTGCTGGGGTATCAAGCATGGGCGTAATTTAGGGGGGGCAAGGGGGCAGTTTCCCCCAATAATTTGGAAAATATTATTGTAATATATGAAAAGGCACAATAATTATGATAACAACCGATTTTGCCCCTCCAACCAAAATACTTAAATTACGCTTATGGTAGCAAGGGATTTCAAACGTAATTTTGGGAAACCATAGTTTTCTGAATGGATCAATTCACATTTGTCTTGCCAAATATCAAATGAAGGAGCAGTTGTTTACGGACTGGTCCCTAAAAACCATTATAACCAGAAGCTAGAATTTTGTGATTACCAACATGCTTTGCAACAATTGACTCAAGATTTCAGAAAAAAGGACTGAAAACCCTGTATTGCTCACCAATAGGGTGTGTTAAGGACCAAATTCCACATAAAATTTGTATTGATAACATTATAAAATATCAAAGCTCTACTGCATGGTGCTAATGTCAATATAATAGCTTACGAGGAAAAATCAATAAGAAGTCTGAGAAATGGTCTATCATATAATGAGTCTGTTAAAAAACTAAAACAACAACAACAAAGTTCTTAACAACGAGCGACCTGCTTCAATGAACCCCTTTAGTACTCCTCTTGATGACACAAATTACAGCAGATACAATCCTACAAGAATCCTCACTCATACTGATTGTGAAACTTTGGCTAACTTTGATATTCACGTGGATATGGAGACAACTTCCATCTATTAAACTACTGACATTCCGCCAGCTGACTGCCAACCCACACTGATGGCATCAAATCTTGAGAAAGTTGTAGTGGCTCCGGGTGAGTCGTATATAGTATAGTATCTCTTGTATAGTGATGAAGAAGTCTGTATTTTTAATTTAAATAATAACATAGATTAAGCATACTCCTTAGGAGATATTGCATGGGCAGGTTTTCAGACGAAGACGGGTGAACAGTGGCGTGCTCCTGCGGGATTTTCTAGTACTAGCATAGAATTAGTGCCGACGGCATCAGCGCAGTGGCGCAGCTCGTGGCCACGTGAGGAACCAACGATCCGCGGGCTAGGAGGGGAAACGACATCGGTGTGCGAGAGAGAGCGGGAGTACTTGTGCGATAGAGAGAGAGGGAGTGAGAAAGGCGCCGCCGACGCGACACTGCCGTAGTGCCGTGGCTCGCTCGCACTCGCAGGGCGTCCGCCAGCCACCAGCCACAGTGCCTTCGTGCCTTCCTTTCGTCAAATCGTAAAGCGGCTTCTTCCTTGATAAATGTTCTACGTTCGCTTGTGAAAATACTCTTACAGTTATAATTACAAATTAGTGTAATAGGTGTATAGTATGTATAACCGATATTTCATTACCAATGATTCAGTGAATTCATAACATACAGTATTTCCTTATTAAAATCCCACTTAATTCTTTTTCACAATTTATTATTTTTTTCCTTTTAATTTCGTCGGGGCGGAGAGTAAATCCTCATGGACACTCAAAAATCCGTAGTCGAGAGTATTGCCGGACTTTTACCGGCTAAAAAAACTCCGCGAAAAATTTAAAATTATTAAAATAAATAAAGTAATTTCTGTGATTTGAGTAATTAACTTTGAAAACCTTTATTAAGTTCAAATAAAATTTATGTTCTTTTTGAAAAATTGAGAAACATTAAGAAATTATACAGGTTTGAAACACCTACGAAACGGCCAGTCCGATTTTAACGAGAGACCTATCAAATGAACGGAAATATTGTCAAATTTTATATTACGGAGTTTCAAATCTTTCCATTGCTTTTTTAAATTTATATAAGGAAAAACAGTGTAAAATATCGGTGTTTTTTTACAATGTGTGAGTAAATCTCAAATTTAAACGATTATTACAAAATATCAAGTAAACGTATCTGCTTAAAATTGTTATGGCGTATATAGGCCTAAGGGTTATTTAAAAACACTTTTGTCACGTTTCATGAAAGGAATTCATGACTACCTATATAATAAAAATAAACTTAATTTTAAATCAGGCAAATATGTGTAATTCAAAAAAAATATACAGGGTATCACAAAAAAGCGTGGTGTGATTCGTAGAATTTGATTCCACATATGAAAATAAGTCAAAATTATCTACAATTGGTTCAATTTCAGTGCTACGTCTGCCCGGCAGCATCATCTCGACTTGTCTGATTGATGCGTCGTCAGTCAGATTCATATGCCTTCTGTAATACTACTACAGAGAGTTCACAGGCATTTCGGTGAAAATTCGTTAATTTAGTTTTAAAACGTCTTTTTCGGCCATTCTCGTTCATGCGGCTCGGTTGTCGTTCCCCAGGGAGGTAAAAACCATGGAGAGCTCGTCAAATGGACAGAAAACGGTCCGCGCATTGTCAGGCTAGACCCAAAGTGCAGGACACGGCAAATCTGAGTAATCCCGAGCGGTGAGCCCGTTGTCGTTTACACGCTCCTATACCTCTTAATAATAATACAACTACAATGAAACTTATATATTTCTTTTCTGCATGAATGTCCGCATCTAACGGTATCAATATATTTTAGTTTAAAATTATGTGTAATTTGTAATAATTAAAATATTAGAAGGTTGTAAGAACATGACATAAAAAAATAAGTAAGCGAGAAAGTTTTTTATTCCTGAGGTAAAATTAAACTTCCAGCAAGAAAGTTGTAGCTAATTAGTTGATCTTCAAAATTTATTCGAAAAAATTTTCGATAGAGCTAGTTTCTTCAATAATCCGATATAAATTACGGCTATGTTCAGTTCTACGCGCGCCGCCGTCGTCGTCGACCACGGCCCCACGCCGCGCCGTACTACCACATCAGAATAATCGCTTCTCATTTTACTTCGATTTTTATAAAAAGTAATTATATAAATATATATTTGACTCCATATTATATTGAGGTTATTAGCGAATTTCCCCTATAGGGAAGAAGCTATTACCGTAGTCGGCATGGTAAGACCTAGGCCCGGGACCATGATAACTTTTCGTTGTGAGGTCCCCAGACCCCAAAAACACCATTCGATCAGAACTATATATATATATATATATATATATATATATATATATATATATATGTGTGTCCGTGAGCACGATAACTCTCGTAAAAATTATCCGATTTTGATGAAATTTGGTATAAACGTGTAAAGCAACATTTATGACTTTAAGTTCGAAAACCAGCCAGATCGCTCTATCCGAAGGGGTATTTTGGGGGGGTTTTGTACCCCAAAAATGGGTTTTTTTGAATTTTTTACATATAATTTTGGAAATAGTCAAATTTTAGTTTTCACCATTGGATTCAGCTTACAAAAACATACAATTTGGTATTTTGATCATTTCTCTACGCCAATTGGTTACCGAGATATTGAAAGTGCTAAACACAGTACTTTGTCTAATGTTATTCTTATGGAGGAAAAGAAAAATTTTATATCTCGCTTATTTATGAACGTATACTGACGAAACTTGGTATACGGCTTCATCTGGTTGTGGACCATTGATATTTGCTCAAAAAAACAATTTTTGCCAAAGGCTCCCTTAGCAGCAAACCTGCGTGCTCAGCCCCATGTTATTCTTATGGAGAATAAGTAACGTGTTATCTCCCTTAATTATGAAAATAAATTAATGAAATTTGGTATGTGGCTTTACCTAAATGAGTTATATTGATATTTGTATAAAACTATTTGTAAATAAAATATGGGAGTCATTGAGTCGTTAATTAATTAATTTCGATGAAAATCCAGGTTGAGTACGTGAAAATCGAGATTTGTATGCTAATATTGAAACTTACACGTGTTTTTACGTCATAATTAGAGGTTAAATACATTTTAATGTAGTACCAAAAGATAAAGAATTTATTCAGTAATTCGATTCCAAAAACCATTTTACTATAAAAAAATCCCTTGCGCGGTAAACCTCATTTAACTGAGGACGCGTCGCCAATAACCCATAAGACGCTGTACTGAGCGCTGCGGCTGCGACCGCCGAATCCTACACTTTGAGATGTGACCTTGAGCCCAGCCGTACCGAATTTTGGTCTATCTCGACTATGGGCGCGAGCATGGTCTATCCCGACATGTTTTCTACCTCGCTGTCGTTCCCAGTCAATAAGAAAAGTTTTGGTTGTCATTTTCAGACAATAAAAAACGTTGCCGATCGTCATTTCGGGCCATTAAATGCAAGTAAATTCCTGTTTTTGATCCATCCGATGCGGAAAAATAGGCGTTCTTTGGTGATAGATCGGAGTCGAATCGCCGACTGTATTCGTAAAAAATACGTTCCGGTTGTCGTTCGGGCCTATAAAACGGAATCCGGCTTTATTTTACGTTGGGGAAATGTGGTCCGATTGTCAATTTTTATGATAAATCACGGTTAGATTGTGATTTTTGGCATATATTGAAGCTCGGTCGTCATTTTCGGTCAATAAACAAGTTGCGACCGTCGATTTCGGACTTTAAAATGCTAGGAAAACGGTTGTTTTCGGCAAATAGAATGAAGTGGAATTGCCTATTTTGTCTAAACAATTTTTTTTCTGTAAAACGTAGACTTTTTCGGCCGATAAAATGCGGCCCTTAAATTTTTTGAGGTCAATGTTTTTGCCCTACAAATCGCAAAAGGGGTTTGTCGGTCAATTGCTTTTTTCGGGCCCTAAAACAAGGCTATATTGCTATTTCCGTGGATAATATGCGGCTCGCTTGCCACTTGAGGCCAATAAAACGTGGTCCATCCCATTATACTTAAAAAATTCACTCATTTTGGTGTTTTTGACCACCAAGTTGTGGCAAAATTTATGTTTTTACCGATAAAACACGGCCAAATATCTGATTTTGCCCGGTAAAATGCGTTTCGGACTTCGCTTTTGTATATAAAACACGACCCGGCTTTGTTTTTTACCGAGAAAATGCGGTCCGATTGCCGTTTTTTAGCGATTAAGTACATTTCCGGCATTAAATAAGGTTGGTACTCAATTTTCAGCCGATAACAAACTTTGCGGTCGCATTTTGGCTAGCAATTTTGCTGTAAAATTGCCGATAACATTATCGATTTTGGTTGATAACACACACCCGATCGGTAAATATTTCTAATAACACAGTTTGACCGTTTTCAGGCTAAAAAATGTGGTGCGATTGACGTTTTAGACGGCTAAATTAGAATATATTGCTATTTTAGGCCAATAATATGTATCTCGGGTGTCTTTTAAAATCGCCGTATCTCGGCTGATAAAATTTGTTTCGATGTTAGTCTCGGTAAAATCTTTGTTTTCGACGATAACATACTTTGATACTTCCGCTGGCGGTTGGCCTTTGAATTGCGGTTTGAGTACAAACTATTGCGGTATTTTTGCCCGATAAACTACGTTCATTGGTCGTTTTTGGTCTAAAAGTTACGGTGACCATGAAATGCGGACAAATTGTCATTTTTATCCGAAATAACTACCAAAGTTCAAATTTATGGTTCGCAAAATATAAAAAATATAAAAAATAAATTAAATTTATTGGGAAAACTCAAAAACAATTAATATAATCATTAATCAGATTTATAAGGCAAGGTCATATTCTTACAACAAAACATATTCACATATTCAGTTCAGTCTTCATATTCTTTCTCAGTCTTCACCTGTTAATAACTAGCGTATAATAATATAACATTGTAATGTGAATGGGTCATGACATTCCTATGAAAATCGAAAGACGCTTGCGGCAGTTTCAGGCAGTACACCACCTCGGCGAGGCGCCTCGGCCGTTGGCGGTGGCGGGACGTGGTAACAGGCTTCGGTCGGTGCACTCAGCGGAGTGTGTGTGTTGGGGGTTGGGAGATGGGAGATATAAGAGGGGTTAGCGGAGGGGCTGTTAGGATGGGCGCGCGGCCGAAGGGGGAGAGGGGAAGGGCAGCGACAGCAGCGCGGCAGCGTAGACGTTCCGAACTAGCTCCGCCGTCGCCTTGGACGTACAAGCAGACCGTGTACGCTTGTCCCATTACGATGGGTGATCTCCTAAGGAGTATGCTTAATCTATGATAATAACCATGTAATTATTAATAATGTAGCCAAAGAGAATGTATTTTTTTAGGGAGCGACTTCAGTTATTAAGTATGTCACCGTGTATAAATATGTATTGTGTTTACACAAATGGTACAAACATAAGCAATGATGTAAATCTAGAGAGCTTAAACATTTTACAAGTAAATATTCACTGTATTAGAAAAAACACATCGGGATTGGAACACTTCTGTGCAATTGAGCAGGTGCAATCAGTATATATATCTCAGAGTACTGGTTAAGGGAGGAGCAAGTTGACATCTTTGTCCCTGAAGATTTTATTGCTGTGGATATTATGTCTGGACAGGATAGGAAAAATGGGAGGGCTGGAATCAGAGACGGATACAGACTATCATTTTAGGGGGGTCATAAAGGGGGAAAAATATATATTGTCAAAATACAATAACATTTACTGTGAAAAATGGGTAAAATACGTGAAGGTCTGAGGTTTTGGGGGGTCGTGACCCCAATGACCTCCCCCCTGTATCCATGCCTGGCTAGAATATTGTTAAGTAAAGAGCTAAACTTTACCAAAATAGGCGTTAGCATATTTTGCATTGAACTTCATTGTGAATACAGCTGTGTAAAGTTATAGATTTTGAACTTATAGTTTTAAGTATTTATAGATCCCCAAGCAACAATGTCAGTTTTTTTTTAGAAAATTTTGAGCTTGTAGTGAAACAGATTTTAAAGTTGTCTAGATTTGTTGCTATAGGAGAGATGTTAAATTAATATTGAGATTAAATTGATGGAAAAACAATCATCTATTGAATTTGCAAATTTGCTGTGTAGTCTAAATTCACTATGTGCAAATATAAGACCTACACGAGGTAAAGCTTGTATAGGCAATTGCATTGTTAATTTCTCAAAATATATTTATAGAATAGTGGGTAGCTTTGCAGATCATGATCCCCAACTTTTAAAATTGTTTTGCTAAAACCGTTAAATTATCTGAAAATGCAAATGAAGTTAATAAAAAAATAGCGCAAAGGGAAAATGAAAGAATGGTAGTATCGTTTGCTGAACAATTGAGACAATAAAAATGGGAAATGATAACAGACTACCAAATGCAAATGCTTTTATAATTTTGCAAAAAGATATGTGAATCTGTGGCATCTTTAGATCCTCACTAGTTCAGAGTAAAATACCCCTGTCGCAGCAAACCTGCATACTCAGTGAATTTCCAATGGAGATATAAATTTCTTAATACTACATAAAGCCACTTACCAAGTTTCATAAAAATATATTCACAAATAAGCGATATATACAATTTTAATTATTCTCTATAAGAATAACATTGGGGCTGAGTACGCAGGTTTGCTGCAACAAGGAACACAAAAAATGGGTTTTTATGCTAATATCAATATAACTCAACTAGGTGAAGTCATATACCAGTTTTTATTAATTTATGTACATAATTAAGGGAGGTATAGCATTTAATTATTCTCCATAAGAATAACATGGGGGCTGAGTACGTAGGTTCGCTGCTACAGGAGCCTTTAGCAAAAAATTGTTTTTTTGAGCAAATATCAATAGACCACAACGGGATGAATCCGTTTACCAAGTTTCGTCATTATAAGTTCATGAATAAGCGAGATATAAAATTGTTCTTTTTCTCCATAAGACAACGTACTGTGTTTAGCACTTTTAATATCTCGGTAACCAATTAACGTAGAGGAATGATCAACGTACCAAATTGTGTGTTTTTTTAAGCTGAATCCAATAGTAAAAAATAAAATTTGGCTATTTAAAAAATTATATGTAAAAAATTTAAAAACTGATTTTTGGAGTACAAAACCCCCCCAAAATACCCCTTTGAATAAAGCGATCTGGCTGGTTTTTGAACTTAAAGTCATAAATGTTGCTTTACATGTTTATGCCAAATTTCATCAAAATCGGATAATTTTTACGAGAGTTATCGTGCTCACGGACACACACATATATATATATATATATACAGTTTCGAACAAATGGTGTTTTTAGGGTCTGGGGACCTCAAAACGAAAAGTTATCATGGTTCTGGGCCTAGGTCTTACCATGCCGACTATGGTAATAGCTTCTTCCCTATAGGGGAAATTCGCTAAAATCCAAAAAAGGTAAACTTAATGGTATCCTGAAAAACTAATGAAACTTAGAGAACAGATGCTTGCTCATTATTCAGTACATAAGAATTTACTTAGGGGTGCCTACCGGTTGATAGACAAGTTAGTTGGTTGCAGGGACATATTTGGTCGACTTTTTAAAAATAAATATAAATAATTAAATAAAGTCCTGAAACCCAGTGATCGACATTTACATAGTAGCTCGCAGGAACAGTTGGTAAACTTTTAGAAAATAAATCAAAATAATTAAATAAAGACCTGGAACTGCATTTAGGTGATATGATATTTGGTCGCAGAGTCACAGGGTCGACTTTTAAATAAATAAATATAATAACAGATGGGCTCGCTCGATGTACCTGTTGGTCGCGCTCCACTCCCCTTCTTGAAGAGAGGGGAGAGGCGGATATACGCACGAAATTACATGATCAGATCACTTCCGTTCATAGCTGTAGGCGGGTCCTAGTAGCTGAGTGACATAGAGTGGAGCTGATCGTCACTGAGCAGAGATACCAACACTTACAACCAAAATTTCCCGTATGATAACAATTTACCCGTTAATGTGACTGTAGTTATATTAAACTAAATAATACCCCCATCGCAGCAAACCTGCGTACTCAGCGAATTTCTAATGCATATATAAGGGTATCACTACTACCTAGAGCCACTTACCAAGTTTCATAAAAATACATTAATTAATAAGTGATATATAGCATTTTATTTATTATACATAAGAATAACATTATAACTGAGTACGCAGGTTTGCTGCAACAAGGAAGATAAGAAATGTGTTTTTAGCGAATTTCCCCTATAGGGAAGAAGCTATTACCGTAGGTCTCATGGTAAGATTTAAGCCCGAAACCATGACAATTTTTTTTTTAGGTCCCCAGATGACTAAAACACTATTCGTTCAAATTTATATATATGTATATATATATATATATATCATATATATATGTCATGGTCTCGGGCTTAAATCTTACCATGAGACCTACGGTAATAGCTTCTTCCCTATAGGGGAAATTCACACACATATATATATATATATTTATATGTGTGTCCGTGAATGCGATAACTTGAGTAAAAAACATCCGATTTCGATGAAATTTGGCTCAAATGTGTAAAGTGACATTTATGACTTTAAGTTCGAAAACCAGAAAAATCGGGCCATGGGAAGGGAGGTTTATGGGGGTTTTAAATTTTCCAAAAATCAGCTTTTTGCATTTTTTACCCTAAAATTTTTAAAACACTTAATTTTGGTTTAGACCATGTTATAGAGCTTAAAAAAACAAATAATATGGTATTTTGAAGTATTAAGCTAGGTTAAGTGGTTGCGGAGAAAATCCAAAAAAACCTGCTCATAAAATCTCCTATGTTAATCTTATGGGAAAAAGGTTTTTGGCTTTTCCTAAGTTAATTTTAATGTAAACTTCACATTTGCTTTTACCAATCAACTCAGCTCCACAAAAAAATCATTTTGGTGTTTAAATTGAGATTCTACGTCCAACCGTTGCAGAGATATTCAAAGTGCTAAACACAGTACGTTGTCCAATGTTATCCTTATGGAGAATAAATAAAATTTGATATCTCCATTATTAATGAATGTATATTGATGAAACTTGGCACGTGGGGTCACGTAGTACTGGTATATTGATATTTGCACAAAAAATTGATTTTTTGTTGAATATCCCCGTAGCAGCGAACCTGCGTACTCAGCCCCCATGTTATTCTTATGGAGAAAAAGTAAAATGTAATGACTCCCTTAATTATGAACATAAATTAATAAAACTTGGTATGTGGCTTCACCTTGTTGAGTTATATTGATATTTGCATAAAACCCCATTTTTTTAGTTCCTTGTTGCAGCAAACCTGCTTACTCATCTCCCAGGTTATTCTTATGGAGAATAATTAAAATGTTATATAGTGCTTACTTATGATTGAATATTGATTAAACTTGGTATGTGGCTTCACCTAGTTAAATTATATTTATATTTGCATAAAAACCAATTGTTTGTGTTCCTTGTTTCAGCAAACCTATGTACTCATCACCAGTGCTATTCTCATGGAGAATAATTAAAATTGTATATATCGCTTATATATGAATATATTTTTATGAAACTTGGTATGCGGCTTTATATGGTATTAAGACATATATTATGCTTTCGAAATTCGCTGAGTACGCAGGTTTGCTGCGACGGGGGTATTTTGAATTATCAATATAACTCAACCAGGTGAAGCTACATAACAAGTTTTATTAATTTAGGTTCACAACTAAGGGAGATATAAAACTTTACTTATTCTCCATATGAATAACATGGGGGCCGAGTATGCAGGTTTGCTGCTACCGGGTAAATAAAAAAACTTTTTTGTGCTAATATCAATATACCACAACTAGATGAAGCCACATACCAAGTTTGATCTATATACATACATAAATAATCAAAATATAACATTTTATTTATTCTCCATAGGGATAACATTGGACAACGTATTATGTTTAGCACTTTGAATATCTCTGCAACGGTTGGACGTAAAACAACAATTAAAATGCCAAAATGATTGTTTTGTAGAACTAAACTGATTGGTAGAAAGAAATGTGGAGTTTTTAGCGAATTTCCCCTATAGGGAAGAAGCTATTACCGTAGGTCTCATAGTAAGACTTAAGTCTGAGACCATGATAATTTTTTTTTTGAGGTCCCCAGATGACAAAAACACTATTCGTTCAAATTATATATATATATATATATATATATATATATATATATATATATATATATATGTCCGTGAATGCGATAACTTGAGTAAAAAACGTCCGATTTCAATAAAATTTGGCTCAAATGTGTAAAATGACATTCATGACTTTAAGTTCGAAAACCAGAAAAATCAGACCATGGGAAGGGGGGTTTATGGGGGTTTTAAATTGTCCAAAAATCAGTTTTTTGCATTTTTCACCCTACAATTTTTTTAAAACTTAATTTTGGTTTTGACCATGTTATAGAGCTTAAAAAAACAAATAATATAGTATTTTGAATTATTAACCTAGGTTAAGTGGTTGCGGAGAAAATCCAAAACAACCTACTCATACAATCTCCCATGTTAATCTTATGGGAAAAAGGTTTTTAGCATTTCCTCAGTTTATTTTAATTTAAACTTCATATTTGCTTTTAGAAATCTGTTCAGTTCCACAAAACAATCTTTTTGGTATTTAAATTGTGATTCTACGCCCAACCGTTGCTGAGATATTCAAAGTGCTAAACACAGTACATTGTCCCATGTTATTCTTATGGAGAATAAGTCAAATGTAATGACTCCCTTAATTTTGAACATAAATTAATAAAACTTGGTATGTAGCTTCACTTGGTTGAGTTATATTCATAATTGCATAAAAACCTATTTTATTGTTCCTTGTTGCAGCAAACCTGCTTACTCAGCCCCATGTTATTCTTATGGAGAATAACTAAAATGTTATATAGAGCTTATTTATGATTGAATATTGATGAAACTTGGTATGTGGCTTCGCCTAGTTAAATTATATTTATATTAGCATAAAAATAAATTGTTTGTGTTCCTTGTTTCAGCAAACCTACGTACTCATTACCAATGCTATTCTTATGGAGAATAATTAAAATCGCTTATATGTGAATATATTTTTATGAAACTTGGTACGCGGCTTTATGTGAAATTCAGACAAATATTATGCATTGGAAATTCGCTGAGTACGCAGGTTTGCTGCGACGGGGGTATTAGTTAAATTATCTGAGGAAAATCTAAAAACCGTATTCCTATAAGATTAACATGGGAAATTTTATGGACACATTTTTTGACTTTTCTCCAACCACTAAACCTAGGTTAATGGTTCAAAATACTAAATTGTTTGTTTTTTTAAGCTCTATAAAATGGCTATAACCAAAATCTAGTGTTTTTTAAATTTTAGGGTAAAAAGTTCAAAAAACAGATTATTTGAAAATTTTAAACCCCCATAAAACCCCCTTCCCACACTGCGATCAATCTGGTTTTCGAACTTAAAGTCATAAATGTTACTCTCCACGTTTGTGCAAAATTTCATCCAAATCAGGTGCTTCTTTCAAAAGTTATCACGGTAACGGACACACATATATATACATACATTATATATATATATATGTATATAAATTTGAACGAATATTGTTTTTGGCATCTAGGGACCTCAAAACAAAAAGTTATCATGGTCTCGGGCTTAAGTCTTACCATGCCACCTATGGTAATAGCTTCTTCCCTATAGGGGAAATTCGCTAAAAATGGGAACAAAATGATTTAATATTATTTTGTTACCGTAATATGTTATAATTGCATCAAATCTTATATATAAGTTAACGAGTATTTTGTTAAGACAATTCTTCTGTTATTTATGAATATATTTTAACGATTGAGCTATAGAAATGTTTGCCCTGATTCGTAATCTCGGCCGGATTTAGGCATGGGCTATATAAAGGCAATTGCTTATAGGGGCTTGATCCACAAGGTCGCCCGCAATACACATAAACCATAAATACCCCCGTCGCAGCAAACCTGCGTACTCAGCGAATTTCCAATGCATATATATGTGACTCACTACTACATAGAGCTACTTACCAAGTTTCACAAAAATACATCCATAAATAAGTGATATATAGCATTTTACTTATTCTCCATAAGAATAACATTATGGTTGAGGATGCAGGTTTGCTGCAACGAGGAAGATAAGTAATATTTTTTTTTTTGCGATTATCAATATAACTGAACCAGGTGAAGCTATATACCAGGTTTTAGCGAATTTCCCCTATAGGGAAGAAGCTATTACCGTAGGTGCCATGGTAAGACTTAAGCCCGAGACCATGATAACTTTTCGTTTTGAGGTCCCCAGATGCCAAAAACACTATTCGTTCAAATTTGTATATATATATATATATATATATGTGTGTGTGTGTCCATTACCGCGATAACTTTTGAAAGAAACACCCGATTTTAATGAAATTTGGCAAGAATGTGGAGAGTAGCATTTATGACTTTAAGTTCGAAAACCAGATCGATCGCACTGTGGGAAGGGGGTTTTATGGGGGTTTACAATTTTCCAAAAATCGGTTTTTTGCAAATTTGACCCCAAAATGTTAAAAACACTCAATTTTGGTTATAGCCATTTTATAGAGCTTAAAATAACAAATAATTTAGTATTTTGAATCATTAACCTAGGTTAATTTGTTGCGGAGAAAATCCAAAAAAAACGTGTCCCATTTTAATCTTATGGGAAAAAGGTTTTTAGATTTTTCTCAGATAGTTTTACTAAAAACTTCACATTTCTGTTTACTAATGTGTTTAGCTCAACAAAACAAACATTTTGGTGTTTTAATCGTTGTTCTACGTTCAACCGTTGCAGAGATATTCAAAGTGCTAAACACAGTACGTTGTCCAATGTTATCCTTATGGAGAATAAATCAAATTCTATATCTCGATTATTTTTGAATGTATATTGATGAAACTTGGTATGTGGCTTCAACTAGTTGTGGTATATTGATATTAGCACAAAAAATAAGTTTTTTGTTGATAGTCCCCGTAGCAGCAAACCTGGATACTCGGCCCCCATGTTATTCATATGGAGAATAAGTAAAGTTGTATATCTCCCTTAATTATGAACCTAAATTAATAAAACTTGGTAAATAGCTTCACCTGGTTCAGTTATATTGATAATAAAAAAAAAAACATATTACTTATCTTCCTCATTGCAGCAAACCTGCGTCCTCAACTCTAATGTTATTCTTATGGAGAATAAATAAAATGCTATATATCACTTATTTATGGATGTATTTTTGTGAAACTTGGTAAGTAGCTCTATGTAGTAGTGAGTCACATATATATGCATTGGAAATTCGCTGAGTATGCAGGTTTGCTGCGACGGGGGTATTATTAATTTAGGTTCATAATTAAGGGAGATATACAACTTTACTAACTTTACTATTCATATTCTCCATATGAATAACATGGGGGCCGAGTATGCAGGTTTGCTGCTACGCGGACTATCAACAAAAAACTTGTTTTTTGTGCTAATATGAATATACCACAACTAGGTAGTTGAAGCCACATACCAAGTTTCATCAATATACATTCAAAAATAATCGAGATATAGAATTTTATTTATTCTCCATAAGGATAACATTGGACAACGTACTGTGTTTAGCACTTTGAATATCTCTGCAACGGTTGGACGTAGAACAACGATTAAAACACCAAAATGTTTGTTTTGTTGAGCTAAACACATTAATAAACAGAAATGTGAAGTTTTTAGTAAAACTATCTGAGAAAAATCTAAAAACCTTTTTCCCATAAGATTAACATGGGACACGTTTTTTGGATTTTATCCGCAATCACTTAACCTAGGTTAATGATTCAAAATACTAAATTATTTGTTTTTTTAAGCTCTATTAAATGGCTATTACCAAAATTGAGTGTTTTTAACATTTTGGGGTCAAATTTGCAAAAAACCGATTTTTGGAAAATTGTAAACCCCCATAAAACCCCCTTCCCATAGTGCGATTGATCTGGTTTTTGAACTTAAAGTCATAAATGCTACTCTCCACATTTGTGCCAAATTTCATCAAAATCAGGTGTTTCTTTCAAAAGTTATCGCGGTAACGGGCACATATATATATATTTTATTCCATTTTTATATATACATATATATAAATTTGAACGAATAGTGTTTTTGGCATCTGGGGACTTCAAAACGAAACGTTATCATGGTCTCGGGCTTAAATCTTACCATGCCACCTACGGTAATAGCTTCTTCCCTATAGGGGAAATTCGCTAAAACCTAAAATCATATTCCCAAAAAAGTAGTTAACCTGGGCGGTAAGTGGCAAGGGGGCCGCACCACATGTTGAGCCGAGAGGTCTACAGATCCTAACTCTGGCTCTGAATGTAGCTGGGCTTAAAGGGTTTCGTCAGTTAAATTCTCAAGGGTTCAAGAGTACATTCTAGCTGACCCAAAAATTCAATATTTGTCTATCCTATAATCTAATATGAGTAAAGTTAGTTTGCTTGCAACTCGATATCAAAATACGGCTCTAGTGATTTCTCAAAATGTTGGAAAACTAACTTCTGGGATAAAAATGAGTTCCAGGCAGGTCTCATTCTCTTGGTAAAATCGAATAATGTAAAACAAGTTATATAAAAACTAAAAAATCTACATTTTGCTTATGGATTTTAAAATCAAAACAAAAGAATCATAACAGCAGTTTGTAATCAATCAGTGTACTGTCAAAACCATTGAATGAAGAATACATAAGTTAAAGAGCGGTCATATACAAAATGAATCAAAGGGATATTGAGCTATAATAACAACTGGAGTTACCTGAAACATGCAGAAGAGACAAATAAGCTAAGCAAATCTGGTCGTCAACAGAGGGACGTGGTGTAAAATTACTCCATTCCTATGAACAAACTGACTGACATGGACCAAGCAAAGTTCGGTCCCCCAATTTACTTTAACAAATGTGGTAATATTTTTATTAGAACTGCAGCTGATAATACAATAATGACAGGTTGTAGGAAAAACAGATGTTACACACAATGAATATACCTTAAATCTGTCAATCCATCTGAATGCTGCTTATAGAGTCATGCAATTTTGAGTTATTTTTATGTGTCATTCATGTGAAAACTGGAAATCGTGTTAAACAATATGAGCCTGTAAGACTTTTACTCTGAGGGCCAGCTTTTGTCTGCCCCTAAAAACAGTATAAAAATGGCTGTACTGGAATTAGAAAATAGTTTTTTCCTTTGCCGTGTGGAGGTATGAGAATCTTCTGGGTGATTTCACTTCATCGAAAAGGCTTCCAAAAGACAATTAGGGGCCTGGGTAAAAGATTCTATGGGGGTCCCCACAGTTAATTTTCTGATTTTACTGAAAATCGGGGGCCCCTGTTTGACCCCCTCGAGATGGCCCTGTTCATCGCTTGACTGAGTGTTCTGAAATTATGAAGGAGGTTTGGTAATGTACCCGATTCAAATATGGCCTGCTGCTTTTTGGAAATCCTCTTAGATTTCACTCCACTGGTCATCAAAACTATCATGTTTACCATCTTGCAGAAAATAAGACAAACCCATTAGGGCACTGACTCAATAGCCTTAAAATTTCTTTACTAAGTAATTCTTGAATAAATCTGTAATATTGTGAGAACAACATAGATACTGGAACACTATAATTTAACATATGCCTTCTCCTACTGCAAGAATCTTTTTAGGCTCTGACTCTATTGGGCATAATAATTCCTATGCCAAAAACTTCTTATTGATAGAATACCAATTATATAAATGTTAATAAGACAACATCATCATCATCATCATCTTATTAAGTGGACACATCGACACATTGAGTTAAAATGTGGTAGAATGATTTTTGTGTTCCTTGTTGCAGCAAACCTGCATACACAGCCCCAATGTTATTCTTATGGAAAATAATACAAATTTTACATATATTTTACTTATTTGTAAATATATTTTTCTGAAACTTGTTTAGTGGCTTTATGTAGTATTTAGACATAAATATATATTTGCATTGGAAATTCACAGAGTACACGGGTTTGCTGCTATGGGGGTATTTATTTATACCTGAAACACAGCCACCATGAGGCACCATGATGGCACCATGAGGTGAAGATGACCACTCCCCGTCTCTCATCCTCTCCCAATCCCTAATCCTCCCCCTCACAAACAGGTTTAATTTATTTTAATGTGGGGTTAAAATGGATGAGAGAAGGGTGTTACTATTCCAGTAATCATTAGTCTTTTTATTTATGCTTGAAACCTCTCCACCTCATCCTCTCCACATTTAATGTGGAGTTAAAACGGATAGCAGAAGGGTGTTACCATTCCAGTAATCAGGAGCTTTTTTATTTAAGACACAAAACCTCTTCATCTCATGCTCTTTTCTTCCCTCGTCCTCCCCCCCACCCGGTTTACTATCACCCTGATAAATGGCAGCAATGTAGCTTACAAGTTTACCTGCGTCCTGCATGGTCCCGCATGCAGCCGGTGCAACATTGAGTTGGTGGTGAGGCTATGCACTTCCACTAGAAGCTCCACCTCTTCCCTCTTCTTGGGAAGGCAGAGTGTGGGCGCGAGCAACTGGTATATCGAGCAAGTAGCCAATCTGTTATTACATTTATTTATTTAAAAGTCGACCAACTGGCACAGCAACCAAGTAGCATGTCAACAAACTGGTTTAAGGTCTTTATTTTATTATTTTTACTTATTTTATAACTGTCCAAACGACCAACTAACATGTCAATCAACTGGTGGGCCCCTTAGTTGTAAGACAGTTAATTTGGATATTGCCTATAAAGTATGTATTAATTGTAAAACAAGCCTACAAGAATGAAATTAAATTAGCTAAAAGACAAGCTATTGACAATTATATTGGGGTGGCCCCAACAGATGCAAAGCTGCCTGGAAAGTTATTGCCCATGAACATTCTCCTCTGTTAACTAAACCTGAGGTCTTAGATGCAGACAACCTTAACAATTATTTCATAAAATCCGTCTATGATCTGGGAAACAAAATTGCATTCACTAACACATCAGCATCTGAGTTGCTGGGATCTTCCTCTTTGGGACACTTAAACTTCCACTGGAAGGAGGTAACATCAAAGGAGGTTGACAGAGTTGTGGCCAATCTTTAAATTCAAAAACTCTGGATTATTATTGGATTTCAAATAATATAAGTAAACAAACAATTAATTTAATAAGTGAACCTCTGGCTTTTTGTATCAGTAAATGCTTGAAAACGGGTTATTTTAGCGAATTTCCCCTATAGGGAAGAAGCTATTACCATAGATGGCATGGTAAGACTTGAGCCAGAGACCAAAATAAATTTTCGTTTTGAGGTCCCCAGGAGCCAAAAACACTATTCGTTCAAATTCATATATAATATATGTGTCCGTTACCGCGATAAATTTTGAAAGAAACGCCCGATTTTGATGAAATTTGGGACAAATGTGGAGAGTAGCATTTATGACTTTAATTTCGAAAACCAGATCGATCGGACTATGGAAAGGGGGTTTTATGGGGGTTGCTTTAAACAACCACCCCAACTGATCAGCATGTAAAAAATTTACCGGACAGACCTGTAAAAAAGTTTCTAGGTCTAATCATAGATCAAAATTTAAGCTAGAATGCACATGTAGATAAAGTATTGGCAAAGTTAAGTTCGGGAATCTATTCACTATCTAGAATGTCATTCTTTTGTAATAAAAAAACATTAAAAAATATATATTTTGCAAATATTCATTCTCATTTAGCGTATGGCTTATGCCTTTATGGTTCAACCACAAAATCAAATATGGATAGCATACTAAAATTACAAAATACCCCCGTCACAGCAAACCTGCATACTCAGCGAATTTCCAATGAATATATAACATAACACATTAAAACACTTAACAGGATTCATAAGAAATGTATTCACAAACAAGCGATATTTAAAATATTAATTATTTTCTATAAGAATAACATTGGGGATGAGTACGCAGGTTTGCTGCAGCAAGGTACAAAAAATAATGGGGTTTTATGCAAATATCAATAGAACTCATCTTAGTGAAGCCACATACCAAGTTTCATCCATATACATTCATAAATAAGCGATATATAACATTTTAAGTATTTTCCATAAGAATAACATGGGGACCAAGTACCTAGGTTTGTTGCTACAGGAACCATAGGAGAAATTTTTTTTGTGCAAACAACAATAAACCACAACCAGATCAAGCCATATACCAAATTTTGCCAGTTTATGTTCATAAATAAGCGAGATATACAATTTTTCTTTTTCTCCATAAGAATAACATTAGACAATGTACTGTGTTTAGCACTTTCAATATCTCGGTAACCAATTGACGTAGAGCAATGATCAAAATACCAAATTGTTTGTTTTTTTAAGCTGAATTCAATGGTATTAATTAAAATTTGATTTAAATAAAAATTACACGTGAAAACCCCAAAAAACACATTTTAGGGTACGAAACCCCCCAAAAACCCCCCTTCGGATAGTGCGATTCATCTGGTTTTCGAACTCGTTCAAATAAATGGTACTTTACACATTGGTACCAAATTTCATTAAGATCGGACCTTTTTTACGAGAGTTATCGTGCTTACGGACACACACACATATATATATATATACATATACATATATATAAAAATTTTAACGAATGGTGTTTTTGGCATCTGGGGACCTCAAAATGAAAAGTTATCATGGTCTCGGGCTTAAGTCTTACCATGAGATTTACGGTAATAGCTTCTTCCCTATAGGGGAAATTCGCTAAAAGGGCCGTAAGAATAATAATGAAATTAAAATATTATGAAACAGCAAAAGACAAATTTAAAGAATTAGGGATTTTAACAGTTTATGGACAGTTATCTTAGATACATCCATCATTGCAAAAAATTATTCAGAAAACTCAGACCTTAAAAGCCACCCATATAATACCAGACATAAAAAATGTATTACTTCAATGCAACATAAATTAACATTTTATGAAAAAAACCGACTTACACAGGACTAAAATGTTTAAAGCATTTACCAAATGACATTAAAAATTAGGAAAACATTGCTAAATTTAAAAATAAATTAAAAAATTACCTGATAGAAAAAGCCATTTATTCCCTCGAGGAATTCTTTTCCACCACCCCCTAGACTTTGTTATAGTTTGCTTTCTCAAAACATATTTTGTTTTCTCCTTGTTTAATATTTCGATATATGTAAAAGCAAGTGCTTTCTCTTTTCTTTAGGATGATAGTTTAGTTTGTAGTATTAGTGACACCATTCAATGTGCATGAATATGTACTTAATGAATAAAGATTATTTTGATTTGATTTGATTTGAATAACAGTGGAATATGAGTCATCTGAACACTGGCCTAACCACCACACCTATAGTAGTGAAACATTCTCTAAACTTTGGCTTAAAAGTGTTATTAGGTAAGCGCGTCGACTTAAGCTTATGTAAATCCGAAAAACACTTCCAATGTAAAAATTGTTAATAGCTTTAGTTACTAAATAAATATTCTTAATCTTGTTCTGTAAACTGGCTTTTATTTTAAAAATATTTGTTTCTGTCATTCGCTGATTAGGCCTGATGATGACCGGTATGACTGGTTGAAATCGATTGCCTTGTACCATATTTTTGTATATTTACCTCTTGTATGTAAGTACAGTATATATGTGTAAATATACTGTGTAGTGTTGTGAGACGTAGTTTTATTTATCCTGTTATTTTAAAACAAAGTGTACTTAATTGCGTCCGAATTATATCGTGTTTGGCCTTAATTTTCTTGTTATTTGATGCAGATTACAAAATGACGTTATTTTAACACATTATCGCAAAATGCAAAAAATTGTACTGACTGTGCCTTGAGCTTAGTGGGTGACTTATGGCCAAAACCCGGAGCGGCCAAGCGAGGGCTGATTAGGGGTAGGGACACCTCCTCGACCGTCCTAAGCTCTCAGCCGCCACGAGTCTTTGCGCGAGGTATAGGTTAAGTGGTTGCGAAGAAAATCCAAAAAATGTGTCCCATGTTAATCTTATAGGAAAAAGGTTTTTAGATTTTTCTCAGATAATTTTACTAAAACCTTCACATTTATTTTTATTAATATGTTTAGCTCAACAAAACAAACATTTTTTAATCGTTGTTCTACGTCCAACCATTGCAGAGATATTCAAAGTGCTAAACACAGTACGTTGTCCAATGTTATCCTTATGGAGAATAAATCAAATTCGATATCTCGATTATTTATGAATGTATATTGATGAAACTTGGTATTTGGCTTCAACTAGTTGTGGTATATTGATATTAGCACAAAAAACAAGTTTTTTGTTGGTAGTCCCCGTAGAAGCAAACCTGTATTCTCAGCCTCAGCCCCCATGTTATTCATGTGGAGAATAAGTAAAGTTGTTTATCTCCCTTAATTATGAACCTATATTAAAAGAACTTGGTATGTAGCTTCACCTGGTTCAGTTATATAGATAATCGCAAAAAAAACACATTACTTATCTTCCTCGTTGCAGCAAACCTGCGTCCTCAACCATAATGTTATTCTTATGGAGAATAAATAAAATGTTATATATCACTTGTTTATGAATGTAATTTTTGTGAAACTTGGTAATTGGCTTTATGTAGTAGTGAGACATATATATATATACACATATACACACATATATATATATATATATATATACACACACACATATATATATATATATATATATATATATATATATATATATATATATATATATATATATATATATATGCATTGGAAATTCGCTAAGTATGCAGGTTTGCGACAGGGGTATTCTGATTTACTAAAAATTTCTAAAATTATTACGGTATTTATGGAAGGGGATAAACAGCTTCCTGAAAATTACTGCCCTATTTCTAATAGTACCAATTTTGTCTAAAATTGGTTAATGTCTTTTGTTTTATAAGATTAGGGAGTATTTTGAGTCTAACTATCTTTTTACAAATTCTCAATTTGGATTCCAAGAGGGAAAATCAATTACCTCGGCTGTCTTAGATGTGGTTAGTAAATCCTTAAATATTTTTGAAAATTAAGAGACTTCTTCATTAGCTTTAATTGGTTTAACAAAGGCATTTGATTGTGTGCCTTTTGATGTTTTTTTTTAAAAACCCTTTTATTTTATAGAATTAAAGATACTTCAATTACTGTACAGTTATTAATTCAATCTACGCTGAAACTTTACCCCGTTACGAAGCACGGGCATAGCAGCTAGTAGAATATAAATATGATATAAATATATAATGCAATTCAAATGTACCCTATTAAGAGCCGCTGATTTATTATATCACTATCATATACTTACTTTGACTTTGATTCTCCCTTTAAAGTGAATTTGCATCACAGAATTTTCACTACATAGTTCAAATCCTCTACTGACACTAACAACAACTGTTTTAACATTTGAATGCAAATGGTGAAGTATTTGTTAAAGTAGCTCACGTTAATGTTTACTTTTAAAGAAATTAGAATTGACAAAAATTAAAATAATAAAACTTATTGCAGTTTTAAACTGTTTACTTTATTAAACACTATGTACAACGAATGAAATATATTATTACAGTACTAAAGGCTACAAAAATTAATTCTCTAAAGTAACAGCATTATTGCTGTTTTGAAAATTAAATATAAGAATTTCATCCCGCCAGTGCTTTTACCACGGCCTGCGGGCCCTACCGCCTCGGCTCGCGGGCCCTGCCGCCTCGGCTCGCAGGCCCTGTAGGCCGTGGGCCCCTCTTCACCATGGATGAAGCTGACTATAGTGTTACAGAAATAGACAATAACATTCCTGATATAGTTGAGATTTTTCTCTCAAGCTTGAAGCTTGGACTGGATTTGTGACATTTTGATTTGTATAATAATTGCTTTAATTTATCAATTTCCAATGTAAACATTCTGTTAGGCAACGCTTATTCACGTATGAGTGCAATCATAAGTGAATAAATGTTCCCTAACAGACTTTTCTGCCTAAGAAATGGTCAGTATAGGCACACAGACTTCAATTGCAACTTCTTCATTTAATTGATTAATTTATCATTGTTGTTAAACTTTCTATATAGGGATAATGTTTAAAGGACTTAATTATTAATAATAGTAAAAGTGAAGGAAATAATTCTATATTTAGTAAATTTAGTTGGATTAGGCCTAAAAAAATGTATTTCTTGCTAAAGGCGCCAAAATACCTAGGTTTGGTTTTGTGGATTTCAAACTACAGTATTATTTCCCAAAATTAAAGTTTAGTGCTACAATTTCAGTCAGCTAGCTTTGCATGATTGTCAAAATTCCAACTAATACTACCTACATTTTTGTCTGAAAATCTCACCAGTTTGTTTTAACTCCAACTAAAGACTCTGAACTCTAAGAGTACATAAAACATGCTTCTCCCAAATAGGTTACATTATAAAAAACTTACTTGTAAAATGATGAGGTTTATTATAAATAAGCAGTTTAAGACAGTTTTGTTTGTATATTTAATGATTTAATGTAAACTTTAAGTACGGTACTAACTTCTTCTGAAGCACTTTTTGCACACACAAAGATACATTGTTCTTGAACACAATCATGAAGAACTCTGTGTAGCTCAGTTTCTTCAATTTAGTATGTAATCGATGCACAATTAATTGTTTCATGCCTTAATCTATCTTTACAAGGACAAAGTGTACATGATAATTGTTCATAGTGTACATTTGCAAGGAGCTTTAAAACTGAGGAACTTGTCACATATTATATCTTTATCATAAATAAATAAATACCCTTCAGGATATTATGAAGGAATCGTTCTCCTGGACTGATTATAAATTAATTACAACTAGAATTGTGAGATAGTAGGAGCACATTAATCTATGAATTAAATGAGTTTCTATTTTGTTTCAGAAATTTAACTTTTATCATGATTTTATTTTGTTGAAACATTATTAATTATAATAAGAAGGAAATTTTTGTTTAAGTCGTGATTCACGATTTAAAGAGTGGGAATATTTAAGTGAAGTATTATATCTAAACAGTTATAGCAAATCGAGTTAAACAAATATATTTTTCTTCAATGAACTAACATGTGAAATTGTTAGTACTGTGATAAAAAGAGGGTGCATTCTTATATAAAAACGTTACTCAATAAAAGAACAAGTTAAATACCTATTACAATATTCAAACCTACATTAAATCAAATTATACTTTTATTAAAAAAAAGTTATGGTTGTGAGGTATTGGCAATACAATATAAAACAATAAAAGCCTCTAAATACAAAGTTTCTTTATGCCTTAAATCTAAAGGTTTGAATAGATATTGTTTATACAAGTGCAAAATCTCTTGGATTCAAATCGTGCACTTTCCAAAAACAGTCACACTAAATTCATTGTTCAAAACTAAATACAAAAAATCACCACAAACATTTCAAATTACAATTAGTTTAAAAATCAAATCTTATTTATACTTATGATAAAACTTGCCATACTTTACCTTTATACTTAGTTCTTACGTTCAAAATACAAAACTACAGCTATATTTCATTTTACATTTTTACATACAAGATTCTACGCTTATTAAATGTTAATCCCCATTCATACAACAGACTATTAATAACAATAATAACGAGAAAGACAATAACAATTACAACAAATGTATATGTTGTAAGAAGCAATATTAAAATACAAGTTCTAGATGCTCATTAGTGAATGAAAATATGAATGTTTTCTAGTAAACACTATTCATAGTTGTTTATTAGACTTGGATAAACAACTTTAACGTATAGTTATAATATAGAAAAATCTAGTATCAGATTTCATTCAGTTTTTTCAGTGTTATACAAGAACTTGGAAATAAAAGGGGGTTCTCATTTTACTCAGTTTATTAAATGCTTTACTATTCATGGAATCTGCCTGGAAGTCTAATACAGGAAACTGTTTCAATAGAAAATAAATTATATACTTATTGTATAGGTTTATAAAGTTAGAGACATTTACTTTTAATATTGTAAAACTATTAATAAACACCAGATGAGTCATACATCTTTCGGTGCAACATATATATTGATCTGATCTATGGTCTATAATTACATAAATTCTTCAGCTATTAAATTATTTTTGTTTTAAGAATCGTTATTAAAAAAGTTATTGAAATAAGAAAACTATTATGAATAGTTAAAATTTGTTACTCGAGTGATGATCGGATTTGACATAGTTTGTTTTTATTAGCAACAAAATTGTAAGCTGGTTAAATGATTCAGAATTGGAAATTAGAGAAACTCTGAACAATAACTGCAAAAATCAATCGCTTAGGTTATCAAAGAATAACTTTAAGTCACATACAGAGTTGTATCACATATCTTCATTATATTTTTAACGATTTTTTTGTGCAGGCCACTTAAAACATCTAACATCAAACCACTTATATATCTATAGAACATATTACGGTGAACTCTCAATAATTTTATTTCAATCACTTACAAGATGGAAGAGAAAGCTTAATCTATGTGCTCGAAATTCTAAATACAGCTACTAAACATTACGTCCATCGAGATAAAATGTAAAAGGAGTCCTGGCAATGTATATAAACCATACACAATGACGATGACAGAGCAAGTCATGCAGGTTAGATACACAGTGTGGATGACTAGTGGGACAATGACGACGGAGGACAGAGCTCGGGTAATATAGACTTGGTATTGTTGTTGGCGTTGCAGGGATGCAGTACACCAGCAGATAGTGTTGGTGACGGAGCTTATGTGTCCACAGACCCTGAGTAGCTCGACTTGTCGGAATACACACTGGATGGAGATGCAGGTTTAAGATCTTCAGGCTTGTAATAGCAGTCAGTAGACACTAACACACTAGGCCTCCCAGCATTCTGGAAATAACACTAATCATTAGCTTCATACTTTAGATGTAACTATTTGGAGAAATTAAATACTATGAATTAAATATAAATAGTTTTAACAAGACTACCATGATTTTTAACCTAATAGTTTCACCGGTAGCCCGTTCACAAAAATCGCCTTATTTTTTTAATAAGATGTTTGGAAATATGTAAAGAATTAAATTTAAATCTTAAGCTCTGCAGCTTATTCCTCCCCCTCCCCCCTCAAAAGTCTTTTTCACCAGTGAATCATGGAAAAGAGATGGAGCTGTTGGCATGACCCGATGAGACAAGCCTAGGACCAGTGTAAAGTTTCTAAAGAGCCAAAAATGTCGAGTCATCTTTCAGTATTTTAGCTCAAACGTTTCCCATGATATTATATCAAATATACATTGACTAAATACAGTATGTCATAGGAAAAAGTTTTTTTTATAACTTAATTCTCAGAACTCCAGTACTCCTCAACCTACTTTCACACCTTACTGACCTCCTCCTAACCTCCCAATAAACAAAATTACTATCCTACCATTATATATAAATGGAACCAGGTATATCAGAACCGGGGTAACTTTGCGCAACAACACAATCAGTAAAAAGTTATTCTGTTGAGTCATTAATAACTCACAGTAATTTAAAATAAATTAAGCTTTATTTTAAACTAGCTGCTGCCTGCAGGCTTCGCTCCGCAAATGGCAGTTAAAAATAGTATAAAAACTATGACAGTTGTTCTGTAACAAAATAGTCAGTAATAAGGCTACACAAGGCAGAACTGTTAGGGAAACCAAAAATCAAGTTGTGAAGACCCTTTTGAGTGAGAAAAAGAAAGAATTGAAAAAAGAAGTTGCAGGCACTAAATACAAATTCTATGATGGTTTACTTAAAAAATCAAAAAATGTCAGTAAGACAACATGGAACATAATTAATAAGGAAATTGGCTCTAAAGCTAAGAGTGATTGTGGAAATAAAAAATTGCCATATATCGAGGGTTTAAGTTGTGATATTAGAAACGTATGCCAGTCTTTTAATGACTACTACACATGTATGGTAGACAACAATATATTGCCTGAATCTAACTTTGTTACTGATTTGGGAAAACCTCTAGAAGCATCTGGAAAAAATAAGGCAAAGTTTCATCCCAAAACAATTTGTTATGAAGATCTGGAAAAAATTATTATGTCCTTTGATAGCAAATTTTCTACTGGATGGGATGAGGTACCTATGCCAGTTATTAAACATGCTCGGGAGTATCTGATGCTACCACTGCAGCATATAATTAACTCATCTCTTATTACCGGAATTTTCCCAGAAAAATTAAAAATATCCAAAATTAAACCCTGTTACAAGGGCGGTGAATCAAAAACTTTTTCTAATTACAGACCAATATCCTTACTGTCCTCATTCTCTAAAATTTATGAAAAAGTAATGCATATACAGTTGTCAAAATTTCTTGAGGAAAATAATTTATTAGATAAACAGCAATTTGGTTTCAGGGAAGGAAAATCTGTCATTAATGCTGGGGTCGATTTCTGTGAATCAATTATTGATGCTATAGACAAAAAAGAACGGGTAGCTGGAATTTTTATGGATCTTACAAAAGCCTTTGACAGTGTTTCTCATGAATTGCTGCTTCAAAAATTGCATTGTATTGGGCTGGAAGAAAGAGCCCTATGTTGGTTTCGATCATACCTCATAGGCAGAAAACAGTATCCCAGATAGCAAGGAATATTTGCAGAACACTTGCAAAACATTTTCAACTGCAAACCAAAATGTTTGCAGAAAATATGCATTGCAAACATGTTTGTTTGCGAAGAACTTTCCGCAAGTATGGAAGTCTACACTTGTCATATTTGCAGAAAGTTTTCACTGAATGTTTGCGGAAAACTTGCATTGAATATTTGTAGCAAATATGCAAGGAATGTTTGTGAAACGTTTTCACAGAATGTTTGCAGAAAATTTTCACTGAATATTTGTAGCAACTATGCAAAAACTGTTTGCAGAATGTGTTCATGATAGTTTGCTGCAGATTTGCAAAAAAGGTTTGTGGCACATTTGCAGTGGAATATGTGCAGCTAATATTCATTGCTAACATGTTTGTTTGCAAAATATTTTCTGCAAATATGCAAGTCTACACTGTTCACACTTCTAGCAATTTTGCAGTGGATGTTTTCATTGAACTTACATTTTTATATGATGGTTTGCAATTTTCCTCTGTAACTACAAAATTATTAATGATGCTGCCAACCAATACTGCAAGATTGAGGTTAAATTCATTTACACTGATTTTTGTATGACAAATAATTATTGCAACAGCCTCATACAATTGTCCTAGCCTATTGGAACTGACTGTTTAAATTTTGATGGTTATTCAACATACGAACAAAATTATATTTTTGAGATTCAGTTAGTATAGTTTATCATACACTATCATATTAAACAAATTTATTGTGAATCATAGATTTAGAACAAAAGTTACCTGTGACCTAAAAACCCTATAATTTTGCCTACTATACATTTTTAAACACTCCACAATTTGTTTGAAAGCATATATGATTGTTATATTTACACAAATATTTGAAAATATTGATGTGGTGTTTTCTGTAACTAGAATAAGTCAATAAAATGCTTTTTAAAGCATTCGCACACCTATTTAACTTTACATGATTTAATCTTAATAATTAAATTGCCTTTTCCGGCAAATGAAAAATAGAAAAATTCAAAGTAAGGGAACTTTATCAAAAAAGGAAATGGTAAAATAAACATAATTTGGTATTTTGTAAATTATTATTTATTTAAAATATGTTATAGGTAACTAAAGGAAAGCTATACAACATTTCATTTCCTAATGAAGTCAGCACCATGTGACTGCTGTTTCCTTACACCTTGTTCACTGAAACAAATAAAAAAAACTTATTCAAACAAATTTACATTCTGTAAAAAAAATCTTGAGAGGGGGCTCCAGTCCTCTGCTTCTACCTGCTTATTCTCCCATTAGACCGATGTTAAATTTCAAAACCCTTCCCTCCTCATCCGATTATCCTAAATCAATGATGAATTGTTCATTTAAACCGCATATAGGCCTAGTTTATCCATAAAACATTGTAAATATTTAACATTTTAGAATTTTTTTGAATGATTATTTGTGATATAGAAATTTTGCTCTTGAAATTACTAGGAATTTTTTGCTCTTCAAAATGAGCCTTAAATCAACGATATTGGATTATCCATTTTGGAAGGACGGGCTTTTAAAGTTAGTAATATAACTGCCTTATGGGGGAAGCAGGTAGAAACATGAAAGGTTTTGTGACTAGAGCTTAAACATTAAAAGTAAGTCAGTTAACAATATTCTGAAGAGTGACGAAGCCAGGATTTTATTTTACTGATGGTACGTGGGGTCTAGCCCTCGAGGAAGGTCTGGGGTACATAAAATATACCCCAGTAAAGTGGGGGGAGGGGAATACCTCCATAAAAAAGTATACTACTGGAAAACAGATTTTATGCTATTCTAGTGCTTAAACAGAAGGAAGACATTAAATCATTTGCATAGACTGCTAAATAGAGACAAAGGTTATCTGTTTTCCATCGTAATCATACAACAATGGGAGGGTGCGGGTGCATACAAATTATCTCCAGCGCTTCAAGTATTTGGATAAGTCCATCCCTCCTCATTCGATTATCCTAAATCAATTATGTATTATTTATTTTAAAGAGCAACAAAATACCTAAAGATTTCATATTTTCATATCCATTTAATGTCACATATAGTTCATCCATAAAACATTGTAAATATTGAAATTTTTTAATTTTGTTAAATGACTATAAGTTATTATATCAAAATGTTGCTCGCTGAAATCACTAGGTATTTTTTGCTTGTCAAAATGACGGGCTTTTAAAGTTAATATTGGCCTTATGGGGGAAGCAGGTAGAAACGTACACAATTTTCTGACTTGAGCTTAAATTGAAAAAAAAAAGGTTAATATACCCGTCTTCAGCTTTAAGTTAACCAGGACATAAGTTCAGTAAGTTCAGGAACTACGATAAGGCAGTCCAAAATCCAACTGCCGTTTCATCTTCCGCTCTGCCATGTCCACTTCAGTCGGCGTTCACCTACCGACCGGTACGCGTTATAGTGCACTTTAAATGTTTTCCGTAGTCGTGTGTTTATGTTCAGTATTGTGTGGCTTTTGAAAACTTTGACGACAGACATGCAAATTCTGTAAGATTTTATTGAACTTCAAGACCTGAAGATGAAAGCAAAATTAAGCTTCTGAAACCGCGGTAGTCCAGTTTGGATAAACTTAAAGCTGAAGACGGAGGTAAAATAACCTGTTTTTGTAATTGACTTATCAGCTTTGGGGGCTAATCAATGTGAACAGAGGTTAAACATTAAAAGTGAGTCAGTTAACAATATTCTGAACAGTGACGAAGCCAGGATTTTATTTTATTGATAGTAGGTGGGGGTCTAGCCTACGAGTAAGTAAAGTAGGGGAGGGGAATCCCTCCATAAAAAACTATACTACTGGAAAACAGTTTTATGCTATTCTAGCACTTAAACAGAAGGAAGAAATTAAATCATTTGTGTAGACCTCTCAAAAGAGACAAAAGTTATTTGTTTTTCCAACGTAATCATACAAAAATGGGAGGGTGTATAAAGATTATCTCCAGTACCTTCAAGTAGGCTTCAAGCTGGCTCGGTGGCAGGAAATCCCAAAACAAGACCTAGGTACTACTGGAATACATTCTTACCTCAATCCTCATAGGAAAATAATCAGTGTAACGAAGACAAAGTAGTACGAATACAACAAAAACCCGCCCTAAATTATGAAAATTGAACTTAGTGCAAACATTTATATAAACTTACTTTTGTATAATTCTAGTTTTGGACTGATTGAGGAATCCCATCATGTTTTTAGTAGCTCCTCAGTTGCCTTTGGGAACACCCTCATCACTGGATCTAGAAGTACAAATACAAAGTCTTTTTTAAATGTCTGGAAAGTGACTATTTGAAAACAATATAAGTTAAAAAGGTGACTTTTTTTATCAATTTGCATTCCAACTTTATACTGCTGAGTGCATTGGTACTTTATTTTAGTCTTTAAAAAACTCAAATTCCTTACCGGTACTTCATATTCATTCTTCATAGTATCAATGAATTAATTGTGTATTTAAGTTATTGCTAATGTTTTCATTATAATTAATTAGTACAAATTTAACAATATTCAAGATTTTAACATTTATTGTATTTTGAGATAATATATTATGAATGGTGCTATGACCATTTTGATGACTGCTCTAGTTAAAAAAATAATTACTGGTAACTCTAATTATTTCTCTTAATACACCTTTTCATGCATGACACTATAGTTACCGGTACCTACAATGTTTGTCCAATTTTATAAACGTAATCATTTGTGTAAAGATTTACTCATTTTACTCAATCAAATCCCGTTTATAATATGTTGATAATTATCATAGCCACGAACAGGGATCCTGCAGACCTCCGCAACGCTTATTTTCCCTATCTTAACCATGTATTTTCATGCAGCGATGCAGATTTTCCTGTAGGGTAGACTGGAGCCTTAATTCCACCATCAGTTGTAAAATTTCATGACCAATGTGTCCCCGATATTGCAATGAATAAAGAATTCTAATTCAGTAGGCCCTACATGCTATCAAAGATAAGATTATATATATTTCATAAACAACTTAAAAAATGTTGTTATTCAAAACTTAGTTCTGTTAAATTATTATATTCAATCATTAAACCGGATAAATTATGTTGATTTAATTTTACTGTCAATAGACCAAATATGATAAACTTGTAACAGGAAGTTAAATACATTTTAACACTACTCTGATACATCTAACAATACTCTAATACTCTGATACATTTATTTTAAAGGGTACAGTACGATAAGCGTCCAAAACAATCGATTATAAAATATTCCTTTACCATGATTGATACACAGATAACCATATTCCCATTCGATTGTTATAGTTTTTAATACTCGATCATAAAGTGTTTTACTTTACAATAAATTAACTTAATCTAAGTCAATAGTGAAAGGTTAGCTTAAATTAACATAAACTAACCTAACCTAACCCCGCAGAGCACTGTTTTTGCCTTGGTTTGGATTTTTCATTTTGTTTTTGACCAGCTGTTACCCGCAGGCTTCGCCTCGCAAATGCTTTATAAAACCTGATGACAGTTGTGTGCTGAATTCTCTGGTCAGCCCGTGATCTAGTATAATCAAGATCAGCTGTTGTTTCTATTTTCATCAGCTCAAACAAAACTAAATCCATAAGGAAGAAGGACATGAGAACTTTGTCGGGGTCTCTAACGGAGCACTAACTTAAGATCAGATCAGGATGAAAACCATTTACTTTCTGACAAAAGAATTAGTGTACAACATTTCAACTCTAAGTAAATGGAAAGTAGGAGAATTTATGTGTGATGTTCTCTTTTAAAGGTGTAGATATTCTCATCTGTAATATTGAAGTATCATAGTGGTTTGATATTTTATAGGCTATTTGATTTTTCTGGTGGACGCTTACTGTACTGCACCCATATTACAAATATTAGTAACATAATGCACCATTAACAGTGAATTTTTAAATATAACTAACTAGGCCTACTGAATTATTAAAACGGTTATCAATTCTACCCAAATAAAAAGGTACAAATGTAAATAATGAAGCAAAAATAACTTGCAAGTTTGCGAGTTGTTATATAAGAAAAAAATATTCCCTGGAAATATTAAGGCCTAATCAAGAACAATATCACAAATGTTGTTAAATGAGTTAGGCCTAGTTAATCGTACTTTCTCGGGCTGAATTTTGTAAGACTCAACACTATTTATCAGAAACACTTGAATTGGTACCTATGTCAACCCATGTATTAATTACCGGTAGTTTTAACTTTCACACTTTAATACACGATGCTGTCCGTTTGTTCCGCCTTTGAACAAAGTACTTCATTACGACGAAGTAACTTAATCGTTAACTTACATTCTAGTGAAGCAATATTCGTTTGACCTTTGAGAAGTATGCAAAATGCAAACACACCGTAAGTTACATGATAAAAAAACTTACTAAACAGACACTGTTAAGAATTTTGGACAGAATTTTTCTAGAGGTACTAACTTAAACACAAATTATAATTCCTTGCCTTAAAAAAAACTAAATTAGGGCTATAGGGCTAACTTATGAGAGTATAAGTTAGTACGGTACACTCTAATGATTAAAATCATTAGGAATTTATATAATTAATTAAATATGGGTTTTCAAATAGTTTAACAACAAATAAAGCCTGGCAAAGTTTGTAAATATTCAAACATATTCAGTAAACAAATGTTTATTCTTCAAATCGTCCTTGTTAATTAACTGCTATGACCATGACAACACCTCCAATTCATTAATTACTTAGCAATACAGTGTATAAAATTTTTAAAAGTTATAAATACTTTATTAGCAAACACACTCGTTGAACACAGAACGATGTTTTGATATTACAGTCCGTAGTGTTTGGACAGCCAGTATTAGTTTCCCATTGGTAAGTTGAAAACAAAATTTGAGTATCCTATACCAAAAAGCGGTAATAAATTAACAGAGCTGGGATTGCACTTACCTTAAACATGAAAGTCACTAAAGAAGCCACTATAAAAACAATGATACTCAACTTAACTTTAACCTTCAATAATTCTTTGCCCGGCGAAACGTTACTCACTGAATAGCAAGGAGAAATAAGATGGCGACGGCCGACGACGACGCGCGACGTTAGCGCTAGCGAAGTGGCGGTTTTAGTAACTTAGGGCCACAAACTTCTCAACAGAAAGTTTGCAGAAAACGTATTGTAAGGTTTACGCGCATAGATTAGCAGCGCGCTCGGGCAACAACGCGGCGCCTTTGGTAACTACGACGAAGTTCCTTGCAAGCATGTATCTGGCAAACTTGCTGCAAATAATACTGGAAGTATTCAACAGCGAACGAAAAATGAACCAAACGCATATTTGCAGCACACTTTCTTGCTATCTGGGATGTTGCAATTGATAATATAAACAATTTTAATCAATTGACTACTTATACTTCATCAACAAATATTGTCAGGTACGGAGTACCACAAGAGTCTATATTGGGGCCATTACTATTTCTAGTATACATTACAGGGTTTCCAACCATAATAAAAGTACCAAATAATATTTGTTTATTTGCTGATGATATAAGTTTAAAAATATCAGGGATTTCTGAACCTGATGTCGAAATTTCTGCTTTTGTGAATCTTTCTAATACTATGCAGTATTTACATAAGTTAAATTTATTGCCAAACCCAATTAAAACCAAATATATTGAGTTCTCTGCTTCAAAATAAAAAAATGGTAAAAGCACAAATATTTTCATGGATGAATATTTTTTAAACGAAGTAGACACTATTAAATTTTTGGGATTAAACATAGATAGCCACTTTACCTGGGACAATCATGTAGATTCAGTTTGTAAAAAGATATCTTCAGGCCTTTATGCATTGAGACAGATGTCCAAATTCAGTAGTTTTGAAACTTTAAAAATTGTCTATTATGCTCTAATTGAATCGCATATAGCTTTTGGTTTATGCCTTTATGGTTCTACTTCAAACAATAATCTAAACAGAATACTATTACTTCAAAAAAAACCCTTCGTATTATGTTAAAATTGAAACCGGGGGACTCTGTAAAAGAACATTTCAAAAATACAGAAATTTTGACAGTTTATGGTTTATTTATTTTTCAGTTAGTAGTTCATATTAGATCAAACTTTCAAAAATTACCCCAATTAAATTCTTTTTATCAGTATGAAACAAGGAAAGGTAATCAACTGGCATACAGAAAGCATAATTCTTCATTTTTCACAAAAAAAACCTCATATATTGGAATAAGATTTTTTAATTCTTTGCCAGAATATCTTAAACGAATAACAGATCTTAAAACGTTTAAAAATCAAGTAAAGCTATATCTTATCAATAAGCCACTGTATAAAGAATCATTTTATTCTGTAGATGAATATACAACAAGAATGTGGACTGTGAATGACTTTTGTTAATACTGTTTACCAATGTGTGTGTGACGTGCCAATGTATTTGTATGAAATATTTTCTGGCTGAATAAATTTCTTATTCTTATTCTTATTCTTATATTACTGATGACTTTTTTCATGATTATTGTAGTGAACTTGGCAAGTTAGAGTTAGAATTAGAACCATGATTTTATTTAATTTGAACTATTGTTTGTTAAGAATTATTGTATTTTATTATTTGTTTTCAGCATACACCTAAACAATGTATGTATTGACACCATTCTGTGCATTTTATGTACTAATGAATAAAGTATTATTGATTGATTGATTGATTGATTGAACTCATCCATTCTACACTCATCATTCATTCATATTCGCCTTAAAATACACCCTAGTTGCGTTGGCATCTTAGACAATGATAATGTGATTAGCCCATAGAACTACTACGATTCAAGATCAGCTGTTTGTATTATCAATGGCTCAAACAAAAATGAATGTCCATAAGGAAAACATGGGAAATTTGCTGGGACCCTAAGGTCAGATCAGGATGAACACCACTTAGTTTTCCTATTTTATTCCTAAAGAATCAGTGTACAAAATTTCAACTCTCTACGAAAATGGGAAGTAGGAGAATTCGTGATGAGTGAGTGAATGAGTGAGTCAGTGAGTGAGGACTTTGACTTTTATAGCTATAGATGAGTGATGTTACATTTTTGATACATTCAAAGGTAACAATTTTTTTTTCATTATGAAACGATTAAAACATATCTAAATCTTATGTAAACTAAACTAAACCGGAAATTATAAATACATGGCAATATCAACTTTCCCTGCCTTGTTAAATCTTTAGTCATATCCCACAGAATGTCTTGTCCTGCTTTATACAGCTAGTTGCATGAGTGAAACAACAGTCTGCGCATGGAGTGAGGAGTCAGTCCTGACCTGCGTCCACTGAGAACTGTGAGCAAACCGCCCCATTGCCCGGTTGCCGAACTGCCCTCCAAATCAATTTTTATTTGTATAATATATACAGGCAACACATATAATTTCACATTCAGGATTAACTGCCATACTGGTCAAATATAAGATTTTACTAGAGGATTTTATCTCTCAAAAACATACTCAAGTTTGTTTCATATTCCATGCTTGCACTTGTAACATCAACTGTTCTTGACATTGCCTGTTTTTTGTAATGAACAAACATATGTTACTCATACAGTTCAATTTATAGCTATTCTATCATAAGATTTACGTAGAAGCTTTGAAGCCCTGTGTAAAACGGTGAAATTATAAGGTATTTCTGCAAATCTACAATTTTGAAATTTTATTATTTCTTATCAAACGTACGAGTTGAGTTTATTTTTCTGCAACAGGATAATGATTATCCAATTTACGGAATACAAGTTTGACATTTTCAATATCATTTGCGTGGTTGCGTCACTTACTATGAATGGTATGTTTTATGGCAACTGCCACATCTTCAGGTAATCCTCAGGCAGATTCGTCTTATTGTTAAAACTGAGTCATTGAAATACGAGAAACATCTATTTCACAATCTTGTGCCGATCACAGTATAAATATTAATTGGTCGCGGAACGTTTGACCTTGAATCAACGCTGGACTGAACTAACCTAGTATTGTAAAACTATCCATATAAAATACCATAAATAAATATACACTCTTATTGAGGATTTATAGATAATGAACATATGTAAATGAGAATTGGAGATCTATCTAAAATGTTGTCAATGATGATTCAGTATTGAACGATGACTTTCTATTAGTTATTATACATTAAACACCAAACTTATACTAAATCCTTTTTAAAAATAATTTTCTCAATTTCTACACATTAGTACCAATATCTAAAATAATAAAGATTACAGTGACACTTGTTAACATTAGTATTATATTGAAAATAGTTTTCACTGAATAAGAATAGTAAATGTTTTATATTTTATAAATTGTAAAACAGTCATAACAATAAACTAGAACAGTAAAGAATGTCTGCATAGAAATATTAAATCCTATCTCTTCCAGCCAAGGTTTCAATCACAATAAGCACAACAGTCTAGTTTACGAAATATAAAGTTATAGCTGGACTATTTTATATCCTGGTCATAAAAGAAGGAATCAGTAAATGGCACAAGAGTTCCTGCGATAAGAAGAAATAAAGCCAAATGTGGAAGATGTTCAGCTGCCCACCTCGCCCTTCCATCAGGTTAAACTCGTTTAATGCCATTACTTCAAGTTTATTCAAAACGTCCCCTTATATTATTACCAACACTTGCTTTAAAGAAATCCTCTTGTTCATAAATGAAGTGATTTAAAAAAAATCAATTGGACAATTTAATTAAATTTATTCTGATGTTTGTATTTAATTATTAGTTTTGATGTATAATGTGTAATAATTAAACCAAATAAGTGTGACCTTCGTAAGCTAAGTTACTAATCTAAAAATATTTTCTAACAGGTTTGAAAATTTAAAAAAAGACGTTACCGTCAGGGACTAATAATGTACTTGTCTTACATACCAAGTAGGATTCAAACACCACAGCCAAAATTTTCACATTTAGTGAATTGATTAAATCAAATATTATTTCCATGCACAGCTTAAATACCTGCTTTGACTTTAACTTATCACTGTAAGATAATGTAAGTTAACAAATAATAAGGAAGTGTGGACTACCCATTGGATTATCTTTTATGTGATTTTAGCGAATTTCCCCTATAGGGAAGAAGCTATTACCGTAGGTGGCATGGTAAGACTTAAGCCCGAGACCATGATAACTTTTTGTTTTGAGGTCCCCAGATGCCAAAAACACTATTCGTTCAAATTTATATATATAAACAAACGATGTGTGCCCGTTACCGCGATAACTTTTGAAAGAAGCACCCGATTTTTATGAAATTTGGCACAAATGTGGAGAGTAACATTTATGACTAAGTTCGAAAACCAGATCGATCGGTTTATGGGAAGGGGGTTTTATGGGGGTTTAAAATTGTCCAAAAATCAGTTTTTTGAACTTTTTACCCTAAAATTTTAAAAACCCTAGATTTTGGTTATAGCCATTTTGTAGAGCTTAAAAAAGCAAAAAATTTAGTATTTTGAATCATTAAGCTAGGTTTAGTGGTTGTGGAGAAAAGTCAAAAAATGTGTCCATAAAATTTCCTATGTTAATCTTATAGGAATACGGTTTTTAGGTTTTCCTCAGACAATTGCACTAATAACTCCACTTTTCTTTCTACCAATCAGTTTAGCTCTACAAAAAAATCATTTTGGCGTTTTAATTGTTTTTTTACGTCCAACCGTTGCAGTGATATTCAAAGTGCTAAACACAGTACGTTGTCCAATGTTATCCTTATGGAGAATAAATAAAATGTTATATTTTGATTATTTATGTATGTATATTAATGAAACTTGGTATGTGGCTTCAACTAGTTGTGGTATATTGATAATAGCACAAAACAAGTTTTTTGTTGATTTTTTCCGGTAGCAGCAAGCCTGCATACTCGGCCCCCATGTTATTCATATGGAGAATAAGTAAAGTTTTATATCTCCCTTAGTTATGAACCTAAATTAATAAAACTTGGTATGTAGCTTCACCTGGTTGAGTTATATTGATAATTGCAAAAAAAATACATATCTTATCTTCCTTGTTGCAGCAAACCTGCATACTCATTTATAATGTTATTCTTATGGAGAATAAATAAAATGCTATATATCACTTATTAATGAATGTATTTCTGTGAAACTTGGTAAGTGGCTCTAGGTAATTGTGATACCTATATATTTGCATTGGAAATTCGCTGAGTATGCAGATTCGCTGCGACGGGGGTATTAATTGTTTGTTTATTTGTTGCATTTAGTAGCGAAGATAATCTTCAAAATGATGGCTCAATTGTTAGTTTTGAAGAAGTGTTAAGAAATATATGTCCTAGGCTTTCTAACATAAAATTACCTTTGAAAAATAACATATAAAGATAATATAGTATAACATACTAGTGGCTTGAAGGGGCCATAGCCCCTAATCTTGCTCCATACACTGCCTTATCTGATTTTGTTACTCTTTACATGCTGAGGAAAATAAAACAAAATAAGTAGGAACACATGCCAGTTCGTAAACAAAGTAGACACGGAACCACATGTTTTAATGTAAACAAAGCAGACATTTTTAAATCTCCATGCTTTTATTATGGGGGATGTTTTACGTTATTTATCGTTTGCTGGTAATTTTTTAAGAACTCTCCTATTTTTCCCGAGTCCCTGGGATCAATGCCTTTAATCTGAGCTGACTCCCATCATCGGCAATTCGCCAAACTCCCACAATTTTGACTTAAAAATTTTGCTTACAGAATTACATATAAAGATAAAGTTAGCTCAAGACAACTTTTTCGAAGTTTGACCCCGCTATCGGTTTGTTCTACTTTTAACAATGTAACTCGTTCATCATAATTGATTTTTTCTAAATACTTTATTTGCATCTTCATAAGATAGTGTTGTTTTTTGTTCATCAAAAGGAAATAACAAATCGGAGGGAGTGCTCAGTTGCTCAGTTTTACCAACTTGACGTTGAAATTTTTATCATGCCAGATAAATAACTTCCATATGTCACTACACAATTATTTCTATCTATAATGCAAGTCTTAACCGATGCAACATTTTGTAAAAATCTATAACAAATAATCATGGCTAGCATGAAAGTTAATGTAGGCCTCACATCCACTATCAATTTCGTAGCTAGGTTTTTCTACGGTATATTTTAAAGCATATTTTTAACCTAAAGTGGCCAAACATAACTTTCCTAAAGTTATTTTTTCCCAAAATCAATCCAAAGTTAAAAAAAGTGTTTTCCAAGTCATTGTTGTTCTAAAATGGGTTTAATTATACAGGGTGTATATAAACTCCCTGGACACACTTTGTGTATTTGTTCCTTAGGTCGAGACAATAATAAAAGACCATATAAACATGGGTCTAAAATGCCTAGTTTTCTGTCTGTCGGTGTGTTTGTGATTTTTAAAAGTTTTAATATAACTCAGCTTCTATTTAAGATAGAAAGTTTAAATTCGGCTCCAATGTGTAACTTAAGTCTCGCAACAGTTGTATAGAAATTTATTAATGTAACTGTATTGGTTTCAAGACGGAGGCCATTTAAAATTCCTAATGTCAAATTTCACAAAAACCTTAAGTTTTATCAAAACTTGTTTCTGGTAATAAAATATGTACAATTGTAAGGCAAACAAAACGTCACCTTGTTTGCTGAAATCGGACAAAAAATAATTGAGTTCTTAACTTTTTACCTAAATAAATATAACATTTTTTAGTAGTATTTACAATATTTATACATTGTTATTTTCCATTTTGCCAGATAAAGTCGACTAATAATTAGGTAAAAAGCTAATAACTCAGTTATTTCTTGTCCGATTCCAGCAAACAAGGTGTATTTTTGTACGCCTTACAACTTTAAACTTTTTATTACCAGAAACAAGTTTTGATAAAACTTACTATTTTCATGCAATTTGACATCAAAAGCTTTAAATTACCCATCTTGAAACCGATGCAGTTACATTAATCAAATTTCATACTACTGTTGTGAATCTTTAGACAAATTTAAACTTTCTGAGTTATATTAAAACTTTCAAAATCACAAACAGACTGACAGACAGAACAGTAAGCATTTTAGACCCACGTTTATATGGTGTTTTATTATCGTCTCGACCTAAGGAACAAATACACAAAGTGTGTCCAGGGAGTTTACATACACCCTGTTTATATTTAAACAGGTACATAGAAAATGAGAAAATATCAATGGATCCTAAACATTTGAATTTAAAGAAGCATACCGTACACTCTAGTCTAAAGGTTATCATAGTAAATATACACAATTAAAAGTAAACAATTACCAAACAGACCAAGATGTTGCTAGGTTAAAAAATGAAATGGTAATTTTAAGGTTTACATGTACCATAGGAAACTATCTTTTCAATTGTACAGTTCATGTTTCCCGTGGTAAATTATATTTCAGGATAAAAGTTTCAGCTCAAGTAAGAGAATCAAACGAGTTCGCACGGAGCACGCTGACGTGAGGGAAGTGAATTTCCACATAATTAACGTTTAAAAATCAAAATCAGTGTTAAAACATACATTTATTCCAATTTTTATTGGAATCTGTAAACATTGACTTATTGGCTGTTCTGATGCTCCTGGTTCTATTTACCTGCAATGCTGGGAATACAATGTTGCGCATTGAGATAATTGAGTTCTTAACTTTTTACCTAAATAAATATAACATTTTTTAGTAGTATTTACAATATTTATACATTGTTATTTTCCATTTTACCAGATAAAGTCGACTAATAATTAGGTAAAAAGCTAATAACTCAGTTATTTCTTGTCCGATTCCAGCAAACAAGGTGTATTTTTGTACGCCTTACAACTTTAAACTTTTTATTACCAGAAACAAGTTTTGATAAAACTTACTATTTTCATGCAATTTGACATCAAAAGCTTTAAATTACCCATCTTGAAACCGATGCAGTTACATTAATCAAATTTCATACTACTGTTGTGAATCTTTAGCCAAATTTAAACTTTCTGAGTTATATTAAAACTTTCAAAATCACAAACAGACTGACAGACAGAACAGTAAGCATTTTAGACCCACGTTTATATGGTGTTTTATTATCGTCTCGACCTAAGGAACAAATACACAAAGTGTGTCCAGGGAGTTTACATACACCCTGTTTATATTTAAACAGGTACATAGAAAATGAGAAAATATCAATGGATCCTAAACATTTGAATTTAAAGAAGCATACCGTACACTCTAGTCTAAAGGTTATCATAGTAAATATACACAATTAAAAGTAAACAATTACCAAACAGACCAAGATGTTGCTAGGTTAAAAAATGAAATGGTAATTTTAAGGTTTACATGTACCATAGGAAACTATCTTTTCAATTGTACAGTTCATGTTTCCCGTGGTAAATTATATTTCAGGATAAAAGTTTCAGCTCAAGTAAGAGAATCAAACGAGTTCGCACGGAGCACGCTGACGTGAGGGAAGTGAATTTCCACATAATTAACGTTTAAAAATCAAAATCAGTGTTAAAACATACATTTATTCCAATTTTTA
This sequence comes from Allygus modestus, assembly GCA_963675035.1. Taxonomy (NCBI): domain Eukaryota; kingdom Metazoa; phylum Arthropoda; class Insecta; order Hemiptera; family Cicadellidae; genus Allygus; species Allygus modestus. The sequence continues at coordinate 356,225,666 of OY776111.1, read as the reverse complement.
TTGGAATCTGTAAACATTGACTTATTGGCTGTTCTGATGCTCCTGGTTCTATTTACCTGCAATGCTGGGAATACAATGTTATAAGGTTAGGAGAAGGTCCAGTCAGGATTGAAAGTAGGCGTGAAGATACTGTGGAAGATAAAAACATATGAATAACTAACTGGCTTTTCTAATGTAAAACCCCCATTAGACAATGTACTGTATTTAGTCGATATACATTTTAGGGCTTAGGTTTCACCGCACGGTTCATGCTAATAGTTTACTTTTCCACCAGAAATTCACTAATAACTAATATTACTGCGTTGAAGTCGAGATCGCCAAGCACTCGATAGTGAGAAAGTTGGTTTAATCTTGTTATCAGTGCGGAATGGGATGACACCGCAGCAGGCCAAGTGATAACGCTCAACCCAAGTGATAACAACGCGGAAGTCGCTATTGGCTACATATTTATCACAAAGTGTGCAGCTTATCACAAGCCACGTGGCGAAAATTTTGCGTTCTTGTGCCGCGTTAGCGAATCGCTTGGGTGGCGTTTGTTTTGGTATTCTTGAAGGAGATAAAACGCTGTTAGATATTTACCAGTTTATTGTTTGGCACGGGAATAAGATGATGAATCTGTGGACGAAACTTTGCTTTAATCATTGTTCTCCTGTAGAAAACATAGATAAAGAAATGCACAGGTTTTAAAACAGTTAAATGGCCGATTAGTGTTTTAGTTGAATAAATCCATACTTGCACTTTGTGCCAGTAAATTACTAGATACATTGATCAGTAGTGTAGTTTTAGGACTTCGGGGCCAAATTAATTACTTCCGGTGTTTGTCAGCTCGTGACGTAGCTGATGACGTCACGGTGACGTATTTGATGACGTATCTGATGACGTATCTGATGACGTATCTGATGACGTCACGGTGAGGTAGGTCAAATTCAAGGTCATCCTGAGGATGTTTTAAAAAAAATCTTGCACAAGTTTGATTTGATAGTAGTGATTCGATATTAGAAATCTAATGAAAACTATCGAATGACACCTGTGCAAGATAGTGGTTTTAATTTTAATTTTTTCTTTATTTACAATTAATGTACACATAGTAAATGATGGTTAGAGAACCACCGATTCTGTGGCGGCCGTTGCTTCTGTACATGTTTAGGGAGTAAAAGGTTCACGTTCTCCACAGTAATATTTCATCCTCGGCGCGGTTGGAAGTGATGATGGTTGCCACGATGTTTCTGATTCCGTAGAGCTGCTTACACTGTAAGTGGCGAAAGGTTCATACTTTCCAAAATTATATTTCTTTCTCTGTGTATGTGGAAGTGAACAGGTGGATCCTCTCCAGGGTTCTTGAGCTAAAGAGTTCATCGCAGAAATATCCAATGTTATTTTGTACCCATTTACAATCAAAACTTTCAACTCTTCCGAAAGAAGTTGCGAATCATGAACTGTAGAAAGATGAACAGTATTGTAGTGAACACATTTAATTTTGAGATTCATGATGTTACCTCGTGTACGGCTACTCATGGAGTGTTCTTCTCACCTCCTGACCTTCCTTTTATATACATCCCCCTCCATTTTTCTCACATCTACGTTATGAATATTTTCATCATGAAATTTATAGGAGTTCTGCATACAATGTAATTGTTATACATCGGTCCACAAGCACTGAATGTACAACAGTGTCTACAAGGTAAAAATAGTAAATCTTTCTCAGACGATAAACACACTAAACATTCGTTTCCTTCGATCTTATTCTCTTCAATTGGTGTTTCTAAAGTTTTAACCGGATGAGGTTTATATATATTCCGATGGGTTTGTACAAACACATTTCCTTTTTGAACTAACACATAAGGACACTGCTAAACCATCGTGCATGTTCTTCTCATACGTTATCCGTCACTTGCCAATCCTGCAATCCTCCTCCGCAATAGTAACAAACGGTCTCATCATCTTGTCCAATGTAAAAGGAACTAGCAACTGCAAAGTCCTTTCTAAACTTGTATAGACACGAGTCTTTTAATGTTTCATTAAATGTGTCCAATCTCGATTGTAATTGTGCATATTTTGGAAATTTAATTTTCTTCTTTACTATTATATGGTCCATTCTGTTTTTTGGTTTTTGTAGGTTAGTAAAATATCGTCTCAACTCATCAACAGTCAGTATGAAAGTGATCATCTTTTAACAAATTCGGCGCATTTATAAGTTCTGAATCAAGGTCAAGGTCACCAAAATATCTTTTTAAAAAAGATGAAATATCAGTACTTGGGATTAATACTAATATTTTATCTTTTTTATTTTTTTACAATTTAAGTTTTACATTTAATACATTTCATGTTTTACATTATATTGCTTAATCTAACAATGTGAAGTTGACGATGAGGTCAAATGCAGTGATAGTTCCCGCTGACTGTGTGTGATACTTTATTCAGGGTTACAGGTTCGATGTAGTGAAAATCTTCGTTTTTCAGCAGGTGAACAAATCTCTTGGGCAGAAACATTTGAAATTTTTCTTCATCTCCTGTGTAAGGAGCATCGCTTAAGGATACTAGAACAGCGTCTCCCACTGATGTTTCAATCTTCCTCATGTCGTGCACGATGTAGTGTTTGTTTAATTTATGACTTGATTTGGAATGAGTGTTAAACTGATCAACCAATGTCTGCAGAAATTTCTGTGATGCCATCTTGATACGTGTTCTGTCTCGGAGTCTGGTTTAATACTGTTGGTAGGTCTCCTCGCTCTCCCCCTTTTATACCTTCCGGTTCCCTCTCCACTTCCCCCTCCACTCACCAATGTACAACATTTTAGAAAAGCAGATAAACGATAAGCGTTCTTCACAGTACAATGAAAATGTGCGTGTTTGTCATTCTTTGTTAAAATACAAACTTTATCCATCTCAAATTCGAAACACTTATGCATTTCAACATCGATTAAATCTTTTTCAGCATAATCCAATTGCGCTTTTCTAATCCTCTTGTATAAAGTCTTGTAAAATTACTGCAGTAGTGATACATAATGCTTTCCATTTCTTCAAAACTTGTATAACCTTCATTCCAACCAATGTGATGCAAGTTTCTCGTCAACCACTTATTAGTTCTTTTGGATTTTGAGTTTAATTTGTTAAAAGGATATGGAGGTTTAAATAAAAAAGTATGTATAACATATGTTTGCAGGTCTAAGATGGTTAGTTCTTTAACAATGTATTTATCATCGTTTCCACGAAAAGCTTGAAATTCTATTATACCAGAATTCTCCTTTTTTCCTTTACTTGACTAGAACATATTACGTTTCTCTCCATCTATATGATGTCGAATGACTGGTTTCCACACCACGGTAGAGCTTTTATAGCTCAGGTCGTTCAGTTCTCAGCGCGTTGGTGTATATTTAACGTGGGCACCGTCCCCGGTAGGCCTACCCCACAAACTTATTTTAGTTTCTTTTTAAACCGTTTCAATTATTTTATGTTTCTTCATTTTTTACAATTTCTTCTTCTTTAACATTTTCTTCATTAACCTTTTGTTCTTACTCCTTGTTCATCTCCACATTTCAACTTCATAAGGTATTCGGTTAAAAATAGATGAATCTATTGGACCGTAAAGAATTTGAGCATCGGGATGTTGTTCAGTCGCATCTATCAAATAGTCTTTTACCACAGTGCTTGAAAATACAAGTTGTTTCATATACCTGGTTATAGGCGAAGCTGCACAACTCAAAACGTAGAATTCTTCCCGTGTCAGTTGAATTTTGTCATCATGTTTTGTCAGATCTCTAAACCGTACTTGCTGTACCCCGCAACACTTTAAAATGTCGATTTCAATGTCACATTCTAATAGTCGAATAGCTGTCTTTTTTCCAAACATGTTCTTTGCCAAGTAACATTCGATGAGGTGTAAGTGTTTAAGAAAAGAACCCCATGTGGCATCTGAAAAAATAGCATTTTAGGTCCTTGATTTAAAATATCATTAGGTGTATAATCCAAGTCCTTTACCAAACCTAAGAGGTCATCTCGACTGTAATAGATGTTGTTTCAACCGCAAACGCTGATCAACTGAACCCCTCTTGTAGTGCGCACTATTTATACCCTTCCCCCTCCATAGACCTACAGAACCATCTTTACAATACCTGTTAGAGGTGTGTACGTTACAATTTTATCGTGAAGAATCAAGCAATATGCAGTTGTATTAGTGGGTATGTTAGATTCAACCTCCATTTCCAACTTAATATCTACACTTGACGACTTTACAGATTTATTTTATTTAGAAAAATCAATAACCACAATAGGAGCTTTTGAATTGAACTGCGTTGGTTATAGTAGCGGTATGTTTGTTTTACCGTAGTAAGATGTTTGAAATCTATCGTACATATCGTATAGAATGATATATCGGTTTTTATCGAATGATATGTTTAAATTGTCATATGGAAAGAATTGCTAGTTGAGGTATAGTTTACAATTTTTACATTTACAATTATCAAACGATGTCGGATCAGCTCTTATTTTACTTCTTCTATCTGTTTGTAATCCAAATATAACATATCTAGGTTTTTCCAAGTGTGTTGAGGCCTTTATAGTCTATGTATGTCGCTCCGTTTCGGGTAGAATAGGATATTCTTGTAACTCCCGGCTTCTAAATGTCAAAACTGTATCGCGGTCCGCCTTTAATTGTCTCAACAAAGTAATCCTGTGTTCATCTGCAAGTTTTAGGTGTGGTACACTCCAAACTATCTTATTTAAATCTAACTTCCAGTCCAGGGTGGTTTCAGTCGTTGTTCCTGGAGCTAATATTATATCTTTATCATTTGAAGCTCTTAAAACAACCAATTCTTGTTTTACATTATTAATATTTTATTGTAATCTTCTGCAAACCTAATAATAATTTTAAAGATATGGAAATGTCTAAATATCCTTTGTCATCGGGTTTTATAGAGGTTGAATCCGGTATAACCCATCCTGTGACTGCTAGCAGGTTTTACTCGTTTGGTATTATGGATTATAATCCTTTCAATGTACTGGCTATTCCAACCTTTTTTCTAGAGTCCACAGAAACACCCGACATTTCATACCTTATTTCATCAAAAAGAAAAGCCATTGGGTTATTAATAACCGGTATAGTTGTTCCTTCAGTTCCGTCTTTCTTTGTTACTTTTCCTTCGGTTTATAGATAACTCTTGGAAGGTAGATCGTAGATATCTTGTTGTTGAATAGGAATCCTGATTTCATCGTTATTGTTTAATTTCGATGAAGCGTAAGGGTTGTGGGTGTGATACTCCTTTTCCCACAAGGCCTTGTCGAACTTTGGTCTGTGCGCTATATCCAGAATGTCCACGGTTAATTACTTTAAAACCAATCTCCTCTAAAAATTTAATGTTTTCACTTGTTAACTCTTCTGACGCTGATGAACTTCTGAGCTTTTTATTACTCACTCGATCCTTTTTAAACGTCAACCCCATTATCTGTGAGACTGATCTTACATGTATCCTTGGGATGACAGTTTCACCTCTAAAGTCAACAATGTTACCGTCTTGATCTAACACGTTTAGAACAACGTCTGAGATGCAACTAGTGTTTAAAGGTAAATAGACTAGGTTTTCAATTATTTTGAATCCTGGAGGCACAGATGGGTAAAATATATGCAATCTGTGTCGATTTTCACCGTGTCTGTACGATCCTTGTATAATGTTACAAGTGATATCAATTGTGTTCAATGTAAGTAGGTGCACAGTATTTGAACTTGAATGTTTCACATTTATCTCTAATATCGGTGTTGTAGCAGGAAATCCTAATAATCCTCCAACTGAATGTGTTTTGTTAAAATCTATATAATACTTTGATTTAATTTATGTTTTTAAAGTATTATTATTTCATTTTATAGTAATATTATCTTCTCCCAACTTTTATTGTATTACCTTGCATATATCATCTAGTTCATAAGAATCCGTGGATAGAGTAACTTCGTTAAGCTGCTGGAACTTTCCCTTTGCATCGTTTGCTTTATAGTAGTGAAGTTTACTATTCACACCTTCAGTAATATTCGGTATAGAATTATAAGTTTTAAAATCTTGTAATGGTGCCTCCCATTTTATTTTATTTATGTAAACTTAATACGGGGAATAGAGTACTCCGTAAGGTTGACGTTGTACCAGTCAAAGAGACCGTATATGAAGACATCTTTAAGCTGACTGACACTTTTTGCTAAAAACTCCAAACATAAATGTTCGCAGATAGATGTATCGTCAGGTTGCTGCCTCTCATAATTGTATACAACTTTTTATCAATACTTTAGAAGTTATTTCGGTGGTGGTAAATTACCAAAACTGTCAAAATAGTAATTTGTTGGACCGAGCTTTTTATAACATACCCAATGTGTGCCCGGTCCCTTACTGTTATCTAGATTTACTATACCACTCCCATTTTTCCACATTACTGATGGTAAATTATCTTTCATAAACACTCCAGTAGGGTAGGTTGGACAGCACCAACTCAGCAGGAGTCACAGTAGGTGGCACTGGTTTCGCAACCCCCCTCCACCCCTCGCCACCCCCAACAAAGAAGTTTTTCGCTCTATTGTCTAATGCACACACCCTCCCTCCAACCACCCTCAAACCCCGACAGTAGGTTTCGTCTGTGGCACTTTTGCCTAGGGGCCCGCACCACACTCTTGACTTTTTTGCCTAGGGGGCCGCACCACACTCTGGAACTTTTTGCCCCCCCCCCCGACGGACATCTTGACCTTCATTGGAACAATGGATTTCCTGGAAGGGTTAGGCGCCGTTTAGTCGGGGTAAACCATTTCGAGCATTCCTTTCTTCTCTGTTACTTTGTGTTTGAACACCTGCATCATTAACAATAGACGGCCACGTTTAGATCTGCCTAAACACCTGCTGTGCTTTGAAACTTTCCCATTGAACCGATCTATTAGTTTGTAACGTCCACCACCATCACTTGTCATCCTTTGTCCTTTTCGGATTCTTTGTTCTTTAAAAGCTTTTTGACTGACAGGTCCGATTAGGAGAAAAATATCACAATAGAACGCATGTGTCGAATGCAAGAAACGGAACAATAGCTCGACACGTTCAGACCTGTCGGTCTAACCAACGCGCTCTGAAACGTTCCCACCATTTTGTTTCCTGCCAAAACCGGGAGCGTCACTTTGCAACAGTAGCGTCCCTGTAGTCTAGTTTCGGAGTTCAGAGTGTACGGACGTTTTTGTCATTGCTACGCTAATTTACATTGTAGCTTGTGTTTTGCGTCCAGCTTGTGATTTGCGTTCAGTTTTGGGTCGGACTTTACAGTGTGCGGACGTGTTTATCAGTGCTGCGCTGTTCAACATTGTGATTTGTGAATTACGTTCGGTCTTAGGTCGGACTTCACAGTGTGCGGACGTGTGGAAGTGTCAGTGCTGCGCTGATTTATATTGCTACTTGTGATTTGTGCCGAGTCTCTGGGATTATAAAACGTAAGTATATTTCATTATTATTAATATTATTATTGCTATTATTATTATTATTTTTTTGTACTACTGTATAGACAAACATTACTGTTTCGAAACTTTACTCATTGAGTTATGTTGTAATATTGTACAATCCTCACACATAATGAGAGAAGACATATTCAGTTATGTTGTAGTATCAGGAGGACTTTACGTTAGTCAAAAGAATCCGAAAAGGACAAAGGACGACAAGTGATGGTGATGGACTTACAAACTGATGGATCGGTTCAATGGGAAATTTTCAAAGCACAGCAGGTGTTTAGGCAGATCTAAATGTGGCCGTCTATTGTTTAACGAGGCAGGTGTTCAAACACAAAGCAACAGAGAAGAATGGAACTCTCGGAATGGTTTACCCCGACTAAACGGCGCCTGACCCATCCAGGAAATCCATTGTTCCATTGGGGTGGGGGCGGCTGGAGGGGGAATGTGTGCATTAGACAATAGAGCTAATAACAATTTTTCTTTGTCGGGTTGTTGGTGGGGGGAGGTGCATTAGACAATAGGGCAAAAACAAAATGTTTTGTCGGGGGGGGGTTGGTGGTTGGTGGGGTGCAGGGTGGGGTTTCGCCACCAGAACCACCTCATGTGACTCCTGCTGAGTTGGTGCTGTCCAACCTACCCTACTCACTCCTCTGAAGAATGGTATTTTTAAACAAGAAACATATCTAAAAAGATTTTGGTTACTTAATGCACGATTAGGAACTATTAACTGTTTTCTTTAATTTAATAGGCACGATATGGTCTTAGGTAAAGGTCCTTGTCCTTTTTTATCATACTGTTGGTTTGACTCTTTCAGTAGAACGCGTGATCTTTCTCTTAATTCCTCCTCCTCATTTTCGAGCTGTCATTCTTCTTCCTCGTCCTCTCCTTTTCTTTCCACCTCCAATTGCTGTTTTGACTTTCATTGCCGCTGTCACTGCTAATGCTGCCCCTCTTTCACCAAGACTAACGTCACTCGCTTTAACTCTTTCCCAAGCTCTTTTTGCAAGTATTCTATCGGCCACTGATCTGTGAGCAGAATCACTAAACTTTGAATAGGCGATATCGTGCTCTTTATAAGCCTGATCTAATTTATTGATTCCCGGATCTCCTCTTGTTAATATATTTTTTCAATTTAGTTCCAGGTCCACAATATTGATAACCGCCAGGTAAATTCAGTTCAATAGGTAATAAATGTATTGATTTATTAAATAAAGCTGAAATTTCTTTTCCTAGCAAGTTTAGTGTTGAAGAGACAACACCCCTTCCTTTCGTAATCGAATCTCGATGAGAACTAACACTGCTTCTTTTACCCATTGCTATTTATACCTTTGTCAAGTGACGGATTAACCAGAAATTATCCTTCCTATACTTTATCGTCCACTATATATACCTTAATCGTTCGATTATACCTCTATTTAATAATTAGCAACTAAAGCAACCCAATCGTTTCGAAGACCTGTGTGACCCGCTTCTATTGCTTCATGTATCAACCGCATTCTGTTCACTAAATTATTAACATCATTATAATAAATTATATTTATATTATAAGTATTCTTTAATAATCCTTCTCCAGAAGCTGTTTATTCATTTACCTTTCTTTTTTCCTTTCGGTATAAAAAGGAGTAACTTCTTCAGTAGACATAAATCTCTTTTCAGTTGTTTCCAGTTTTGTTGGAAATAACTCTGAAATAATGTTCCTACACTTTACAGACTGATTTATAAGTATCGGGAATGTTGGTTTATAACTCTTTCTATGAGTATTTGTATCTAGACATATACCTTTAAAAGTTGCCAAGTCTCTTGTAGTATATTTGACAGGTTTGCTTTTAAAAATCAATTCAAACAATCCGTTTGTTCCTTTGTACTTTTTACAACCTATAGTTATATTATCTTGCTCGTCCGCATCTAACCTGCTATCACCAATCATTGAACCTTCTCCTTCCAACCTAGCTCCGTATACATGATAATTTATATTAGGTATAGTAGACTGTAACATCTTTAATTCATATTTTCTACCAAGATCACCTTTAAACTGAATATCTAAACCCACCGCTAATATCTGACGAGGGACCCTCTTGTATCTCTTCTTCTTCTTCCTCTTCACTTATATCCTTACCCTGTTCATATTGTATTTCTTCCGGTTCATCTTCAGTTTCTCCAAGTTCTTCTTCGGTTCCTCCGTCAAATTCTTCAGCTTTATCATCAGATTTTAAAAAGTGTAAAATCAAATCTCCTTCTGAAACTTTTGCAAGTTTTTGAGATACTTCCCTTAAAGGATTAATAACTGGTTTAAATGTTGTTTCAAGAAACTTATCTCTCTCACAAATAACTAGTCTTCATGCTCTGTTTTTACTTCTAATAGAATCGCTTAGCGATTTTATCTCTTTTTTAAACTTTTCTTGGTTTACCATATCACCCAACGGAATCCTTGTCCATAGTGCAAATGAATCTCTATCCCTTTGTCTTTTGGTTGTATAAGTTATGTGTTCATTTAACATTTCTTAAAATTTTCGTTTTAAGATTTATAAAATATTTGTTTACAATATTTGTTTGAATCCAATCATTCTTCTTACTTTCTTTAATTTTAGATGCAGCCAAATTATTATAGAAGAAAAGACATTGCGCTTACAACTCGAACAAAATAGTTCATATTCGACGTTATTTCAGGCTGTAATTTTTAAAATTTATAGCATCATTTTATCTTGAGGATCATTTATATACATTAAACGTTTATTACTAATATTATAGTCACCCTCCGGTGTAAGAGGCAAACCGGTGTACGTTTCTTTGTCAGAAGATCTTGATCTTGTACCGAATTCGGTATAGCGTTCGAACTTGTCTACACTCATTTTACAAATAACTAAATCCTCCTTTACGAATATATATACATATACAATTTTTATTCGTTCTTTTTTACAATATAATCACCACTTTCAGTCGTAAATATTTTGCCACCAGCATAAATTAATGTGTCATCACTCGTTATTTTATAAACATAGTTGTTTAGTGTATATGGTGTATAGTTGTTTATCTATATACTTAAATCCACTCACAGATGTGGGATTGCCAACTAACAAATCACGATTGTACGCCATCAAATCAAATACCACACCCGCATATTAAAATGTTCTGTCTGTAACATCAAACCACACAGCCTATGCCATTAAACAAACGTCATCATCATATTACCCCTTCAGTAGATTCCTTATAAATTGTTGTTCAGCATCCCAATATTTTTCTTAACTTCTTAATTTATCAAACATCATTACATTGTACTCTTTATCCCCCTGTTTGATTATGCTTTTATTATCCTTTGTTAATACTTGACCTACCACTGCTCTCTCTGCTGACAATACACCTTGTTAAGTATTTGTTATTTGTTTACTGTCGGCATTAAACTTATCCTCATTATTTAATGTAATAGTCTGACTTCTTGTAACATAATCGTTGTTATTCCCACCAGTTTTAATTAGTTATAGGATAATTTTTAGCGTCAAGTTTTTTATTCTCAAAATGCAGTGTTATAGTCTGACTTTTTGTAACACATTCTTTATCATTTAAGGCATGTTTAACATTAACCAACCTTTTATAATTACAATTCCATTTGCATATGTTTGATTTAGGTATTTGTGAAACACATACAGCATCATTATTATCCGTACCACAAAGTAAATTTCCAATTTTTTATTTTTAGCATCCCACTTATTTCCTTGGATTCTAAAAATCCGTATAACAACCATCCTCATATTTTAATATTTTATTTACAACTGCTACATCATTTGATAAAGTTCCAGGTAAGATGGTCCTTAATTGCTTATTTCCCATCAAACTTAAGACCATCCAATGTTATACTCTCATGTTTTGTTACACAATCATTATCATCAACAGTGGGTTTATCATGAACTAGTCTTTGATTTCCAAAATCCCAAAATCATTTACTCTTTGTTGGTACTTGAGAAACATTTACAACATCACCGCTTTCTTCGCTTTCCCCCAGGTTACTAATTGTATGGTGACTAGCATTCCATTTGTCTTCTTTCAATTTTTATAATGTATATTTATAATTACCTTGTATCTCCCTGTCTTGTTAGCGTTTGCCCCATCACAGGTACTTAGTCTGGCTGTTCAGCTTGTAGTACATTATTTATTTTACTATTTTTACAATATAGAAATTATCTTTCAACTCTAAACATTCATAATTCATATTTCCTTGTACAAAAGCATCTCCTTGTCTAGTTAGAGCCTTTTCCAATCTAGAGTCTAAATATGTTTTTGTTACTGAATATTGTTCATTTTCTGGATTACCGATATTTGCAATTCTATGAGTTTTAGCATTGTACACATCTCCCTTAAGTTTTAAGCTAGTTGATATTTCTGACTGTACATTTTTTAAATTTATAGCGTCAATACTATCTCGGGAATCATTAACATACTTTAAATATTTATGACTAATGTTATAGTCACCCTCCGGTGTAAGAGGCAAACCGGTGTGAGCTTCTTTGTCATACAATCTTGTTCTTACACCGGATTCGGTATAACGTCCGAACTTGTCCACCCTCATTTTACAAATGACTATATCATCGTTGATGAAACCATTTATATACATTACCAAATGAAGGTCAATTTAACAATTTTATCTAAGAATATGTATTTATATTATTGAATTAAAATGATTCGTTCTAAACCCAATCTATATCTACCATTTTTAACACTTTTTCCTTATCAATCACCAGGAATCCGTATTTATCTTACTAAGCTTTCCGAAAAATTTGTTTTAACCTTGCAAACGACATATCAGCACCAACATGATCGTTGTGTATAAGATTTAAATTCATATAATCTTGTTTAAAAATAACGATAGTGTTTGCGTTATCACTAATCAACTGTTTTGGGATTTTGCTATATGTTTGACCAATGTAGATACAGTCAATATTGTGATGTCTCCCCATAGCGAAATAGTTTATAATGGTGTCATGGTTTTCACAAGAGACTGAGTAAGGATTTGCTTCATTTGGTTGCAAAGTAGTGTCACTTGCATCAAATTAAAAAAAATATATATTTCGGGTACATTAGATATTATTTTATCTAATAACTAATATTTTGGTTGGAGCAGAGACTTGGAAAAAATATATAGATTATTAAATTTTAACCCATTACGATTAGTTATTAAATTAAACACTACATTTGTTTTCCACAGTTTGAAGGTCCACTCACTATACACCTTACGCTATTTGGTAATAAATTTCCATGTTTCCCTTCCTCATATTTACACTATCCACAGTTAATTCATCTATAGGTATTCGCAATTTTAAAAGAATCCTTGAGTTGAATAATATCCATGTCAGCACTATTCAATGGGTAACGTGATACTAGTGAAATTCTATAGGTCTTGTTTAGGGATCCACGAGTCAGCACTTTTATCAAAACCCAACCAGCTCACCAATGCTTGATCGTTTTTCCGTTTTAATATCTTTTCCACGAGATAAACATCTCCAGAAGTAGACTTTAGCATTTAACGCCCATAAAAACCATCTTCTAGAAGTTCTCCTTGATTATCCTTTAGAATATAGGTTTCTGGATATGTGGGTTGTACTCTATAGACGGCAAAAACTTCATTAGTCCAGCTGGATGAGTATTTCTTGCTAAATATTCCTTTATATTTGCTAATACGAACTTTATGCCCAACGTAAAATTTTCGTGGTAATTTCTTTTCCACTTTTGGTTTGGTGTTGTTTTTAAGGTTTTCTAAAACTTGTTTGGAGTTCTTTTTATTCACTTCAATCGGTTTCATACGAATAGTTCTATGAAATTAATTGTTATAATCACGTATCAAGTCGAAAAGTATATCATACCATACGTGGGAACCTCTATTTGAAAATGCTTTATACAAAACGCTAAACGCTCCTTTTAAAGTTCTGTTGAATCTTTCAATAATAGCTGCTCTCTTTTCAGATTTCGTAGAATAATGGTTCACATTATATTTTTTCATTAGCTTTGAAAAATCGTTATTAAAACAATCTTTTCCATCGTCAGTTTGCAAATGTTTTAAAATGTTGTTATCCCTACGTATAGCTATAGCTATTGATTTGTCACGCTCTGACCTGTTTTTTCTTGTAGTGGAACAGCATCTAAGACTTTTGTAAAACAGTATATCATACCAGTTAGTATATATTTAAATCCTTTGTTTATTTTACTACAAGGTCTCATTTCAATTAGGTCTGCTTGATAAAGATCATTTATACCTTTTATAACGGCATTTCTTCTTGGAAAGTGCATCCTCACAGGTTTATGAAGCTCGGTAACAATTTTACTCTTTAGATCCATATTAGTTGATGGTTCGACTAACACTTCCGGAGGAGTAATAAAGATTGCTCGTGTATGCTCGTTGTTAATAGGTCAAGGTCATCTTAAATTTGTGTAAAATAGGAAAAGGATGTAGGACGATGAAAGGGTTAATCGTCAATAGGGTTGAGGGAATAGTGGCCGAATGGTAAAGTGTGGATTTTGTCTGGAAGGATGTGTCGTTTGTCGTCATTATAAGATAGAGCTATTTTGACTTCAGTAACGCTGTACATTTGAAGGTTAAAACTTCTGATTGTGTTGAATTTAGCTGTAAATTCTTCATTTTCAAATAAACATTGCTTGTAGTGTTCAAAGTGCACCTTCTTTTTTAAATATAGATTCTTTGCACCTTTAGCTTTCTTAATAAAGCCATTCTTCTCTTCTTCACCTTCAATTAGTTTAAAAGAAAACAGTTTGGACATAAGTGATACAATCTCTCTAAGTAGAACTCCACTAACTTCATACTTAAATTTGCGTAGTACTTTTTTGTTTCTGTCATTATCGTAATTGGATGATTCTTTGTATAGTCGGAAAAGTCAAATTCGTTTTTGTGATCAGATATTCGAAGGTCATTAGTAATTACATTAGGTCATACATGTCATTAGTATTTAACCAATATATAAATGCATCTGTATCCATGTAGCTGTTGCCGATGTTGTTTCTTCCATAAAATGCGTCCATTTTGTTATAGTGAAAATCGTACGAGTACATATGTGTTTTAGAGATATCCAAGATAGTAGAGGCAATATGGGGAGTCTGGGACAGCTGAAAAATAATTGTTTTTTAATCAGAAGTGACGTTTGAGTGACGTGGTGATGACGTATGTGTGACGAGAGGGTGTGATGACGTCACGGCGATGACGTATTGGTGTGACGATACACATACGTCATTGGATGTGAGGTAATGTGAAAACGGGTGGATTTATATTAAGAAACGGTTTAGTTACGTCGGTTTGCGACTTGAAATGGCCAACCGTCCATTTAAGTCGGTTTGGTCGGTTTGCGACTTGAAATGGCCAACCGTCCATTTACGTCGGTTTGTGTTATCTTATCTTATCTTATCTTATCTTACATCTAGATCTTAGATAAGATAAAAATTTTTTTTAACACAGAATCGCGCGTTACGATCCATTCACACTCCAGATCTTAGCCGCAACGCAACCATGGCTTGCAACTTACAACCGATCAAACGCCCTGCTGACTCTTCTGACGAGGACTATTCGGACGAAGAGGATCACAGACGTCGCAGGAAACAGTTCAAGTTCTGCCAAACTAGACCGACGGCTGCAACTACTCCTGTGGGGAGAGCGACGATTCAAATTAAGCGAGACATCTTCACTTACCGACAGATCAACCAACTCATGGACATCTTGGACCGCTACCGACACCTTGCCGATCAGATCATCATCGAAGTTAGTAGCGGAGATGACTTCCACCTCATCATCCAACATCAACACTTGGACACAGTCGACGCTAGCCTACGCCGACAACTACAACTAAGACAAATTCTTCGGGTCGTCGCTTCCATCCCCCCACACTAAATCCAGGACTCAACTCCTTCTACAAACGGCCTTTATCAAGGCCACCACTTATATCATTCGTTGTGAATCAGCCTAGCAATCATACAACATACTAAACCTACATTAAGTACATTTCAATCCAGATTCTCAGGACTTAGTCATTTAACATCAATCATTTTGGTGGCCTTTACAAAGGCCATTTTTACAAGTCTCAATTATTTGAACTTTCACAGTCTTAGACGATTCCTTTACAAGTCTCAGCCTCACATCTTGTTACTTCTTTTACAGGAGGAGTATTCAACATTTTTTGGACTTTGTCATTTATCCAACTTCAGTTTAGTGGCCTTTATAAAGGGCGTTTTAATAAGTCTCAATTTTCCAACTTTCGCGGTAACAAAGAATAGTTATTCAGTTGTAGCTATGAATGTTTTAGGGGACTTTAAATAATTATAATTTATATTCTCCAAACATGTTCAAACGTGTTCAAGGTCATTTTAATACTTTAAAAAAAAGGATCTTGACTGTGGCGGATTGCCCTGCCGACCAGTCAAGAAGGGTCAGTTCATTCGTGGCGGTTTGCCCATGCCGACCGATTGAACTGCTTAGGGTATGGGTGGACCGCAGAACTCCACACTGCGCGAACCACCCGGGTTTGTTTTTGGGGTTGTGATGGGAATGGGGTAAGGGACAGAGTTTAACTTGTACAAATCAACAAATTGTGTTAGTGTTAGTGGGAAACCAGCGAAGCCATGCAAGACAGAAAAGGATTGTACAGAGAAGAATAAGAGATCGGCGCTGAGTTTAACGAATGACACGGGCCAGATCCATTGCCCACCGCACTGTTCACCCAACGCCCGGAGCAGTGCTGACCACACAGGGGGACTTGTCTCAGGCCTTGTGCGACGCAGAAGGTGTTGACTCCGCCTCGGGACCCGGCGGAGATCAGCGTAGAGATGCCGGCCGATAGCAAGTGAGACCTACATATGTGGTGCTCGCTATATCACAGAAGTTCCAAGCCCGGGGTACCACTGCAGGGATTGCGGTACTAGGAGACCTCCGTGGATGTTCAGCTTCTCTCCGATGATCTCCGCTGTGTCCCGCTTCTCTGGAGCTGCTCTGGACTGGTCCCGTGTCTGCATGCCGAATGATTCGAGTGGAACGAGCGTCCCGGTTTTATGAACTTTTCCGCTGAGTCAGCAGAAAATAACCTCACCTCATTGGTTGAACTGTTTGACCAATGAGAAGCCGGCTTGTGCTAGTGAGTATACCGCTGTTCTTAAGCGAATCACTTTTGCTCACCCTTTCGTTACGGACGCAACTGCATCATGTTCAGGAAGCAGACCCGGCCTAAGATGGTTGACATGCCTCGTCGGGAATCATCGTTCCAGCTTTCCAGCTCCAGGCCCCACAGTGTCACACCTCGGTCATCACTCCGGCAGCCTCGTCAACGTCCAGCTCCAATCCCAGCCCCAAAGAGCGAGTCCGTGACAGGGCAGCCTCGTCAACGCCCGGCTCCGACACCAGCGTCAAAGAGTAGACCCGTCGATGTAATGCCTCGACGGGTAAACATATCGACTTGTGCCCGGGAACCGTTCTCTTTACTTAGAGAAATTCTCTCGGACAAGACGAGGGATCTGGAACCTGAGAAGAACTATACGGCCCAGATCCCTGTTATCGATGAGCCGAGGGAGATTCGTCGGCCGAGCTTCGAACCGGCATTCCCTGGGTTCAAGCTCCACCGCCTGTGGAAACTGCAGCCGGGACTTTATTGTCTGCTCGGATGGGACAAGCCTTCGCGGGAGCTTTTGTTGCGCCACCGCAACTTTGTCTTTAGAAGTTACCTGCCGAATGGAGTGATTGAGCCACCGTACGAGACATTAAAGACCTACTTGGAGGTCGGGAAGCCGGAAGATGGGCAACGACGTCGGCGTGTCACCGTCCAATGGGTGTCCATGTAAACAATGACACTGATAAAAACGGCCTTTTTAAAGGCCACCAAAAATTTCAATCGTTTGACACTCAGTAGCGTAAAACATATATTTTGTTTTACCCCCAGTCTTACTCCTGCTGTAGCGAAGTTTTATTATAAGTCCCATGAGGTTTCAATAAAGTTTGTTGGTATTTTGTCCGGTACGGTACTTAGTTACCGACTTCAACAAATATGGTTTGACCGAGAATTTTAATCGTTCCTCTGTCAACATAGTTTGTTCAAAGGGGTAAGCGCTTGGACTGGGACATTAAATAATTAAAATGGCCTTTCTCAAGGCCACTAAATAAAACGCTGAGTCAGTGTTATTAGTGCGCACCAACAGGAGATCTGCAACGGATCCTATGCGGTACGTAGCGTCGCACCTTAGAGACCAATGATTAGTGGAGCTCAGGACATCCTGCTTGCGCTGAGGAGAGAAGATGGAAACTACGGTGGAAGAAATCTTCGCTGAGATGATTGAGCGACGGGCTCCACTAGCACCAATATCCTCACTCCGGCCGCCTCGTCAACGTCCAGGAGCCTCGAAGAGGCGTGTTCGCTTCGCGTTGGACTGTCCACCTCCGAGACCAGTGCCAAGGAGCAATCCTGTCACTGTAATGGATTGTGTTGCGGCTACTCCACGGCGAAAGCTTCAGAGGCTGGAGCGGCGCTTCTACACTCCACTTGGGCAACTACGCCATGGCGAGCAGAATCGACGGTTGTGGCGGATGAAACCCGGCCTGTACGAATTGCTATTTTTCGTACGCCAGGATGGTGAGGCTACTCTGCGGGAGGTTGGTTCCTTGGAGCTGACGAGAGTTCGCCTGCCAAGGAGAATGGAGTGGCCGTGGAAGTCGACGCATCTGAAGATTCACGGGCCGGGGGAGGACCTTTCGTATCCCAGAGGGAAGGCCGAATGGGTCCGTCGCTAGATCATCTCAAAAAACGGCCTTTTTAAAGGCCACCACATTTTTCAATCGTTTTTGAACTCATGCATTTGCAAAGTTTTATTATAAGTCCCATGACATACTGGGTATTGGTAATCTGTACGGTACGTAGTTGCCGACTCTAAATAATATATTTTGACCGAGAACTTTGTTCATTATTCGGTCAACACAGTTTATTTAATGCGCTTAAAATAAATGTTATGGGGCTTAACAACCATAGCTTGGAGTAAAGAATAAAATGAGTTGTGTTTGCAAACACAAACAATTCCACGTTTCTAACATAGAGTTACAGTC
Organism: Allygus modestus; assembly: GCA_963675035.1. Lineage (NCBI taxonomy): Eukaryota > Metazoa > Arthropoda > Insecta > Hemiptera > Cicadellidae > Allygus > Allygus modestus. Next base: position 356,207,136 of record OY776111.1, on the reverse strand, counting down.
GGGCTAAGATTGGAGATACGTAGTTGCCGACTCTAAATAATATATTTTGACCGAGAATTTTGTTCATTATTCAGTCAACACAGTTTGTTTAATGTACCTAAAAAAAAATGTTATGGTGCTTGAGTAAAACATAAAATTGCTTTCAAACACAAACATTTGCAAGTTTCTAACATAGAGGCACAGTCGGTCCAAGATTGGAACATAAAAACGGCCTTTATCAAGGCCACCATTTTTAGTACTTAAATTCAACTGACCAATAGGAGAAGAGTGCTGTGTCAGCAACGCCTATATAATGAGAGAGTAGTGCGATGTTTCCTCATTCCTCCACTGAGCTGATTGCTGATCTGATCACCAAGTCATGGACTCTTCTGAGACTTCTGCAGCTGTAGAATCCATCCTGGCTGAGAACAAGGTGAAGTCTATCTTCGATCCGCCGGACGCACCTTCTACATCCACAAGCGTGGTTTCGCCGCCAAGTCCCCTGCACTTTGGAGCACCGACAGCAGAGTCATCGGATGAAGATAATAGGAAATTCATTTCAATACATGACCCCTTCGTACCGAAGGCAACTTCATCCTCCAGCACACCAAGAATATCATTGAAGAAGACACCACGGGTAAGAAATGCGCCCAAGTGTACCCACCAATTTAAGAGAGGGCCGAAGATGGGTGAAGTGTGTGCAGTTTTCTGCAAAATAGGAGAAAAGTTCTGCGCTAAACACAAACCTGCAGAGAAAAAGCCGCCAGCATCTAGTTTTGACTTTGAAACTATAGCTCAGGAGGGAAAATTCCGAAGATTGAAAGTTTCCAAAAAATATAAACTCCTACAAATTAAAGAGCGCAAAGTAATTTTGGAAAACAGCGGAAGAATCCTAAAGGTAAGACTGCCTGGATATTTGCAACCAATACCCAAGACTGGGTCATACTTAATATTTCAAAGGGCGGGCAAAGGCGAACTGGCAAAGGCGATGTGGGAGTGCGTCTAGATTGGATCAGCAGCTCAGAAACGGCCTTTTTCAAGGCCACCAATTGTTTCACTCGTTATAGTACTCACAGTGTGCTAACTCTGTTGTCTTTCACAAACAAAGTATATTATGTAAAATCCTACAACATAATTAACCTACATTGCGTAGCTTTCCTTCCAGTCAACAATGGTCGAGACCAGTCGTAAACCTTGGTGGAGAATTCAAAAACGGCCTTTTTAAAGGCCAAAAATTGATTCACTCGTTATAGTACTCACAGTGTGCTAACTCTGTTGTATTTCACAAACATAGTCTATTATGCACAATCCTACAACATAATTAACCTACATTGCGTAGCTTTCCTTACAGTCAACAACGGTCTAGACCAGTCGTAAACCTTGGTGGAGAATTCAAAAACGGCCTTTTTAAAGGCCAGCAATTGATTAACTCGTTATAGTACTTACAGTGTGCTAACTCTAATTGCGAAAGCGTTTGGTACGAGGAGATCCTGGAATAAACAAATTGGACGAAGCTTGCAGAGCACACGATATTGCATATTCAAATTACTCAGATTCGGAAAGAAGATCAATTGCAGATAGAGCTCTTGCTGAAAAAGCTTGGCAGAGAGTAAAATCAAGTGACGCAAGTGTTGGTGAACGAGCAGCTGCATTAGCAGTAACTGCAGCCATGAAAGCCAAAACAGCAGTTGGAGGAGGATCGAGGAGAAGAAAAACAAACACACGTCGCAGAAGAAATATTTCCGGTGGGGGCACTAGTAAAAGAAGGAATACTAATAAGAGAGTTAATCGTAAGCGAAAAAAGTGTTCAAAATGTTCAAAAAAAAAGGTAAACGGAAGAGGATTATACCTAAGACCATACCGTGCATATTAAATAAAAACAAATTAATTTTGCCGAATAAACCTTTGAACAACGAGGAACTTGAACGGTATGCATCATGTTTAAAAATCCCTTTTTTCAGAGGGGTGTTCATGCGAAACGGATTGCCAAGAAAAATCTGGAAAAATGAAGCCGCAATTGTAAACCTTGATTATGCTAATGGTGCTGGGACACATTGGGTTTGTTATAAGAAAATATTTGATTCTGTTTTTTATTTCGACAGTTTTGGGAATCTTCCACCTCCTAAAGAGTTACAAGTGTATTTCGGTGCAGTACCTAACGTAGTTTTCAATTATGATAGAAAACAAAGAGAACACACGTCAGTATGCGGACATTTATGTTTGGAATTTCTAGCCACAAGTGTCAGTCAACTGTAAGATGTCGTCTTGTACTGTAACAGTTAGTGGTTCAACATCAACTTTACGAAGTACATTATTTCCATCATTACACCTGAGAGATAATAGACAGTGGGAAATTGCACTTTTGGATTTTACTACTTACAACTCAATCCCAAACATAATAGAAGGTGTTAATAATAAATTTCACTACGTGAGAAAGAAAAATACTGAAGGTCTGGCTGATGTACGTGAATTTGTTGAGATTAAAACTGGTGCTTATGAAATAGCTGACATAAACAGAGAACTTCAAAATAAGTTAGGAAAGGATGTAATTGAACTAAGAGCGAATAATAACAATTTAAGAAGTGAAATAAAATGCAAGTTTTATATGGATTTTCACTCTACCAGCATCGATTGGTCCTTTACTTGGTTTCCCATTATACAAGTCGGTTCTTGAACCAAATATCTACCATACAAGTCCAAAAACTGTGAACATAATTAAAGTTAATACTATAAATATCACGTGTAACATAGTTCAAGGGGCTTATAAAGATGGATCGAATCAACATATTTTACATTCGTTTTATCCAACCGTTCCACCTGGATTTAAGATAATTGAAAAACCTCATAATCTGATATATCTTCCATTAAACTCCACTCATATTTCAGACATCGTATTGAACGTACTAGATCAAGACGGCGACATCGTGGATTTCAGAGGAGAAATTATTACTGTACGTTTACACATTAGACAGGCACCGTAAAAGAACGATGGGACTTGAATTTACATATAACACTAAACAAACATCAGACAATTCTAGTATATCTCCTAACGTAGAGAGGTTAACTAGAGAGAACATTAAATTTTTAGAAGGACTTGGTTTCAGAGTCAATGATAATGGACATACTGGATATAAAACATGGACCGGTTTTCGACGAAACGTTGTGGGAGAAGGAGCTTCACACTCACAACCCTTACGCTTCATCGAAATTAGGAAATAATGATGAGATCCGAATTCCAATACAACATCAAGATGCATATACTTTACCGTCTGAAAGCTATATTTATATTGAAGGAAGGGTTTTGGAAAAATATGAAAATACAACATCAAAAGTACCATTCATAAATAATCCAATGGCCTTTTTGTTTGAAGAAATCCGGTACGAAATATCTGGCATTGTAGTAGATTCGACTAAAAAAGTCGGTATAAGCAGTACGCTTAAAGGGTTGGTTTCTTTATCACCTAATGAAACGAACGCTTTAAAAACAGCCGGATGGATATTACCAACTACGACCAAAATAGTACCTAATCCAAGTGGTTATTTCGACTTTTGCGTTCCGTTGCGGCTCTTACTAGGATTCGCTGAAGACTACAGAAGAATAATAATTAATGTCAAACAAGAATTGGTTTTACTGCGATCATCCTCTGATGTGGATATTGTACAAGCTGATAGCGGAACAACTCCCACAACACTTGAATGGAAATTGAAGTTAGATAAAATAGTTTGGAGAGTACCTCATGTACGGTTGGCCGATGAACGACGAGTAAGTCTATTACGGATTCTGGACTCTGATAGGGATATTGTGGTTCCTTTTAGAAGCTGGGAAATGCATGAATGGCATGTCTTGCCTAAAACTCAACGTCAAACGTGGGCTGTGAAGACTTCGAGTAATTTAGAAAAGCCTAGATATGTTATTTTTGCTCTGCAAACAAATAAAAGATCTAATATTACAGCTAATGCCAGTAGCTTTGATCATTGTAAACTTTCAAATATTAAGTTGTTTTTAAACTCACAATTCTTTCCCTATGACAGTCTTAATGTAATGTGTTTAAAGACAGATATGGTATTTTATACGATATGTATGCTAGGTTTCAATCGTCATACTATGGAAGGACGAACTCGCCTCTCCTCAACCCTGAAACATTCAAGAGTCTCGCACCAATTGCAGTCATAGACTGTTCAAAACAAAACGAATCAATTAAATCATCAACAGTAGATATTCGCATCGAGTTTGAGTTGGAAGAGAATATTCCAGACCAAAAAACAGCGTATTGTTTGATACTACATGATACAATCGTAACGTACACCCCTCTAACAGGCGTGGTTAGAAGAATAATATAGATGTTTTTACCACATTATTCAGCACCTACATATATTTACCCCCGCCACAAGTTTATAAAAGGGAGATTCTTCTGCGAGAGGACATCAGTATACCACCTGCAGACAGCAAGACAACATTGATAGTTAAAATGGACAGTATGCCATCTAATTTTCTTGAAGATGTAACGCTCGAGTCTGCATCAACAGAGGTGACAGCTGCATCTAAAACGTCGAATCAAGACTTACCTGAAAACACAAAACCTAGTGAGGACTCTGCAAAAACAACGGAAACTACTTCTTTTCCAATTGACAAAGACACAATTCCACCTGGTAATCCTAGTGAGGACTCTGTAAAAACAACGGAAACCACTTCTTTTCCAATTGTCAAAGACACAATTCCACCTTATAATAATAATAATGATGATGTTAAAACTAATACAACACCAGCTGAAAATGTAGAAGAGTCCGCAGAAAAGGACACAACAACTACTGAGGAGATTAAGGCTGGACTCTCAGGATTTCTAACTTTCGAAGGAAATGATCAGAGGAAAAGGAAAAGATGTGAAAATGAATATGATGAACAAAATATGGATGTGATATTTGATGTATTTTTACGCGCAATGTATCCATTGAATTTAAACATGGATAAAACTGTTACTGTTGGTGTTTTCAAATCTTTGAACTTTAATCCTGCTGTGCTAATTAACCATTGCGGGAAAGCCTCATTGCTGCTTACGATAGACATGTGGGATAAATTTACTAAACACGTATCTATCATTGAAGCCTACTTATACAACAACTTGACAGGACGAAAAGCTGCAATTGGATTTAACGAATCCGATTTAGAAATCGACAACATCAAACTTCGAGGTACTCAATTTGTGAGATTTAGAGATCTTTCTAAACACAATAAGAAAATCCTTTTAACTTTGGAAGAATTTCAAGTCCTGTCGAATCTAACACCAGTAATAATCAGATACATTCAGCAACTCGTCACATATGCTCCACTTATTTTTGATTACCTCAACAGTTCGGTGAACACACATCCAGTTTTACCACTGATCTATGGCCCGATAGATCATTCTATATACAACAGATTGCCTCAAGAGGTGTCGTTCTACAGAAGGACCGGATTCTTTTTTAATAAACTTCGAAGTGAAGGAACCAAAATTAAAGTTTCTCCAACAAAGGAATTGCCGGAGAATATTTCAAATAAACAAAAAGTGTAAAATTATTTGAATGATTGCGTCAAGCAAGTGCTCATGTTGGGAGCACTAAAACTTTTAAAAAAAAGATTTACGTGACCTTGAAACAGTTCAGGTTTGCATATGTTACTCTTCTTTTCGCTGACTATATACATATGAAAATACTCACGCTGTGTGAGTGCAGTTGATTCCAAGCTTCCAAACAGTACCTATCCTACTCAGTCTTGTTTATTACATGCTTAAGTAAACTTCATAAAATGGAAAGATACTGTTGTGAAAACAAGTGTTTTGTGCGACCGAAACTAGAGGTAGACGGATTAGCCTGTGAAATATGTGAAAGTTATGGTATTTGTAAATGTCGATGTAAAACATATAAACTTCCAACTCCAACACGAGAAACGTTCACATTGTACAAATCCCAACACTGTTATACATGTTGTCCTAAAATGTGTGTGAAATTTGGACTGTATAGCGATATAATAAAATATTGTAACAAATGTCGCAAAGGTCTTTGTGAATGTCTACTACAATATTGAGCAAACAGGAAGAGTTGGGATGTGGATATAGAAGTAGAGTCAAAAGTAATAACAAGACGGAATAGCATGTAGAATATGTGAATGCTATGGTTACTGCTATAGAGTGTTAATTTTTAGGAAATGAAGGTTTGCATTAGTATAAATAGCTGTCACACCACCCACCCCATCTCAGAACAACTCCAGCTCTTGCCCAGTGAAAACCAACTTCATGCGCTCTCGTAGATTCAACACAAAATGGAGGAGTATAACCTGTGGAAACAAGCGTTACTCAAAGAATATCAGGATACTAATGATTTAAAAAACATTGTAAGCCAACTACCAAAAAGTATAGCTGAAGAAATTATGAATGAACATTATAAAAATTGTGCGACGGCTTTAATATGTTTCTATGAAAAAGATAGTCTTAGGATTTGTCGAAAGTGTTACGAGGATAACAAAAATGAATTTGCGGACTACGAACAAAAAGTTCTACATGAATCTTTTCAAGTCAACACGTCAACGCTACAATTGAAATATCAATGTATGAAATGTAACGGTACATGTGTAGAAGAGAGATACACTAAATGCGAATGAATGTTAGCAAACTCTGACTGTTTATACGGTAGATTGCATCAACAAAGTGCTCATGCTGGGAGCACTTAAACATTTTTAAAAACTAATTTACGTGACCTTGAAACAATTCAGGTTTCCACATGTTATTCTTATTTTCACCGTATATATATATATATGAAAATATTGGGGCTATATGAGTGCAGTTGATTGCAAGCTTCCCATCAGTTAACAGTTGCAAAAATAAATACATACTGCTGCAGTGAGAAATGTTTCATAGAACCAAAATTACATTGATACGGAATGGACAAACCAATTTGTTTTAATTATAACATTAGAATGTCCAAAAAGTGCGTAGTAGAATTTCAAGCTTTCAGGAACAACCAAGACAAATATATCATAAAAGAACTAGCTTTTTTTGACATATCTACTAATGTCATTAACTATTTTCTTTTTAAGCCGCCTTTTCCTTTTAAGAAGTTAAATAGCAAAAGCTCTAGAACCAATAAATGGTTAATGAAGTATCTTCATCACATCACCTGGGACGAAGGATTTACACAATACAAAGAGCTGGATAGCATAATGTACCATTATTGTCAACAGTATGACGAAATCTACACTACTGGGGATGAAAAATCAAAGTGGATCAGAATGTACAGTACTTCAAATGTGACGGATATTGTGTTGGATAAGGAATTTGCAACGGAATTAAATGGTCTTTGCATCGGAGTAAAAAGCCCTCAGCATAAAACTGCAAATTGTGCATTGTCACGAGCATACAGAGTAGGCCGATTTATATCCGGTGGAGGGGGAAATCCACATATACCCATGCACGTACCTCCGTAATATCAGTTGGACACAAAATCTCTTACAGAATGCAACACCTAGCAAAAGAATCATATCAGCTTCTCCACAATGGCATCACCTTCCCCACTACAATCTCTTGCAGAAAAATTCAACCAACATTCAAAATCCGATCTCCTAGCAACAAAAAGATGTAGCAAACTTCAAGAGAAAAAACATTATGCTGTGCATTCGATGAAAAAGTTGGATACATCAGTTGGTGAAGCAGTTATAGCTGTTCTTGGAGATTCACCCTACAAAGAAGAAGATAAACCTAAATTCCAAGTTTACCTCCCGAAAAGATTTGTTAATGTTCTTATGAACGAAGATTTGGATTCTGTCAAGCCCGGCGTATTGTATTTAGTTTCCCATGGACCTTCTGGAAACAACTCTACAGAAATAACAATCCATGTTAACAATACTTTGTAAAATAGTTTTGTACATAGCGTAAAATTCCATTGTAATCCCTGATTATTTTACCTTTTTATTTATGTATTATTTTTACTTAGGTATTATGTAATTATATTTTAAAAAACTCATCACTGTGACCTTGACACAGTTTTGAAAGTGTCGGACTTACCCCCACCATTTTATTCTGACATAAATAGAACCCATACTAGTGATCAGCTATTATTTCTCCATCAGCTCTCGTACCGTCAAGAACGAACTTAACCCATCAACATAATGAAGTTTCATCTGGTGATGCAAGACGAAGTGGATTTGGGAATACTTCACGAAACACTCCTGCATTTGATGACGGAACATCCTCCGATGGTAATGAAGATTACTGTTGAATTCGACAGCACAACATTCTGCGATTCGGAGACGACTGAATCACCCACTGAATGGTCTCCGAATGTCACATCCGAAAATACAGAAGAAACCAAACCACAAGAACCTCCAAAGTACGAAGAAGAAAGCCAAACACAAGAACCTCCAAAGTACAAAGAAGGAAATAATGTTTAATACAATATACCTAGTTTCCTGTAAAGATAAGTTATGTAAACCTTGATTAAATCTTTGTAATTTTTGACAAATAAATTATCAAATCTTTTTTTTTAAAACCACTTTCGATGACCTTGAATTTGTTTCTACATCTCCGTAACCACCCACCCACTTGGGAGTAACAATAACTCTAGGTTTTTTTTCTATAAAATGGTTACATTTAATTGGATAATTTTTTAGCCAATTACTTGTCAGTGTTTCGTGATGACTAAGCATAAACAAGTAATAAAATCATGTCTGTCTGATCCTCGCTACCATCCTCTCGTCTGACACCGATCCGCCAACATGTCTGCATCTACTCTGTGGTCCAAAGACATCGGCGACGAAGAGTTGGTGGAGATCACCCTGATTGCGGAGCATGGGGAGAGAATGAGAGCAATTTCAACTATGTCTGAGGACGAACTACAAGAAAATCACTTCAATGAGATAAAGGCAATCATGTCATACATTGCCCAACCGACGATGCTTCCAGAGCAGTGGCCGGCGATATCTCGGCGGATGGAATATCTCGCTGCGCTGAAGGCTGAGATCAACAGAAGAGGTCTATCAACTGAGATTTATGCAATATTTGTGTAAATTACAGATTTTAAGGACACGTGACAAACGGCCTTTTTCAAGGCCACCAGATGTTTCATTCGTTTGACACTCAGCAACCACCAAATTCATTTTCAAACCACTCCCACGACTTCTATCAGTTTTGGAACAAATATTAATCCATCCGTTTTCACTTTACCCCACATCCAATAACGTATGTCGTTCGTCACACCAAAAGATTTTAAATACATGTAACAAACGGCCTTTTTAAAGGCCACCAGTTTGTTCAATCGTTTGACACTCAGCAACCACCAAATTCATTTTCAAACCTCTCTTTCGACTTTAAACAGTTTCTTAACGAATATAAATCCACCCGTTTTCACATTACCTCACATCCAATGACGTATGTGTATCGTCACACCAATATGTCATCGCCGTGACGTCATCACACCCTCTCGTCACACATACGTCATCACCACGTCACTCAAACGTCACTTATGATTAAAAAACAATTATTTTTCAGCTGTCCCAGACTCCCCATATTGCCTCTACTCAAGATTGACATTCCAATATACAAAGGACGATCCATCTTCACACTTTTCTTCTTCATAGATACTGCTACAAGTTTTTCATTAATAATTACAGATGTTCCAAAGTTTGGCTGTTGTACAAGTATCTGTAATTTTCTCAGATCAGTAACAAGTTTAACATTTTTGTGTTTTCTTTTGTTTTCCAATGTTTTATCAAACATCTCATTGTTAATTATTTTGAAAAAATATTTTTGGAAGGCTGACGTAGCGGCTGCTCTTCTAGTAGTATTTGAATCAATGTAGGGTTTCAACCAGCATGATTGAGAAAGTTCCAAAACTTTATGAATTTTTGTTACACGCAATCCTAATTCAATAGCTTGTTGAAAACCATAAAGTGAGCTACGTATCGTTGTTTATTGTTTAAAGTCATCATTAATTTAGGGTGTTTGCCAGATGGAGAAACTTCTGTTTTTGCAAGGAGTGGAAGGTCGTAATGATGATCGTGTAAATGTTCTGGATAATTGAAATCACAATCCAAAATGTATCTAGTGTCTCCATGTTTTGGAATTTATGAAACATCGCCAATAGAGTCTGGATCAACCCATTTAAAATTGTCAAAAGGAAGTGGCTTTGACATAGCCCATCCATACAAATTATTAGCATCGAAATATCCTAAGTAAATCGATGGTTTTCCTTCATCATAGTCTGGAAGGTATTTGTTGTTGGGTTTAACATGTCTCGTAACACTTTGAGTCAATCCTCCTCTAACACCTGATTCAACCATAAAAACCATGTCGAAATCTGTTAAAAGTTGAAGTTTGCGTTTTGTTTCTTTTAACATAGCTTGCCAAGCTAATCCTGGAGAAGTATACGAGTGTAAAGGGTCCCAACCATATGCAGCAAAATAAAAATTTCGAAATTCTTCTATCACATCGCAAAAAAGAGTGACGTAAAGTTTCACATAAAAGTCTGAGTAATCTCCTGAGTTCAACTCGTTCAAACTCGTTATATCCAACTCGTTCCATACTCGACAGCATAATGATAATCTTCAGGTTCAATTTCCGTATCATTATGTTTGCTTTTGAATTTGTCTGGTGTAGGAAGCGATGTTTCATAAAATCTATGCAGTCCATCGATGTAATCATAGGGGAAGCCTCCTTTTCGAAGATCTAAATCCATTTTTCCATCAGGTACAATTTTGCTTGTTTCAATCAAATCTTCTATTCTTATGGTTTCAGTTAATTTCATAAGGCTAAAAGGCATACATCTTAAAGAATCAACAAATCTTAGTTTTATTTTGCCACCCTTTTAGGAAAGCTTATAAAATTTTCTATCGTTGTAGCCAAAACATCTGTTGCTCCATCATCTCTTCCTAACTCCGGGATTATGAAGTGTGAGTCATAACCACTAAGATTGCGCAGAACAACTGGAATAAAAGATGTAACTTTTAGTTTAGGTTGCAAGCTTTACAGGCTGCACCTCTGTAAGCTCCTGTGAGATGGTCATGGTCACGGATCTTTCAGTTATCAGGTGTGAATGTGTTATTGCACAAATAACATGTTGTTATCGAAGTATGTTGTTGTAATTCATCTTCTTCCATAGGTGATATCGGTAATACATTTCTATACATTTATTCCACCTTTCCAGCTATGTTATACAATTCATCAACAAAGTATCGAGCTGTTCTTCACCACGATAAATCTTTGGTGGAGATGATAATCCATATTTATTTAGATATTCTTCACAAAGTGTGGATGTGATTATTAAACAATAACTGTTTGTTGTATGCAGCTGACATTTGCTTCTTCTTGTAACTTCCTGTTCTTGGAACTCAAGTGGAAGTAAAGTGGATTCGAAATCTGCGTACACAACAACTGGAATACGGTATTTTTGAATTACTCTATTATTGAATATGTAGTGGCATAGTTTCCACTACATATTCTTTGATGTTCTAATAACCATTCTGAACCTCCCATTCTTAATGGTTTGCTTACATGACAAAAACATATTTTGCAAATGGTTTTCTCTACTTTTTTTGTATATTGGTTTCGAAACAAGAGCTTCAAAATCTGTATTACAGACATAGTGTGATATATCTCCTTTAGTGATCAGTAACAAATCTGTATGATTTCTTCACTCAATTCGTGTTATGCGCAAGGGATACGCACTGTTAGACGAATCCAAACCAAATGTGTTGACAGAAGCTGAAGGATTTTGCTTTTCAAATTTTAATACATCTTTAATTGCAACAGGGTAACTCATCCCCTTAAAATTATATTTATGTTGAACTTTTTGATATTTTATACTCGGTCCATGCACATGGTCTTTTACAGATTTGGTCAGCATAGCATATTTAAAACATTCATTATCTTGATTTTGCACGTTGAGACAGGATATGGTATTCATAATTCTTTCCGGTAAAGGGTTATAGCTACTTCCTCTAATTCCATACCCGTGTTTATGTACTCCTACGTCTAGACCTGTTATGCTTAATAAAGTCCATCAAGAACCTCTTCCTTCATGCTCTTGCAATTTTGTCAAGAGTTCTTCAAAACATTCATTTACGATTAAGTCAATGTCTGACGCAAACGTGATGGTTCATTTTGAATGTTAATAAACACAGCTTCTAGTAACAGTCCAAATTTGATAAAGTTTAATCTTTTTAATTCATTTTGAAAAGTTTTGTTTACCAATTCTTTAGCGTTGTTTTCAAATTCTTCAAGTTGTAATTTTGCATTGTCAATTTTAATAGGAGTGACTACAGTACCTGGTAGTGCTCGGGCGTGTAATTCCACATTTACTGATGGAACAGACGCATAATGAATAACACTTGGTCCTGAAATTTGGTGTTGAGCTAGCATTTGATCTATTGTTTCCAATTCTCCTTCTTCATTTTGTTCAATTTAATTTTTGTTGGTGTTATGTTCTACTTCTTTATGAATGATTAAAAGCCATTCATCTTTAAATGAATCTTCACAACTATCGCAGTGGTACATGTTGTAGGTGTGTCCTCCTCAAAGGTTAACCTACTACAAATGGCACCACCGCTAATGCACCTCTTTTTATACCTAATTCGAAAAGTGGTGGTGGTAAGTGGAAGGGGTTCAAGTGTTAGGGAAGGAGTATTTTTGTAATAAATTACAACGTTCTCTTGACCCAGTTATTAGTTGTGGTAGAGGGGGTGATCACAGGGTATATAATGCTTTGTAAGGCTGGAAAAGTAGACAAACTTTTATACAAAAATAAAGCTAACGAGAATGTTCATGATAATGAAATCATTAGTTCAAGGAAACTGGATCATCTACATCACATTTTATATTAATCGAAACCTTTCCTGAATCAATAAAATAAAACAAGATTGAAGACAAAAAAGGGGGCATATACATATGTGGTTAAAATCAATACAATATCTGTTCCCTTTTTGGTAAAACAATTATTTTACCGTGACCTAATTGAAAGACTGATAGGCAAGCGATATTGTTGTAAGAAATATATCTACCAATATTTTACCAAACCAACATTTTCTATGTCCCAAGGTCATCTGAACATGTTGCTAAAACGGGGAATAGAACAGTAAGTGATTATTACTCTGACCACAAACTGCTCTATTCCCCGCTCTGTATAAGGGAAGAAAATTAATAAGAAAACTCACAATTACAGGTGATAAACCTGATAACGGAACATTAATCTCTCCCCCGAACAAATATTTCCCAAAAAAGAAAAAAACTACAGATGTTTAAACAAAATGATCAATCAAGGTTAGTTTACAAACATCAACCAAGGTCGTTTTACAAAGTTCAATAGCAGTATGCAACCCAGTCAGTAACGGGTGGCACACTACTGCGAACCAAGGTACTGACCAAGGTCAGTTTACAAATACCGACTAAATATTCTTAATATTCACAAAAGTTTCTCGTGCGTGAGGACTAAAGATTGGTAATGTCAACCAGTTTTCGCGCCTTATTGACATAGACCGGTTTTCGCGCCTAACCTTTTGAAAGAGGACAGGAAAGGGTTTATTTGAGAAAGATATTAAATTACTTATAAAAACCCCTTTGATATAAAGAAATACTTTACCCAGTTTTAAAGCGTGTAAGAAAAGTAAATACAGTATTTCATTAGTAAATAAAACACTTCAAACCAACACCAAAAATAATTACAAACATCAATACTAACTAAATTTATTGGCAACAAACTACAATCGTTAATTTAACACGCTTAACAAACTAACATGCTAAGGTAGAATATTTAGCATACAGGGGTACCAACTCTATACTAAAGATGCTATTACGGACAGCTCGGGCTAGCTAGGCTGTCAACCTCAGACTGTGAGACCTCTACAGACTGCTCCCGCTTTTATAGCCGACAATCCGTGGTAGTGGTAAGATGGGGGAGGGGGGTTTTGACAGTATATTGCGACGCTACAACGTGCATACTGACATATTCTAAGTTCATTAACTGGGTTAAGGTAAAATTAAATGTTTTGTAAAATAGCAAAGGCAAAACCTTTACTACGGTAAAGGTTTTACCTTTGCTATTTTACTTTTGGAAGTAAGCTCTAAGTTCAAACGAGGGGAAACAGTTATCCATTTTACATAGAATTATTATAGAGGTTTTAAATTACCTTTCTGTCACCAGTTCGAAGTTTTTGCAGTTTCCTACAACCTCAGGTTTCGACGCGTTTGCGTCATGTTCACGTAGTGCAGGCCAATTGTTTCAAGCTAAACTGCATTTCAGTCTAGAAGACGTCGTCGTCAAAGTTTAAAAAACCACGAAAAACACGAGATACACACATTGACATATTTAAACATGTAAATAAAACTACTGGGCGTATACGCACGACTCGAAACCCGCTATTTGATTCCGTCACGGTATGCGGTGGCAGCGCTAGGACACTGAGGTCGACGGCGACCACATTTTGTTATCAGGTGTTATCAGGCCTTGATAATGGACTCGTCCTTTGGGGGTGGGAGTTTACCGCCACCGCCTACCACGACGGAATCAAATAACGGGTTTCGAGTCGTGTGTATACGCCCAGTAGGTTTATTTACACGTTTAAATGTTTCAATGTGTGTGTCTCGTGTTTTTCGTGTTATTAAAAAAAACTTTGACGACGACGTCTTCTAGACCGAAATGCAGTTTTAACTTGAAACAATCCACCTGCACTACGTGAACATGACGCAACCGCGTCGAAACCTGAGGTTGTAGGAAACTGCAAAAACTTCGAACTGGTGACGGAAAGGTAATTTAAAACCACTATAATATTTCTACCAGTTCAGGGGCAATAAAATCAAAATGAGTAAAATTATTGAAGCCAGTCAGGGGAAAATTGCCAGTAAATTTGAAAATATCAAGCTCAAACTTGCATACACAAACTGTAACATCAAATTCAACAAAACATGTATCAAGCACCACATTGTTCCAAAGTATGTTCACGTTAAAATAAAGAATCGATCTTTTGCTGCTAAGAAAGCAAAACTTGCTGCCGAACAGTCGTGGAAAAGAATGAAATGAAATTCTTGTACGAAAAGAAAAGCATGCTTAACACCCTCTTGTTTAAGAAACATTTATGACTTGGCCATTATCTACAGCCATTAGAATTAGAAAAACAGATGCAAATAATAGATTCACGTGTTGGTAAAAATGTTTTCAAAAAGAAAAGGCAGCAAACCCAAAAGATTACTAAATTAATAAATGATCAGATATCTCCTGAAGAAATTCTCTTATTTGATTTAAAATTTTATCCAAGGGTAATTAATAAAACCCAAATTCAATTTGATGAAAACGAAATGAATCTTCTAAACAAAGGCCTTAAGTATAATTTTTCTAAAAATAATAAACAAGGCATCTTTGATGAATTAATTGCTGCTGAATCGGCAATAAAATTAATTCCAAATCCTGACGAACGAAATAGCTTGCATGCTATAGGAAACAACAAGGAAAAAAATCTCCAGAAAAAAATTTAAAAATAAGAGTTCAACTAATATTGAACAACGAGCACTCAAAAATATCAGAGATAAACTCTCACACAACAAAGCACTGCTTACCAAAGCAGATAAAGGTAACACAATTGTCGTTTTATATCAAGATGAATATATAAATAAAGTTACTAGTTTTATTGAGAACAACAATATCACACAGATTGATAAGGATCCCACCCTCAGATATAGCACCGATATCAATAAAGCTATAAACACAAGCAAGGCTTTATTTAATCCAGATGAAATTAAATATATGAAGGTAATGAACCCATCTGCCCCTTCCCTAAGAGGGCTACCCAAAATCCACAAGCCTGATATTCCTATACGGCCTTTGGTCAACTTTACATCTGCACCATCTTATCAACTAGCAAAAAAACTTGACCAAATTTTAAGATTTCACTTCGATTTTACAAAAATCATAGCCTAAAAAACTGTTTCGAGTTAGTTGAAAAGACAAAAAATATTACTGTAAAAAATCATACTTTGGCTTCCTTCGACAATGTAAACCTATATACAAACGTTCCCGCCCAAGAGACACTAAACATCATAGATAGTTATCTCAAAGATAAACAATCCTTAAGCCCCAAGGCCAGGTCTGAACTGATGAATCTGCTGCAGATAACACTCAAACAAAATTATTTTACCTTTGATAACAAGTTCTACTCTCAACCCGACGTCCTAGCTATGGGCTCTCCACTATCTGGATTTTTGTCAGAAATATATTTGAATCATGTCGAAAATAAATAAATATTGTCAGATAAAAACCCAAAACATGAAAAAATATTCTTTTATTGCTGATATATACATGATACATTAGTCCTATTCGATAGAAATGCCCGCCAATTACAGTTATTAAATAAATACATGAACAGCTTATCTCCAAAATTGAACTTCACCCTAGAAATTGAAACCTACAATAAAATCAACATTTTAGACCTCACAATAGAGAAGCTCAATAATAAGTTCAAATATAGCATTTACACGAAACCAACCAAAACTAATCAAATGATTCACGCCATATCGTATCACCCGTTTAGCCACAAGTTAGCTGCTTATAATAGTATGGTCAATAGAATGCTCAATTTGCCCTTATCACCTGATGACTACTCCGCAGAATTAAATACCATAAAACATATCGCTCTTTCAAATGGATATGACACAAAAATGATTGATAGGCTTGAAAACAAACATTTGAAAAATATAGAAAAATTAAATAATACAGACAACGATCCACCGCCAATATATGTTCCCGTATAATACGGCCATAGGTTACACTACTTACTTATGAAGGAGCTGAAAAGTTTTAACATTATCCCAGCCCTCAAATAAAACTGACCTCAAATAAAACTGAGCGGCTTCTTAAATCAAAAATAGGACCTGACAAAAATAAATTAGAAAAAACTGGAGTATACAAACTAAAATGCAATGATTGCGATAAATACTATCTTGGTCAAACAGGAAGCTCTTTTTTTAAACGCATTAAGGAACACAAACCCAACCCAAAAATTAATCCCCAGAAGTCTAGTTATGCTCAACACGTCTTCGATGAAGAACACAGCCTTGGAATTATTGAGAACAATGTGGAAATAATAGAAATTTGTAAGAAAGGGCCCATATTAGACACATTAGAAGAGTTCCACATTTACTAAGCCTTCAGACAAGATAGCGAGTCAGTATTAAACGAAAAACTCCAATACAGCTCACATTTAATTTTTAATGAAATTATTAAAAGTGAAGTTTGGCGGGCGAGTCCATCTACCTTAATAACTGCAAACTCCCACCCCCAAGGACGAGTCCATTATCAAGGCACCTGATAACAACATCTGGTCAACGTCGCCGTCGTCCTCATCAGTGTCCTAGCGCCGCCATCGCCTACCGCAACGGAATCAAATAGCGGGTTTCGAGTCGTGCGTATACGCCCAGTAGTTTTATTTACATGTTTATATGTGTCAATGTGTGTGTCTCGTGTTTTTCGTGTTTTTAAAAAACTTTGACGACGACGTCTTCTAGACCGAAATGCAGTTTTAGCGTGAAACAATTCACCTGCACTACGTGAACATGACGCAACCGCGTCGAAACCTGAGGTTGTAGGAAACTGCGAAAACTTCGAACTGGTCACGGAAAGGTAATTTAAAACCACTGTAATAGTTCTACCAAAACAAATAGTTCAGGGGCAATAAAATCAAAATGAGTAAAATTACATAGAATTCACTGCATGATCTTTTGATAAAATGGAAAAGTGCAATGCTAGAAGGTGATTCCCATTCGATAAAAACACAATACAAATCCTACATCTTTACTTTTAATCTGATCCCTCGATACTCATAACTAAGAATAGCCAGAAAGGCTTCTGAGACAACATTTGTGTCTATCTTGTCTGCAATATTTCTAAGTGCAAAACTGTTTGGCGGGATTCATCCTCCATAACTTTTATTACAACATTGGTTAACTTACATAACTTGTTGGTTAACTTACATAACTTGTCTGCATAAGTCCAAAACTATGTTAAGGTCACGTTGAAAAATAAAAACATCAAGTGTTAAGTAATCAATCTACAAATTTAGTACAAAGCATTAGGTGTTAGGTAAACAGTCAATCTACAAAATTATTATAAAACATTTAGTGTCAGGCAAACATTCCATTAAACTACACATGCACAAGGTTAAACTACAAATGCAGATGCGTGTCATCTCTCAATTGCGCGATGGGCCCGACGCACACTTTTCAGACATACGCTACAGTAGAACGCAACACGCAACCCAGTCGGACGTTGGTCAGCAACGGGTGGCAAACTACTGCGATGAGAGCGGAGACTCAGGCTCTATATATACCCGAGCCAACCAAACCGTTTACTGCTTTTCAACCAAATAAGGAAATGTCAAAGGTCCACGGGGGGGTTTCGTCTGTCGTCGGGAGGGGGGAGAGATCTTGGTCAAACCGGTTCTAAACCAGTATCAGCTTTCTAACCATATATGGATGGAGCACGGTTTCACCATGCGACCCGCGTTACTCCGGCTGCCACCTCATCCCAGCTTTGGTCTGCAGCCAGTAAACACACGTTCTCTACAACTCCATTCTATTGTACGATGGCTTCTCCTCTGACTCCAGAAAAACGTCGGAAAGTGTTGAAGAATTTATGAAGGAAACCAAGGTTATGAAAGACAGTGAATTGGTGATACCACTCTACGTCGCTAAAACTGAGTTCTGGAATTTTACATTTTAAATAGGAAGGAGACTTTCTTAGTCTCTGCTTTGTGCGGTCCACCGTTAGGTCATCAGTTCAAGGTCACATTCAAGGGCGGGGGGTTTAAAGTTCGTCCAAAATATGCCATGTTGTACTCAAATTACGCGGCTTGGCTAGACGAACAAGAAGAAGCACCCAGAATGCAGATCAGACCAACGGTGTAGCAGCCATAGCGTTGAACAAAGATGATTATAGTTTACAATATTTAAACTTACTCTAACTAACACATATGCCTTGGTTATTGTGCGATCATAAGTTGGTGGAGGGAACGTTTTGGTGTGGGAAGGGTAGGTCTAACCTACATGCTTGCGCTACAACACTATACCTCCGTCTTTTAACGAATGAACACCTACTTTTAGAGTTTGTGTAAAGTCTGAACATGTCACAGTTTTACAGGAATAAGAGGAAGCTGTCCTTCAGTAGTCCACTTGCCACCACCTACTTCTCGGACTATGAAGGCAGAATGTGAATGCTTTTAGTGGATTGTGAGCGGTTCCGTCGTAGAATAATCAAGGCTGAAACACTCTTAGACAGTTGTCTGCTACGCAAGGAGCATCACATGAATAATACATACACTAGTTTAAATCATAGTAACTGTAATAATTGGATGAAGCGAGCGAAGCGAGTTGAATACTTCATACTCGTGTTTAGTCACTCTCTTGTTGCGCTAATTCTTTTTTAACGGTTTAATGAATTGCTTTGAAATTTTTAGGGTAGCTCTTAATTGTAAAGAGGTGGTAATAGACTATAATTGGATTACTATTTTGTTAGATTTCTATGTTTTAATTTTCTGGAAATATTCAGATGTGCCTTGGGTTGGGTAGTAGGTGTTAAGCAAACAGTCGCTCAACTGATTTTGCAGTCAAACAGACTTTGGCCGGATGTTGACAATAGCAGCTAACCAAAACAACTGGTTACTTATGACGTCTGTAGTCTGTGGTCCCTGGCCAGCAGTGGCCGGTCAGTTCAGTTAATGGCGTTTGCGAATAAATGAATTTTGAATCAAGAATTTCTAATAGAATCATTCCACATTTATTCGTTTTAAAACAATCCAAATTATGTATTCAGTATTATAGTGAAAGAACCTATATGATTTAATGGAAGTTCTGGGCCATATGGAAAGGCTACAAAGTCTGTGTCTACTCGGTTACGACTTTAACCTAGGTAAGGTACGGTACGATGTAAACTATGGTTCAATAGATCTACAGCTTTGAAAAATTCTGATAGCGTACCACACAAAAATTCCAAACTGTCTCCTTTTACAATAGAATGGGTTGATTTTTAAGATATAATTTTCAGTAAGTAGTACGGTAAGTTTGCGTTAGCTCTATTACTTGTCAGTGGCGTATTTATTTAGGATTGTTTTGCGGTGGATAGGATTTGACCTTACCTACATCCTACTCTCTCTCCCGTTTTTGACATGTATTTTTTAAATTTCAGGGGATAATCCCCCTGGATACGCCCCTGTTACATGTTGGTTATTGTTTATGAAAAATTTGGTAAGGCCTAGGCGTAGTCTAATGTTATACATATCTAATTATTATGACTTTCTTATTGTTTGATTAACTTAGGCCATGACTTTGACACTAAAAGTAACTGTGAAATGCAAAAAAATCAACAACAATACTGAAGTCACCAATCAGCCTTAGGCTAATGTATCGTTGTTCTATGCCTACGCTGTGGGTTGAAATTGTTACTTAAAATCTTATAGTGCCTGTTTCGGTAAGAGATATAGATTTCTAACCTACTACATTTCAATTTTGTTAAGTGCCTAGGTAGGTTATTCGTAGATATTGTAAACATAGTTTCATATACTTTTCTTCATTAGTGATTCTGACAATAAATTAAAAGAGGAGATTCTTAACTTTCAATTTTATATAAAAAATCACCTCGTAGCAGTAACGGATCAATATAGCCTAATAGTAGTTATAATTTGAACACAATTTTGTGCTTGAGACGTGTAAGTGCTGATATCTTGTCTTCGAAAATCGTAGTGTCAGTAATTTTGGTTAAATCAGGAGTGTATGGTGCCATTTAAAAAACGCCATTAGTTGTTCTTGTTTTTCGTAACAATTATTTTTTTAAATCAGCTGTCATGTCATGTGTTCAAATAATATTTGGCTTTTGGCAAACTCAAATTTTGTTTTTCAACTCATATACATTATAAAATCATAAAAACAGTTATAGGTTAGTGTAATCCTAACATAGTTTCATAGCTATTTTAATTTGCGATTTTGACATTACATTAATGTTTGATAATAAGGAAGGCAATGGCAGATTCTTGAAAGTAAAATTGACTACAGTTATGCCTTAGTAGGTTCGAAGTAAGTGGGCTTTAAAGACTTACCGGTACTCAAAATGTTGCCCATAGCCTACTATGGTAACCCCAGGGCTCTGAGCCGGAAATATCCCACCCCTCAGAGTCCTGGGGTTACCTCTATTATATTCTCTTAAACTTAACTCTATTCAAAGACAAATTTTAAACAATGGTTATTCTTAGAAGTATGTTTATATGTTGTAAGTAGTTATTTTTCAGGGTGTATAGATTTTGGTTATTCACCTAATTTACTAGACTCTACAACGAACTGGGATGTGGTAGACTAGTTGAAGTATTAGAGTGGGCTTAGGTGAAGTTTGGTAAGTTACGTGTAGTCAATTAATTAATCTGCTACTCGCTTCATCCTATTACGGGACATAGGAGCATATACCTAGTTATAAGCATACAGTGTTGAGCAAAACTCATTGAAGTTTTCAGTTATGGAGCTACTGTCTTGACAATATAAGAGCCAAACCCTAACTAAACACATGTACAGTGGTTATTGTGCGATATAAAAACTTGCTGAGGGAAACGTTGTATTGGGGGGACTGATGTGATGGGGGGTCTGGTGGGGGAAGGGCAGGTACCCGTCCTACATGCTTACGCCACATCACTATATCTCCGACTCTTGTCTAGTACACATGGACTCTCAAATACAGTACAATATTGTTTCTTCCACATCTTCTTATAATATTGAACAAGCCGACACTAATGAAAATACAACTGATCAAATTCACGTGCACAAAGTTTCTTCCACATCTTCTGATGTGCAAGCAGTTACGTTACCCTTGACAGGTTTTGACTGATGAATATTTTAAGAAACAAACATGGAAGGACGCATTAAACGTAATGTGAACTTTGCTATTATATCTACTGTTTCACAAACTTGGAAAATAAACTGGAAGCACCCGATCCAGATATTGTGCACTATCTTTTAAGTTATACACAAGACACAGCAAACATCAAGGACTCTGCGCATACATCACTGGAAAAACTTCTAAAATTACACACGTAAAAGTATTGTAAATAAAATAAAATTAAGAAAAATTAAACGTTAAAACCACTATCTTGTACAGGTTCCATTCAATAGTTTATATTCGATTTCTAATATCGAATTACTACTATCAAATAAACTTGTGCAAGATTTCTTTTTTAAAACATCCTCAGGATGACCTTGAACTTGACCTACCTCACCGTGACGTAATCAGATACGTCATCAAATACGTCACCGTGACGTCATCAGCTTCGTCAACTGTGACGTCATCAGCTACGTCACGAGCTGTCAAACACCGGAAGTAATTAATTTGGCCAAGAAATCCCAAAACTACACTACTTTGATCTCTAATTAAATGTTATATATGGTCAGATTTTCGAACTCTGGGTGGAAAATGTGATCTTTAAATGCCAATTTCGTATTACAATCTTTGTCTAACGTTTTACAAACAGTTTATAAATGCAATAAACCACTTATAAGGGGGGGAATACCAATAACCTTTAAACATAAGCGGAAGATTCGTTTGCATCAGGTGCTAGGATGTAGGAGCAAAAAGAACATATATATTTTTCTGCTATAGCCCCTTTCTGTGTCTTCTTCCATGATTCTGATGTTCGCCGACTGTATAGAGTTTTATAAACAAATCTGCTGCTATGTAAGAGGCTACTACTGTACAAAATTATTGAGCAGTTTATTCACCCTGGGATAGGCCACTGACGCTATTTGCCGACTATCATGTGTGGAGAGAGAATTTACATCGATGGCGATGACTCCCGACCCGCTGCTGTTATCTCTGTACAATGATAACGATATCACGGGAAAATGCAATAGCAATTACACGTGTGCATATTTATGTGATAACACTAGATAAGTAAAGCAAGCTGTTATTATCTCGCAAATTGATACAAGCTTAGTTTGTTTTTATATCTCAATTGGCCTATTATGTACAAAGTAAAAACCCTCTAACAAACTTCACTGCCTTATTCGTGATTCTTGCGACAAATATTTCGTGTGATTTGTTATTGCTCCGTTGATTTATTAATTTCAAGTAAGCTTATGGTATACCATAAGTACACGCGGGTTTAAAACGACATCGCACGCAGCACGCTGACGTGAGGGAAGTGAATTTCCGCATTAAAACCTTTAAAAAATCTAAACAAGGGTTTAAAACAACACTGCCCTAATAGCACAAATCGTTGGGCCAACGTTGGGAAATGGTTGGCACAGTTTGTTGGCCAACGGTAAGAAATGTCCGTTGGTGCACCGTTGGGCCAACGTTGTATTTGCCAACCAAATGCCAACAAACACCCAACCAAATGCCAACAGTTTATAATTTTGTATACAAATGGATATTTTGTAAAAAAACACAATTTCACATTGAACTGGCTTAGTTAACCAATAATATAAATTTTTATAAACGATTTGAATAGCAATATTGTGCCCTGGTAGAGTCTTGAACCTACGACCTTTGGCTTACTGTACACTCGCCTTAACCCTCGCGGCCACTCTGGCTCGTGTTTGTGAATGGAAGGACTAGCATATAAAAATTACCAATAGCGTACACCTACACGACTAGGACAATGGACAATATTTCCTTTAATTCTTCTATAAATTAATCTACTTGTGCAAATCACTGTAATAAGGGAATAAAAGTTGAAACAATGTAATTTGGTTTTTTTATTTATGTGTCTATTCTTGCTATGACATATGATGAACTAAATTATGAGCAAATTAATATATATTTAATATAATTATAATAATAAAACATATGATGTTAATACCGTATACTATAATATATACATTACTATTATTATTAATAATAATAATATAGTATGATTTGCCAACCATAGCTTTTGATGGCCCAACGTCTGCTATGGTTGGATTTACCAACGCGGGTTACCCAACGATTGGTTCGTTGGTTCAACGTCTTCTATGGTTGGATTTTCCAACCGACCATTATCCAGCCACTTCTAACCATCCCTACCATTCCCCATCGTTGGGCCAACAATGTGTGCTACTAGGGTGGTAACATTTTTTTGGAAAATTGAAAAGTATTATTTTTTGGCTGTTCTGATGCTCCTGGTTATATTTAAATTCACTATTAGGATGGCAATGTTGTACATTATAAGGTTATGAGGAGATATAGTCAGGATAACAAGTTGGTATAAGGTTATTGGGGGTAATAAAACTACATTAAGGTATGAAAAACAGCCTTTTCCAGTGTAAAATCCCCATAAGACAACGTACTGTGTTAAGACAGTTAACATTTTCTTTAAAAAATCGGTAAATACTTGTGCTAGAATGATGAGGGAGGGCTTACAACTTTTGGAAGTTTACGTACAACAATTTTATATTAAAAAAATTGCATTCGGGGCTTTTCTGACCCGTTTTGGGCCCAAAACCTCAAATTGTTAAAAATTAAAATCCCAAAAAGGGGGTTAGAGTTGTCCGATTGTTTTGCCCATCGAACGTGTCCAACTGTTCACAGAAGGGAAGGTCCCTACCAATTTTCAAAGAAATCGGACAAAAGTATTGACCGCTAGAGTGCTAGAGTATATATAAGGTTGTTAGCGAACCCCCAAAACGTGTTCAGGGGGTCACGTTAGGAATTTCTGTGGTGGTCCCGGGTTTAAGTTTCACCGTGCGGTTATGCTAATAGTTCACTTTTCCATAGGAAATTCACTAAAAAACAAAATCGAGTTATTAAGGGTGCGCCCTACCTGCCTTCCGCACGCTAAAGTAAGGGTTTTGCATCTCCCACACTGTAGGCTCAACTATTAACTAATTAAAAATAATTTATTGTTATTTCATTCACTAAATATGTTCATATATGATTCTTACGTTTTAAAAATCGTGATTTTAATTCAAACTAATTGGTAGGCCATTAGTATAGTTTTCAAATTAAGCGTTTTTCTAAAGCTCCTAACGTAAGGAAAACAATTATTTTGGAAAAAAAGAACAGTATGAATCCTAGATTGGAATCTGAAAAGTGTGAAAATGCAAATAGTTTTGTAGAAATCTGTAAAATAACAGAGGAGAACAAAATGGTCTTCAAGCACAGACACCTAAGTTGTCACAAGAGTGTACTGTTCATTTCAACTAATTTTTTAATACTAGTCAAGTTGGACCACAAATGTGCCGCTTATTTCCAATTTGCTCATACTGTCAGGTGGTGTTTGTTTACAAATAAATTACAATAACAATTGTTCACCTGCAATTAAATTGCTACATAAGTTTTATTGCAAGTAATTGTCTTTAAATCTGCCTCGATTTATATTTTAGGTGCAAATCCAGCAACATCTGGTAATTGAAAACACGATTAAGAAACAAAACATATTATGAAAAATATGTTTTTAAGACTGAATTTTATGCCTAAGTCCGCAAAAAGGTAATAATTTTGTTATTTCTGTCTGTGACAACTAACATGCCTCTTACTCTACATTTGATTAATCGTTTATAATATTTCCCTAATGTAATCAGGAGTGAAATGTAAACATCATTAATTTGTCATCCAGTAAACAGTACATCCAATAAGACGTAAACAGTAGGCTAGAGGCTATAGTCTCTACAAGCCACTAGTATATATTTAAAACACAAAGTTTGAGATGTAAATCAAATATAAAAACTGCCGTGCCAAATTTTAAGGTATTCTCTTGACAAACCCCTAACATATTGCATATATAAATATTAGGATTCCTATATATGTCGAATTCAGAAAATGTCAAAAATGTCCTCGGGCTTCGTCTTGCTGGCCCTGTTATCGTGGCAGACAATCATTTTATTTGGTCAGGTGTATTCATTGTTCCTCCACAGACTGCAGCACAAACGCGTTTTGCTCTCCATTACCATTAATCTCCCTAGGGACTAGGGATCGTGAGACCTAGTACTTTCAAAATAAGATTTCAAAATGATTGTACATTTCAGTTTTATGGTAATTTTACTCTGTCAGCGCATATCCTAACCATGCGGCCCGCAATCAAAATCTATGGATGTACACTCATCCAACAGTATCATAAATATAAACACAACATAAACACAGCAAACGAAACACTATACAAATTTTCATCTTACCATTTCAATTTACGTTCAGGGTCCCGTAAAGTAAAGTTCGTGTAACCTTCTGGCCAATATCTGTTGCTGGAGTTTTCAGGTCGCACTAGTGCCTCTGACACGACCTGAAGACTACTCAAGTAGCCGTGACCAACGACCTAACGTTCTCACGTAGTTCCCTACCATATTTGTTTTAAAACCCTTTCCCCTGAGAGCATCTAGCCATTTTTGGGATTTAGTTAGTTCACAGTGCCAATAGAATTCCCGCTTTTAGGGGGAATTGATTTCCCTTGACACAATACTCGGAATCTATGGTTTGTACTTTAAAAAATACGTAAACATTTTAAAAGTGTGTAAAAACGCAACGGTACATTAATTAGAACGTTATTATAATCACCACGACTCGTCAGTAAAAGGACCACGTTATGAAGGATTCATGCTTTGGAAGAGAGACAAAGCCATCGCATAGCCCCGGCTTTTCAGATGCAACCCGCAATATCCCTTGATTGTAACGTGAGCGCAATGGAAGCCCATAAAATGTTTACGGTCCAGGTTTGTGCCCCTGTTCAGCATTCATACGCGACCCCTCTAATTACATCTAGGGTGATGTCGTGTCATCAACCTTTATTACTTTGGAAATTAATATCAGGCCCGTATGACACTATAAATTTGGTTTTATGCGTTGTAAAGGTTACGTAAATCAGTACTTTTTAAAATTAGAATAACAAACTATTGTCCTTTGGGAAATCTGCTGAACCGTCAAGTATAGAATGTTCTCTAGACAGCATAAAAAAACGGTACCATGTATATAAAATCTGCTAGTAAAATATTTTTGAGAAATGCCCATCCAAATCTTATGGGAATATTATGGGAATCTACAGATTCATTTGCTAAAAGCAGCAGTTGAAAGAGGGGAAATTCTCCTCCTCACCACAAGAGTTAGGTGGTGGCAACATATTCCAAATATTCTCTTTTGGTCAATGTTAACTTAAATTAGATAACAAGTTTTAATAATGAAATTGATCGGAAAATTAAAGATAAATTAAAGCATTTGTATTCAAAATAAGAATAAAATTGCTTAAAGAAATATTTCAATTTTCTTCGCAACCATTAGTCTTAGAATAATAATTCCAAATACTAGTTTATTTCGTTATTTGTGTGTGTCAATGTTGATAAGTAATTTTTATTTAAAATGTATGGCTTCACTCATAAATTTATGATTTCATTAATAAACAGAATTTTGGAACATTTTAATCCCTTTAATTTTTGAACCCCATTTTTGCTAGAAATGCGGGTGATGATATTTTGTTAGAGACCTGAAGTACTATAAACCATTAAATTGTAATCAAAATCGTTAGGGCAGTTTTTGAAGGATAGTTAATTAAAAATTTAACAAATAACACTAACAACTGGAGTTAACAAGGATTATTACCTCCATATACAATTTTATTAAAATCGTAATCCAGGTATGTAGGTACATATCCAAACAGACAGATAGACAACCGTCACCTCAAAAACCACTTTTTAGGTTCATGGTGCAACAAAACGAATATTTCCACCGATAACTCAAATTAAAAAATGTTGGCGAAAACAATACTTTCACTATACAGAGATCTATATCTAAAACTATGCTTTCTCTACTTCATGTATACTCTGCATAGGTGTAGAAAGTAAAACGAATGTTACGTCATATGGGAGTTTAAAGCTTTTTACGAATTGTTTGTAAGAAACTATTGGCCGGTACATGCCATAAAAATGACAAAATACTTTACCATATATTTTCTGCAAAACTGTCCAACATTGTTTTAATATTTAGAACAAATTATATTGAAAATATACAACTTGAAGCAGAAACTATTTGTTAGACTATACTTTATAATGATGAGAAGATGTGATACCTCCTAACCTACAATATGTGTAGCGCGTTGGTATTAGTTTAACTTAATATACGTTCTGTAATATCAAGGAGTTCTATTGGAAATACTGGAGGCAACACTGATGAACAAAATTGTGAGCCGTTCTTTGCAAATTTAAGTGATGCAAAGAGGCAACGAACTACTCGCTAAAATCGAACTAGTCGACAAAGTGACTCAAAACAATACCTACTCATGATTTGAACATTAATAAACTTGTATTTGTTTATTTGCTCATAATTATTTATCATATTTAATGACAAGAGTAGATGCAGAAATCCAACGAAAAAATTAATTTGTTCCAACTGTTATTACTTTTATGCCAGTGATTTGCATGAATATATTCACTTATATGAGTAAAACAACTCATTAGGATAGTTCAAAGAACGAGAAATTTGCCTCAACTGTGTACCAACCTGACAAAATCACCGGCTCGCTTTTTCGACAAAAATAGTGAAGCAGTGTTACCTCCAGTTATACAATAAACCTCCTTGTGTAATATCATAACATATACGTTCTGCTAAATACAAAAACAATTTATTAATACAAGTTAACTCCTTCCATTGAAGCTGCCAAAAGAAAAAGGTTGCTAATCACAATAATTTTAAAATTTATACAAAATAACAATTTCAATTCTTATTTTCACAATGTTTCTTCATTTTTCAATTTTAATACAAATAATTTTTCATAATGAAGATTGAAAATTGCACAGCCAATGTTGATACTGTTAGTTAAATCTTTTTTTTCAATTTGAATTTAACCCAAAAATCACAACGACATTTTTAAATTGTTCCACGAGATGCAATAAATACACCAATAACCTCTATTCTTTGACATCCATATTTTTCTTTAAAGAAGTTTATTGTTGGTTTTTCAACGTCAACGTCTACTGGCTGATCTGATCCAGGTTCTAACTTGACCGTTGGGTCTATTATGTATGCGGATGTCTTATTCTTGTGTAATAGTCCAGTTCCTTAGGAAATATGTAGCGTAAAAAACGTCAAAGATGATCCAAACAAATACTTAAACTGTCCTGGAAGTTTGATTTATCTGAGTTTGATACTTTCAATCTGTTTAGAAAGTAATACGATCTTTTAGAAAACTATTTCAAATGTTAATAACATCTGACATTTGTTTTATAACAAAAGTTGGAAAATGTTTTGTTGTTGTCCCTGTTGCAACGATCCTGTGCACTCAGTCCTAATGTTTTCGTATGCAGAATAAATCAAATATCATATCTCGCTCATTTATGAATACGTTTTGATGAAACTTGGCAAGTGGATAGCTTCATGTGATAGTGAGGTACCATTTGAAATTTGTTGAGTGTGCAGGTTTGCTGCAACAAAAAATGCATTGTAAAATCTTAATAGTAAAGTGTTTTACTTTTATAATTTCTTTTGATATTAAAATGTTCTAATCCTAGTTTTATTTTTTTTATTTTTTCCAGTCTGGTACGTATGTTTATGGAGTTTACGGTTATGGTTTAATTTACGGCTTCCGATCCACAAAATGCGACACAAAGGATTGTTTGTTATGGTTCGGAAGTTATGGGCCTTGCACTCGACGCGGCGTAGTAATAGTTTATGATTTGGAATGTATTTTGAGTTGTGAATGATCCGGGGCAGTGATGCGGAAGAGAGGGGGACATTAACGGTAAGGCCGGGCTTTGTTTTGAGTGAACGTTAAACCCGGAGCAACATTACAGCGACAAAAACAAAACAAAAAAAAAACTGTTAGCTGATCAAAGAAAATTATAACATGGTGTGATTCACTGTGACAGTTATTGTCTTAACTGGCTTCGGAGTTAGCTTTTTGTTGGTCTAATCAATTACTTGCGGAAGTCAGATGCAAATGGCGAGAGTAACATATATTTATTGTGGTTTTGTGCTCTAATAAGTAATTAGTTTATGAGCTAATTAGTGTTTTTTGATTTGTCCAGTGATGGAAAGATCGTGTAAATTGGAAAGTACACTGGCACGACCGTTATAAATGTTCTGACAGCGTTTTAGGTAACACTTATTACCAACCGAACCCCAGTGTCTGCCACTTAGTTAGTACTGCGGTTAATACACGAGTTAATCCTGCTTAGTTCTACTAGTTATTTCTGGCAGCTAGCTATCTAATTAATAATTAATAGTTAGTTAATAGCTAATTAATAGCGGATCTAGCATCTACTTATTCTAAAGCACATTTTTGTGTACAATCTATTTTCAAAATGCAATATCTCAGCTAAAATATCAATACGCCTTCAGAAGATACCCTACTTAGAAAAATGTTGTTTATAAATTTGTAATGTACTTAAAGATTTTATAAATAATACAAATAAAAGTTAAAACAGCTCTTTGACTGTCCTAATTTGTAGAGCATAATTATATGCTTAAAGTTATATTCGGATTAGAAATGTCTAATGTCCAATGACAGAAGGACATCAAATGAAAGAATAAAATAAAATGAAAGACTGTATTTAAATCAATGAAGAAAGATCCATTTAAGGCAAATAAATCGTTGTTTTATTTCTCAAAGACTAATGAACTCAATTTAAATATTACACTTGGTTTGGACGTTATCGAAACTAGAAAGGTTAGTTTCTCCTACCGTAGAGTATACATAACACGCATTAATGTTTTAATCACAGGACATTTTGTACTAGTTATTCTAGTAGTGTCCGTGATTGAACTGTCGCTGTCGGTCGAGCGGTCGTGGACAGTTGGCTCTAACGTACAGCTCGGCAAGTGTACTGTAAATCTTAATAATGTTGCAGCCAGACACAGAAATTGCGTACAGTTTATATGGGGACTATAAACAATTTTAAGACGCAGTAAAATAAGTACACGTTGATCAAACAACGGCTACCCAATTAGAACGGACTTAATTCACAAACAAGACGAGCATAATTATATTGGTTGTGTATCTGAAGTGGTAGATTGTAGGAATTAGATAAAAAACTTCTCGGCAGATGTTTCGTTCATGATGATTCCTGAGGTAACAACACAGAGGTATCGAGTGACTACTAGGCTCATAGGTTGTAATTAATAGTGAGAATTTTTCTCTGAGAGTTAAACAATATTGAACACATGCATACGGTTAAAAACAATGTATTTAATAACTTATAATAAAATGTAATTGTTAACTCTTTAAATGCCTCGTTATTAATTTTTGTAACTCACTTATCTTTATATATAATTCTGTAAGCGAAATTTGTAAATCGAAATTTTGGGAATTTGGCAAATCGCAGGATGATGGGAGACGGCTCAAATTAAAGGTCTTGATCCCAGGGACTCGGGGAAAATAGCAGTATTTCTAAAATCTACTTATATAAAGGTAGACGGGTTCACTCACTCACTCATTCACTGATTCACTGACATAAACTATGAGGCACTTCCCAAAATCGACTTCCTCGACCCCATACTTGAATTAAAACTCTTGACGAGAAACTCTCAGATAAATTGCCCGAAGGTAACATCTGCATGTTTTGGAGGCACTTTTTGGGCGGGGAAAATTTAACTTTTTCAATGTTTTCACTTTGAGCGCGTTTTGTACAGAAACGGTAAGAGTTGACAAACAATGATAAATACAAAGTTGTAGAAAATTTAATTCCCAACCAACGATTTTTCGTCATATTTAAGATCCGATCATCCGTTTAGCCACTATTCATCAGAGAAGGAGTAATTTTGAGAATTTTGGCCCATTTAAATGTGTTCACAGTTTTTTGAAAGCTGTTTTATGAAAGCACACTATCCAATAAAGCTAATACCAAAGGTTTGTATCAGTTGATGTAAAAAAAAACTCCCGTGTAGGCGATAATTTTGGCACATGAGAATTATATAAATCAGTTGTTACAAAACATGGTGAGCACATTATAGCCTACACGGGAGGTCCAATATCGTTTGTTACGATATTGAAGTTAACTTTAATTTGGTACTAAAGCTATTGCAGGTTGGCCATGCAAGGTAAAGATAGACTGCCCTCTGATAATACACTTACTATTTGATAATAAACGTATACTTCTGATAATGTACCATAACTGAATCAATATTTTGTATCATACATAGATGTGGATAAAATGTATAATGGATAATGTGAAACTTACAACGTGAATCGTATATTAAATAATGAGTATAACACTTACGTCGGATTGAAATGTTAATGCGAGTTATGTTTTGGTCATACTTTCGGTTGGACCTCCATGCTGTGTTTTCTGTTAAAATAACATGTAAACAGATGATCATGTCTTAATACTTACACTCGGCTCGATATTTTAGCAAACGTTCTCTCATTGTCATTGCAAAGAGATCCAGACTCATAAAAGGGAGCAGAGATTCGTTGAACGTCCTTTTATTTAACGCAGACACTATTATATAAACAGCCGGGAGGAGAACACCTTGAAAGACGTGCAATATTTCCAGAAGTGTCCATAAACTGAGCCAGTTTACGAGGGAGCTCACACTACCTGCCTACTGGCCCTCGTCTCACTTCTCCCCGAGAAGCAGAAACTATCCACCCGCACTACTAAAGGTAGTAAACAGGCCTACTATAACTTTGCAATCACCATCTATATAACACACTATCTATAACCTCACTCATAATCACTGTATGTCAAAAACTACAATGACTATGAAACTGAAATTTGGCGTAGTTGTTCATCTTAGGCTGTTGATGTACAATAAGGCTGGGATCAACGAAATTTCCCTAGGGCTGTGCCCCACGGGGTTTCAAAGTACCCATGTTATTCTTATGGTCATTACAATTGTCTTGGATCAGATGATAACTTAAGAATATTATTTTCATAAACAGCTATTATAGTGCATGTGTAAGGCATTTAGTGAAGATTGGTAATAAATAAAGACCATAAAGCTGACTTTTTGCATAGTGGTTCCGCTTATGCTGCTGATGTGCAATAAGGCTGGGTTTAAAACAATTCGTATATGGCTCCACCCTACAAGATTTGTATGGTCATTCATATTTCCTGGAACTTTTTAACTGAAATTTGGTAGAAACATAGCTAATACACCAGAGTAATACATAAACCTATTTCTATTCCGCAGTTTTTTTAGGGCTACGTACCCCTGAAACACAAAACATTTGTTAAAACCCACTCGCACCATTACTGTGCCGATGGTAAATTTTAAAATCAGTAGAAAGATGGCTGATAGCTCAAGGCAGACGTGAAATAGGCCTACCCCTGATAACAGTATATTTTAGGGCTCTGCCCCATTGGCCTTTAGTATAATCATGTTAACCATTTCGTACATTCAAAGTAGACATAGGCCTATTCTTGACCAAAATATTCTTTAGGGTTCCGACCCGCTGGCCTTGATTATTCCCTTTTTAACCATTTACAACTACTAATCCGATGGATCTGAAACTTGGTAGGAAGATACCATGAATTAACCACGTTTGGTGTGATCTAATTGTATCAGCCATGAATTAATTCTTAATTCTAGTTAATGCCCCCAGAATTAACCATGTTGCTACTCAAGTTCCGAACATCGTGCGGTTTTATCAAAATCAAACACAGACCTTCCCCTATTTCGAATATTCCTTGAAAATGCATTCCACTGTCATTCAGAATTTTACTACTAATTAGTACTATTTTAGTACTGGAATGATGGAGCTGACATTTGGTGGCAAGATTACCAGACATTATACTCAAACATATAGTACTGAACTTAATGATAATCATTCAGGGCTCTGCTCTCCTGTCATTCAACATTGTTTTCAAAGTCATCATCTCTGATCCAATACAATTGTTATGTCTATAGGTATAACATGGAAACTTTGACGACCTGTGGGACGGAACCCTGAGGTAATTTCGCAAAATCCAGCCTTATCGTACAACTGCAGCAATAGACGAAATACCATGCCAATTTCAACTTAATAGTCATTGTAGGTTTTGACAAAGAGTGATGATGAGTAATTTAGCTCATTTAGGTATAGATTAACTTTCCAGTTGAGCTTAAATTTAAAATGTTAATACAGTCCGGAAACCAAACCACGTGATAATGTATAGGGCTTCTACCGCACGATGAGACCCTTTATAGATATTAAATTTGAACCGAAAAAATTGGACCAGTTTGATATCACAATAAATCTGGGTTTCATTAAAATACTTAATGAAATTGAATTAATGCTTATGCATTGAATTAATAAATTATTTTTTATTTAACTCCTAAATCGATTGAAGCACTTTAGAGATTGGAAAAAGGGTGTAAAATAGGCAGGATTATACAGACGTTGCATTAGTGTGCATAAAGTACAACGCACGCCCTTATTGAACATAAAATTGAAATTGAAGTCAGAGTGGAAACTGCCGATGATACATTTTAATGCTTCCGTAATTGAATATTTTACTACTGCCTACGCCGCCTGCCCTTGCATCCTGCACGGCGAACTGCATAAATCACAATTTGCATAATTTACTACTTTTAAATTATCACTTTTCGCTATAAACGTTGCCACACCTTCAGGCAAAATTATATTCAGATTAAAATGATTGTAAAGAGTATGTTTTGGAAAAGTATTATATTTTGCAGTTAAAAAGATAAAATTGAGTTTTGTGTGTTAAACTCTATAAGGTAACTCAACACGTATTAATAAAAATAGCCAGACAAATGCAAAAATACTACGCCGAGAGCTTAGGTACTCCGAAATAAAATGACCGGACGAGTGAGTTTAAGAAATATTTTAAATTTTAAAACCGGCACACACTATGCATTAGTTTACACTAAATTGATAAATTTGACTTGATTGCGTCCTTTACAGATTGGCAAGTAAGGATAATTATTATAATCAGAATAATTGGCATACTTCACCATTTGCTTATCTCTTATTTATGAAACGTGTATTTATATCAAAAATATTAAGAGGAAAACAAGAGTTCCCTAAAATAAGAGGAAAATCAAATAATATACTTGCCAAAACGTGGGTTAACCACACAACAAATACATCTGGAAAAATTATGGCTCAAAAGTGACTACGGGAAAAGGTGGAAGGCCAATGGTCTGTCACGCTTGTGGAACCAATGGGTTTGTACTTAAATTCAAATGGAAATTTCCTGAACAAAATGTATTCAGACTATCATTCTGAAATTAGCTGGTGACTCTCAATATGGTTTCTGACCATTTATTACTGAGCCTGTAAGAACCATTGGTTATTATCATAGGCAATGCACTGTACCATTAGGATTTGTTGGACAAAGTTCCTAACACCTCAATTTCAGGTTTACAATCCGGAAATACAT
The DNA here is from genome assembly GCA_963675035.1 of Allygus modestus. NCBI lineage: Eukaryota > Metazoa > Arthropoda > Insecta > Hemiptera > Cicadellidae > Allygus > Allygus modestus. Next base: position 356,171,896 of record OY776111.1, on the reverse strand, counting down.
AACCCAGTATACGCGTTTACGTAAGACTTTGCACATCTTATTTAAAGAAATAAGCCAATTTTCGTGAACAGGATGCTGGCGTAAGTATTAGGTCTTCAATCATTGTTTATGTGTTATTCGTATAAGCCTAGATGCCTAGATGTGCAATTCGGAGGTTGGAAAAACTCCACCTTCAGGGCTTCGCCTTCTAGGCTCTTAAAGTTCTAATGTTAATCTTATAGGAGACTATAAATCAATTTAATTAATTAAATATTAACCTTTATAAAAGGTAAAAGCTCAGAACCCACAAGCACGCATATACAGGTTATGTGAGCAGGCCTCCTCACAAAACTTAACACGGAGTAAACAAATAGAGGGCTTAATAGTTGAGTCAAATGAAACGTTTAATGGTTTAAACCGTTTAGCGAGTTTTAAATTAAAAACGTGTTATTGAATACCACGCACGAGAAAATAATGACTGATAGAGGGAGAGAATGACGAGACGGCAATAAAGTTCTCACCCCTGTCGTAACTGTATACTCATGATAATACCCGACCTGCTGGTAAACCTCACTAAACCGCCCGCACCGCTGAGGTAAGGAAGAAAGGGCTTGTCGAGACGGCATCAAAGCTCTCACCCCTGACGTAACTGTACACTCATGATAATACCCGAGCTGACCTGCTGATAAACCTCACTAAACCGCCCGCACCGCTGAGGTAAGGAAGAAAGGGCTTGTCGAGACGGCATCAAAGCTCTCACCCCTGACGTAACTGTACCCTCATGACGAGGCCCAAGCTAGGCTGCTGGTAAAACCCGCTAAATCGTCCGCTCCCGCTGTTGTAAGGAAGGGAGGGCATATTTAGACGGCATCAAAGCTCTCACCCCTGACGTAACTGTACCCTCATGATGAGGCCTAAGCTTGGCTGCTGGTAAAACCCGCTAAATCGCCCGCTCCCGCTATTGTAAGGAAGGAAAGGCATGTTGATATGGCATCAAAGCTCTCACCCCTGACGTAACTGTACCCTCATGATGAGGCCCAAGCTAGGCTGCTGGTAAAACCCGCTAAACCGCCCACTCCTGCTGTTGTAAGGAAGGAAGGGCATGTTGAGATGGCATCAAAACTCTCACCCCTGACGTAACTTTACCCTCATGACGAGGCCCAAGCTAGGCTGCTGGTAAAACCCGCTCCCGCTGTTGTAAGGAAGGAAGGGCATGTTGAGATGGCATCAAAGCTCTCACCCCTGACGTAACTATACCCTCATGATGAGGCCCAAGCTAGGCTGCTGGTAAAACCCGCTAAACCGCCCGCTCCCGCTGTTGTAAGGAAGGAAGGGCATGTTGAGATGGCATCAAAGCTCTCACCCCTGACGTAACTGTACCCTCATGATGAGGCCCAAGCTTGGCTGCTGGTAAAACCCGCTAAATCGCCCGCTCCCGCTGTAGTAAGGAAGGAAGGGCATGTTGAGATGGCATCAAAGCTCTCGACTGTATCGTACTGTACCCTCATGATGAGGCCCAAGCTAAGCTTCTGGTAAAACCCGCTAAATCGCCCGCTCCCGCTGTTGTAAGGAAGGAAGGGCATGTTGAGATGGCATCACCCCTGTCGTAACTAAACTCCCACGATAAAAACCGAGCTGGTCTACTGGGTAAAAATCTCGAAAAAAGCCCGAATCCACTGAGGTAAGGAATGAAGGGCATGTCGAGACGGCATCAAAGCTCTCACCTCTGTCGCAACTGAACTTCCACGATAAAAACCGAGCTGGGCTACTGGGTAAAAATCTCGAAAAAAGCCCGAATCCACTGAGGTAAGGAATGAAGGGCATGTCGAGACGGCATCAAAGCTCTCACCTCTGTCGTAACTGAACTTCCACGATAATAACCGAGCTGGTCTGCTGGGTAAACCTTACTAAACCACCCGCACCCTATGAGGTAAAGGAGGAAGAGAATGTTTAGACGACATCAAAGCTCTCACCCCTGTCGTAACTGAACTTCCACGATAATAACCGAGCTGGTCTGCTGGGTAAATCTTACTAAACCGCCCGCACCCTATGAGGTAAAGGAGGAAGAGAATGTTTAGACGACATCAAAGCTCTCACCCCTGTCGTAACTGAACTTCCACGATAATAACCGAGCTGGTCTGCTGGGTAAACCTTACTAAACCGCCCGCACCCTATGAGGTAAAGGAGGAAGAGAATGTTTAGACGACATCAAAGCTCTCACCCCTGTCGTAACTGAACTTCCACGATAATAACCGAGCTGGTCTGCTGGGTAAACCTTACTAAACCACCCGCACCCTATGAGGTAAAGGAGGAAGAGAATGTTTAGACGACATCAAAGCTCTCACCCCTGTCGTAACTGAACTTCCACGATAATAACCGAGCTGGTCTGCTGGGTAAGCCTTACTAAACCGCCCGCACCCTATGAGGTAAAGGAGGAAGAGAATGTTTAGACGACATCAAAGCTCTCACCCCTGTCCCCTGTCGTAAGTGTACCTCATGATGAGGCCCGAGCTCGGCTGCTGATAAAAACTGCTAAACCGCCCGCATCCTCTGATGTAAGAGAGCGGAAATTATGGCAGAAACAGTGGGTTAGAAATAGTGTTCCGCTGTGTTCAGATTTGACAGAAGAACTGGGGTTTTGATTGAATTTTTAAAGATGACCAACATTAGAGATTTTAAAATCACACTTGTAGCTGTGGATTATTGTTGCGAAATGTTTTAATGAAATATCTTGTTTGAGATTGTAAAAGTTATTGATAGAGCTGAATAATATATAGAAAAATGTTAGTAATGTTTTTCAAATATACAGTGTTATAATGCGTAGTATAATAATAAACTGTGTTTGAGGTAGGACATGCAGGCCATATAGTTCATCCTTCTTCCCATAATGATTAATCAAGACTCGAACGGAATGAATCAAATTAAATTTAGTAAATAACTCATGTGATCAGACTAGTAACTGAAATAGATTCTATACTATATTGTAAAAAGGCGTTTGATAAATTTTGAATTCACACTTGTCAATTCTAAACAACATATACATACATACACACATACATACACTTTTACATACCCCACGTATTCCTGAGCGACTGCTTGACTTGCTGCATAGGATCAGTTAATGTTCAAAAATGTTCTCTTCCTCGAGAGGTTGTCGTCAAAGAGATAAACTTAGGATCTAAATCTAAGGTAGGATATCCGGAAATAGGCTCTTGGTGGAGAATGTCCAGGCAAAGATAAGGAGTAACCGAGTAAAGTTAAAAACACATTTTTTAGTTTAATTTGTAGTAATACAGTCAACAAAAAGCAAGGATTAAGACTGAGAATTGTGGATTTTTCCACCATGGGAAAGGAGACAGGGTGAACAGAATTAGCTGGACACACCGAGAGAGGTAAGCAAAAAGAAGATTTACCGCAAATAGAAAAGCGAACGATCGTTGTGAATTAGTCCACCAGGAAGAGGAAGATAATATGGAATAAATAGAAAGGAAGCAAGCGGGAAGATAATTCGCTTGTTATGCCCATGATGCTATTAATTCCAATAGAGGATCAAGTTATTGAAGAAATACAAATTCCCAATTAAATGTTAAAACATCAGCATTCAAATTTCGTCGTATTGCTCGTAATATACATATGAACATATTTTTCATACTTAAGATGTTCAAAGGAACTGACAATTTCGATATAAATAACTGTAATATCTACTTTTGTTGACGACAATGTACTAGTCATATGATCAATTCATATAATAATTTAAGGAAGTAAAATAAATAGAATATTTATTTGGTAAAAGTATACTGATAATGAAAGCAACCTCACTAAAAGCCAAACCTATAGTAGAAAAAGGCCAAATAAAAGTTCAATGGACATTAAGAATATCTCCGCTGTTTATTGGAATCTACAAAAATGTGCGTTGAAGAGATTGCATGTCAGACTCGGCCGGTCTCTTGCTATGACGGCGCGGCGTGTTGTCGACGTGCCAAGGAGTCGGGCCGTTAAAAGATACGACCTTAAGATTTGTGAAGCCGTAAATAGGGTTGCAATAAAATCTGCATTGCGGGTTGATAAGAATCGGGTGTTTTCCAACTGGGAGTACAGGATGACTACTTAGCTGTTCCTACGCCGCCGCGCCGCCGCGCCGTAACTGGCACCGGTACGAACACAAAAACGGCACATTGTAGGCACAGAACAGTAGGGTCGTCGCTGTTTCTGTTCAGTCCTCCAGTTTGTACCAGTTGATCCTCCAGTATTCCTCCAGGTACATTGATCTCTTCCTTGGATCAATATTATCCCAGGAACAGTCTTCATCAGCCATTCGTATGTAACAGTTAATAAATCTATTATAGATTCAGAGCTTGCTACAGGGGTTTTCAAATTTATATCCTAGCCAGGTGTGACCATGACACATACTGACTATGAGGACAAAAGTAGTTCGAAATTCAGGGAGAGGTTTCAGGCATAGGCGATATAAAGAAATTCTCGGGTACTTTAATCATCTTACACAAACAAACCTAAATTCACTCGAATATAGTTTGCTAATAGAAAACTTAAAGAAGTTGTAAAACAAACTTAAAGGACAAGAAATTTATATAAATCATACACATTTGTAGATTAAATTAAGAACTATTTAGTTAACTTAACCAGTGAAGAAAAATCAATTTAATGACTCGATCAATATAGGATTAAGAACAATTCGTGAAGTCACAAGTGGCACATTCTTACTGAAGAAGCGAGATGGCGAAGAAGTAACTGACGATGTATCATGAGTTGAGAGATACTTGGCATAGTATGGTAGTAGAGGAGTCTGCGAGTCAGGTTGGCGAGGTGGAGGTAGTCCCTGACTGCCGGGTTTTATAGAGCGTCGCGCGACCATGTGTCGGCCTGCCAGCGGTTTAACGAGCAAACTTACCTCTAAACCCTCGCTAAATGGCAACTGAGCCCAGCGCACATAAATTGTTCTCTAGCCGGACAGACATTTATTGCAAAACCGGGCATCTCAGCGGCCCCACCTCCAACCCCGCGTAAATCTTTTGTGATTTGTAATAAAATGTTGGTGCCGCTTAAAAATAACTAGATGGAAATTAACTTTGTGAAGACTGTAAAAACTGTAACTGGGAAATACAATTTATATAACGATAAAACCCCAACAATATATTTAAATATGTCAATAAATCTCAGGTTTTATGTCTTAAAGCATTAAAAAGGTCGGCTTGAACAGACCACGCCCACGATCGAAAACACTAAATCTATTGAGTTATTTAAAGGCTATATAAAGGTTCACGTATGACATGTGAACTCGACTTATTAACTTTGAGATTGAGACTGTCTTTGAAAATTTACAACATTTTTTCATTCTGGAAAATGTATGTTCCAAAAGATTGTTCACTTGTTTCCTCTTATAAACACAAACTTGTTTATGTAAACAGTATGTCTTGCATCTAGTCCCACGGACCATAACAAAAGCCAACTGGAGCATCCAGTATTAAAAGTGAAGCAAAAATTAACACTTGAACTACCAAGATGGCACGCCAAAAACATGTTGCAATGCTCAAGTAAGAGGGTTCCAGTCTATGTGTTACTATGGTCTGTGGTAGACCTGAAAATCGGCCTTACCTTTTCCACCACTACCAGACCCTTTCTTTCTGGTGGCATCAGATAAATATAATTTGTAGACATTTGCGGTACTGTTTTCTGTGTGGTTTCATCAAATAAAGAGAAAGTTGAAACGTGGATCAATCACGTTAGTATTACGGGTGGTAGATTGGCAAAACGGCAGCTTCCATAAGTGAAGTAAGCTGATAAATGTTACTTAAAGTGGATAGAATTGAACTTCGTGTTTTTTTCCTTAACACTAAGGTCATTTCACGAAATTGAAACCCACAGAAGGCCCAATTATTTAAGGTGTAATTAAAGGTTTTTAGAACACATGAACAATAAAAAAAAACATACTCTGGATGTTTATGTAACACATGTCTGCACAAAGCCGCCTCTTCCTTCAATGCATAGCAGTTGTATATTTTAAAATAGATAGACAATTAAAAGAGGATACGCACCTCGTGTAGTGGTAGGTAGCTCAGGTAGCCCTTGTAGGGGGGTAGCAACCCTCCTGGGTAGACCGTAGAGTACGGGTGGAACCTCATGCTGGGGAGGACGGACGCGGGGTGGGAGTGGTAGTGGGCTAGGTGTTGCTTGTAGATGGGCGGCTGGGGTACCACTGGGAACATGTTCAAGGGGTTGAAGTGGTCCAGAGGAGCAGTTTGGCGCCGCACCTTATCTTTGATAGGGCAGGTCTTCTTCAGCTCTTCTTGGGCTGTAAGCAAATCGTGTAACATAATTAGAAATTCACATTAATTGTATGTTAAGTAAGGAAAGTATTTATCTATATAAATATAAATAAGTTCTACCGAATTTCCCCTATAGGGAAGAAGCTATTACCGTAGTCGGCATGGTAAGACCTAGGCCCGGGACCATGATAACTTTTCGTTTTGAGGTCCCTAGACCCCAAAAACACCATTCGTTCGAAACTGTTTACATATATATAAAACATAATTAGAAATTCCCATTAATTGTATGTTAATGGGATCACAATATGTATATATATATATATATATATATATATATATATATATGTGTGTGTGTCCGTGAGCACGATAACTGTCGTAAAAATGATCCAATTTTGATGAAACTTGGTATAAACGAGTAAAGCAACATTTATGACTTTAAGTTCGAAAGCCAGCCAGATCGCTCTATCCGAAGGGGTATTTTGGGGGAGTTTTGTACCCCAACAATTTTTCTTTTTTACATCTAATTTTTAAAATAGTAAAATTGTAGTTTTCACCATTCGATTCAGCTTAAAAAACTCGCAATTTGGTATTTCGATTATTCCTCTACGCCAATTGGTTACCAAGATATTTAAAGTGCTAAACACAGTACGTTGTCTAATGTTATTCTTATGGAGGAAAAGAAAATTATGATATATTGCTTATTTATGAACGTATACTGACGAAACTTGGTATACAGCTTCATCTCGTTGTGGTCTATTGATATTTGCTCAAAAAAATATTTTTTGCCAAATTCACCCTTATCAGCAAACCTGCGTATTCAGCCCCCATGTTATTCTTATGGAAAATAATTAAATGCTCTGTCTCCCTTAATTATGAACATAAATGAATAAAAACTGGTATACGCGACTTCACCTAGTTGAGTTATATTGATATTAGTGTAAAAACCCATTTGTTGTGTTCCTTGTTGCAGCAAACCTGCGTACTCAGCCCCAATGTTATTCTTATGGAGAATAATTAAAATTGTATGTATCGCCTATTTGCGAATATATTTTTATGAAACTTGGTAAGTGGCTTTATGCAGTACTAAGACATTTTTATCTCCATTGGAAATTTGCTGAGTATGCAGGTTTTCTGTGACGGGGGTATTATTGTTTCTACATAGCTTTGAGCAGTGACATTTTGTATTCAGCGGAGATATTTAAATGTCGTTTATCTGTCTGTTTGTTTATGAACCAGGTTTGTTCCGCGGTTAAAAAAAAGGCTGAACCGATTGAAATAAAACATTTTGCTCATTTTCTTGTGAGGAAGGAAACTTTTAGGCTTCTGCAAATTATTATGTACGTCATTAGGGTTATGCCCATTGGTCCGTCACTGCTTCAAAGAAGATTTAATGGGTACAGTACTCATACTCAATCTCATCTCAATTACTCAATCTTCCACTATAGAATGCACCATGTTATTTGTTCTAATGAGCATTTAGTCAGCTAATTTACCTTTTACTACAGAATGGAGGGAACACGTGATTTACTAACTACTCCACAAAGGTATACCAAACAATATAAAATAACGGCACGGCAAAGAAACATTGGGTAGGGAACACATAAGCCCTTGCAACATGGTATTTAAAGCTCAGTCTAGGTACTCATTTTGCTTATAATGCTGGATTTGTTATGTGGTTTTAAGCCCATCATTTTTGTTTTTAACTACATGAGTTATTGAGCTGACCATGACTAGTCCCATATTAAACATTATAACGCATCCGTGTATAGTCGGGTTTGCTGAATAAGTAACCTTCTTACTGAACTTGTGCGATATTTACTCAACAAACTGTTTATGTAAGACTGCTTCAAATAGGTTTGATTAGAGCAGCAAACACCAAGTGACAGCTGGGTCAATAAATAGCTGTTTCTTATCACACTATTTGTTGCATATATAATTTAAGAAGGTCGCTTATTCAGCGGCCCAACGCAGTTATTCTTTGTTTGAATTTCATAGACGGTGATGGTGAGTTTATGTTATTTAAGAAATTATTGCAGATTTTTCTCATTCATTTATGACAAATGTTCGCAATAATTTCTGAAACAACATATACAGAATACACAGCTATGTTAGAATAGTAACTTAACCTAACCAAAGAGCCTAACACACCTAGATATATTTGTAGGCTTACGACAGCACGTCGTTGCCGGTTCTCATTGGCGGCTCAGTCGTCCAGCCTGCCACGTCTACCTGCGAGGCTGTTAGTCCAGCATCTATAGGGAGTTGAGTATGCACTGACAGTGTAACGCATTTTGACTTTTGATTGTTGTTGGGGGCACCTTGGAGATGACCAAAACCAATGTTGTCGCCCTCCCAGTAGGTGCACAACTTGAGGGGGAGGGGGGAAGTAGCGCGGGGGCGCGTTCTACAAAAGCGCTCAAATCTTGTGAACGAGACATGATAGAAACATGCTCTAAACGGCATTTGATTACACACATTATGTTCTTCAAAAAATGTTATGAGCAAAAACCCCGTACTCGTAATAAAAATTAAGTAATTTAATATTATATTTTAAAATATGAACTTTAAATTCAAAATAACGTAAAAATAATAATAAAACACTTAAGTTTCAGCTAAAAACTGTCTTTAATTGGTTTAATACGAGCTACAAGTAGGCCCAGGAAATATATATTTTATGATATAATGTAACCGCAATATACATATAACAAAAATCAAATTATCTTAATTGTAAAAAGCCAAAAACACCGGTGACACATAGAATATAAAATAGAAATCGAAGAGAATGTCCCATAAAATCTGCTAAACGTTGATTAATTATATGAAAATCAAATATCTCATAACAATTTATTTTAAACTAGTGGTTTGAAGGGGCCATAGCCCCTAACCTTTCCCCAATACTCTGCCTCAACTGATTTTTTTACTCTTTTGAAAAACAAAGTAGACATGTAATCACGTGTTTTAATGTAAGCAAAGCAGACGTCATGTTTTTCTTATGGGGGATGTTTTACGTTATTTCTCATTTGCTGATCAATTTCTAGAATAACTGCTATTTTTCCCGAGTCCCTGGGAAAAAATCCTGCTATTTTTAAAGGTCCTGGGATCAAGACCTTTAATTTGAGCCATCTCCCACCATCCTGCAATTTGCCAAACTCCCACAATTTTGACTTAAAAAATTTGCTTACAGAATTATATATAAAGATTTAAACACAATTTGCGAGTGATTTTCGTTCATTTCAATTAAGTGTATATAGCGGGCTATATGAAACTTTCAAAGACAATCAAGTAAAAAAGTCAAGGCTGAAGAATTCATTCTCACAAGAAGGAATTCCACTTATTTAATCAAAAGTAAGATAATACATTCGATAATACCTTTTTATATGTATAAATATTTAGTTTTGTTTCAGGTATAACTGCAGAACCCGCGCTGCTCTACAGCGTCAGTCAGTGTTGCACCTTGGGTAAAGGCCAATCAAGTTAAATAATGTGTGTTAAAATAATGCTGGCGGTAATTCTCTCAAATATACAGAGTGAGTCAGACCACCCGTCCAGCATGTATAACGGGAGGACGGTTTGGTCTAGTCATACAAAATTCTTATAAAACGCATATAAGCTATCTATTACAAATATTTTTATCAAAATCGATGTACAGAATGTTCCAAAACTGAAGGTCACGGGTTCAAATCTCCAAGTTTTCTTATGTAAACATAGGGAATATTATACATAATTTTAAACGTCTCGTTAAAATACAAATTTTGGCGAAAACAAAATTCATTTATCTTTATCCTTTTCAAAATGGCGGCCATTTTGGTGTAAAATATTGACATTTACGGAATACCCTGTATTTCTAAACCACAATTCGTATCTTTTTTCCGACTTAAATTTATTACTCATGATAAACTCAGCTTTACTCTCGTATGCTACATGACAGGCTTTTTTGAGAAAATCTATATTTAAAAAAATATTTATTTTGAAAATATCTATATGCCCTAAAATTAAAAAAGTCAAATGGTAGTGTCAAAATTCGTACCACTGAAAAGGTCTTGTAACTCCTAGCAACTTTATAATTTACACTATCCTTGATTCTCTTTTCGTTTTTCTGCAATCAGCAAAAACATTATATTCCCATATGAAATGCATGTTAATTTGTATAACACTTGCATGCATTCTGTTGCTACTTTCGTTTTATGTGTTATGTACAATTAACATACATTTCATATGGGAAAATAATGTTTTTTGCTGATTGCAGAAAAACGAAAAAAGATTGGTGTAGGTTAACCTATGACCATACTATGATAGTTGTTTCAAAAGAAAGTAAGTTAATCGCTGTATTGTTCATAAGTAGTTTAAGAATAATATTTAATTCTTAAGATTTCTATCCCAATGCTGACTGACTGAGTATTCATTCTTAGCCACGCTACGTAAAAATCAAATTATCTCTGTTGTTTAAATCATAAAAAAGTGGCACATTGTATACAGGCTGGAAAAAAGTCTGGAAACGGTATACTCAATACTTACGAAAAAATCAATACTTTCAATATTTACACGATACATGATCAAATATATATAAAAATTTGAACGAATGGGTTGGCATCTGGGGACCTCAAAAAGCAAATTTGTCATCGCCCAGGCATATATAAGTCTTAGTTGTTTGTCCCTGACTACTGTAATAGCTTATCGCCTTTGGGAGGAATTCACTAAAAAAGCAAATAATTTATCATAAATTATTATGATTTTTCTCATTGTGTGAGCTAATGGTAAAGTGTGATGCAGAGTTATTTTCTTGTTTTAAGTAGAGCGCAAAACAACGATGGCTTTAATTTTTGGAAATCTACCTATAGAAAAACTAATCACTTGAATAAAGTATTACAGCAAAATTTATAAAAGCTACCCCACAATTTTGAAGTGTGGTTTGTGGCATTCAACTCAGCTATACTTTAAAATGGTGTACATCTAGACCTATGCTTACGTTTAGGATTTTCTTCAGACTCTTTGTGGACGGTCCGCCCTTGGAAGTTCGGTGTCAATAAGTGCATTGGGAAATATACTTTTAGACCCTAAATCATTTTTCAAAGTTTTAGGGTTGTTACTCAAATAATTTTAAAGATATTATACCGTTTTCAGACCTTTTTCCACCCTGTATACATTGTGGCACGTTGTTATGATTTAAACAACAGAGATAATTTGATTTTAGCGAATTTCCCCTCTAGGGAAGAAGCTATTACCGTAGTCGGCATGGTAAGACCTAGGCCCGGGACCATGATAACTTTTCGTTTTGAGGTCCCAAGGCCCCAAAAACACCATTTGTTTGAAACTGTATATATATATATATATACAGGGTGGTACCATTAAAGAATGTCACAAACTTCGTGGGCCAATAGTACTCATAAATTTGAACAAAAAATGTCCTCCTAACATATGTCGAAAAATCCTTTGTAGCCGCAATTTTGTATTTTTTGCAAACAAAATTATATCTAAAAAACTACTTTAGCTAAAATAATCAAACCTTGCACGGACGTTTATTAAACATCAAAAAAATTTATAAAATCTTTTGTTTGATTTGCATTTTTATTTTCACAATGGCGGCCATTTAAAGTTTTTAAAGTCAAATAATAAAAAAAAACTGTACATTTTTAAAAACTTTACCTTGTAACAAAAAAAAACATTTTAATACTAAATCCAACGGTATTTTGTTTATCAAAATCGGACCACAAATAAGCGAGAAAATTCACTTTTTCGGTTAGCCCGCAGAAGCTCTTTCCTCTCGCGGACAGTAGTGCGTTTCTCAATACGATTTTCATTGTTGCGCCGGACCGCGCGCCGCCGCCCACGCTACTTGGGGCTGCTGGTGGGACCGGAGCTTCTGCGGGCTAACCAAAAAAGTGAATTTTCTTGCTTATTTGTGGTCCGATTTTGATAAACAAAATACCGTTGGATTTAGTATTAAAATGTTTCTTTTTTTGTTATGAGGTAAAGTTTTGGTATACGTATGTATATATATTTTGGTATATGTATGTATGTATGTATATATATATATATGTGTGTGTGTGTGTGTGTGTGTGTGTGTGTGTGTGTGTGTGTGTGGGTGCGATAACTCTCGTAAAAAAGGTCCGATTTTGATTAAATTTGGTACAAACAAGTAAAGCAGCATTTATGACTTTAAGTTCGAAAACCAGACAGATCGATCTATCCGAAGGGGTATTTTGGGGGGGTTTTGTACCCCAAAAATTAGTTTTTTGAGTTTTTTACACATCATTTTTGAAAAAGTAAAATTTTATTTTTTTCCATTGGAATCAGCTTAAAAGACACACAATTTGGTGTTTTAATCATTGCTCTACGTCAATTGGTTACTGAGATATTGAAAGTGCTAAACGCAGTACGTTGTCCAATGCTATTCTTATGGAGGATAAGAAAAATTATATATCTTGCTTATTTATCAACTTATCCTGACGAAACTTGGTATATTGCTTCATTTCAGTGTGGTCTATTGATATTTGCACAAAAACACATTTTTTAGCTGATAGTTCCCGTAGCAGCAAACCTGCATACTCAGCCCCATGTTATTCTTATGGAGAATAAGTAACGTGTTATCTCCTTTAATTATGAACATAAATTAATAGAACTTGGTATGTGGCTTTACCTAGTTGAGTTATATTGATATTTGTATAAAAACCCATTTTTTGTGTTCCTTGCTTCAGAAAACCTGCATACTCAGCCGCCATGTTATTCTTATGGAGAATAATTAAAATGTCATAAATCGTTTGTTTATGAATGTATATTGACGAAACTTGGTATGTGGCTTTATGTGATATTAAGATACATATATATGCATTGGAAATTCGCTGAGTATGCAGGTTTGCTGCTACGGGGGTATTTATTATATGTATATTGCGGTTATATTATATTATAAAATATGTATTTCCTGGGCCTACTTGTAGCTCGTTTTAAAATAATTTAAAAGACAGTTTTTAGCTGAAACTAAACTGTTTTCATTAGTAGTTTTACGTTATTTTGAGTTTAAAGTTCATATTTTAAAATAAAATGTCAAATTACTTAATTTATATTACGGGTATGGGTTTTTTATTTTGAAGAACATAATGTGTGTAATCAAATGCCGTTTAGAGCATGTTTCTATCATGTCTCGTTCACAAGATTTGAGCGCTTTTGTAGAACGCGCTCCCGCGCTACTTCACCCCTCCCCCTCAAGTTGTGCACCTACTGGGAGGGCGACAACATCGGTTTTGGTCATCTCCGAGGTGCCCCCAACAACAATCAAAAGTCAAAATGCGTTACACTGTCATCGCATACTCAACTCCCTATAGATGCTGGACTATGTCATGACTCTTCTCTGTTGAAGAAAACTTTCTTCTTACCAGAACTGAATACACGTAACATGTAAACATACATTGCAAGGTATTAGAAGGAAAATACTTTCGTTTGGTGAATGCGTGGGTATTATTTCAGTGGTGGGCTGAGTTACGTTTGAGTTCCTATTAGTTAGAAAAAGTTGTCCTTTTCAAATAACCTCACACAATTCTTTAAAATTACTCCAGAAACAGTAAAAATAGCATTATGTATTTGTATTTGCCTAAGGTAATTGTATTTTTGTGCAAGCTTTATGTAATCACCATTTACAATTTAATGTACATTTTTGCTTTGTTTATGTTTACAATATCATAAACACTACCGTAAATTATTGTCACAAATCAAATCAATTTGGGGAAAAATCGTCAACCAGATTTTAAATTTCATGTAAAACTGTAATACCCATTTAATCAGAAAAATATCGTAAATGCTCGGCCTCTCTATTTTACATTAGCTAAAATAAAAGTCATATAATAAAATACTCCCGTCCCAGAATATCTGTGTACTCATTGAATTTCCAATTCGTATTTATTATTTATGCACCTTATCATCACAAAATGTGTTCATAAATAAGCAATAAATTTAGTGCATTCTCCGAAGGAATAACATTAGGACTGAGACGCAGTGTGCAGCAACGTGGACCACAACATTTTAAACTGAATGTTAGTATTATTGGAATATCCTATTCCTAGGAAAGGATGGATAGCTAGGAAAGCTAGATATTCTTTGGTTGTTGCGGACGTTTCCGACCTATGATACCGCATATCACTTCACGTCCTTGTTATACCTTGCAAAACAGGTCTACTTGTCTGGACCAGAACTCGCCTATAGAAACTGACACAATATACATTAAGGACATCACGCGTCCATGAGCAAATATGAGCCGCCGCATCCATATGGTGTTGTCAATAACTAGCTCAGTCTAGTGTAAAAGTCCACTTCTTTCAGTTCCACTTTATGCACGCTCAGCTACGAGAATAAAACCATCACTGCCAGGAAAATGTTTAGATACATTTTTTAGAAGATTGAAACGATTTCAAAAGTACGATTTCAAAAACTATTTCAAAAGCTATTTTTGCGGATCCACCCGAAGAAAACATTTGTATTGTAGTTTTGAGCATTTTAAATTTTAAGAAACTGTACTAAATTTTATAACTAGCTGTAGTCCTTCTTCTGTACACTTCCACTAATAATCTATATTTATAAAAAATGATGTTGGTTTGTTTGTTTGTATATTGCTCACTGTTTGTATATTTGAAGTTTATGGACTCGGACACCGTTGGACCGTTTGCCATGAAACTTGGTATATATATGTAAAATTTCACGGAGGTTTTTAAGTCATCCATTTCGTCTTAACTCAATTGGGTTCGTCCCAAGAGGTCCAAAAGGGTTTCCATATAAACCTTATGAAAATATATTGTTGTTTACATAAAAGATAATGACATGTTTACTTGAACAGGTGATCTTGATGATATTGGTTTTAGTTGGCAATAGTCAAAGGCATGACAACGTCTGCCGGATAACAGCTAGTTAATTATAAAAAAATATTCATTAGATGACATTGGATCTTTGAAGGCCAAAGAGGAAGCTCTCTAAATATTTGTTGATGTAACAAAATCACAACCTATGTATGCTTTGCTTATTTTAGCAATAATTTCTGCTCAATCGCTCCAGTTAGATTAACACAAACATGCGTTCAGCTTTCATTTCAGCTTGCCGGACACGGTAGCTCAGAAGTAGAGCTTTGGCCACACAAGTTAGAGGAGGTCCGGTGAAGGTTCGATACCGGCTGACTTCTAGTACATTGTTTCACTAACGGTCGCCAGTAAGTTGTACATGTGACTGTTATCGCAACTCGCAGTCGTTAGATCGCCAAGCAGACCTATTGACACGTAGTTGATTAAAACATATTATATTAAGTATTAAAACAGATATAAGTAAACAAAACAACTTATTCTCATGAGTGAAAATGACTTGAAAATCGTTCAAATTCATTACGTGAGTGACACTTCACTATACTTGCTATTGCCCATATTTTAGTCTTGAGATTTTAAAGTCACCATCATGGAGATCATGTTCACTCCACGCTTTAAAGAACATTCGTGCGTATGTTTTTTACGATCTGTATGATTCGGTTTCCGATCAGATTAATTTACTAAAGTACAGCTCAACTACATAGAGTATAGGTAAGTGTAAACATGTTATATATTTCACTGACACACTTCAGATCTCTAATCACGAAAGTATGATGAAATTCTTTAAATTAAACAGTCGTGATGCCGATTGGAAACAATTACGTAGCCAACAGATTAGCACTCCAGATGACAGAAATCGCGGATGAAAGCGTGGCTTTTAGTGGATGAGTTTCCTTTCTTTGCATAACTGACTATTAGCCTCTGAGATAATAATAACTTCAACACAGGATAATAACAGTAGTAACTCTAATGGAGAAGGGTCTACAGCCAGCCACTGTCTAATCTTAATTTTAACGTTGCTTTTATAGGGTTTTTTAGCATAAAATATCAGTAAACCCGTGACAATAATTAATAATTTAGTATACTATGATAATTGTGAGTTCACGAAGTGAGTGACACCTCATACTTAACTTCATTGCTTGTAATGCTAACGAAAATGAATTAAAGTTGAGTATCTCTGCGCACGATAACTCGAAAACGCATCCACAGAATAACTTAAAATTTTGAAGGTAATATCTTAAGTGCAAAATATCGTTTGGGTTCGTTATTGAAATCATCTACTTCAGTATTAATAACATTATTTTAAAATCAGAACACATTTTTACCCTCTATAAGAAACTCCAAGTCGCTGGGCCGTCCAAGTTCTGTCATTGATTTGTTTACATAATACTAAAGTTTGTATTATTAAAATGATTCGGCCACTCATAATTATTGATTTTAACTGATGCAATGGTGCATGCAACCTAATGTAAATATTATATTAATTCAGGGTGTTGTGTTTTTAACGAAATCAAATTTAAAAGTACCAAACGTTACCACTTTGCAGGAGTACCTTCCCAATGTATACACTTTAATGTTTGTTTAAGTTATTTGGTAATTCCCAAGGAACATTAACTTTAATCGAGAATCACAACCCCAAAGCCTGCGCCGAGACAGGCCCCAGAACAAAGAGCCAGGTGCACAACACAGTGTTGAGGCTCGGCACGTTTGTTGCAGGCGATAATCGCAGGGACGTGATTTGGCAAACTCGGTGCTCCAGCGGACGTGCCCGCAGTCCAAACACTGCTGTAAACAGTGATGAATGGCAGCTGGCTCGTGGTTTACAGTCTTCAAGTCATTTTATTAGACAAGGGAGAATTTTGTTTGGCGACCGAAGTATTGCAAGGGAGCAGAACAGTTTTCACGGTGAGAGCCGCCGCGCCGCGCGCCGGTGTGGTTATCGGCGGTCGCTGTGAGTGTTTGCGCCGAGAAAGAAATTGTGATAAGTAAATCAAAGTTATATTTGTGTTTTGGTGAAACACCTCCAGATAATGTATTTACTAAAAATGTTCCTCCATTTACTAAAACTTAGTATTTTAAACATGATAAACATCGGGCACAAACCAAGCAAATACAAATTTGGTTATAAAATTAAGTAATAATAAACTTATCAGATTTTAATTGAATGTTTATTTATATTTTTAGTCCAAATAGTATAAATCAGTTCATATAGTCAGGCATTGTTTAGGATTCGTGTCAAGTCGAAAAGTTCAAAACGGATTTGTTCACGTAGTTACGTACAGACTCACTTGAGGGAACAATGTTTTTCACTGTAAAAATAATGCAAAATATAAAGTATCTTACACAGCAAGTATGCATGCACTATGCTAAGAGTTTTCAGAGAAACAAATTAAAATTAACTTCGTTCTGTACCAAACATCCCGGATGTAATATTTCAGTGGTTATTAGAATACTTCATTAGTTTCACTAAATCAGTTCATTACGTGATACGCCGAGAACGAAAAGAGAGTGTTAAGGCAGAAATGGGAACAAAAACTGAGTTTATGGAAAATTATGTTGTTGACGACTAAACAATTTTACTATCTGATAAGTCATTGTCTACCGCGACCCGAGCGACGCCAAAGAATAACACCGTAAATGCGGTCCGTAATCAAGTGCGAACTGTTATATCGGCGTTAACACCTTTATTAACAGCTTATAAAACCGGCAGTTAAGATTCAATTACTTAGTTTCGCCCGAGCAATCCCTCAAATTTGTCTGCGGAGAGTTAGTACCGCTAAGTAACGAGTTCTTGCCGTAGTCAATTTCTCAAGTGGCCAACTTTTATGAGTTAACCGTTACTCTGCTTAAGTTTTAATAGACTCATTTTCAAGATAGGTTTTATGCGATAGTATTTATTTGCATACTCAGGCGCTCCAGTTATTGTTACCTATAGATTTTTCCAGGATAACAGCTCTGTATAGCAAGAGTTATGTGCATGTGTGGTACAGCTATTGTCATCTGAGTGGAAAACTAAAGGACGAATGTGATTGATACTTTGAATGATTCATGTAGACATTAGAACTAACTACACTATAATGAACCAATGATCAAAACAAACGGATATCCAGATATGGTGGGTTATAATATAAGCATGGAGATTGTTAGTTACAGAACTATTAAACCGTCTAACTAGTTATTTTGGCTCACCATGTGGTCACAAAAGAAACCAGCACATGTTAGCACCTCACTAACAAGATGACAAAAGAGGGTGTTTGGGTGTTGGGGTTGGCGGTTTGTGTTTTGTGGAGCCATAAAACGGATACACATAATTCGAATCATTAACTTAAAAATACAAAACTACAATATATCAATGCTTGGGTGTTTTTGAGAAGCGGGTCACCACTGGATTTCCGCCTTCTTGCGCTCTGCGGAGTTAGGTTAGTTAAGTTTATCATAAATACAAATTCTAGATGTTACCCGCATGCGTTGTAACAAATGATTTATAAATACCCCCGTCGCAGCAAACCTGCATACTCAGCGAATTTCCAATGAATATATAACATAACACATTAAAACTTAACAGGATTCATAAGAAATGTATTCACAAACTAGCGATATTTAAAATATTAATTATTTCCCATAAGAATAACATTGGGGATGAGTACGCAGGTTTGCTGCAACAAGGCACACAAAATAATGGGTTTTTATGCAAATATAAATAGAACTCATCTTAGTGAAGTCCCATACCAAGTTTCATCCATATACATTCATAAATAAGCGATTTATAACATTTTAAGTATTTTCCATAAGAATAACATGGGGACCAAGTACCTAGGTTTGCTGCTACAGGAACCATAGGCGAAAAATTGTTTTTTGTGCAAACAACAATAAACCACAACCAGATCAAGCCATATACCAAATTTCGCCAGTTTATGTTCATAAATAAGCGAGATATACAATTTTTCTTTTTCTCCATAAGAATAACACTAGACAACGAACTGCGTTTAGCACTTTCAATATCTCGGTAACCAATTGACGTAGAGCAATGATCAAAAGACCAAATTGTTTCTTTTTTTAAGCTGAATTCAATGGTATAAATTAAAATTTGATTTAAATTGAAATTACATGTGGAAACCCCAAAAAACCCATTTTTGGGGTACAAAACCCCCCAAAAACCCCCCTTCGGATGGTGCGATTCTTCTGGTTTTCGAACTCGTTCAAATAAATTGTACTTTACACATTTGTACCAAATTTCATTAAGATCGGACCTTTTTTACAAGAGTTATCGTGCTTATGGACACACATATATATATATAAATATATATATATATATACATATATAAATATTTGAACGAATGGTGTTTTTGGCATCTGGGGACCTCAAAATGAAAAGTTATCATGGTCTCGGGCTTAAGTCTTACCATGAGACCTACGGTAATAGCTTCTTCCCTATAGGGGAAATTCGCTAAAAACTATGATAGTTGTGTGCGTGCTGCATTCTGTGGTTAGCCCGTGGAAATCCTAAGAATCAAGATTAGCTGTTTGTATTTTCATCAGCTCAAACAAAAGTGAATGCCCATAAGGAATACATGGGAACTTTGAACTCCCGTGGGGCAAATCCCAAAAGGATTTTCACATCTTTAATATGCCTATATGTTACTCAGGACTCAGTACCTCTCTGCCAAATTTCAGCTCAATCAGTCCAGTGGTTAGAGCGTAATTGAGCCACAAATATCTAAACTAGGTATACAATGCAGTTGTCTGCTTGCAATATTGAGCGGAGCGAGTATTTATTTAATCAATAATTTTCAGAAATGTATCGACAAAAAAAACACTAAATAAACAAAACAACAATTTCACAGAAAACTACTGTATTTACAAACAGCTGATAGTAACAGTCTGCATTTAAATTTGATCCATATAACAGCTGTATAATCAACACACAGTAAACAAACCAAATAAAATATTTCTCCTATTAAAATAACATGGTAACTTTAAAGGGCCGTAGGGCAGAATCCTTATGTCCGATTTGGACCATTTCAGATTTATACCTTCCCATAGATGGTTACTATGACAGAGCAAAATTTCGTGAGGATTACTCCAGCCGTTCAGGAGGAGTACGTGTAAATAAAAAGCCAGAGTGTAGTATAGGAGCTCCGCTCAACAAACTCACAAACTTTGACATTTATAATATTAAGGGTGCACCGTACCTCCCTTCCGCACGCTCAAGTAAGGGGTTTGCATCTCCCTCATTGTAGGCTAAATTGTTAACCAATTAAAAATAATTTGATGTTATTTAATTCAATAAATGTTCATCTAGAGATCATACGATTTAAAAATCGTGATTTTAATTCAAAATAAGTGGTAGGCCATTATTAATGTTCTCAAATTAAGCGTTTTTCTAAAGATTTCTAACGTATGGAGAACAATTATTTTGGAGAAAAGGAACCGTAAGATCCCTAGATTGGAATCTGAAAAGTGTGAAACTGCAAATAGTTTGGTAGAAATCTGTAAAATAACAGTGCGATCGAGGAGAACAAAATGGTCTTCAAGCGTAAATATGCATGGCCCTGCTTGTTGGCGGCGCCGGCGCGGCGCTACACAACAATGAATTCAATCTGGGTAGGGCGCACCCTTAATAGGATTAACCGCGCTTTATGGAGGTCAATAAACATTTTTTAAACGTGTTGGCCCTCTTCTAGAAAATACCCCAATGCTTTGTTTACTGAAATGAAATAAATCGAGTTTTGTTTCAAAAGACAAATTAATATGTAACACAATTATGTCATTTTGAACGTTGTTAAAGTGTGCTTTTAGAAAATGTGAGTTGAAAAGTGTCATAATTTTGTTGAAAGGAAATGCTTACTGGCAATTTATCGGCAAGTTAACTATTTCTGTGAACAGGCTCAAACAAATAACAGTTTTGATATTAATTTCCAAGAACATCTTTAGTTGGTTCCAGATGATTAGTTTGGTCCAGTACTTTTAATTTAAGTGATTCAATTGTACATACACGTAACAATTTCAGTTTTATACGTAGATTTAAAATGCTGGGTGTTCTTAATTGACAACTATTAATATTTTTTACATTCTAAGACTCATTGACAAATTTAGATATTTCAAGAAAGGATTTAAAACAGTCCTAGCTCTTAATTTCAACTATTTGATGAGCATATATTGATGATAAATGATGATATATTCTGCGTTATTTGTTTCTTTCATTAAGTTTAATATCTCAAGGACGTTTTACGCTCGCAAATTTATCAGGTCGTTGTAAAATTCAACCACATTAAAAAACATTGAAATTAAGAACAAATTAAACTTCCCCGTAAATCAAGAGCCAGGACTATTTAAAAATTCGCCATATTTTTTAGTTTGTAATCAAAATACTTAACGTTTAATTTAGACGATTCCAATTTCAGTCTGAACTTTCACAAACGCAATCTTACAGAAATGAGAAAAGAGAGTTACCAATACTGACTTGTTACGTCTATATGGCTTCTGTACAAGTGTACTCAGAAATTGGCTTGGCAATATTATATTATATAACAAGAGAGTAGGGGTCGAGCAACTACCATAGTTGGTTTTCTAACGACCTCAAGGATCTTATAATGAAGACATGAAGACAAATGTTTATTTATAAACTGGTAAGTCACCTCAACGCCCCACTGACTATACTGTATTTGAAAGAGTGAGGAGACGATACAAGGAACTAGGGCTGTAGAGCTCAAAGTCGAGCTCAAGGAAAGTGGATAATTCAATCCCACACAATTCAATATCTTCTGGCCTCAAGTAAACAACCTAAATCGCCCCCACACATTCCACAAGTTATGTCGCTCAACTTGGTTGAAACCAAGGATGCTTTAAACAAATGTGAACTTTTAACGCAGCTCTTCACCTCGGTCTTTAGCGACTGTGACGTCCCTGTTCCAAGATTCGATTTTGGATGGAACATTGCCCTCTCTAGTTGTGCTGTAACAGTTAAAACTCAGCAAAACCTGGATACTAAAAAGAGTGCTGGACCCGACAATGTTCTCAAATTCTGCGCTTCTGTTCACACTCTCAGGGGCGGATACAAACTATTGTTTTAGGGGGGGGGGGTCATGAGTGAAAAATATTTAAATTGTCAAAATACAATAACCTTTACGGTGAAAAATTGGTAAAATACGTGAAGTTCTGAGGTTGTTTTTTTTTGGGGGGGGGGGTCATGACCCCCATGACCTCCCCCCTGTATCCGCGCCTGCTCACTCTATACTTGACCGTCCTCTATAATACTAACCTCAATAGAGCGGATTCTATAAAGGAACTTAGTGTTTACATGAACCCTTTACTCAATCCGTCTGACCTCATTGATCATATTGCCGCTAAAGCAAATCGTGTCATTATGTTCTTTTTGAGGACCATTCTTATGGAGGTTAATTAATTTTTGTTAAATGTATGTTATTAAAACATGCTTATTTAGCCTATATTGATAATAATAATAAATTGTATTG
This sequence comes from Allygus modestus, assembly GCA_963675035.1. Lineage (NCBI taxonomy): Eukaryota > Metazoa > Arthropoda > Insecta > Hemiptera > Cicadellidae > Allygus > Allygus modestus. The sequence continues at coordinate 356,149,321 of OY776111.1, read as the reverse complement.
CTTTGCAAAATCTTGCATCAGCATTGCAACTTATTACTTACAACTAGATTTATTTGAAATGTTCTCCTCATGCTCTTCATTGGTTATTCTGATCTTCAAAAGATTCATCCACAGTATAATACGTGTTTTTAAGAAGATAAGATTTAAACTCTCCAGCAGGTAAACTTGTCAGGGATTTTATTCATTAATTTTATTCCCTTTTGTATTAATTGTCGTTTGAAACTTGTTTTTTTGTTTCATCTGGTTGTGGTATATTGAATAATTTCGTGAGTAGTATGATACGTGTTGTTACAATCAAACAGGGCAAACGATGATAGCAAGACTGCATTATGTATTTTGTAGTGTTGTGAGATTTAGTGTATTTACTCTGTGGTATTTGCACCCAAAATACAATTTTTGTTATAGATCCCCTAGCACCAAACCAGTGTACTCAGCCCTAATGTTATTTTTAAGGAGAAAAAGTCAAATGTTACGTATCCCTTGATTATTAACATGAATTAATATAATTTGGTATGTGGATTCATCTCTTTGATTTACATTGATATTTGCATAAAATCCCACTTTTTTGAACTTATTGTTGCAGCAGACCCGCGCACTCAGCTATAATGTTATTCCTATGGGAAATAAATAAAATGTATAGCTTATTTATAAATGAATTTTTATGAAACTTTATGTAGTAATGCTTTATAAAATGTTATGTAGTGACTTTATGTATAGTAATGAGACAAATTTATATGCATTGGGTCCGCTATGTACGCCGTTTTGCTGTTACAGGGTATTATTTTTTAATTTTTGCTCAACCTGGAAAATCGCTTATGATACATGTCTATATTCAAATAAGGTATGCTAAATTTTTCAAAGGTCACGGTTACTTTAGATCACTGTCATTTTCCCGATTCCCGATCGAATGAATAGGCTTTCACAGATAAATAAAATACGGCCAAGTCACAGCTAATCATTATACGGCCAATGAATGAAATCTCCAAACCACATTTATTATGGACAAACCTCCAAACTATGGACAAATTTTATACAACACTGAAAGCTAAGTATATGCCATCGAAGCTTTTAATTTAATAGAAAGATAATGCTGAAAATAAAACAAATGGTTAATAACATTAACTAGTTGTCCTGTTGCTCGGATCCGAGCAAGTTTGTACCCAACGAAAGGTTACTTCAGTTGTAAACAAACATAACAAAACATCTGATGTTAAAACGGGTGGTAAGTGGTAACAACGAACTTTCAATCAACACGTAGTTTAGACTTCCGCCGTCGGGTAGCGCCACTGTTCCGACAATTCAGCCCTTTACTGTATTTAAGTGATGCCCTTTGTTAAAATTCTGAGACATATTGGCAAATCTAAATAAAAATACCTTTAATTTTACATCTCAAACGTTAAAATCCGTCCAGCCGTTATTGAGTTAAGACTGTGAAGAAAAAAACCCTAGCTGAAACCTTAATCCAACACTTTTATTTAATGCAGTTCAACTAAACTAATCTGGCGTGTTTTTGTAGATGAGTATAGCCGTCGTAGACAGATTACGTTGTCACGTTTGATACCCAACTTTGCGTCCAGTAGAGTGTCGTGTGCAGCTTACGCGTTGCAGCCTATCTGTGTTCTTTATCTGCAGTCTGCAGAGAGCTGCAGTCTGGGCAGCCATGGTGGTCGCTACAGTTGGATCTCGTCCAGTTTACGATCGTTCGCGGACCCGTATGAGGTTTTAAGCTAGCATGTTATGCACAACACTGAAGCGTTGTCTCTTGGCACTTGCGCACATACACATGAGAATAGACGCGGCTGGGGGTACGGGCGCCCAATAGACCCGTGCTGGAGTATAAGCGCGTGAGTCAGAAACAAGAACGAGATGTGCAAGAAACAATTTTGTAAATTAATTGTTCATAGCATAAAGTTTAATAAAGATAAATGATTATAAGCGATTTATCGAGCCTCTCAACGTTGTAAGCTGAGAATTAAAATTACAACAAGTTTAGTATTAAAAATTATAGTACTCATTTGTAAAAAATCTTTTAAGCTCCGTACGAATTCATAATATACGTACGAATTCTGCTGTTCGTGTTTTTAGTCAGGTATATTACGTTGTCCTACCTTTCTAAAAATGCAGAGTAAAAAGATTGCAACTCTTCTGTGTAACTGAACCCCAAGATAGAACAATGGATTTACATTTTCATACCATAAATTACGGTTTGAGCCAACCATGAAACTACTCCTTTGAATAGTGAGCGATATCTGCAGATCTACGATGTAGATCTGTCCGATTATTGTTGGGGACCCAAACCAGTTTATCAATAAAGTTATTACCAATCATAATTATGGGGTTTCATTAATTAAGAGAGCATGCCATCTAAATTCGAATTATATACAGTACACAACATATGATAAACTACGACCACTCGAGTTTTTAAAAGTGGAGCCCAATCATAATAATAAAATAATTAGTATTTGTATCACCTATTTGTATCACCAATTTGTTGAATGCGTCATTGCATTCTTAAGTGTGTTTTAAACATGGTAAACAAAGCAATATATTTTGCACTAAAAGTGTCTCGAGCAGCTTTTGAGCCCGTAAGCGGCAGAATGCAGGCTGCAGGCTGTAAACAAGCCACTTGCATCCGTTTTATTTCGTCATAAGTTTGATCTGTTTTATGGCGTCTTGGCAGCATCGTTAAACGGGCTTTCTTCGCCCCCTCGACAACCCCCGCCTCTCACTGTTATATCCCACATCCTACCAATCCATACACTTTATATCTTATTGCGCTCAATGCATTTCAAATCGCATAAAATGAAAAGATTTAACGCCACCATCAAACGTATGGAAAACGATGACCAGTGAGAGCGATGCCGCTGAATCAGTGTCGGTAAATGAGAGGTTTTATAAAAACCAGGGGTTCCTACTGAGGTATTTCCTCTAAAATATCACAAGAGATTTATATTCATGAATCGGGTTTATTCCCCAACCAAAACAGTAACAACTCTTTTTAATCAAGCCGTCCATTCGGTCTACTTAAAAGTGTTTAAATTTACGTAAAAATCATTTTTTGAATGTTTATGTGAAATTTGGTATGACTGTTATACTGTAAAGGGGGTATAACTGTAACAAACATAACTAGTACTTTAATGTACCTCTGTTTTTAAGTATATATATATAGATTTGGTGTACCTGAATTTTCCTTGGGTCCGTCAAAAGCTAGTTCGTTTTAGGTTTGATTGTTGTTTATTAATTTCCACAGGTTAACAATATAATTGAAAGGTTCATCAGTAATATTTACAAAACACATACAATCAAAATGGCTAGGACAAGTCTGCATGCTCAACATGTGCAGGCTATACAGTGTCCCGTGAGAGTATAGCACAAATGCAGGATTTGGTAGAACTCATCAACAAATTTCAAGTAAACGTTTTTCAAATCGCTTCGTTTTCCGTCTGACTGCCTCTATGTGATTTTATTTCCAATGCAGCATATCTTTGGAACCACTTGAGGTACTGACTTTAAACTTGGCATGTGTATTATAACACTGCAGGCTTAAATTCGGCCTTTCTATCCTTAACTGTTTCAAAATGGCGGCCATTTAAATTGTGTAAAGTTTAATATCTAGAAAATGATGAATTATTGAGTATTTGATTTGCGTATCTATAATATATGCAATTTAAATCCAAAAAGGATGGCGTGAATATTTGAAAGATCACTCAACTAATAACTGAGCAATTGCAGTTTTTATGAGTAGAATCGTGGTAATTTACACAGAATTTGCATGATTTTATTCACGAAAATTGTAATATCTCAGATAGGGGCCAAGTGATCTTTATAATCATTAATCACACCATCATTTTTCGATTAAAATTTCACATAATTAAAATATTTAAATCAAATACTCAATAATTTGCCGTTTTCAAGATATAAGCTTTAAAAAACTGAAATGATTGCCATTTTGAAACGGTTAAAGATAGAAAAGCCAAATTTAATAAAAATTTAGGCCTACACTATTATAATACACATGCCAAGTTTCAAGTCAGTACCTTAAGTGGTTCCAAAGATATTCTGTATTGATTAAAAATCACATACTGGCAGACAGATGAAAAACTAAGTGTTTTATAAGAAAGGTTATACGAAGTTTGTTGCTCCTTTTGGTGAGTTCTCTCGCACGACACCCTGTCTAATAAGGAACATCAGAATAAAATAAATTATAACGTTATGTCCACTGAAGGAAAATGTTTATAATTAATTACTGTATTTCTTCCAAACTCCCTCTAACAAATTTTTCATGTTTTCCTATGGTATAGAAGGAGACACGTTTTCAAGTCATAGTTATACATGGGGATGGAATTGTTCCCTAATCCTATGCATAAAATAAAATAAACGTTCCATATACACCACGGGCTGTAGGGAAGAAGTATATTCGTGCATTTAAACACATAAAAATACAAGTTTTCTTTTACAGACACACTGCTGACGTAAATAATTATTTAATGTTGTATTAACAGGACAGAAGTCGTCTTCCAAAATTACTTTGTATAATAAAGTATCAGTCCATAAAGATTAATTTTTATCAGGAACATTAAACTAACTATAAGTGTGTTACATAGCAAGACTGATTTTACACTCATGAAAAGTGTCAAATTAAAAATCCGGCTCAAGATAGTGGATCCACTTTAATTAAATTTATTAATTAAATTTGTTTTACCGAGTGGTAGTGTAATTAAATGTCAAAATAATTCTTAGTATTTACCACCGTATTTGGACAGTTACTAAAGGAAATTTACATTACTTTTTGCGAAAAGGTGTATTAGTTATGTTAGTAAATACTACTACATGACGGTAGTAGTATGTACTACTCTATTTACTACTAGTATTTACTACACAATGCAGTGTGTTTGTAACCAGTTGTAAGGTGCTGGCGAATCCTTGGCAGTTGACCCCTTGTCCACATGCAAGATGCAAACTGGCAAGTGCATCAGAATTAGCCATTGTGATACAAATGCCGGCCAGATTATACGAAGACAATGTAAAGACCTCTCCCCCGGTGCCAGTTCCTACCAAAGCTATCAAACTGGTGTTGTGTCGCTATATAAACATGACTAATTTGAATCTCTGATATCCTAAGAAATGTCATATATTCCAGCTGTTATACAATTAGTATTGGCAGTTTTGAATTCATTAATTTTTTAACTATTTACCTTATGAAACAAAAGTAAGTTGGGATAGCAACATGTGCATTTTATCCTTATTCTTAGTGCAGTTGTTTGCTTGGCAAATTGTTTAGTGGCACACAATTTTGTATTATTAAAGGTCTAACAACGATTATTCAAGTATTTTGTGTATATTATTAGAGATTTAAAAACCACATAACTCAATTTATTTCAGTAACTGTTATTACAAATTGTCCAAGGACCTTGTAGAGTGTCGTATTAAAGGACCAAAAATAGTTTATTGATTTATAATGATTTAAGATAAAAAGGAATCTGGTAAAACAAGACTGGTCTTCTACACAATGGTCACACAAATTATAAGTAGGGTCAAAATAAAAATTCGTTAATAGTTATGTGTTTTCTGGTACAAAACACATATTTTATAACACTAATCTGATTAGAACTTTCTACGTAATAACGTAGCCACTCATTACGGATTCCGTAGCCTTTGTTACGGATCACTCTTTACAAAATACATGCAGTAGTAACTTTCCTGTGTGCATCAGGGTGATATTTATTCTATAAGTTCCTTGCAGTTTTCGATACAAAATTTTTTTAAAAAAATATAAAAGAATTGGTGGTATTTACGTAAGATTCCCTTCGAATGAAAACAAGTAACCAAGCGGTATATTAAAATATTTTTCAGAAACTAATCTTCCTATACATTATTTAGTAAAATCAAACATTTATTGTTTATCAGTAATAGTAAAATGAAAATGTTGATTGAAGTTAGTAAAGTCTGAATGTCATATAAGTTTAAATTGCAAAATATATTTAATATAACTTTTTACACGTTATTTTCTAGTTATAACGATAATGATCAGATATAGGGCAACGCATCTATACTGAGTCGTGTGGATACAAGGCCCCATAAACTGTATCGTGGCTGAACTGCAGTGTGACGTGGCGCTAAATGTGACATTCTGGCCCAGATCTAGGGAAACGCATCTACACAGAGTCGTGTGGATCCAAGACTCCATAAGCTGTCTCAGGGCTGAACTGCAGTGTGACGTGGCGCTAAATGTAGCATTCTGGCCGGATCTAGGGCAACGCATCTACACAGAGTCATGTGGATACAAGGCCCCATAACCTGTCTCATGGCTGAACTGCAGTGTGATGCGGCACTAAATGTGGCATTCTGGCCCAGATCTAGGGAATTGCATCTACACAAAATCGTGTGGCTCCAAGACCCCATAACTTGTCTCAGGGCTGAACTGCAGTGTGATGCGGTGCTAAATGTAGCATTCTGGCCCAGATCTAGGGCAACGCTTCTACACAGAGTCGTATGGATACAAGGCACCATAAGCTGTCTCAGGGCTTAACTGCAGTGTGACGCGGCGCTAAATGTAGCATTCTGGCCCAGATGTAGGGCAACGCATCTAAACAGAGTCGTGTGGATACAAGGCCACATAACCTGACTCAGGGCTGAACTGCAATGTGGCGCGGCGCCAAATATAGTATTCTGGCCCAGAATTAGGGAAACGCATCTACACAGAGTCGTGTGGATCCAAGACCCCATAAGCTGTCTCAGGGCTGAACTGCAGTGTGACGTGGCGCTAAATGTAGCATTCTGGCCGGATCTAGGGCAACGCATCTGCACAGGGTCGTGTGGATACAAGGCCCCATAAACTGTATCATGGCTGAACTGCAGTGTGACGTGGCGCTAAATGTAGCATTCTAGCCCAGATCTAGGGAAACGCATCTACAGAGAGTCGTATGGATCAAAGACCACATAAGCTGTCTCAGGGCTGAACTGCAGTGTGACGTGGTGCTAAATGTAGCATTCTGGCCCAGATCTAGGGCAACGCATCTGCACAGAGTCGTGTGGATACAAAGACCCATAATCTGTATCATGACTGAACTGCAGTGTGACGTGGCGCTAAATGTAGCATTCTGGCCCAGATCTAGGAAAACGCATCTACACAGAGTCGTGTGGATCCAAGACCCCATAAGCTGTCTCAGGGCTGAACTGCAGTGTGACGTGGCGGTAAAAGTAGCATTCTGGCCCGGATCTTGGGCAACGCATCTGCACAGAGTCGTGTGGATACAAGGCCCCATAAAGAGTTTCATAGGTGAACTGCAGTGTAACGCGGCACTAAATGTAGCATTCTGGCCCAGATCTAGGGCAACGCATCTGCAAAGAGTCGTGTGGAAACAAGGCCCCATAACCTGTTTCATGGCTGAACTGAAGTGTGACGCGGCGCTAAATGTAGCATTCTGGCCCAGATCTAGGGAAACGCATCTACACAGAGTCATGTGGATCCAAGACCCCATAACCTGACTCAGGGCTGAACTGCAGTGTGACGCGTTGCTAAATGTTATATTCAGGCCCAGATCTAGGGCAAGGCATCTACACAGTCATGTGGATCCAAGACCCCATAACCTGTCTCATGGCTGAGCTGCAGTGTGACGCAGTGCTAAATGTAGCATTCTGGCCCAGATCTAGGGCAACGCATCTACACAGAGTCGTGTGGATCCAAGACCCCATAAGCTGTCTCAGGGCTGAACTGCAGTGTGACGTGGCGCTAAATGTAGCATTCTGGCCCAGATCTAGGGCAACGCATCTGCAAAGAGTCGTGTGGAAACAAGGCCCCATAACCTGTCTCATGGCTGAACTGAAGTGTGACGCGGCGCTAAATGTAGCATTCTGGCCCAGATCTAGGGAAACGCATCTACACAGAGTCATGTGGATCCAAGACCCCATAACCTGACTCAGGGCTGAACTGCAGTGTGACGCGTTGCTAAATGTTATATTCAGGCCCAGATCTAGGGCAAGGCATCTACACAGTCGTGTGGATCCAAGACCCCATAACCTGTCTCATGGCTGAGCTGCAGTGTGACGCAGTGCTAAATGTAGCATTCTGGCCCAGATCTAGGGCAACGCATCTACACAGAGTCGTGTGGATCCAAGACCACATAATCCGTCTCATGGCTGAACTGCAGTGTGACGCGGTGATAAATGTAGCATTCTGGCCAAGATCTAGGGCATCGCATCTACACAGTCGTGTGGATCCAAGACCCCATAACCTGTCTCATGGCTGAGCTGCAGTGTGACGCGGTGCTTAATGTAGCATTCTGGCCCATATCTAGGGCAACGCATCTGCACAGAGTCGTGTGGATCCAAGACCCCATAACCTGTCTCATGGCTGAACTGCATTGTGACGAGGCGCTAAATGTAGAATTCTGGCCCAGATGTAGGGCAATGCACCTAAACAGAGTCGTGTGGAAACAAGGCCCTGTAACCTGTCTCATGGCTGAACTGCAGTGTGGCGTGGCGCTAAATATAGTATTCTGGCACAAAATTAAGGAAACGCATCTACACAGAGTCGTGTGGATCCAATACCCCATAACCAGTCTCATAGCTGTACTGCAGTGTGACGTGGCGCTAAATGTAGCATTCTGGCCCAGATCTAGGGCAACGCATCTACACAGAGTCGTGTGGATCCAAGACCACATAATCCGTCTCATGGCTGAACTGCAGTGTGACGCGGTGATAAATGTAGCATTCTGGCCCAGATCTAGGGAAACTCATATACACAGAGTCGTATAGATACAAGGTCGAATAAGCTGTCTCATGGCTGAACTGCAGTGTGATGCGGCGATAAATGTAGCATTCTGGCCCAGATATAGGGAAACTCATCTACACAGAGTCGTATAGATACAAGGTCCCGTAAGCTGTCTCAAGGCTGAACTGCAGTGTGATGCGGCGATAAACGTAGCATTCTGGCCCAGATCTAGGGCAACGCATGTACACAGAGTCGTGTGGATTCAAGACCCCATAACCAGTCTCATAGCTGAACTGCAGTGTGACGCGGCGCTAAATGTAGCATTCTGTAATAGATCTAGGGCAACGCATCTGCACAGAGTCGTGTGGATACAAGGCCCCATAACCTGTCTCATGGCTGTACTGAAGTGTGATGCGACACTAAATGTGGCATATATTCTGGCCCAGATCTAAGGAATTGCATCTACACAGAGTCGTGTGGCTCCAAGACCCCATAACTTGTCTCAGGGCTGAACTGCAGTATGACGCGGTGCTAAATGTAGCATTCTGGCCCAGATCTAGGGCAACGCATCAACACAGAGTCGTGTGGATCCAATACCCCATAACCAGTCTCATAGCTGAACTGCAGTGTGACGTGGCGCTAAATGTAGCATTCTGGCCCAGATCTAGGTCAACGCATTAACACAGAGTCGTATGAATACAAGGCCCCATAACCTGTCTCAGGGCTGAACTGCATTGTGACGCGGCGCTAAATGTAGCATTCTGGCCCAGATGTAGGGCAACGCATCTAAACAGAGTCGTGTGGATACAAGGCCCCATAACCTGTCTCATGACTGAACTGCACTGTGACGCGGCGCTAAATGTAGTATTCTGGCCCAGAATTAGGGCAATGCATCTGCACAGAATCGTGTGGATACAAGGCCCCATAACCTGTCTCATGGCTGAACTGCAGTGTGATGCGGCGCTAAATGTAGCATTCTGGCCCAGATATAGGGAAACTCATCTACACAGAGTCGTATAGATACAAGGTCCCGTAAGCTGTCTCAAGGCTGAACTGCAGTGTGATGCGGCGATAAACGTAGCATTCTGGCCCAGATCTAGGGCAACGCATCTACACAGAGTCGTGTGGATCCAAGACCCCATAACCTGTCTCGTGGCTGAACTGCAGTGTGACGTGGAGCTAAATGTAGCATTCTGGCCCAGATCTAGGGCAACGCATCTACACAGAGTCGTAAAGATACAAGGTCCCGTAAGCTGTCTCATGGCTGAACTGCAGTGTGATGCGGCGATAAACGTAGCATTTTGGCCCAGATATAGGGCAACGCATCTACACAGAGTCGTATAGATACAAGGTCCCGTAAGCTGTCTCATGGCTGAACTGCAGTGTGATGCGGCGATAAACGTAGCATTCTGGCCCAGATCTAGGGCACCGCATCTACACAGAGTCGTGTGGATACAAGGCCCCATAAACTGTATCATGGCTGAACTGCAGTGTGATGCGGCGCTAAATGTAGCATTCTGGCCCAGATCTAGGGTAACGCATCCACACAGAGTCGTATGGATCCAAGACCCCATAACCAGTCTCATGGCTGAACTGCAGTGGTACGCGGCGCTAAATGTAGCATTCTGGCCCAGATCTAGGGTAACGCATCCACACAGAGTCGTATGGATCCAAGACCCCATAACCAGTCTCAGGGCTGAACTGCAGTGGTACGCGGCGCTAAATGTAGCATCCTGGCCCAGATCTAGGGTAACGCATCTACACAGAGTCGTATGGATCCAAGACCCCATAACCAGTCTCATGGCTGAACTGCAGTGGTACGCGGCGCTAAATGTAGCATTCTGGCCCAGATCTAGGGAAACGCATCTGCACAGATTCGTATGGATCCAAGACCCCATAACCAGTCTCAGGGCTGAACTGCAGTGGTACGCGGCGCTAAATGTAGCATCCTGGCCCAGATCTAGGGTAACGCATCTACACAGAGTCGTATGGATCCAAGACCCCATAACCAGTCTCATGGCTGAACTGCAGTGGTACGCGGCGCTAAATGTAGCATCCTGGCCCAGATCTAGGGAAACGCATCTACACAGAGTCGTATGGATCCTAGACCCCATAACCTTTCTCAGGGCTGAACTGCAGTGGTACGCGGCGCTAAATGTAGCATCCTGGCCCAGATCTAGGGTAACGCATCTACACATAGTCGTGTGGATCCATGACCCCATAACTTGTCACTATGTCCTGAAATAGGTGAAAACATTAAAGAATGAAATTAAACCCTTAAAATAGAAATAAATAACTAGAAATAAATAAATAATGTTGGTTGGTATCTTAAAGCCTGTTAAAGCAGAGCTTTAAAAGGTTGAGTATATTCATCCTAAAAAAACATATTAACTATAATATACGTTTTGTGAGAACATTTATTACATCTAAGGTTATAACATTCAATATGCAAATTAAAAGTTAACAATCCCTTTGCTCTATATAACAAGTGTTTAAGCATTCAAAATAATTAATTAATTAGATTTTATCGGATCAATCATCTCTAAATCAATGGTTACTGTAAATTGTGATTTCTGGAATACAAATTTACGCACAATGGGATATAAAATTGGGTATGAATAGCAATATTCCACATAAATGTGTTCGAATCCATTAAGTGATTCGAACATATTTGACCACACTGTAAGCGACCGCACAATGCCGGTTGCAGAAGGCGTTTCCATATTGCCTTATATTGTGCCCACTGCAAGAGGGCATTTCTACCAGACAGTGGGAGTTTACGGGTACCCCCTCTGGGTGCCCACCAAGTCTGTGTACTGCATTTGCGACTGCAAGCTACATTCTGTGAAAGGAGCCTGTCATGTCCTCCTCATTATCTAACATAAACATAACCGCTAGATATGATTTCTTGGCATTTACATTTGCAATAACGTTTCTCCGTGTATTTTATAATATATTTAAATTGCAATCTTGTTAATATAAAATTGAATTACACGTTTTACAATTTTATAGATTTTATCATGACCACATCTCATCGTAAAGTATTTTTTTAGTAAAATCCATTAATGCTTTGAAATTTAAGATGGTTATCCAATGATTTTATTCTGTTATTGACGTTTATCAGCCAATGTAATGTTAGTTAGTATAAGAAATGTTATGATAATAAATATAAAAATTATCAGAGAGAAAAATATGTTTAAGTTGTATATCTTTGTCAAATTCTTAACTCGTCCGGGCCCGGAAGCATAGTCGCGGGACCGGGTCCGCACCTCCCTGGCTAGAGGTCTCGTCTGAGGTAAAAAAATGAAGCCTACATGCTGACCGCCATTTTAATCAGGTAACAAATAAAATTCTCCGTTCACAAGTTAAATGTATGTTAGCTAACAAATATATAACTTGTTACGTAAGGGAGGGAGGTAACGGAGGAGTGACTGGTTATCATGGGAGCAGAGTTGACATGAGGGCAATATGGCGTTTGACCATGTAGGCTACACTTTTTTTACCCCAGATGAGAAATTAACCTAGGAGACTTGCATTCGCTCCATTTGTTAGGGTCCCATTTTATATTCTGTTAATACGAAGACGCCCCCCCCTCGACAAGGTGCGGGCCCCACACCCCGCGTCGTCTGTAAGGGCTCTAAGAAACAGTGACCTGATGGGGCCATACACATATGACATAACGCATTTTTTCGTCACCTCCTATGTATTACGTAACCCAATCGTAGTAGGCTTTAAAACAGCTTAAATCTTTTAAACATCGTTTAAAAAAATCATTAAACTTTTAATTACTTTCCTTTAACAACATTTGTCAATAACTTATTTCAAAGCAAAATGTATACAACAAACAAGACAGTTACTAATAATTGTAAACAACAAAATAAACCATCTCAGTTAAAACGTAACAAATTGAATTTATGACTAATTCAAATACAAAAGAACTTAAAAAACGAAAGATCTGGGTGGCATTGCGCAATACAAAACACGTATGTATTTATTTTTAGTTTTACTATTATTCAAATAGTATGGCGGAACTATTTTTTATGTAACTAACTGTAACCTTGATTTAGATTATTTTTTAGTTTTGAAAGATTTATAACTGTATCAATAGACACGGGAGTGTACCAGCTCTTAGGGTTAATATGTGTGAGTTACGTGACGTGGATACAAACCCCCCTCCCCCGGATAACGCTACGCGCCATACCCCTCCCCCCTTAAGTGAGTTTCGTAATATGTGTATGGCCCCAATGTTCAATCGCACGCGCTGCGCCGAGTTGCAGCCAAAGACTTTACCTCGATGGTTGCAGCAGACGCTCGTCGTAGCGTCGCTCCAAAATTATGTTTTCGACTAGGTGCAACATTGTTGGACTGTGAACGTGACGCGCGTTCTAAATGCATAAATCTGGCCGTGGTCCAGGCGGACATACTCCCTATCTCATTCGAACCTACTCAAAACTTATTAAGGCAGGTTTTTAAGTCCCCTAAAATACGGTGGAGTTACGTTTGGTGCATCAAATATCTTTGGCTAGATTTAACGTAATTTTAGAGTAACACTAGTATTATGTCATCTGTATGGTCTAAACTTCCAGGTAAATAATTAAAATTACCTCCAGACGCAAAAGAAACCAGGAGGTAGTTGCTGCCAAGATATATTTCAAAATAATAGAAGTGGCTAATCAAGACATTCATGATAATAGTAAATAAAATATATATCTTTTGTAAATATTAGATCTAAATACAGTATATAATGCCAAAATTTCACTAACTTAAACGTTATTTAGATGTTCCTCTAATAGACGTCTGAAAGCACTTCAAAGTATATATTTATAGACATATTAAAAATTATGCATCTATTAAAAGGATATCTAAACGTCTAAATAAAATATTGTTAATATCTATGATTCGTAAATAACTATGAGATGAAAAATATATATCTGTAGCTTAAACAGAATATATACATGTGTTCAAACGGATATCGGTCCCTTAAAGAAATACCTTTACAGGTGTCAAAGAACTCAGAATATATTGTCAAAAATGTTACTCGTACCAGGGAAAAAAGCAAATCCCCTGGTATTTGGTCTTGTACCAAATTTCAAGTACCTTAATAGCCTATAGGTTTTAAATTTTATATTCTTAACATTCCTGTTTATTTGTCGTCTAACATACAATGTTTCTGGTGTAATCTCTAATAACAACCACAATCCCACACCTGTCATACTATTTATATCTTGCAATCGACTAGTGTACCAACCTTAGACCCATACATTTTAACATTTATTTGCTTTAGTAAAATGCTGTATTACAGTATTATTATTGTACAATAGAAAATACATTGTTACACGTTTTCCTATTATTACGGAATTTTATCCTGTTAACTAATAACAAAAAATTACAAAAAACAAAATTTTATTTTTACACTAACTAAACAAAATGCACCAACACTTGTTTTTTTTACGGAGTCACGTTTTGAAGTTGTTTTTTTTAGATTTTATGTTTTAAGTTTTATTTTGTAATTCAAATTGACAGACTGTAACTCCTTATGGAGCCAGTAATTTGTCACACACGTCTGGCATATTTTTAAACTTGATCATAAACCTTGTTTTACCAGTATGTTTTACCACTGTAAGGAGTTCTCAGTCTTCGTATAGTTAATCTATCGTTATACATGAGAACACTTTTATATCTACTTCTGTTTCTTCTATTACTGTTTGGTTAACTATATTTACTTCTTGCTTGTTATACTTTAAAACCCATAATTCTACCAAGAATTAAGTATACCATTCATATTTTGAGTGTGTGTTACTGTTATATACATCCATTAGTTTTAGAGTTGCAAATGTTTTTTTCGGGGGAAATAAATAATATATATGCTGTATATATATCAAAGCACCCCTTGAAGTTCAGTATGGAGCAGTTAAAAATCCAGAAATATTTAAGATTTCTGGCATATTATTTAGATCTATAAATGTATCTATGTTTTAATATAGTAAACACATGTAAGTCTATCACCTCATAGTACAACCTTTTTGCCTTCTCTCTCTGCAATACCAGCAACATATACGAATTATGCTTACCTTTTACTGCCAAGGAATACACCATGTAAACACAACGAACATTAAGATAGTTTACTTTCTACTATAGATTATAAATAACTTTCTAATATATATATACAGTCTTCTAGCAGATTATACTTTTTACCTTTCGCAGTAAAAATGTATCATGGCCAAAAATCGTGTGGTACCATTTTCATTTTCCAGCTCGGACGTAAACGTACCTTTTTAGTATTTTTTCTGTACAGTTTAGGAAATCTACTATATGGTTTTGAATATATTTATTTACAACGGAATCGTAATTAGACAGATAAACTTGTTCTAAATCTTTATTTTTTCAGATATTTTTTGTAAGCTATGCCATTCTAGCATAAATATTTACCGAGTTATTAAAGAAAATGTCTATCGACCAAACACAGTACGTTGTCTTATGGGGGTTTTACACTAGAAAAGCCTGTTATTCCTTTGTTAGAGTACTTTTACCATCCCCAGCAACCTCATGTCTACTTTCAAGCCTGTCTGGACCTTCTCCTAACCTTATCATGCGTAAAATTGTATTCCCAGCTTTGCAAGTAAATGAAACCAGGAGTATCAGAACAGCCAAAAAATCAGTGTTTTCATATTTAAATAAAAATTGGACAAATGTATGTTTTTACATTGATTTTGAGTTTTAAAAGTTTTTATGTGGAAGTTCACTTCCCTCCCGTCAGCGTGCTGCGTGCGAACTCGTTTTAATACATTTAATCATAACGTATAGTACCATAAAAAAACCTTTGATATTTGAAACTTAGAAAGTAAATACCTTATGTCCGTTCAAAGACATGATTTTGTTTAAGATTTGCGGGGTTTTAAACACAAAAACACAGACCAGCAAAAACGAGCTTTTGTGACGGATGTTAACACTGTAAAATATTGTTGTGTCCACCCTAGGAAAATATAGCCTAACAATCGTCAGAATATAGCCTGTACAGATATCTCTTTAAGGGTAATATTAGATATAAGATAACAGTTATACATATAACTGTTATAAGGGTTATACATATTAGATAACATATATGTCTAGTCTATATATACAGTATATATATATATATATATATATTTAAGAAATCATAGATATTTCCAATATTTTATTTAGTCGTTCCTTAAAGATGTAGATATCCTTTTAATAGATTTATCATTTTACTAAAAAATAAGGGATTATTTTGTGAGTAGGCTACCGGTAAAACTACTATTCTTAAATAATGTTTTATGTGTTATTTGAAAGGCCTTTACGTCTGGACGTCTGGCATGCCAGTTGGGGGTTTTGAACATATCCACCTTCAGGACATATTCTCCCCTCACTTTCAAAGTTTCAATGTTATCTTATGGAAGAATAGAAATCAATGTAATTGAACATTTAACAGGAGCTGTTGAAACAAACTAAACACAGTACAGAAGAAAGAACAGCTGTTTTAAGATAACTCTTGGAATGACATCACAATCCAAACCAATATGACTGGATATGAGCTGGGTCATCAGAAAAGAAAATATTTTGTTCGAGTTCGAGCAAGTGGTTTCTTTTGCCACTATTAATATATCTATAAGTGTTATCAAAGGACTGAATCATTTTTTATATAAAGGTATAATTTAATTTATTTGGTTTTTTGGTGTTCTGTAAAGAAAACTGTAACAATAAAGCAGTTGTTTACTTTCATATATATCTATAAATATATACATTGCAGATATTGAGAGACGTCTGTTGGAGTAAAATCTAAATTACGTTTAAGTTAGTGACATTTTGGCATTATTTATAGTGTATTCAGTTCTAATATATACGAAAATAGATATCCTTTGTTGTGTTGGGCCGAACAGTGGAGTCGTTGACTTCGCTAGCATCGTCTTCCGTCAAACTGCACTCAAAGTTTGACAGTGATTGCATTTCGACGGAAGACGATGCTAGCGAAGTCAAAAATAGATGTATTATAAATATCTTGAATGTTTAGCTCAGATATATTTTAGGTGTTTAACAAATATGTGTATGACTGATAATGAGTCTCCGTTTAGAAGAAGGTGTAAAATACGTAAACTGCGAGCTGGAACCGGCGCAAAACAGCTCCCAACGGGCCATCCAAACCTGCTCAAATTTGAGCCAACCTGACCAATTGCCACAAATATTTTTTTGAAATATGTAGCTTGGCAGCAAGTACCTTCTTGTTTCTCTAATGTCTAAAGGTAACTAATCGAATCAATTTTAATGGAAGGCATAAATACTGTACTTTTATACAAATAGGGAATTGAGTTAATTTGTACAGATCGTGGGAGAGGGATCGGTTTATTTCATAGAGTGGCGAACCCTTTCAGTAGTAACCTCAGTAACCACAGTACAGCCCGCGAATTCGAATGGGAATGTCGTTGGAGACTAATCAGAGTTAGTAAAAGCAGTGCTGCGATCTAGCGTCATATTACGATAAGTAACGTGATCTGCGGCGTCGATAGGCCGAGTTAACTCGTCCGCCGTAACCGATCCGTCTAAACAAAGTATCACTTTGGTGATCATCATAGTAGTGGCAATATAGCAAACTAAAATATATTTTTCACCCGTTTTTTTCCATACGAATAACATGGGGTTCAGCTTTTGAACACTTGCCCGAACCCGACCCTATTTCCCTACATTTCCCGTCCCAATTTAACTGTTTTATTTTAATACATCCTTTGCGGAAATCCACGAATTCTGGCTACTTGGTAACCCAAGCCATTTGACATATAATAAATCGCCCTTCCTCCTAATTACCTTCTCAACTAAATACATGTCTTTATATTTAGTCTTTAACGATTCTTGTTCATAAAATCCTCCTTTGATTATATTGCCATTCTCATCTTTCAAAATATAAGTCACAGGCTCTGTTTTATTAACTTCTGCTATTGCAAAAAGCTCCCCTGTTCAGTTAGGGATATATCCTTTACCAAATACATGTTTATATTTGGAAATCCTTACACTATCCCCCAACTTATATTTTGGCTTTTAACTTGTACTTTAGATGCCAACCTTTCATGTACATTTTTAGAGTTCATAGCACTTACTTGGTTGGGTTTCATCCCTATGGACCTATGCAATTTATTATTATATATCTTTATTAATTTTTGAAGTAAATCCAACCATTTGTAACTCCCTTGTGCACTAAACTCTCTATGATATAACCAATTCCTTAAAGTCCTCTGGAATCTTTCGACAATAGCCGCCTTAGTTGTAGAGTAAGTGTGATAGTGATTAATTAAGCTTTTTCATTAGTTTGGTAAAATGTCCATTAAAAAATTGTTTTTCTTTATCAGAATGAATATCTTTAACTCCCTTTGGGAGAATAGTTTTTATAACTTCTGTGACTACTAATCCGGTTTTATTCTTTAGCGGAGCTGCATAAGCTTTTTTAGAAAATATGTCTATTAAGTTAAAATATATTTATTCCCAGAATTCTCTCTAGCATAATTCTGCTATCTATTAAATAGATTTGAACAGTTTCGTTTATACCCAATACTTTAAAAGACCTTCTAATACAATTATTTCTCGGGGGCTTATGCAACTCATAAGCAATCTTTTCCATTTTTATTCTTTCTATTTTTAAATTTTATCATCACTTTCTGTTGTAAAGATTTTGCTATCAGCATCAATTAATGTATCATCGATAATTCTTTTATATGCATAATTTTAGCGAATTTACCCTATAGGGAAGAAGCTCGTAGGTAGCATTGTAAGACTTAAGCCCAAGACCATGATAACTTTTTATTTTGAGGTCCCCTGATGCCGAAAACACCATCCGTTCAAATTTATATATATATAAGTGTCCACTTATCCGTTCAAAATATATACATAAATAAATGTCCATAAGCGCAATAACTCTCGTAAAAAAGGTCTGATCTTAATGAAATATGGCACAACATGTAAAGTAGAATTTATTTGAACGAGTTCGAAAACCAGACGAATTGCACCATCAAAAGTGGGGTTTTGTTTCCCAAAACTGGTTGTAATTTTTATTTTAATCAAATGTTAATTTTTACCATTGAATTTGGCTTTAAAACAAATTTGGTATTTTGGTAATTTCTCTACGTCAATTGTATAAAGATATTGAAAGTGCTAAACACAGTACGTTGTCCAATGTTATTCTTATGTAGGAAAATACAAATTGTATACATCGCTTATTTAAGAGATAAACTGACGAAACTGTGTATATGGCTTCATCTGGTTGTGGTTTATCGTGTTTGCACATAAAAGTTTTGCATATGGTTCCCGTAGCAGCAAACCTAGCTAAATCAGTCCCCATGAGATTCTTTTGGAGAAAATTTAAAATTTTATATATCGCTTATTTATGAATGTTTATGGATGAAACTTGGTATGTGACTTCACTTAGGTTCTATTGATATTTGCATAAAAACTCATATTTTTGTTCCTTGTTGCAGCAAACCTGCGTACTCATCCCCAATGTTATTATTATGAAGAATAATAATATTTTAAGTACCGGTATAGATTGTTTGTGAATATATTTCTTATGAATCCAGGTAAGTGGCTTGATGTATATATTTATTGGAAATTCGCTGAGTAAGCAGGTTTGCTGCGGCGGGGGCATTTTTGTGTATATGATCTATTATCTATATACTTAAATCTGCTCACAGATTTGGGATCGCCAAATAACCTATCGCGATTGTACGCCATCAAATCAAATACTACACCCGCATATTTAAATTTGTTGTCTGTAACATCAAACCACACAGCCTGTGACGTTAAACAAATGTCATCATCATACACCCCCTTCAGTAGATTCATTATAAATTGTTGTTCAGCATCCCAATATTTTTCTTTTTTACCAAACATGATTACCTTGTACTCTTCATCCCCCTGATTAATTATGATTTTCTCACCCTTTGTTAATATTTTACCTACCACTGCTACATCTGTTGGCAATATACCTTGTTGTGTATTTGTTATTTGTTAACTGTTGGCATTAAACTTATCCTCATTATTTAATATAGTAGTCTGACTTGTTATAACACAATCGTTGTCATTCTCACCAGCTTTTACAATAGTTATAGGATAATCTTCAGCGTCAAGTTTTTTATTCTAAAAATTAAATGTTATAGTCTGACGTTTTGTAACAATTCTTTATCATTTATAGCATATTTAACATTAACCAACCTTTTATAATAAAAATTCTATTCGCCAAAATTTGATTTAGGTATTTGTGAGACACCACATTATTGCATCATTATTGTCCGTACCACAAAGTCAATTTCAATTTTTTTCTTTTTAGCATCCCACTTATTTTCTTTGGATTCCTTATCTTCTTTGGATCCTAAAAATTTGTATTTACTATCTAGATAGTAAATACGAATTTTTAGGATCCTAAAATTCGTATTTACTAGATAGTAAATACGAATTTTTTGGATCCAAAGAAAATAAGGAATCCAAAGAAAATAAGTGGGATGCTAAAAAGAAAAAAATTGAAATTGACTTTGTGGTACGGACAATAATAATGCAATAATGATTTGTGTTGTCTCACAAATACCTAAATCAAATTTAGGCGAATAGAATTTTAATTACGCTAATGTTAATGTTAAATACGCTATAAATGATAAAGAATTGTTACAAAACTTCAGACTATAACATTTAATTTTTAGAATAAAAAACTTGACACTGAAGATTATCCTATAACTATTGTAAAAGCTGGTGAGAATGACAACGATTGTGTTATAAAAAGTCCGACTATTATATTAAATAATGAGGATAAGTTTTAATACACCACCCTCATATTCCCTTCATAATACACCTTCATATTTGATTGACAAATGATACGTCATTTAATAAAGTCCCAGGTAAGATGCTTGTTAATTGCTTTTTTTACCATCTTATTTATTAATATTTAATGTTATAGTTTTATGTTTTGTTACACAATCATTATCATCAACACCGGGTTTGACACGAACTAGCCTTTTATCTCCAAAATCGCAATGTTTAAATCCATTTTTGGTACTTCAGAAACATTTACAGCATCACCACCTTCTTTGCCTTCTCCCAAATTACTAATTGTATGGTGTTTAGCATCCCAATTGTTTTATTTTAGTTCTAAAAATTGATATGTATTATCACCCTGTACAAAGGTATCATCCTTTCTTATTAAGTATGTTGTAAAGTTGAGACTTCATATAAATTTTCAGCACTCTTAACATTCCCCATCTTTAGCTTTTTAGTATTCCAACTATCTTTCTTCGATTCTAAGAATTCATATTTATTATCACCCGGTACAAAGGCATAATCTTTTCTGGTTAATGTCTGGCCCAAAGTCGATACATCATCAATAAACTCCCCATCTTTAACGCTACCAATTTTACAATTTAAAGCATTCCAACTATTATCTTTTATTTTTAAAGTAGTTTCGTTAGACACTCTAGTTTCTGGTTTTGCATATGGGTTATACACGCGATAAAATCTATCTATAAACATCTTTTTATTAAATAAATAATTTCACTTTCTCTCAATTCTTCTATAATAGAATCTATTTCATTATCCACTCCAGAATTCCCAGCCTCACGACTTAGCCAAAGCAGTCTTAACCCATCTACAAGCTACTCGTAATTAGGATCGTCCCAATAAACATAGTCTATTTTATTACCAGTTACAGGCCTTAATCCTTCACCAACAATCTTAAACAGAGGTTTAATTATGTTAACATATTTAGAGTGTCTATTACTTGACATTGTTGCACCCGCTTTATAACCCTTTAAATGTGCATTTGTAGATTCCAAAATCTCTTTATAATTTTGCAAATCAGCCTGACTATAGTCTACGGGTTCTTTTAAAGTTAACAATTCCCACAGACCTTTCGCCCCCTTATAAGTTTTACCTCCAACTGTAACATCATCATGGGCTATTTAAACTTCCTGATTCACAATAAACCATTATTTGCTCTCGCCTAGTACCATATGTGGTGTCTGTCATGCCAATTTTACTAAGGTAATTTCCTAAATACCAAAATACGATGCTGAAATACCAAAATTTAATTTGTGCGGTATCATCTGGGCTATTATTGGTATTCTAGACGGGTCTTTTCTAAAATCATTGAGAGAACTTGCCTCTCTGTATTAGTTTTAGAGGCTATATTTTGTAACTCTTGTAAAGGCTGGAATGTTTGAAAACTCTCCTCGACTTCTAGAAATTTACCACGTTTTAATGCCCTAAATTTTTTCTCCTATTTGTTTTGCAGAGTCAACTTATTCTTGTTGAATATTTGTTTTCATTTTATTTACATTTTATTTTCTCATTTGTCAAAGGATTATACTCAAATACTTTATCGTGTATTATAAAACAATATACAGATGTGTTTGAAGGGACATTTTCTGCAGTTTCAATTTCTAATTTAATATCTACAACCTCCTCTTTGACTGATTCATTCTGCCTAGAACAGTCTATTACAATTAGGGAATATTTCTTTATAAAGTAAACTCTGTTAAACATAGGATCGGGGACAGTGTTGTAGTAACTCTCCCTAAACCTCACAACTGTCCTAAACAACCTAAACAACATTTCGTAAGCTTTAGAAGCATCTCCATTTGCAAAGTCGAGATTTAAATCACTATAAGAGTATAGTGATATAAGAGATTTAGTATTACCTTTTCACTTTTAGACTTAGTATCACTTTTAGTATTACCCTTAAATTACTTCAGAGTTTAAAACCACTTTAAGATTTTTCAATTTGCGTTGATCAAATTTGTCAGTTCTTTTTCGCGCACTATTGTCCCTACCTGTTTGGAAACCAAATATAATATATCTAGGCTTATACAAATTCAAAGACGTCTTATGTCTCGTAGTTTCTGAATATGATGGGAGTTCGTGTGGCTCCAAACCTATAAAGGCAATTTGCAAATTTTTATTTTGCAATAACATCTTTCGTAATTGCAGCTTTTCCCCATCAGACGGCAACACATGTGGCATCACCCACTGGATTGATTTAAATGTAATTTTTGGAATAATATCGGTCACACCAGTTGGAGCATTAGCCTTTGTTAATATACAATTTAAGTCGATTCTGGATCTTTTCAACACCAACTCTTGTTTGACATTTAAACAAACCTTATTAAATCCTCAAACATACCCATTAACAGCTCTAATGGGTCATAAGTACTAAACTTGCTACTTTTATGGAACTCTTTTAAATTTGTGTCAGAATAAAATGCGATATTCGACAATTTAGTGGTTTTATTGTGAGAGCACTATTTTCATAAGACTGGAAATTCCTGGATTTCTTACAATATCGATTTCTTTGCCATCGACTTCGTATCTAATTTCGTCAAATAAGAATGCAAACGCATTATTTATAAAGTGTCCTTTATCATGATTTTCCATTTCTCCTTTATTATACAGATAACTCCTACATGGGAGTGTTACTAAATCTTAATTATTTATACATATTCGAATTTCCTCAAAATGATTTTTTGCCAAAGTGTTGTTGGGAACATAAGAGTGATTTGTAATTTTAACCACACTATCGTCGATTTGGAATTTCTCTGTAACGTTTAGAAAATCTTCCATTTTTATTAATGGAAAGTTTTAACTTCAGTCCTATTGATCGTAGAAACCTGGCATTTTGCACACTCAATCCGTTCTTGTAAATTCTTATATCTTTTTTATATGACAAGTAATTGTAGTTTATTCTGAATTAAATTCAATTGGCCTGTCGTGTTGATCTGCAAATGTAATGCTAACAACATCTAAACTTCTCTTATTTACAGGGAGATATATAATATTTCTTGGGACTTCAATAATTTTGTAGCCGGGAGGGGCTTCTTGATAAAAATATGAATAGTATGTGATTTATCACCATTTAAATAAGTTCCATTTGCAATATTAAATTTTACTCTAATCACATTTGCATTATTTGTGTTAATTTTATTTAAAGATTTAAATGGAACATCGGGAGTAGAAAATCCTTTAAATCCTTTAATACAGCCCCTAAACACGGTTTTGTAAAATCAAACACATGGCTAGAATGTAATGTCGCTTTCATAGGGTTACTATCGGTTAAAAGTAGAAAGTCTGGGAGTTGCTTTTAAATTTCCTTCGCAAGCTCAAAAACTTTGTAAGTCCCTTCAGTAATTGATGTTGTATTTGGAACTTTGTGACCGTAATCATACACATCCTCACCCTCGTCTATGGTTAATTTGGTGTCTTTAAGTTTATTTAACGAAGTGACTGCGTACACGTCCAATGTAAGGCAAATTCACTTCGCTACTGCTTAGGTTAGGTTGGGTTAGGTTACGTTACGTTATGTTACGTTAGGTTAGGATAGGTTAGGTTACGTTAGGTTAGGTTAGGAGGTTTTCTGGCTCTCAATTTGTTTTAAAAATCACAGGAAAAGTAACGTAGGTGCATAATTTGGAACGGACGTGAACAGTAGCGGCTCACGTCGGACGTGCACGTAGCCACTGCCTTCATTTAATTTTGGAACTAGCCCTTTCTAAAATATAACTTTGACTTTAGTATTAATTAATGCTCGTTTATTTTAAATTTTAACTTCAACTTTACCATCTAATGCCCGGTTTAATTCATAAATTATGACCTCCCCTTTTGATGTTGTAATTTTTTGCATTTTGTAATAAGTCAAAGTATTTAGAGGTTTTTTAGCATTAAATATAGAATTATAACATTGAAAATCTACCAAGCCAATTATATAATCACCATTTAATTCTGTAGGAGAAAAGAACACCGACTTTATCTCTGGCTTTGTACCTGTAAATGTTACAGTAAATAAATCCATTTTTATAAATTTTTTAGAAATGATAAACATAAAATTCCACAAATGGAACTATTTAATTCTTGTATTTTATCAGTTATATAGTATATTTTAAATGGTACAAAATATTCCAATACTTCTTTTGGAGGTTGATTTCCAAATGGGTCAAAATAAATTACAATATCTTCATTTTTATGATATGCTGTCCAATGTGTACCATTGCCACTGTCTAAATTAACTATTCCGCAACCTTTTACTTTTTGTGTTTGATTCTTTAGCTCATTTTTAGGCACTCCCCTTAAAAGTGGGCACGTCTCTTTCGGCCTCTAACAGCTGAAATTTGTCCATAATTTTTATTAAATTTGAATCCCATTCTCATCTTTGCTTTAGCTTTCATCAAATTTGTTACTATATAAGCCGCAGCCTTTTTGGCCAGATCGGCATATTTTGCAGTAACTCTAGTCCAAGCCTGGTCCGCTAATCTCATATCTGCCTTGTTTCGAGCGGCTGTATCAGGATTGTTCATGTAAAAGATGTCATACTCTTTACAATAAGAGTCTAGCTTATATTTTGGAGGTATATTTATGACTAAACATTCATGTATTTTAGTGCCAGGTCCACAATAAGATTATGATGGTATGTGTAACGGGAAGGGAAGATTGTTGATTAAGGTATTTAACATCCCTGGAGCTCTGATTGGATTTAAGAATAATCCCCTTTACCTTGGATCTTTTCAAAAATTTTCTTTGCCATTTTTATTATATAACAAATGTAATTTATTAAAAAAAAACAAATTTAAAATTATGCATAAATAAAATACATTAAAGAAGTTGGATCTATTTCCAACCAATTCGATATGTTATATGTGGCCCCAGTGGATCAGGGAAGAAGATTGTAACTATAATTTAATTGGAAAAAAGGAAGGATTAAAATTTACAAATTTATATAGAATATCAAAATTTTTAAAACAAGAAAAATATGAGAAAAAGATTGAAATATTTCGTCTGTGTAATGAAGTTAAATTACACACATATTCGGATTGTGAAATCACACCAAATGACGTAGAAAAACATTCGACTGTCGTATTTGACGACATAAATAGTTCTAATATTACACCATTTTTGTCATTGGACAGACACAAAAATATTAACAGTTTTTAATTGTGTATCAAAACACTAAAGTAAACAAAATTTAAGAGATAACGTAAAATCCTTAGATTATTTAAACAAGGCAATTTAAATTTAAAACATGTTTAAAACAATCACGTGGTGAATGACTTTTCATTTAAACAATTTAGAAATCTGTGCCAACTATGCTGGGTCTAAATATGGCTTTTTCGTAATAGACAAGGATAGGCCAAAGAATAATGGCACATACAGATTTATGTTTGACCAATTTTATCATGACCAAGGGCAAGGGTGTTGATGCCATCCAGAATAAACCACTTGTCATCATCAAAAGAGAGTACCTTTTTATTCATCGTTAATGTTTGAAAGTGATGGTTTGTTGATTTAATTCTTGTAACATTCTCATAATAATCTTCCCCGGTTGCAAGACAGTTTAAGTAATGTTGCTGCCTTAAGAGATGTTTAACTGTAGCATTGTCAGCCCCTTTTGCCCCTTTAATCTCTAGCTCATTCAGCTTGTATGGTTATTTTTCGTATAACCATTGTAAGGGAATGAAAGAGTATAATTTTGGCTTTAAACCACGATATTCATACATGATATTACCATTTAATTCGTCTTTAAATTTACAGATAACCTTTTTAATTTTATTGGAGTATAGGAAATGGTCTTTACTATATGCATAGGTGTCGAATCAGTCCAAGTCAGAATGTATTTCCTTGTAAAAGTCCTCTGTAACTATAGAATAAATTAGACTGTCTGTATCTGTCATTATGAAATTGTTATTCTCAAATTTTGACATGTAATTATAGTATAAATAATACATTATTATTTTACTGATATCCAAAATGGACATTTCTAAATAAATTGGTTTGTCAAACTTTACAATTAATTTATTCAAATATACAGCATACAAATTGTAATCGAACTTTTTGCTACAGTCAACCGTGGATTTGTAACATATTTTGTCAATTTAGACTCATCTACAAAATGTATATCTCGAAATTTGGGTTGATTCATTATTGTCCTACCAAATAGACTGTTATTTAAAAATTTGTAAAAGTCTTTTTCAAAGTAATGTTTAGCCTGTTTACGCTTTTAAATATTAAGATTAATATAGGGTGCAAGCCATTTTGATTGTCTAAATTTTTTTATATTATGTGGTATTTTGTAACACCCAATCCCAATTCTTCTTATTTTTGGAATGCTTTATAATGTAAAATATATTTAATTTTTTCATTTAAATTCAATATTCATTTTTCATAATTTTTCTGGTACTAGTGGATAGTCCTTGTGCAAATCATGTAAAATTTTATCGTATTTTAAATCAACTTCCAAAATAAATCCAAAGTTTTCATTTTGATGTTGTATTTATAATCTTTCTCAATCGTCCAACGGAATCCATCGATAGGCAAAGCCTCACACATTGCTGTAGAGTATGAAGAATTACAGTCTAATATATTAAATAAACACTCTTAAATTGAGTTATAATATTTACCCATATATTTATTATTGGCTTTAGCATAGCGTGTGAAAATCAGAGCCTCCTCTTTTGATTGCACTTTCTATAAATAAATGCATGTCAATATCACGAAATAATTGTAATTGTATACCGGTCATTCTAAGAAATGCCTCCTACGTTAGTCCAGGAAGTGAGTACATATGGACAGGTCAAGATTATGATCCGTTAAACATAAATCTCTAAAAATCTCTCTGAGTCCATACGTTTTTAGCATGTTCATATTATGCAGGAGAGATACATTCTTTAGTTAGGCTACTGTAAAATGTCTCTAATGGTGGTAGAGACTCTGATAATTTCTCTGGTCCTGACATTTATTCATAAGGGAATTCGCTTTTGTATTATAAAAGTGCTTTTCCATATCTTTGGCTATGCAATTCAATTTCCGGTTAAATTTTCCTAAATGTTGTATTATTTAATGACCATCAAAGTTTTTGTGATTGTGAAGGGATACTGGAACTTTATTATTTCGTTTATGGTTTAAATTACATTCATTATGTGCGGGGTATCTAAACTCAACTGTTAAATGGCAGTGATCACGGACTTTATCACACACTAATACTCTACAGCAAATTTGACAATGTGATGAGTTTTGGAAAGATGCCTCTCGCTCTGGAGTCATTACAAAGGGAATACATGCTGTCATTTGACTTTTAATAAAGTCATAAGTCTAAAATAACATTTCGAAAAACACATCCATTACATTTTCACCGCTGTATAACTCTTCGGAAATTAATTGGCAATCTCTCACTGCGACGTATGCAAATCCCGAAGGAGTGTGATTGTTAGAGTTTATAAAGCATTCAAAATCTGCATAAATGACAAAGGGAGCTTTAAGTTGATATTTAAAATTTGTAAATTGTAATGTGTCTTTTTTAGACATTTGCACTCGTTGGGCATCAAAGTTTTTATAAATATGTTATGTGATGTTTCAGCTTATCTTTAGTGTTAAAATGTTGCAAACAGAAATAACAATAATATTTCTTACGATCATATTTAGTAGACCGTAGCATTAACTTATCAAAATCGCGAATTAAACAATAATGTGCTGTGCGACCTTGCTGTAATAGTAACAAATCAATGTGAGTGCTTTTAATTTGTTTTGTAATTCTCAATGGAGATATTAATTAGCCTTCAACCACAAATACATTTAAACATATATTATTTTGTCTTTCAAATTTATCAATGTCGGATATTTTTACGGGATATTTTATATTTGTCATAGTTAATTCATTTTCGTAGGGCTTGTAGTAAAATACTTGATCTGAATTCTCTCCTTTACAATTTCTTGAACGTAGGGCTGCCAAAAAGATATAATCACAAAAAGCATTCATCGCTACTTTTTATGTTTAAAACTGCATGTTTTGATTTGATGTATTGTGGAGTGGGGAGTTGTGATTTTGGAGTTAGGGTTATATTTGTAAAAATGCAGCTGCCAGTATTTAGTATGGCCATATATCCATCCACTGCCAAGAGCTTGGTTCTTATGCATGGAGGTATCTACCTTAAAAAGTGATTCTTTAATTTGTGATTTGAAATCTTTTTCTCAATTGTTAAGTTAGTTAAACTTCGAAAATCACTAATACATTCTTTGTCAATTATTAAATCACCATTATTGTCCACTGAGTGTTTGATGAACTTTACCCTCATAATAAGAATCTATTTGATTGGCAGGGGACAAGACTAAAGGGTGTTTAATATTTCTTCAGACTCACCGTTAAAAATCAGGTCGCTCGTCACAGTTTATGTAGTGGCATTTTTTATATCAGTTAACAAGCTTTTTACAAACTTTGCATGCATCATGATTTTCTAGCATATGTATTTTAAAATTATTTTTATTATCAAATATTTTATGGAATTTTTTCCAAATTTTTGGAATAACTTTGTGAATGTTATGATAGTGTCTGATCAGACTACTTATTTTGGTGTAAGACGTAAAACAGACTGCACAGGTCAAAATTTTATATTTTAATGAGTTTGGAGATGTCATACTCTACTTTTTTATAAACAAAAACTACCATTTTTAAATTTTAATATATTTTACAAAATTCAAAATATGGAGGTCTTAGAAAAAAAAAACAAATTTGACAATTTTATAAAAACCAAGCCCCTTATTGAAAATCTGGGAAACTACTTTTTAGATATTTGTACAAATTACCTTCAATCCAAATCTGAACCCCATATCTCAATAAACAAAAAGGTTATGAGGGTTTTTGGAAAACCAAAATATGTTATCAAAGAAAAATAATAATTTTTTAAATCCGTACACGCTAGCAAGTAGGGGATAATGTTCTACATATTTATTCCAAGTTTCATAAAATTTGGATCATAAATAACCATAAGGCAGATAATTTTTTTAATTTCAACCCATCGATTGTATCGCGCAGGCGTGCTCCCTAATTTTAAAATTTTCTTTACCAAACAAAGTTTTACATCCATATGTACCTATATACCAAATTTAAGCCCGTTAGATCTTTAAATAACGGAGATAGAATTAAAGGTCAAAGGTCAACAAAAATTATGGCTCAAACGGGGCCCAAACAATTTGTTGAAGCCTGGAATGGGTGAAGAACCTCCCAAACTCATTTCATGAAAGTCTTTACAGATTTCGTTTTTTTTTTTTCGATATCTCTTACCGTTTTCGAGATATAAGCGATTTTAGAAAAATGCCCTATTGCATCCTGTAACGCTCTGCTTCCCCGGTGTTTTTGAAGAAACTAAAAACCCCTAAGCCCAAGAACATGTTATAACAGTTCCAAAAGTCCAAACTAAAACAGAAAAAATAGTTAAAATAAAATTTTCAAATAAAAAATGTTTAATTAAATTAAATTTAAAAAATTGTAAATATTAAATCAAAAGTTAAAGATAAATCTTTTAATTAAAAAGGAAGATGTTTAATCTGTTTTCCAAAATAACGATTCCCTTTCTCTTGATCTTCAGAGCTAAGTAATTTCTTAAGTTATATTATAAGTTATTCATTAGTTAAGTTTACAAGTCATTCTTAAGTTTAATTTAGTGTTAAGTATTGGACCACTCTGAATTTTTCTAAGTCCAGAGTAAGAAAATTATTTTTTTTTAGCTGAAATTATTCTAAACCTCAATGTATTTTTCCAACAAAACTAACTTTAAGTTCAAAATAATACCTGCACCTACAAAGGTCTTCTTGCTGGTGCTGGGGCTGCTAGACGTGAAGTGAGGACTCTAGCCTGCAGCGACTCTATATAGCCGATAATTCAAAATTTAGATTTGTGATTTCAGAAAACAAAAATAATTTGTAAAATTAAGCGGGGATTCCCCGCGGGGAATCCCTGTAGTCTCGCGGGTGTCGGTTGTGTCTTGGCGTTGTGCTAGAAACTTCCTCGGGGAATCCCCATTGGGAATCCCTGTCGTCTCGTGGGTGTCATGTGTTGATTGTGTTTTGGCGTCGTGCTAGTTGGATGGCAATCACTTATCATTTTTACATGTGTTAATGAGGAGTTATTTTTTTAACTTGTGGATTTCCACAAAGGATTTAAACAGTTAAATTGGGACAGGAAGTGTAGGGAAATGGGGTCGGGTTCGGGCAAGTGTTCAAAAACTGAACCCCATGTTATTCTTATGGGAAAAACGTGTGAAAATATATTTTTGTTTGCCATATTTCCACTACTCATCACAAAAAAAGGTTTATTTCAATATTTAAAATCTCTGCGAAAACATTCCTAACAAAAACATGATGAACAAAACCGCAACGATCCCTGGCGGCGTAAGATGGAACTACGTCGACAAATCTCGAACATTTATTTGCATTGCGTGTCCGCTCTAGGAGATATAAACCCAATGCTAATAGTAACGAACTGAAAATACCCCCGTCGCAGCAAACCTTCATACTCAGCGAATTTCCAATGGAGATATAAATGTCTTAATACTACATCAAGCCACTTATCAAGTTTCATAAAAATATATTCACAAATAAGCGATATATACAATTTTAATTATTCTCCATAAGAATAACATTGGGGCTGAGTACGCAGGTTTGCTGCAACAAGGAAAACAAAAAATGGGTTTTTGTGCTAATATCAATATAACTGAAGTAGGTGAAATTATATACCAGTTTTTATTAATTTATGTTCATAATTAAGGGAGACATAGCATTTAATTATTATCCATAAGAATAACATGGGGATGAGTACGCAGGTTTGCTGCTACGGGATTCATAGGCAAAAATTTTTTTGTGCAAATATCAATAGACCACAACCAGATGAAGCCATATACCAAGTTTCGTCATTATACGTTCATAAATAAGCGAGATATACAATTTTTCTTTTCCTCCATAAGAATAACATTAGACAACGTACTGTGTTTAGCACTTTCAATATCTCGGTAACCAATTGACGTAGAGAAATGATCAAAATACCAAATCATGTGTTCTTTTAAGCTGAATCCAATGGTAAAAACTAAAATTTGAATATTTCAAAAGTTATATGTGAAAAATTCAAAAAACCCATTTTTGGGGTACAAAAACCCCCCAAAATACCCCTTCGGGTAAAGCGATCTGGCTAGTTTTCGAACTTAGTCATAAATGTTGCTTTACACGTTTATACCAAATTTCATCAAAATCGGGTCATCTTTACGAGAGTTATCGTGCTCACGGACACAGATATATGTATATATATATATATATAAGTATAAAAACATGAAATTAACAATGAGTACCCTGTTGAATACATTTTTTAATTATATTTGCACTAACATGTTTCGACTTAAAGTCATGACCACAGTGCTAATTCATAATGGGCTAACCTAACTCTTGGTGTTATCACTGTGATCATGACTTTAAGTCGAAACATGTTAGTGCAAATATAATTAAAAAATGTATTCAACAGGGTACTCATTCTTATTTTCATGTTTTTATACTTATACTATAGTAGCCCTTTACTGTGAATTTGATTCTCTAATATATATATATATATATATATATATATATATATATATATATATATATATATACAGTTTCGAATGAATGGTGTTTTTGGGGTCTAGGGACCTCAAAATGAAAATTTATCATGGTCCCGGGCCTAGATCTTACCATGCCGACTACGGTGATAGCTTCTTTCCTATAGGGGAAATTCGCTAAAAGCAACATTATTACAATTACATTTGTATGCTAATGAGTACATTAAATTTCAATCTTAGGTTTTGCACCTGCGGCATTTACTATAAACAAAACACACATCTAACACCCTTAATACAAATTGCAATTGACTTTATTTCGGATTATTCTATTTTTAAACATAATGGATCAATTTTAATGCGATTTGTTTGTATATCCTTCCTGTTGGACGCAGTAAATGTTTGACTGGCTGGATAATCTTTTAAAATCTTGTATTACCTTCATGTTTTCATACGACAGTTATTAACAACTTTAGTTTTCCTGGTTCACACGAACCTGTTTTTTTCTACCTTCTCAGCTCTGATTATCT
The DNA here is from genome assembly GCA_963675035.1 of Allygus modestus. Lineage (NCBI taxonomy): Eukaryota > Metazoa > Arthropoda > Insecta > Hemiptera > Cicadellidae > Allygus > Allygus modestus. The sequence goes on along the minus strand of OY776111.1, from coordinate 356,116,703 downwards.
GAGTTATATAGCATATAGCATATATATATATATGTATATATATATATATATATATATAACTATATAGCATATAGTTATATAGCAGAACTTTGAGTTCTACAACGGCCAGAACTACCGTTGTTTGAGATGCTTTGGCTACGGGCACCACCAAGCTACCTGCAAGGTACCAGACCGCAAGAGGGTGCGCTCCGCATCAGTTGTGGCGAGAAGGGCCACTTAAAAGTTTGCCTGCACAGTTCAAGCTAAGCGCAGACTTCCTTAGACCATAAACCCGGAGCGAGAGTTTGTCGTGTTTTCCGACTGGCTCTAGATGGACCCGAAAGCAAAGCCTTAATCGTTTGAATCCTCCAGGTCCAGGGCGGCTGAAAAGTCTCCTAAATCAGCTCGCCCAAGAACTAACTTTAAGAGTCGACGCGATTATCATTAGAGAACAGTATCGGGGCAAGAAACCGCGTCGTGAAACGTGTTATCTTAGTCTGAAACTAAATAAGTGTTTACAATCGCATCTTATAAGAGCACATTTCACTTAGCTAGTTTCTTGTCTGATTTCTAAATACAGAAATGAGAAGGAAATAATGGGTTTTCATGACCGATATAATTTAAGCTGGAAACTTTGTATTGTTCAAATTAACAAAGTTTAAACATTGGTTGAGTTTTGTTATGTGTTTTTTCATTCGTAGGCGCAAAATAGGAGACAACATTTTGTACAATTCATACAAAATGACATGAAAAACAACATCTTTGGATCCACTGAAGACTATATTTGAAGGGTACAGGAAATAAAGGAGCTTAGTCACATTTTCATAAATTTGCAGGATTTCGAATTTTAGATTCAAAACGCTACCCCAATAACCGGGACAGGCTTTTTCCCCACGCTATATTATCATGGACATAGCTCTTTCATTCCAAAAACTTAAAATTAACAATATCCTGATTAAATTTCATCAGCCGAAGGATTCGTAAAATATAATACTTCAAATTGTTGCCAGACGTAAAATTTAAAAGCAATTAAAAACCATATATAATAATAAACTAACTCGTTTTACAGATGATAAAAGCTGGAAATTGCAAATACAGTGGACTCGAGTCAAAACTTATTTCAAGCTTCCAAACGAAGTACTATTCTGACATCAGTGAAGAAGTCCTTGAGTGGGTATTATGTAACATTAAATTTCAAGGTTTTCCTGATAAAAAGACCACGGATGGCACGTGGAAGTAATAGATCTATAAATGATTAACAAGTAACTGTCCTTGGCTGACCTTGCCGATGCTACGCCAGTGGCCCACTTATGCACATTGTTTACATTATGTCACTTGCATATCCTAAGTGGCGTGATTCTCAATGTAATCTGTTTAAACAAAATATCCCAAAACTCTCCACACAACCAAGTTTTGCAATTAATTCGCCATGCTTATTAGGTTGATATACTCTGATTATTTAGTTATTAAGTTATATTAAGGGATTTACCTAGTTTAGGTCACCAATCTAAAAGGGATGTTGATAATATTGGTTAACTATTTAAATCCCTGGTCAACCACTACCATTGGTTTCCTTTAAATCCTACTTAATATTATAAATGAGAAAGTTTGGATGTATGTATGTATGGTTGGGTAGATGTTTAGACTTCCATCACGCAAAAAAGACTGTAGACTGATTAAGCTAAAATTTTGCATGAACATAGCTTGCATATCACATTAACATATATACCTGAACATATCTACATCCAAGCTTTGGGCTCCACCCCACGGGCTCTGTAAGTTTCAATGAAAATATTATAGGGGCCCAAACACGATCCAACCCGGTTGGGCTGCGATTGGATCGATTATGGCGACGACAGTTCCCAACAATTGTTGGGACGGACCAGATTCCCCAACACTTGTTGGGAGTCTCGACCGTAAACTTCTCCCAACCTGATCCCAACGCGGTCGGGACGGACCAAGTTGGATCGTGTACGGCCGTTCCCAACCGGGTTGGTCCCGACATTGGTGTGCGACTCTAATACTTTAATAACTAATCACGAAATTATTACTTATTATTTTGAGTTATTATAACGTATTATTTGAGGTATTATAACGAGTTACTATTAATACTCGTTTTGTCTTGTACTTTTTTAAAAGTATTTATATAATCTTTGAATGAAAATAAATTATGAAAAATAAAATTTTATTAGCGTATTTGAATTGCGGAAAGTGAAGTCTGAGTACTCTTCTAAAAATGCGTGGCTTTTAGACTTTCAAAAATAGTTTCTCGGTAACACAATGGGAACGAAATAGCATTTCCGGTTTGCGGGAGGTCTGGACCATCTTGTGCAGGACGCACTAGTGATTATATTAAAAAGGAATCTGTTGTAGGAATATGTTATTAATTTACTTACACAAACATAATTTAAAGTCATGACTATAAACAAAAATGCCAAACCAAAACTGTTGATAAAAAACTATTACATCCAGAAGCATTTGTAATACAGTGTTTATCAAAATTGTCTAAAAACATAACATTAAATTAGTTTGTTTTTGGACTAACGGTTTTTCAATAATTATGCACAGTAATAATATTTAAATTTGAATATACATATTTCAACTTTATTTTCTTCGTAATTGACTATAATTTTACGTTTTTAACAAAAACAGTGCATGCATATTTACACATGTATTACACCATTTGATCGTAGGTAATCTATGTAGTCACCGTGGTTGGGAAGCGTTTTTCTCAACCGAGTTGGATCATGTATGGGCCCCTTATGGGAGGATCCGTTTATAAAATTACCAGCAGTAGTAAAGGTGATTGGCAGTTCCTGCAAAGGAAGTCATAAGGTAAAATATAAACGAAGATTTGATACTGCTGATTAGATTAATATTGAATTTTTGCGAGCGAAGCCGTGGGTAACAGCTAGGATATTATATTTAGAGCTTAATACACTGGTATTGTTTAATGATTTAACACTTATCAAGAACAAAAAAGCCAAACAATGGTGTGATGAGTTCAACGGCACCAGGACCACTGTGGTTCCTCAGGCCAAGTAACTCAACGTCCCTCGTCAGTGACTTCTCAGCGCTGTCATTATACGTATACGTCTCTTTACATTCTAATCCGAGTGAGGTTGTTTTGCTTGCATTTTATTATCATTGAATATCTTCCTTACAAATGTAACTCTTTTAAATATATCATTTTTCGATATTGTAAACATGGAGGTTACAGGTTGTAAGGATGGATTAAAGGTTTTAATAAATTGCAGTTGCAGGTCAAAAATGATAAAACAAGGAAAACTCTCGACTTATTAGATCCTGAGGAAGGTTTCCACTTAACTACACGTGTGGATAATTAGACTAATCAACACGAGTAACGAATTGACCTTGGCATGCCCAACGATATTTTTTGTTTTTATTGGGCTGGTGTTTTAGCGGCTTGTAAACTGGAAGCAACATTGCCATTATGTTTACTAAGTTAAAGATATTGAGACTTTTTGTAACCTTATAATCGTAATAATAAATTCAAGGTAAAGATACTCCTCCTTAACATACATTACTTAGTAAGATTATATGGCTGATGGAAATACATTGGCTGACTTAAATAAACCAATTACAGTGTTCACGAATATGTAATTTCAAGTGTAACCTTTTCCAAAATGTATGCCCTTCAAAGTAGTACAAATAAGGTTGGAAAACTGTTGTAACTTAGTAAAAAAACTAAATAATAAGTTTTGAAAATATTTAAATCTAACATTCCGATTTAGAGTCACTATGACATCAATTCACAGAAAATATTTTTTCAATTCCCTAATACAAATTCGAATCAATATTCTAACTAAGTTAGGCCAAGTTTGTTAAATTTTGCCAAGTTTACTACTATCAAATGTGCAGTGCCTGCGTCAGTGCGACCTATAATCAGTTGCCTTGGCCCCACTGCAGTGATAAGCGGTGTTACACTGTCACTAACCACAGATACACAAGTTTGTGTCAGATTGCAATTCCACAGTTTACTGCTACCACATGGGTGGCCTGTGTCATCTTGTGTCAGTTGCCTTGGCTATGCTGTAGAGATAAGCGATGTTGCACTGTTCCCTATCATCGCATCACTAATACGTGTACTGCCACAACTCTGTTACTCAAGCATGTATTAACTTACAATTTCCCAGTTTACTGCTTCCACACGTGCGGTTGCCTGCGGCCTGAATATTGTGTGATCTGTAGTCAATTGCTTTGGCCTTGATGTAGAGATAAGCGATGTTACACTGGCATTATCACACTAATACGTGTACTGTTACAACTCTGTTACACGTAAAAGCGTTAGACTGCAATTCCAAAGTTTACTGCTACCTCATGCCTCATGGGTATTTGCCTGTGTCATCTCGTGTGACATAAGAGTCAGTTGCCTTGGAAATGCTGTAGAGATAAGCTATGTTGCTTTGTCACTGTAATCACATTAATACGTGCATTTTTACAACTCTGTTACTCATGCATGTATTAACTTGCAATTCCTCAGTTTATTGCTATCATTATTATGTGCAGTTGTTGCCTGCGGCCTAAATATTGTGTGGCCTGTGGTCAACTGCCTAGCTGCAGAGATAAGCAATGTTGCACTGACATTATCACACTCAGTCGTGTACTGCTACAACTCTGTCACTAATATACTGTTACAGGTACATATGTATGTGTTATATTGCAATCCCACAGTCCACTGCTGCCACATACGTGGTTGCCTATGTTAAACTGTCACTAATATACTGCTACAAGTATATATACATGTGTTATATTACAATCCCACAGTCCACTGCTGCTACATGGGTGGTTGCCTGTGTTACACTGTCACTAATATACTGCTACAGGTACATATGTATGTGTTATATTGCAATCCCACAGTCTACTGCTACCATATGGGTGGTTTTCTGTGTTACACTGCCACTAATATACGGCTACAGGTACATATGTATGTGTTATATTGCGATCCCACAGTCTAATGCTACCACATGGGTGGTTTTCTGTGTTACACTGCCACTAATATACTGCTACAGGTATATATGTGTGTGTTGTATTGCAATCCCACAGTCTACCGCTGCCACATGGGTGGTTGCCTGTGTTACACAGTCACTAATATACTGCTAAAGGTACATATGTATGTGTTATATTGCAATCCCACAGTCCATTGCTGCCACATGGGTGGTTGCCTGTGTTACACTGTCACTAATATACTGCTACAGGTGCATATGTATGTGTTATATTGCAATCCCACAGTCCACTGCTGTCACATGGGTGGTTGCCTGTGTCATCTTGTGCGACCTAGAGTCAGTTGCCTTGGCCCTACTGCAGTGATAAGCGGTGTTACACTGTCACTATACTGCTACAGATACACGTGTATGTGTTATATTGCAATCCCACAGTCCACTGCTGCCACATGGGTGGTTGCCTGTGTCATCTTGTGCGACCTAGAGTCAGTTGCCTTGGCCCTACTGCAGTGATAAGCGGTGTTACACTGTCACTATACTGCTACAGATACACGTGTATGTGTTATATTGTAATCCCACCGTCCACTGCTGCCACATGGGTGGTTGCCTGTGTCATCTTGTGCGACCTAGAGTCAGTTGCCTTGGCCCTACTGCAGTGATAAGCGGTGTTACACTGTCATTAATATACTGCTACAGATACACGTGTATGTGTAATATTGCAATCCCACAGTCCACTGCTGCTACATGGGTGGTTGCCTGTGTTACACTGTCACTTATATACTGATATAGGTGCATATGTATGGGTTATATTGCAATCCCACTGTCCACTACTGCCACATGATTGGTTGCCTGTGTTACACTGTCACTAATATACTGCTACAGGTGCATATGTATGTGTTATATTACAATCCCACAGTCTACTGCTACCACATGGGTGGTTGCCTGTGTCATCTTTTGCGACCTAGAGTCAGTTGCCTTGGCCCTACTGCAGTTATAAGCGGTGTTACACTGACACTAATACCCTGAACAGATACACGTGTATGTGTAATATTGCAATCCCACAGTCCACTGCTGCTACATGGGTGGTTGCCTGTGTTACACTGTCACTAATATACTGCTACAGGTGCATATGTATGTGCAATATTGCAATCCTACAGTCTACTGCTGCCACATGGTTGGTTGCCTGTGTTACACTGCCACTAATATACTGCTAAAGGTATATATGTATGTGTTATATTGCAATCCTACAGTATACTGCTGCCACATGGGTGGTTGCCTGTGTTACACTGTCACTAATATACTGCTACAGGTGCATATGTATGTGTAATATTGCAATTCCACAGTCCACTGCTGCTACATGGGTGGTTTCCTGTGTGACACTGTCACTAATATACTGCTACAGGTACATATGTATGTGTAATATTGCAATCCCACAGTCTACCGCTACCACATGGGTGGTTGCCTGTGTTACACTGTCACTAATATACTGCTACAGGTGCATATGTATGTGTAATATTGCAATCCCACAGTCCACTGCTGCTATATGGGTGGTTTCCTGTGTTACACTGTCACTAATATACTGCTACAGGTACATATGTGTGTGTAATATTGCAATCCCACAGTCTACTGCTACCACATGGGTGGTAGCCTGTGTTACACTGTCACTAATATACTGCGACAGGTGCATATGTATGTGTTATATTGCAATCCCACAGTCCACTGCTGCCACATGGTTGGTTGCCTGTGTTACACTGTCACTAATATACTGCTACAGTTAGACGTGTATGTGTAATATTGCAATCCCTCAGTCCACTGCTGCTACATGGGTGGTTGCCTGTGTTACACTGTCACTTATATACTGCTACAGGTGCATACGTATGTGTTATATTTCAATCCCACAGTCTACTGCTATCACATGGGTGGTTGCCTGTGTCATCTTGTGCGACCTAGAGTCAGTTGCCTTGGCCCTACTGCAGTGATAAGCGGTGTTACACTGTCACTATACTGCTACAGATACACGTGTATGTGTTATATTGCAATCCCACAGTCTATTGCTACCACATGGGTGGTTGCCTGTGTCATCTTTTGCGACCTAGAGTCAGTTGCCTTGGCCCTACTGCAGTGATAAGCGGTGTTACACTGTCACTAATATACTTCTACAGATACACGTGTATGTGTAATATTGCAATCCCACAGTCCACTGCTGCTACATGGTTGGTTGCCTGTGTTACACTGTCACTAATATACTGCTACAGATACACGTGTATGTGTCAGATTGCAATCTCACAGGCTACTGATACCACATGGGTGGCTTGTGTCATCTTGTGCGACCTAGAGTCAGTTCCTTAGCTATGGTGTAGAGATAAACGATGTTGGACTGTCACTATTATGGCAGTAACAAGTGTGGTGTTACAACTTTGTTACACAGTCATGTATTAGATTGCAATTCCACAGTTTACTGCTACTACAGGTGCGGTTGCTTGCGCCATCTTTTGTAACCTTGACCCTGCTGCAGTGATGAGTGGTGTTTAGCATTCTCACTATCGTACCAATACTCCTACAACAATTTTTAGAGTTTTCTTATAAAACATATATTTCAATATGTCAACTCGTGTAATTAAGTCTTGCGCTTGACCAATGGCTTGACCCAACTCAAGTGATAAGGATCTCGCAATCGCAAACACCGCTAATGCTACACGGTTTCCATACTACCAGTTTTAACTATTACTTTTGGTCTATACATCAATCGAGCATACAAACATGCATTTATAATTAATTGTCATTTAACGATCTAAAACTTGTATTTAAATAACATGAATTAAAACACAACTAATATTGAGACTAAGTTCCCACATTTTTGTGTATGTAGCATTGTGTATTGTTTCACACTTTTACCTTAGAAAAACTATTTTTGATGATACTTAGTAGAGAGAATAATGAAAATCCAAACAAATTTATTTGAGGAGTATATTATTTACTTGTGTTCTCCAATCCATCAACCTATGATTTTTAAGGAAATTCTACAGATGACGTAATTTTATAATTATCATACCATTAACCATAGTTAACAATAACACCCAAAATAAACTTGTACATTTGTATGAGGTGTCTTTGTTCTGCAAATACTTTAAATAAATATATGTGAAAATCATATAATCAGACTAATCAACTAATATTGATTATAATAAATATTGATTATAATCATAAAATCAGACTAATCAACTAATCAACTAATCATTAAATAATTTTTGTGACATTTTAGTGTATCGCGTAGTGCTACATTTGATCTGAATTGATTGATTATTTGATATCAGCTTTGAAATAAATTATTGTTTGGTAATCGTCAGTTGCAATAGGGAGAACTTTGACATTTGTTGCGCAGAAACGTTCCCAAGTCAACATCGAAGGGCCTATTCAGCGCCTGTACAGTGTGGAATAGAAATGCATTTTCTTCAAAGGCATGAAGTTAAATTGTGCTTGTAAACTGATAATTGTTTCTTTGCTTTTACAATTATAAACACAAGGTGACACAACTTGATAAGAGATAAGACATTTTTATTACGGTTATCTAGTAAATAATTGCATCTCTACGCGACCTGAATGCTTAGGAAATGTGTTTTATAATTATAGTATTTCTCCAATGTGATACCTTACCAATATTACCCGATGTAATATCATCGTGTCATTGCTGAGAGAGCCGGGATGTTGGCAGCGCTGGGCCTCGAGTGCATAACTGCACTGGCCTTGATGTTGACCTATACACGTGTCTGATAGCGATGCAATTTTGTCACTCTCGCTATTTCTCTCTCTCTCTCTTAGCATTCTCTTGCCTTTTTTATACTAGGTTATCGATTGAAAATAGTATTAGTTCCAAGTATTCGGGTAAAGGAAAATAACTACAGTCAACTCCCTATTATCCGGAGTAATGACCGGTTGGAGGGTCACGGATAACCCAAAACCACGGTTAAAACAAATGGATTCAATAATTGAATATTCCGAATATAATAAAGGTTTATCAACATTTTTATACTGCAATATTGTGTTTTAATGTTATTTAAGATATATTTGTGTAGATTAAATATCTTTTAAAATCTTTAAATTGTGATAACATCTACAATCAAGATAATAAATAGTTAATACTAGTAATGGTTGGTGGCAGTAAATACTATCCAAAACGCTGAATGATATTTAATAGGTTAAACATCTCTAAACACCGAACTCTCTAAACTACACCTAACAGTATGCTAATTAATTCCGCACTGGGGGAAAACCCCAATGAGGGTAAATAACAGCGGGAAGGGTGATTGTTTTGAGATGTTTCTATTTTTAGACTCCGCGTCTGACCGTCCGTCTGTCTGTCCTTCTGTCACTGAGGGTGATTGTTTTAAGATGTTTCTCTTTTTAGACGTCCACCCGACCGTCCGTGCAGTGTCAAGGTTATCGCTTCCCATCACGCGCCCACGGCTCATTAGCGAAATGACAGACTCTCGTAAATAGTTTGTATAGTATTTATTCTGACAAAGTAAATTAAATACGATTCTGGAGATAATTTGGCAAAATAAATTGTTCTATTTATGTTTAGAAGGGGATAAATAAAAATAATAAAAATAAACCTTTCGTGACCCCGGTTAAACCGCAACCCGATTAACCCGCTCCCGGATAATCGGGAGTTGACTGTATGTTGTATCCAAAGAAATAGCCGTTTAGTTGGGAAATTACCAGTTTGATATTCTTGTTTTAAGCAATTCTTTATCTTTTAATAATTTAACGCATTGCTTACACTGGAGAATTAGGAGAGGGGTTTGGTGGTGATTATATTTAGTTAATAACAATTTCAGCATTCAACTTTCAGCTACGTATTTGTAGTTTTAATGATTGATATAAACTTGAAGTAATTATTCAAGGACTCTTCAAGTAATGGTACATTAAATTAATAATGGTGCATTGTTCATGGTCGGCTTAAAATAAAAAACAAACTAAAATATAATTTTGCTGGAAAAGTTATTTGAAAATTCAATATTAAAAATTAGGCTTTTGGAGTTTAAAGTATTATACAAATCGTTACAGCTGGTAAAACACCACAAGTTAACTATCAAATTAACATCCACGTGGTTAAGTATCAATATGCAATTTTGTTCCGAGAAAAACTCGGCCCCCAAAATCTGAATTATTAATGTATCTAGATGGACATATTTGTAAAACTCTGCAGATGGAATAAACGGGTGTAAAACTATTTTATTATTTCCTATACAACTTTAACAGTGGACTATGTTCGAGATCTGTACAGGCAATTGATATATATATATATATATATATATATATATATATATATATATATATAACTGCACATGCCCATAATAGCACTTATAATGGCTCTCTTTTATTGAGGTTTCCAACAATTGTAAATACCCCCGTCGCAGCAAACCTGCGGACTCAGCGAATTTCCAATGCATAATATTTGTCTGAATTCCACATAAAGCCGCAAACCAAGTTTCATAAAAATATATTCACATATAAGCGATTTTAATTATTCTCCATAAGAATAACATTGGTAATGAGTATGTAGGTTTGCTGTAACAAGGAACAGAAACAATTGGTTTTTATGCAAATATAAATAGAATTTAACTAGGCGAAGCCACATACTAAGCTCCATCGATATTCAATCATAAATAAGCGATATATGACATTCTAGTTATTCTCCATAAGAATAACATGGGGGCTGAGAAAGCAGGTTTGCTGCAACGAGGAACAGAAAAATGGGTTTTTATATAATTATAAATATAACTCAACCAAGTGAAGCTACATACCAAGTTTTATTAATTTATGTTCATAATTAAGGGAGTCAGTACGTTTTACTTATTCTCCATTAGAAAAACATGGGGGCTGAGTACGGAGGTTTGCTGCTACGGGAATAATCAACAAAAAATCAATTTTTTGTGCAAATATCAATATACCAGTACTACTTGAAGCCACATACCAAGTTTCATCAACATACATTTATAAATAATCGAGATATCAAATTTTATTTATTCTCCATAAGGATAACATTGGACAACGTACTGTGTTTAGCACTTCGAATATCTCTTTTACGGTTGGGCGTAGAATCACAATTTAAACACCAAAATGATTGTTTTGTGGAACTGAACAGATTGGTAAAAGCAAATGTGAAGTTTACATTAAAGTAAACTGAGGAAAAGCCAAAAACCTTTTTCCCATAAGATTAACATGGGAGATTTTATGAGCAGGTTTTATTGGATTTTCTTCGCAACCACTTAACCTAGGTTAATAATTCAAAATACTAAATTATTTGTTTTTTTTAAGCTCTATAACATGGTCAAAACCAAAATTAAGTTTTTTTAAAATTTTAGGGTGAAAAATGCAAGAAAACTGATTTTTGGAAAATTTAAAACCCCCATAAACCCCCCTTCACATAGTCCGATTTTTCTGGTTTTCGAACTTAAAGTCATGAATGTCATTTTACACATTTGAGCCAAATTTCATCAAAATCGGACGTTTTTTACTCAAGTTATCGTGTTAACGGACACACACACACATATATATATATATATATATATATATATATATATATATAGAGAGAGAGATATATATATAGATATATATATATACGTATATATAAATTTGAACGAATAGTGTTTTTGGCATCTGGGACCTCAAAACAAAAAGTTATCATGGTCTCGGGCTTAAGTCTTACCATGAGACCTACGGTAATAGCTTCTTCCCTATAGGGGAAATTCGCTAAAACGTGGTTGGAGTACAGTATTAACATACGTATTTGAAGGACATCACGCCAACAAGGGTTGAATAGTTCCACTATCACTAATCGTTGGGTTAAAAATAGTATATAACATGTGAGCCTGTAAAAGATACGAGGTAATTATTAAATGTTAATACGTAGTCATGTAACGTGTTTGTCGCTTAAATAAAAATAATTATAATATCGAGAGTAGGTATCAAACAACCACCAAACGGTAGTTCGGCCCATTCTTCAAAAATATCAAATAGTGATAACGGTAGGTGTTATAAGTTAATACGTTGCGATTTGAACCAGTACTACGAGCAGAAAGAATATATGTTATTTTCATCCACTAATTCACCTCCAGCGGAGATAATTTAAGCTTACTGCAAACCCTGCTAGAATTAACCTTCTAACATTAACCTTCTAAGCGTTCCAAGCGTTCTAAGCGTTCTAAACGCTTTTCAGGATTTCCTCATTGCATAATTTGCAATTTAGAAGAAGAACGTTGCATATGTTCAACACGGCCCGTGTAGGAGATAACATTGTGGCGAAGTGGGGCTCATTAACATAACGCTTTACGTGGCGGATCGCGCATTACAACCGCGTTTTATTTCTCTAAAAGGGTTACCTGAAGGACATTGACCACAATCTTATGTTCACCATATTGTGCGCACTTTGTATGCGCACATCCCGGTCCACAGTTACAGCTATGGCATTACAGAGATAGCGCACTGTGCGTGCTGTTCATAGGTCAGTACTGCAATTCCTTTTGATGATTATTACGTAAAAGCATACAAAGTGTAATGGATTTCATAGAGTGATTCAAATGCATTGTTACAAACCATAAAATAATTTTAGGCATGTAATCAATTTTACTTCTATTAAAGCTCAATTACTCTTTCGAATATTCTCGCTAGCCTTACGGTTAGCCCCTTGAACTTCAGGTGGGCAAAAATCTACTCTCGGGGTGCTCACAAATGTCGTTTGAATAGTTTTTCCTCAAATGTGAGCGTTTATCGTACCGGTTCTACGTACTGTGTGGCTTTAAAATGTACAAACATTAAATATATCATGTCAAAACGTATACTTTGGGCGTATGAAAATGTATTCTTTAAAAAATAATTCATCCAAGGTATTCCAAATTATGCAGTAAACCTTTCTAGTTACCTCACCTCTGGTTCTATTTACCACCAAACCTACGAGCAAGAATTAACGCATTACCCGATAATTATACAGCATAATCGAACCCAATTTCAAAACATCGGTTTAAGCCAAAGAATTATAGATTTGTTTTTGTAAAAAATAAGGAATAGTAAAGTGAAGAGTCAGGTACAAATAATTTGACCGCATTCTTGAAATCCTAACCAAAATTATTTCTTTTAATCTACAGCAAACTTGAGATCAACATTAACTTACCCTACTCTACCGCATGGGACAGCATTGTCCAATATGTGAAATTGTTGGATATCCAAAAGCCTTGTTCCCTGGCATAATACCGCTTCATTTAAGGACTCCCAAATATACCACGCTTTGCCAAATATAAGTGAAAGGAGTTTATAACATCCATCGCCCTCGAGGATTATCGAATAAGCGTCAATTTCGTCCCCGGTCTAACTTCATTCGTGTAGTTCTGCATCAATCTACGTTCTATACGTCTAACTTCTAAGGTCTAACTGCTATATCGCATAACTCCCTGGACTAGCTCATTCTCTATTCTATATATGCACTGGCATTCTATAGATTACTAGTTGGCATGCTGCTCAAAACCGAGCCAAGTTGTGCTTGTCTTATTGTCAAAACTGTGTTTTGTTATATAGTGTTATTTTAGAAAGAATGCAATAACATTAAAACTAAAATTGATCTCCATGGTCAAAACACTGACTTTGAGGGTGGCCTGTTTCCTTCAGAATGGGGATATCGAATTCAAAAACTACTTTGCACAACTACGGATCGGGACAATTTATTTCACCTCAAACGTCAAAATCAGTTCAGGGATAACCGAGGAGTTCTGTTCCCAAAAATTACCTTAGCGTATTATAGATTGATGTATAGAGACTTAGAGACTACGAACTAATGATCTGTTGGACCATGTAGAACACAATGCTTCGGAAATGTAGACATTACAGCTGTAAACCCAGCCATAAGTCTAGTATAGTTTGTAATACAAGTAGACTTTTTATAATAGCCGCCTTATTGCAAAGAAATAGCCTAATTTTTAAATTGGGTTTGATACCTTTACGCTGTAAGGCCTGTTTCAAACAAAAAGGCTGTATGGTACTACATATTATACGGATCGCTCCTCTTTTTCCAGCTCGCTTCGGCGGTTAGGCTGGGTTAGTTTAGCATATTTATGAGCGCGGTATAAGTGCGGTAAAATGATTCGCGACGAGTACCAAAATAAGGTTATATAATACATCATATAAAATAATAAATTTTCTTGAATATTATAACCTTATTGTTAAAATTACTCTTTCTTTCCAATAAAGTGGCGATTTATAAATAGCCTAGACTTATTAAAAAATGGCTGGTCTATACCTATATTGGACACAGTATATTCAGAATGTTGAGAGTATGCACGCAGGTCAATTGAGTCATAAAGATCAGGATAATATAAGTAGTAGGGAAAGGGGACTTCTGGCTCACTTGATTGATGGCTTCCGGTCACGTGACCGGAAGCGCTGCGTCATGAAAGACGTCATCTGAGGCTGAGCCAGTGACGTAGGCGGTTTTGTGACGAAATGAGTAAAAGTTCAAAGTTCAAGGTCACGGTGAAGTTTTTTAAAAAAAATCTACCTCGCACTCGTAAAACGATTGTGATTCGATAGTTAATCGATAATAAATATCGAATGAAACAATCGAATGAAGCAATCGAATGATACGAGTGCGAGGTAGTACAATTACAAATATTACTTTATTTTATTTACAATAAGTTATGTTTACAATAATTCATGTTTACAATAGTTCCCCGTTGTTGGTTGTCATCGATGTTGTTGATCCGGACGAGTTGCGGCCATCACTTTGCTTTCTGAAGAAAGACGGTAGATACTTCGATCCCTGCGCAGAGTCCATGTTGTTTTTTGATGCGTAAAGTTCCAAAGATAAATCGTAACCGGACGCAATAAGAAGTCTTAACTCTTCACTAAACACCTCGAGGTCTTGGAAAGTCGCAAGATGAATAGAGTCATAATGAATACACCTAATTTTAATGGACATTTTAATATAATGTTTTACGTTTGTGGAGAGCACTCGATGTTCACCAGTCGAGAGCCGGAGGTGTACTGACTATTCGCTAGCTAACGTTCTGATATGAAACGAAATGGTGGGGGTAAAAGTGTGGTGGGGCGGAGAAGATGGCGGACAGCAGATGGCAGGCGGCAGGTGGCAGGTGGCAGCTGGTGCGAGGCAGATCGTTGCTACTACATTCGCCGCCACAGTAATGCAATCCTTCGGCGTAATTCTTGTATTTTATCTTGTCGGTTCATTTGATACGTTTTACATCTACATATGCAATAGCTGAAACACTTGCACTTACGACAAGCTTTCCCGTCAACTTGATCGCCTGGTATTTTAAAACATTGTAACTCGCAACAATATGTCTTCAAATTGTTATCGAAAAATAAATTGTTCATAGGTGGCACCGACATGTTAGCTGCAGCGTGTGTTAGACAAGACTGAGACTAACTTCACTGCTCCCTCTCTTTTATACCTCTTCATAAGTTAACCCTGAATGAAAGTTCAAGGTCATCCATTTGAATTTTAAAAAAAAGCAACACAGCAGTATATAAAATAATATACTGCTGTGTTGCTGTTTTCTTTATTTTTTTTATATTATTTTTTTATATTTTTTCTTTTCTTTATTAAACAAACATCTTACAATACAATAAACTTAAGTTTAACATTGATGACTAGAAATACAAACAATAAAATACAAACAGAGAAATACAAACAGAGACATTATGTACAAGGATGCATGATGTGCAGAGTGAGTTCCGTTGAGTTGTTGCCGCTTACACCGTGTGATACCAAATACAACGTCCCCGGTTGAATATCTCGCAAATCTTCATTCTGTAGCAGTTGAACAAATCGTTTTGGAAGAAATACTTGAAACTTCGGCTCATCTCCTGAAGTTAAAGGTGCTTCGCTCAATGAAACTAGAATTGCTTCTCCATGTGTGGTTTCCACTTTCTTGATGTTATGAATAATGTAGTGTTTTTGTTCTTTTAATTCTGAACACTTTTTAGTTAGCAGAAGGTCGGATTTTGAATGAGTGTTGAATTGATCAACCAGTGTTTGTAGAAACTGTTGTGATGCCATCTTTGTCAGTGGTGGTTGCGATGTCTTCTGTGATGTTGCCTCTTCGGAGTCTCGAATAATACTCGTGCCGGAGTGGTGTTGGCTCCTCGTATTTATAGGCCCCGCTACCCCCACCACATTCCGGTTCTTTGCTACCCCCACCACATTTCTGCGTTTGTTCCAAGTAAGCAGCCAAACGATATGCGTTGTGCAATGCGCAGTTTAATTGTCCGTGTTTAGGATCTTTTGCAGCAACACAAATATTACCGAGATTAATGTTAAAGTCCTTACCGATGGTTATATCGAAAACATCACCGTGCGTGTACTTTTGTATCCAGTTCCTTTTTTCTAATCCTCTTGTGTATATATGTGAATATTGTTTGCAAAAGTTAAACATAATACTGTGCAGATTACTGTAGCTTATAAATCCTTCATACCAATGTATGTGATGAAAGTAGTTTGTTATCCATTTGTTTGTACTTTTTGCTTTGGCGTTAAGGTTGTTAAAAGAAAAAGGAGCTTCAAACGTGAATGGGTAAACTACAAATGTAAGCAAGTCTAAAATTACTAATTCCTTGATAATAAACCTATCATCATTATTTCGAAATGCTTGAAATTCTATTACACAAGGCTTTACACTCACTTCTTTATCCCCTCCGCTCATCATGGCACCTAGCGATCAACTAAACTGTTTTCCACACCACGGTAGGTTAAATACCAGGCCGTACAGTTGCAGGCGCGTTGGTGTATATTTAACGTGGGCACCGTCCCCAATAGGCCTACCCCACGTGTGTTCTTCTTTACTAAGTCAAACTTTAGTCTTTTTTAACTTCTTCTTCTTGTGTTTCGTTTTCTTCTTCTTCTTGTTTCTCCGTTTCTTCTTCCTGTGTTGTTTCTTCTGTAGCTTCTGTAGCGATTTCTACAAGTGGTTCAAAATCCTTTAACTTTCTCCACATGCAAACTTCATGAGGTATTCTATTAAAAATAGATGTATCCACAGGTCCGTACACGATGGTGCTATCAGGTTGTTTTTCCAAAGTATCGACCAAATATTCTTTAATAATAGCGCTTGCAAATACCAACTGTCTCATGTACCTTGTAATAGGTTCTGTTGCGTAGTTTAAAACGTAGAATTCTTCACGTGACAGTAGAATCTTATTTTCATGTTGAGTCAAGTCTCTAATTCGCACTTGTAGTTGTCCACGATGTTTAACAATATCGATTTCATTGTCACAATCCAAAAGTCGAATATGTGTTTTCCTTCCACACAAACTGTTAGTTAAATAACATTCTATTAAATGTACATGTTTCAAAAATGACTCCCAAGCATTTTGCGAAAATAAAACCTTTTTTGTTCCATGGTGTAGTATTACTGTAGGGGAATAATCCAATGACTTCATCAATCCAACTGATACACTTTTACTGATGCATGCTGAGATGGGGTAAAAGATTCGCAAAAAAACTTCAGTTAAAATGTGAGGAGGAATATTTTCTTCAACTTTCTTCTTCCTCTTTGGTACTACCTTTGATGGGTCTGCATTACTTTCCTCCTCTCTATCTCTTTTACCAAACTTTAAAAATGCAGTTATTTCCTTGATGATTTCTTCTTCACTAGTATTATCACGTTCCAATAACGGTGCTACCTCTGCATCACCTTGTACAACAGATGGAGAACTCATTTTGTAGAAGATGTTGCCCATGCGACGATAGACGATCAACTGAAGACCTGCATTGTTGCTCCGCTATTTATAGGTTAGCGACAGTGGCGGTGCCGGTGGTGGTACAACGTTTTACAATACCGTCTTTACGATACCAGTCAACGGTGTGTATGTAACAATTTTATCGTGCAAAATTAAACAATACGCAGATGTATTTGCAGGTACGTTTTCTTGAAATTCCATTTCTATTTTTATATCAACACTAGACGATTTTACAGATTCGTTTTGTTTGGAGCAATCAATTACAACAATCGGAGCTTTCGATTCAAACTGTACGGGAGATAGTAGAGGTGTGTTTGTTTTGCCGTAATATGAATTTTGGAACCTAGCGTACATATCGTATAAAACACTGTACCTTTTTTTATCAAAAGAGATATTAAAGTTGTCGTAGGGAAAGAATTGTGAATTCAGGAACACTTTACAGTTTGTTAATTTACAATGGTCAAATTCACCAGCATTTTCAGTTAATATACTTTTTTTCTTTGTTTGTAATCCAAAGATTACATATCTCGCTTTTTCCAAATGAGTAGAAGTTTTTACAGTCCATGTATGCCGTTGTGTTGAAGGTAAAACGGGGTATTCATGAAACTCCCAGCTTCTGAATGGCATTACAATGTCTCGATCTGATTTTAACTTTCTTAATAATGTAATCCTGTGTTCATCATTTAGTCGCACATGTGGTACTCTCCAAACAATCTTGTCTAATGTTAGTTTCCAGTCTAAATTGGCTTCAGTTGTTCCAGCAGATGCTTTAATAATATCATTATCGTTTGATGACCTTAATAAAACTAGTTCTTGTTTTACATTTATTATTATTCTTCTGTAATCTTCAGCAAATCCTAAAAGTAATCTTAAAGGTACGTAAAAATCAAAGTTTCCCGAAGCGTCAGGAGTAATTATACTTTTGTCTGGTGCAACCCATCCTGCAACAGCTAACAGATTCTTCTCATTTGGTGTTAAAGACGCTAATCCTTTTAATGTACTGGAAATTCCAACCTTTTTTGTTGAATCGACTGTAACTCCTGAAATTTCATATCTAATCTCGTCAAACAAAAATGCCATAGGATTATTTATGAACGGAACAGTGGTTCCAACAGTACCGTCAGCTTTTGTTACTTTTCCTTCAATATATAAATAACTTTCGCATGGAAGAGTATAAATGTCTTGTTGTTGTATAGGAATCCTAATTTCATCGTTATTGTTTAATTTGGACGAAGCGTAAGGGTTGTGCGTGTGATATTCCTTTTCCCATAAGGTCTCGTCGAATGTTGGGCCCTGCGCTATATCCAGTATATCCATTGTTAATGACCTTTAATCCAATTTCTTCTAGAAAACGAATGTTGTCACTTGTTAATCCTTCTACAGCTGATGAGCTACTGACCTCTTTGCTGGTTGGCTCTCTCTTTTTAAATGATAACCCCATTATCTAAGCGGATGATTTTATATGTATTCTTACAGTAATAGCTTCTCCTCGAAAGTCAATAAGGTTTCCGTCTTGATCCACTATGTTCAGCACGATGTCTGAAATTAAACTGGTGTTTAACGGTAGGTACACAAGGTTTTGAGGCTTTTCTACTATCTTGAAACCCGGTGCGACTGATGGGTAGAATGTGTGTAATATATGCCGATTTTCTCCATCTCTGTAGGATCCTTGTATAATGTTACATGTAATGTCTATGCTGTTTACTTTGATGATCGTCACAGTTCTATTCCCAGAATGAGTTGTATTAGGTTCTAATACCTTTGTTTCCTTAGAAAACCCCAATAAACTACCAATTGAACGTTCTTGGCCAAAATCAATATAATACTTAGAAGTAATTTCGGCTTTCATTGTATTGTTATTGCCTTTTATCGTTATATTTTCTTTTCCCATATGTTTTTGTATAACTTCATTTATATTATCAATTTCATAAGCTCCTGTTGGTAAACTGAATTCTTCCAAAGCTGAATATTTTCCTTTATTATCTTTTGTCTTGTAATAATGTATTTTGTTATTAATTCCTTCACTAACGTTTGGAATAGAGTTATATGTTGTTAAATCCAATAATGCGGCTTCCCATAGTCTTCCTTTTTGCAAACGTAGCGCTGGAAACAGAATACTGCGCAAAGTACATGAGTTACCGGTTAATGACACTGTATACGAAGACATCTTAAAGTTGACTAACACTTTTAGCTAAAAAGTCTAAACATAAATGACCGCAAATGGATGTATCATCAGATTGTTTTCTTGTATAATTGTAAAAAACATTTTCTGCCGCACGAAAGTATTGTTGAAGTTCTTTCGGTGGTGGAAGGTTTCCAAAACTGTCGAAATAATAAATCGTTTCACCAAGTTTCTTGTAACACACCCAATGAGTGCCTAATCCTTCACTATTATCCAAATTTACTATACCAGTCTCATTTTTCCACATTTTAACCGGTAATTCATCTTTCATAAATACTCCTCTAAAAAATGGGATTTTCAAACAAGAAGCATATGTAATCAGTTCTTCATTGGTTAATTCTTTGTTTTTAATTATTAATTGCTCTTTCTTATTTAATACACACGATACGGTCTTAGGTATAGTCCTCCTCCCTTTTTTATCATTGACCATATTGTTGGTTTCTTTTTACCTTTACCACTAGTAGATCGACGTTTTCTTCTGATATTACCTCCTTGTTTCTTAGCGGGTCTTTTCCCACGCCTTCTTCTCTTTCCTCCTCCAAACGTAGTTTTTGCTTTCATTGCTGCTGTTACTGCTAAAGACGCTGCTTTTT
Source organism: Allygus modestus (assembly GCA_963675035.1). Classification (NCBI taxonomy): domain Eukaryota; kingdom Metazoa; phylum Arthropoda; class Insecta; order Hemiptera; family Cicadellidae; genus Allygus; species Allygus modestus. The sequence goes on along the minus strand of OY776111.1, from coordinate 356,096,235 downwards.
CACCAATACTCGCGTCACTAGATTTTACTCTTTGCCAAGCTTTCTCAGAAAGTGCTCTATCTGCTATTGATCTATTTTTTGTATCACCAAATTTGGAATACGCTATATCGTGCTGTTTACAAGCCTGATCAAGCTTATTTATTCCAGGATCTCCTCTAGCAAGCCGTTTCTCTAATTTGGTTCCAGGACCACAATATTGATATCCTCCAGGTAAATGTAATTCCACAGGTAATAAATCAATCGCCTTGTTAACTATAGCTCCAACCGGTTTACTTAATAGAGAAAATGCTGTTGATGCTATTCCCCTTCCTCTCTGTAATCTCTCTCGATTATGACTGATGCGTTTAGCCCTCGGCATGACTATTTATAGCCAAACTTACAATCAGTAGGTGCACTCTATAAATGTTTTACAATGAATGTAATATTAGTCTTGGCTTCTTGTATTATATATACTGTTTAAAATCCATTTATTATATAGAAATGGATTAATTAATTAAATGTAGACATAATAAATAAAAGTAGTAAAAATAGAAATAAGGTGTAATTGAAGATGTTTCAAATGTTTCTCCGCTGGTGATGGTATCGTTGTTTTCGGTAAAATGAATAAAATCTAAATAGTTGTCATGTTCCCTTAGAAACTTGCCACTTAATCGTTGGTAATTAAATAACACATTCCAGTCTAGTTTATCTTTAAAATTGTCAATGTAATTTTCAGAGAGATTTTGATATTTACTTATTACTTCCCAACAGTTATTAAAATTTGATGTCATCTCTACAAGGAAGTTTTCTGAAAACTGTTGTCTTTGTAAAATATGAATCCAGTTAACTCTGTGAAAATAAATTCTTAACATAGTCATTGTGAAGAGGTAGTGTATGGAAAGTTGTTCCCAATCCATATATCTATCAAACCGTTGAACAAAACCATCTGTCAGCACTCCTTGGGGAAATCTCGGCTCTTGAGATATTAAACTCCACGCAGTAATATTGGATTCCATCATCCTCTCTGTATCATCTCTCGAATATAACTGATGCTTTATCCCTTATCATGGGTATTTAAATTCTTTTTTCTCTTATATAATCTTCATCGTTTTCTGTTGGTTCATTAATCACATTCACTTTATCCCCCTTTCCTAATGTCTTGACTTTAGAAGGCTCAGACGGTTTATCTAATTGATTAGGTTTTTCTGGATTGTGTATCTTTTTCCAGTCTAAATAATTGTGGCTGTCAACATCTGAAGCTACAGCTCTTCCTGAAGCCCGATGGATATAATTAAATAAAGCTGCACCAAACCTTTCCATATGTTTTTCATATTCTGTAGTCCATTTCTTGTGTACTATATCAAATATTTTCTTATTTACAGCGTCTCCATCCTGCTCACAATCGCCTACATTTGACAATTTTAATTTTTTTACATCATAGCTTGTATCAGTTTCATTCTTTTTGTAAATCGTTAACAATTTTAAAGTCGCTAAATTTACTGCTTCACCATCATAAATGGGATGTTTTATATTGCTTAACCTTTTACCGGAAAATCCCCAATGGTCTTCGTGTACAATCGGGGTTCTTTTATCCATGTATTGTACCGTAACCGCATCAGAAGACAAAAGCGGATCACCAACATTTTGAATTACTTTTCCTTCAAAATTATAATTACCATCAGGTGTTAACGGAAACCCAGCTCTTTTTTCACTATATCCAGATTTTACTCCAAACCCGGAATACCGTCCAAACTTGTCCACACTCATGATGTAACTGAATCGCTATCGTTTAGGTTCTTACTATATATATATATACGTCTACTGAACAATTATTTCTCGTTTTCGCAGTTCATCAACCAAAGCTACCCATTCGTTTTCTAAACCAGTGTGCCCGGCTTCCATAGCTTCATGTAATAACCTCATTCGATCAACTAACTTATTTATATCGTTGTAATATATTATATTGGTTTTATACAAATTTTTTAATAATCCCCTTCCAGATGTAGTAGGATCAGTTGTTTTTCTTTTTTTATGCAAAACATTTAATTCAGCAGAAGATAAAGCTCTTCTTTTAATTGGAGCTTTATTTGATTTCGAGGGGAAAAGACTAGATATAATGTTTGTGTATTTTATTGACCTGTTTCTATGAATAGGTAGTTCTTTGGAATATTTTTTTCTATGTGCATTTGTATACTCTAGTATATTTTTAAACAATTGTAAATCCTTTTTAGTATATTTACCAGGATTATTTTTAAAGATGAGTTCAAACAAACCTGTTGTACCTTTATATTTTTTATCACCAATAACTATATCATCATTTTCGTTTATATCTAACTTTCTATCTCCAATCATTAATCCTTTATCCTCTATTCTAGCTCCATATGTATGATAATTTCGATTAGCATGTGTGCCATGTAACATTTTTAATGTATATTTTCTTCCAAGTGTTCCTTTAAACATAATATCTGTGCCTAATTTGCTTAAGTTGGATGGGTTGATATCCTCTTCTTCTGCTCTTGTATCTTCCGCACTTGTATCTTCTGTACTTGTATCTCCTGCAATGTTCTTTTCCCTTAAATCTCCTATATCTCCGCTTTCTTCATACTCGTCGCTTTCTTCAGATGTTTGTAACTGGTCAGAACTTTCATCATTCTGAAATTCTTCTTCATATTTGGAAATTGGTAGCATTTTGTCTCCTTCGAAGCGAATTGAAGGTCTTTCCATATTTTGTGCTAATCGCTTTAAAGGTTCAGTAACAGGTTTGAATGTTGTTTCTAAAAATTGCTCTCTTTCATTTATACCTGATTTTAAAGCTCGGTTTTTTTGTCTAATAGAATCACTAAGTGATTTTATTTCCTTTAATAGCTTTTCCTGGTTAACCATCTTCACACCTTGACGACTTGTACAGTAATACCGCTAATCAGTGTATTAAAACGAATTTATCAAAACCTATTTTATAACGACCATCTTTTATAGCTTGATCTTTCATAATAACCAAAAATCCATACTTTTCCGCCCATGCTTTTCCGCAAAGCTCTTTAAACTTTTCAAATGGCATATCCGCATTCACATGATCGTTATATATATGTTTTAGGTTAGTATCATCTTGTTTGAATACAATTAGAATATTTGCATTATCTCTGATAAGTTGTTTTGGGATTTTGCTATAAGTTTGTCCTATATATATGCTGTCGATGTTATTATGTCTTCCCATGGCAAAGTAGTTTCTAATAGTATCCTGATTTTCACAAGATACATCGTCAAATATAAATACAGAATACGGTTTCGCTTCGTTTGGTTGCATAATGCTATCACTAGCGTTAAATTTGTAAAAATTAACATCAGACACATCAGATAGGATTTTATCCAGCAATTGATACTTTGGTTGATGTAGAGACTTTGAAAAAATATATAGGTTACTAAACCTTAATCCCTGCGGATTAGTGATCAAATTAAAGACAACATTGGTCTTTCCACAGTTTGAGGGGCCACTTACTATACATCGAACAGTGTTTGGAAGTAAACTACCGTGTTTACCATTGTTGATTTTAACGTTATCCACAGTTAAATCATCTATGTTATTAATATTGAATCGATCTTTATGGTGAATAATCTCCATCCTGCTCAAAGGTTAACGATGAAATGAGTTGCTTGTATTAAACCAAGTCCTTTATAGGTATCCATGAATCCTCAGTTTTGTTAAACCCTAACCACCGCACTTTAACTGCGTCCTTTTTTCTTTGTAACACTTTTTCAACAAGATATACATCACCTACTGTTGACTTTAACATTTCATGTCCATAAAATGCACCTTGCAACAAATCTCCTTTGTTATCTTTTAGGATATACGTTTCAGGTACAGTCGGTTGCACTTTATACACTGTAAAAACTTCATTCGTCCAATTGGGAAGGTATTTTTTGGTAAACACTCCCTTATATTTACTAATCCGTACTTTATCACTTACATTAAATTTTCTTGGCTGCATTTTTTCTACTTTAGGCTTTGTATTTTTCTTTATGCGTTTTAATACATCTTTTGCATTTCTTCTATTTACTTTGTTAGGTTTCATACCAATAGTTCTATGAAACCTGTTGTTATAATCATTTATTAATTGTGGTAAAACATCATACCATACGTAAGAACCTCTTTTTGAAAATTGTTTATACAGTGCTCCTTTTAAGGTTCTATTAAATCTTTCTACAATAGCAGCTTTTTTCTCTGAATTTGTAGAATAATGATTTATTTTATATTTATTCATTAACTGTGCAAAGTTTGTATTAAAGTATTCTGTTCCATCATCAGTTTGTAAATGTTTAATTTTGTTTTTATCTCTTTTTATGGCTATTTCCATGGCTTCTGTTACGCTTTTACCAGTCTTGTCCTTTAGAGGCAAAGCGTCTGCAACTTTTGTAAAACAATTAATAATTGTGAGTATATATTTAAATCCTTTGTTTATTCTGCTATGCGGTCGCATTTCAATTAAATCCGCTTGATATAGATCATTTATCCCTTTTATAACAGTATTTCTTCTTGGAAACTTTATTCTTGCAGGTTTGTGTAGTTCATTAATAATCTTCTCCTTCAGGTCTGACATGATGGTTTCACGAAGGCAGCTGATATGGTATTAAATATTCTTTTGTATAAATCTGCTTATATATATACATATAGTTCAAGGTCATTCAAAACTTGTGTAAAAAAAGGGGAAACACAGCTTAACATTGCTGTGTTTCCCCTTTTTTTACGGAAAGGAAAAGGATAGAGGATCTAGGACGATGAAAGGGTTATTAGTCAATAGGGTTGAGGGAATAGTGACCGAATGGTAAAGTGTGGATGTTGTCTGGAAGGGTTTGTCTTTTGTCGTCATTACAGGATAGCGCCTTTTTAACTTCAGTCACGCTGTACAGCTGATGGTTAAAACTTCTGATGGTGTTGAATTTAGCTGTAATGATGTTATCCTCAAATAAGCATTGCTTGTAGTGTTCAAAATGCACTTTCTTCTTTAAATATAAACTCTTTACACCTTTAGCTTTCTTAATATAGCTATTCTTCTTTTCTTCTTCTTCTTTTTCATTATAGAGTTTCAAAGAATATAGTTTAGACATCAGTGCAACAATCTCTTCAAGTAGAACACCATTAGCCTCATCCTTGAATTTGCCTAGTACTTTTTTGTGTCTGTCATTGTCGTAGTTTGGATGATCTTTTGGATAATCGGAGAAATCAAAGTCGTTCTTGTAAATAAATGTACGTAAATCTTGATACATGTCCAATGTTACTATGCGATATATAAAAGCGTCAGTGTCCATATATGTAATAGATATATTTTCTCTTCCGTAGAACGCCACCATTTTGTTGTAGTGAAAATCGTACATGTGTGTTTTTGAGATGTCCAAGATTGACATGCCTATATACAAAGGACGATCCATCTTCACACTCGTCTTCTTCATGGACACTGCTACAAGTTTTTCATTAATAATTATCGATGTTCCAAAATTTGGCTGCTGTACTAGTTTCTGTAATTTTTTTGCGTCGGTAACAAGTTTAACATTTTTATGTCTTCTTTTGTTTTCCAATGTTTTTCCAAATATCGCATTATTCATTAATTTAAAGAAATCTTTTTGAAAGTCTGATGTAGCTGCTGCTCTTCTGATGGTATTTGAATCAATGTAGGGTTTCAACCAGCATGATTGAGAAAATTCCAAAATTCTATTAATTTTTGTTAAACGTAGTCCTAATTCGATAGCTTGTTGAACCACCCAAAAGTGAGCCACGTAGCGTTGTTTATTATTTAATGTCATCATTAATTTGGGGTGTTTTCCAATTGGTGAAATTTCTGTTTTAGCAAGAAGTGGTAGGTCATAATGAAGATCATGTAAATTTTCTGGGTATTCAAAATCGCAATCCAAAATATATCCAGTGTCACCATGTTTCGGAATTTGTAAAATATCGCCAATAAAGTCGGGATTAATCCATTTAAAGTTATCAAAAGGAAGTGGGTTTGACATTGCCCAACCGTACAGGTTATTTGCATCGAAATATCCTAAATAGGTTGACGGTTTGGTTTCATCATAATCGGGTAGGTATTTGTTGTTGGCTTTGACATGTCTGGTAACACTTTGGGTCAATCCGCCTCTTACTCCAGCTTCAACCATTAAAACCATGTCAATGTCTGTTAAAAGTTGGAGTTTGCATTTTGTTTCTTTTAACATGGCTTGCCAAGCTAATCCTGGTGAAGTATACGAATGTAGAGGGTCCAAACCGTAGGCAGCAAAACAAGTGTTTCGGAATTCTTCCATTACATCACAAAGAAGAGTTACATCTAGTTTGACATAAAAGTCCGAGTAATCTCCTAAGGTCTTCATATCTAACTCGTTCCATACTCGACGTGCGTGTTGATAGTCCTCAATTGATATTTCCGAATCATTAAGTTTGTTTTTGAAGTGTTCTGGTGGAGGTAGTGATGTTTCATCAAATCTATGCAGTCCATCGATGTAATCATAGGGGAAGACTCCTTTTCGAAGAACCAAATCCATTTTACTATTGGGTACAATTTTGCTTGTTTCTATCAAATCTGTTCTTCTTAGATTTTCAGATAATTTCATGAGGCTTGAAGGCATAAATCTAAATGAATCAACAAACCTTAATTTAATTTTACCCACCTTTTTTGAAAAGCTTATAAATTTTTCCATTGTAGTAGCCAAAACGTCTATTGCTCCATTATCTCTTCCTAGTTCGGGGATTATGAAGTGCGAATCATAACCACTCAGATTGTGCAGAACTACGGGGATGAAATATGGTAGTTTGTAGTTCAAGTTGCAAGCGTTACAGGCTGCACCTCTATACGCTCCCGTAAGATGATCGTGGTCACGAACTTTAACGTTATCCAGTGTAAAGGTGTTATTACACAAATAACACGTTGTTGTTGAATAATAATGTTGAAGCTCTTCTTCTTCCATAGGTGACATGGGTACCTTTGTTCCATACAGTTCTTCTACCTTTGCAGCTATTTCATACAGATCATCGACAAAGTATTTGGCTGCTTCTTCACCGCGATAAATCTTTGGAGAAGATGATAGTCCATATTTTTGAAGATGGTCTTCAGTCAACGTGGATTTAATTAGTATGCAATAACTGTTTGGTGAATGAAGTTGGTATTTGCTTCTTCTTGTAACGTCCTCTTCTTGTTGTTCAAGTGGATGTAAAGAAGACTCGAAATCAGCGTAAACAGCAACAGGTACACGGTATTGTTGTATTATTTTGTCAAATTTTATCTGCGCTCTGCTGGAATGTGGCAATTTAATTCTAACCTCATAGTTTCCATTACATAACCTTTGATGTTCTACTAACCATTCTGAACCTCCCCTTCTTAATGGTTTGCCTACATGACAAAAACATCTTTTACAAATGGTTTTCTCTCCGTGTTTTTTTGATATTTGTTTAGATACAAGAGCTGCAAAGTTTTTTATGTAGACATAGTGGGATATGTCCCCTTTAGTGATCAATAGCAAATCCGTATGATCTCTGCGCTCAATAGGTGTTATGCGCAAGGGGTACGCATTGTTTGACGAATCTAAGCCAAAAATGTTGACAGAAGCTGAAGGATTTTGCTTTTCAAATTTTGATATATCAGTAATTGCAACAGGGTAATTCATTCCCTGGAAATTATACTTATGTTGTATTTCTTCATATTTGTGACTTGGTCTTATCGGATTGTCTGTTACATATTTGACCAACATGGCATATTTAAAACATTCAGTATCTTGATTTTGTACGTTGACGCAGGAAAAGGTATTTCTAATCTTTGTTGGTAGAGGGATGTAGCTACTTCCTCGAATTCCATAGCCGTGTTTGTGTACTCTTAAGTCTAACCCTGTGATGCTTAACAAACTCCATCCAGAGCCTCTTCCTTCATGTTCTTGTATTTTTGTCTTGAGCTCTTCAAAACATTCAGATACGATTGAATCAATATCTGACGAAAACATAATGGTACGGTTTTTTGTTAAAAACCCTCTCGGTGAAGTTTCATTTTGAATGTTTGTAAATAAAGCATCCATTAATAGTCCAAATTTGATAAAATTTAATCTTTTTAATTCATTTTGCAGAGTTTTACTTACCAATCCTTTTGCGTTATTTAAAAATTCTTCGAGTTGTAATTTTGCATTGTCAATTTTAAAGTGGGTTACTACATTACCCGGAAGTGCTCGGGCATGTAGTTCTACATTTACTGCTGTTGATGCTGAAGGACGGTGAAGTGTAGACAGAGCATGCGTAGAACTCGATGCAGCTGATGATGTTGAAGGACGATGAAATGTAGACAGAGCAGGCGTAGAAGTCGATGCAGCTGATGATGTTGAAGGAAGGTGAAGTGTAGACAGAGCAGAGGTAGAAGTCGATGTTGATGGTGCATATTGAATTACAGTTGGTCTGGAATGTTGGTGTTGAGCTAACATTTGATCTATTTCTTTCAATTCTTCTTCTTCATATTTTTCATCTTGGTTGTTGTTATGTTTCAGTTCATTATGAATCATTAAAAGAAATTCATCCTTAAATGAAGACTTGCAAATATCGCAGCGATGCATAATGTAGGTGCGATCTCCACAAAGGTCAAGGCAATAATGAACAACACTGCAAATGCCCCTCTATTTATACCCTAGCAAAAGTGGTGGGGGTACGTATTACGTTAAGTTTACTATTTTTTTGCATTTTATATTTACTATTGTAGCTGAAGGCTACAAAGTTCTGTATTTAGGTCAAGGTCATTGAACATATTTGCCAAAACGGGGAATAGAGCAGTAAATGATTTCATATCAAACCATAAACTGATCTATTCCCCGCTCTGTATTTAACTAAGACAATTTTCTCCAACAGGAACATTTGATAGATTTTAAACTCGGATGTGAAGTCGGATTGTACACATTGCATCTCGATCAACTAAAAATTTCATAAAACAATAGGGATCTTCAGTTGTAGATTCATCTTTAACATATTCGATGGTCAACATTGCAGAACGAAGATCTTGTGGAATTACGTCGACTTTTATGAGTCGCCTTTCGAGTTCAAACCGTTTTGTTATTGATGTAAGTTTTATCACATCATCGATATCGATGAGGGGAAAGCTGTAGCAAACGGAGTTTCCTGGTGGGTTCATCATGCCGATTAGATAAATATACACTGTTGCATCGACATTAAATAGACGTTCCCCCACCATTAAATTTATAAGTTACCCCCACTTTTTCTAAACAAAAAAAAAGCAAAAAAAAAAAAAAAATTGAAAGCTGGTAAATATTTTCTGTCTTGTAACTGGGTCAAGGTTATACAACGATATTACCAAAACGGGGAATAGAGCAGTAAGTAGTTCTCACTTTGACTACAAACTGATCTATTCCCCGCTCTGTATTTAAAGTTTGTCAGTTGACAAGAAAAAGACAACACTTAATCAGACTCATTTGATGAATCAGAATCAGTTGTATCAGAAGCATCGGAAAGAAATAGTCGTCGACGAATATGATATACCCCTCGTGCACTATCTAAAAATAACCCATCCAAACTACTACTACTAGTGGTTGGAGTTTCATCATGTATTTCTTCAGAACAGAGAAGATGCTGATAGATTCTATAGGTTTCAGATTCCCCGTCACTTAACGGTTCAATTTGTTCCATATATCCTGCTTCAAGATCATCACTGTTTATATCACTTAATAATTCAAAATCTTCCATTGCATCCATATCACTTAATAATTCAAAATCTTCCAATTCGTCTTCATTTTCATCCTCACTTTCAATCACAATATGTTTTATAATTCCTACGATTGATTTTGCAGAAGGAAATATATTATCCTTTGGTGACATAGCTGCTATATATTCTAGTGCTAACACAAGTAGCAGAATGAGATAAGCACTGATGAGAAATCTCTTTTTATATTCCCCGATTTAAGTGGTGGGGGTAACTAGTGATAAGAAATGGGTATTATTGTATCAAATATATGTAACAATGTTTATGAAACAAGGATGTTTAAGTCCTGTAAGTAGGTCAAGGTCGTTTTAACTTATTACCAGAACGGGGAATAGAGCAGTAAGCGATTCTCACTTTGACCGCAAACTGATCTATTCCCCGTTCTGTTTTCCCCCCGTTCAGTATTTCCAAAACATCTTTAGTCAATTACGAATGCTAGAAGGTCTTCAGGAAGATCTTGTTGAAGTGATGCACCTTCTAACAACGTTTCTAACGCATTAATGTATTTTATCGCCTGTATCAAAATGGCATGCCTTGAACTTTTTTTATCCATAAACGGTAATTTTGATTGTAATAACTTATATGTTTGATTTATTTTTTTAATCCTTCCTCTTTCTCTAGCATTCCTTCTTCTTGCCTCATCATTCTTTTCCTTGTTATTTGTTGTAGGCTGCATCGATGTTGTAGGCTGCGTCGATGTTGTAGGCTGCATCAACTCTGCTGGGCTATTCATAGCTGAATAACTATACTCTAAAGCTGTACGCCTTATATATGTTTACCCCCACATATATAAGGGGGGGGGGGGTGCAAGTTTTAGGGAGGAGATATTTTTGTAAGAAATATATATATATATTTCAATGTTGTTTTTTACCAAACTAAAATTGTCTAAGTCCCAAGGTCATCTGAACAAATTGCCAAAACGGGGAATAGAGCAGTAAGTGGTTCTCACTTGGACCGCAAACTGATCTATTCCCCGCTCTGTATTCTAAAGTAAACAATAAATCTTCTCACTATTGAGCAACCTTTGCTCTTTGAAGCTCAAGTTCTAAGTCTCCAACCAGGCGAAAGTCTGCATCGTGCTCCTCCCATTGTTCAGGAGAACGCGGTTGTGCACACCACTTTGTAAAGGCGTACCTCATTGCCTCATTATACTCCTCCAGGATAACATGATAGGGTCTTGGTTGCTGCGTTGTAGACTGCATCGATGATGTAGTTTGTTGCGGATGTGACTGAGCATCATTCTCCGCAACCTTATTAATCTTAAAAACTTCAGTCATTTCTGCAGCCTCAGCAATTGCGTACAACTCCTCTTCGTTAATTTCCTTTCCCCATGTGTTGCTGTTGACGCTCATGATGATACAACTAATAATTATATTCCGAATCGCTCGCTTAAATACCCGCTTACCCCCTCCCCTCTTTACTGTTGAATAATGACTTTAGTATAATATTTCTCCTTTTTCCTTTTAAGTTTATCTTTGACTTAGTGTAAATTATCCAAGTCCGTTATCTAGGTCAAGGTCGTTGTAACATTGCAAAAAAAGTGTGGACAACTTATTTACACTCTGCAGCATATGCTACAAATTGTAAATAGGTTGTCCACACTTTTTTTTAATTTGGAAAAAATGCTTTATTTAATTTGGAATAAACTTTTGGTCTTTTTATTTATATTATTATTTTAATGATTTCCACACAGTGATACCTGTATCATTTCGAATTAAATAGTCCTTGTGGGTAGGTTTTTTGACGTGGAGGTCCATGGCTCTAGGTAACTCTACATAGTACAGTTTACCTTCACATTGAACCAACACCTTTGCAAAGTCCTTTATTTTAACAAAGAAGTAGCGTTTGTTTATACAAAGCCTGTTAATTCGAATTTTAATTGGCACCACTGTTGCACGTGGTGAAGAAGGAGATGCGCCATGGTTTAATTTTAAATGAAGACTGCACGTTTCTTCATTTAAAATACAACGTTTAACACAGTGTTCACCTTTCTTAGCACCTTTTTTGAATATATAATTACATTGTTGTGCAGGAAGCATGCACATCCTTTGTACAGATTTAAGTTGTTTAAATTTCTCTGAAGGAGATGAAGTATATGTGCAGATTACTGAAGGTCTGGTTGGAGAAGATGATTGGGTGGCTGGTTGGCTTGGTCTCGAACTTGATGTTGATGAGGATGAAGAAGCAGACGATTTGGAAGACTTTGATGAACATGTAGAACAACTTGAAGATGTAGAAGGACTTGGAGAAACAGCACGAGACGTTGACAAAGGACTTGGAGAAACAGCACGAGAAGTTGACGGAAGAGGTGAAGGACTTGGAGAAACAGCACGAGAAGTTGACGGAAGAGGTGAAGGACTTGTGTAAGTCGTTGACGCAGCAGGTAGTGGTGGACAGTTCTCCGGGACGATGTTAGCTAACATCAGGGCTGTCCGAAGGATGGATGGAACCGCAGAAGACGGAGTGGTAGAGGCGGGCGAAGACGAAGCAGAAGGTTTCAATTTGAGAGGTTGTGTCTGCTTCCTAATGTGTGCCATGGTGTGAGGTATAACAGCACAAGAGGAAGAATGATTTTACTAGTGCTGGGGGACCCTCTTTTATACATACTGATAGTGGTGGGGAGTGCAAGTGTTATACGGTGGGGGTAATAATGTTGTAACGAGTAAATATATATTACAATACGGGGATTTTCTAAGTCCCGAAGTGGGTCAAGGTCGTTTGATCATATTATTAAAACGGGAAATAGAGCAGTAAGTGATTCTCACTTGGACCACAAACCGATCTATTCCCCGCTTTGTACGTGAATTTTCTAAGTCCCAAGGTCATCTGAACATGAAGCCAAAGCGGGGAATAGAGCATAACATACTGCTCTATTCCCCGCTCTGTATTTGGGAAGGGGACAAAAGACAACAAACAAGAGACTGATTTTAAACAAGAGACTGACTTTATATTTTACAAGGTTTTCTCAGGCTAAGATGGGTAATGTCAACCGGTTTACGCGCCGTATTGACACAAGGTCGGTTTGCGCGCCATACCTTAGAGGGGTTAGGAAAAGGATGAGAAGCAAGATACATTACTTTGAAAATAAAGACTTTGCCAGCAACTATGTAAACAAAAATTAATCAGTTAACGTTACTTTTACAAGAACAGCCAAGGTCGGTTTTGCAAAGGTCAACAGTATCACTGAAACCCGGTGGGACGTAGACCCAAACACCCGGCGTCAGGCTGCTGCGAACCCAAGTTTTGACCAAGGTTGTTGAGGGACCTGTAGGGCCGGGAGTACATATTTCATTAGTAAATAAGACACTTCAAACCGATACCAAACATTAACATATATTAGACTAACTACATTACCTAGCAGCAAACTACAAGCGTTATCTAACATGCTTAACAAACTAACTAAACATGCAAGGGCGCGGATCTCTTAATTGCGCGTCGGGCCCAACGCACACTTAACAGACCTACGCTGCAGCAGAGTGCAACCCACTGGGACGTATACCCAAACAGCGGGCGGCAAGCTACTGCGACGAGACTGCGGACTGCTCCCGCTTATAAAGGCAAAGTGACGTCACCAAAGCGGAAGGGGGGATGTTACGTCAAAGGGGGGGGGGATATTACAATACGAGGATTTTCTAAGTCCCGAAGTGGGTCAAGGTCGTTTGGTCATATTATTGAAACGGGGAATAGAGCAGTAATTGATTCTCACTTGGACCACAAACCGATCTATTCCCCGCTTTGTACGTGAATTTTCTAAGTCCCAAGGTCATCTGAACATGAAGCCAAAGCGGGGAATAGAGCATAACATACTGCTCTATTCCCCGCTCTGTATTTGGGAAGGGGACAAAAGACAACAAACAAGAGACTGATTTTAAACAAGAGACTGACTTTATATTTTACACAGTTTTCTCAGGCTAAGATGGGAAATGTCAACCGGTTTACGCGCCGTATTGACACAAGGTCGGTTTGCGCGCCATACCTTAGAGGGGTTAGGAAAAGGATGAGAAGCAAGATACATTACTTTGAAAATAAAGACTTTACCATCAACTATGTAAACAAAATTAATCAGTTAACGTTACTTTTACAAGAACAACCAAGGTCGGTTTTGCAAAGGTCAACAGTATCACTGAAACCCGGTGGGACGTAGACCCAAACACCCGGCGTCAGGCTGCTGCGAACCCAAGTTTTGACCAAGGTTGTTGAGGGACCTGTAGGGCCGGGAGTACATATTTCATTAGTAAATAAGACACTTCAAACCGATACCAAACACTAACATATATTAGACTAACTACATTACCTAGCAGCAAACTACAAGCGTTATCTAACATGCTTAACAAACTAACTAAACATGCAAGGGCGCGGATCTCTTAATTGCGCGTCGGGCCCAACGCACACTTAACAGACCTACGCTGCAGCAGAGTGCAACCCACTGGGACGTATACCCAAACAGCGGGCGGCAAGCTACTGCGACGAGACTGCGGACTGCTCCCGCTTATAAAGGCAAAGTGACGTCACCGAAGCGGAAGGGGGGATGTTACGTCACGGGGGGGATGTTACGTCACGGGGGGGGGGGTGTGACCTTGAACATGACCCAAAAAGGGGGGGGGGGTGACCTTGAACATGACCCAAAAAAGGGGGGGGGGGTGACCTTGAACATGACCCAAAAAGGGGGGGGGGAGGTTGTGTCGTCACGGGGGAAGGGGAACCGGATGTAGACCGGTTTTTAGCTTTCTACCCGTATATGGAAATGTCACGGTTACACTTGGCGACCCGCTTTGCTCCGTCTGGTACCTCATTCCAGCTTTGCCTTGCGAACTGAATACACCTCTGCGCTATGTCTTCTCCCATTACACCCGAGAAACTGCAACGTTTGAAGGAGACTTTGAAGAAGTCTTCGGAAAAAAGGAGCGGATTCAAAAGACCTAGTTCTTTTAAATCTTGCATACGGAAGAATTTTCGAAACCACCCACTTTACTTCGACCAACGGCCTTCGACGTCCACTGCATCTTCACCATCGCTATCACCTCGCCCTTCATCGCTTCGACCTTCATCGCCGCCACCAACTGTTGAGGAGATAATGAAGAGGACGGCTACGGTGAAACTTACCGAGTTGGTAACGCCGCTGGAGTCTGTCGCCGTCAAGTTTGCGCAGTTGAAATTAAACGTGGAGTATCTACTTGTGGGGAAGATCAGCGATGATGAGTACCTACTCCAACACCTCTTTGGCGGCGGCCGTTACGTCAAGGTCTACCTTCCAAGGTCCACTCTGCCACCTCCTGAGACCAAGTGCGACTTGATTTTAGTACGGCAGAAGGGACAAGTAAAGTGGGTTACAAAGGAAAAATAAACACTGACTACCGCTCACCGCTCCTTATCCACCATCTCCTTCAAACACAAACGGTCCTTTTCAGGACCACCCTAAGCATTTCAAGTTAGGGACTTGGCCTGTACATAGGCAGGAGACTATTAGTCTTATGTTTGTGTGCAGCCCACTTTGTGAAAATTTCTAAGTCCCAAGGTCCTTGACCTTGACCTTGACCTTGAACATGACCCAAAAAAGGGGGGGGGAAGGGGGGGGGAAGGGGGGGGAAGGGGGGGGGGGGGTACACAGTTTGTGCAAAGTATGTCATGTGGGTACTCAAATTACGCGGATTGATCAGACGAACAAGTTGGCGCAAACAGAATTCAGATCCGACAAAGGGTATAGCAGCAACAGCGAAAAACAACTATTTTCAAGGGCAAGCCTAAATAACTTCTTTATTTACGGTTTAAAATATATTAAGTGGGTACTCAAATTACGCGGATTGATCAGACGAACAAGTTGGTGCAAACAGAATTCAAATCCAACAAAGGGTATAGCAGCAACAGCGAAAAAACAACTATTTTCAAGGACAAACCTAAATAACTTCTTTGTTTTTGGTTCAAGGTCTAACATGTGGGTACTTCAATTACGCAGCTTGACAAGGCGAACAAGTAAGTGCAATTTAAATTTAAATCTAACCAACAGTATAGCATCCGTGGCGTAAAAACGATGGTTTGAAGGACAAGGTAACGTTGTGGTGGGGGTAGATGCCTATTATACACGATAACGCTACAACATTATTCTTCCAGCTCTTGTCGTATGAACATCTACCTAGACGGTCTGAAAAATGTCGCAGTTTTACAGGAACATGAGGAAGGTGACCTTCAGTAGTCCCCTTGACACTACTTTCTACTTCCCTGACGATGAAGACAGAAGGTCTACACTTTTAGTGGACAATGAGCGGTTTCGTCGAAGAATAATTGAGGTTGAAACACTTTTAACCAGTTGTTTGCTACGCAAAAAGAACCATATGAATACATGCACCGGTTTAGATCATAGTAGCTGTTATACTTATACAGCGTTGAAGCGCAAACATTATTGAGGTTTTTAGTTACGGAGGTAAGGTCTTGACAGTCTAAGAGCTAAACCCTAACTAACACATGTAAACTAGTTATTGTGCGATGTAAAACTTGGTGGGGAGACTGGTGTAGTGGGGGACTGGTGTAGTGGGGGACTACCATCTGCCGCACACTTGCCACCTGCCACCTGCCACCTGCCGCCGCCCATCTGCTGTCCACCATCTGCTTCGTTCTACTACACTTTTACCCCCACCATTTTGTTTGATACCAAAAACGCTAGCTAGCGAATAGTCAGTACACCTCCGGCTCTCGACCGGTGAACATCGAGCTCTCCGAGACGCTCTTCACAAAATAAAAATATCATTTCACTCAAGGTCTGATAGATGTTTCTATTTCATTGCCGTCACGTA
Organism: Allygus modestus; assembly: GCA_963675035.1. NCBI lineage: Eukaryota > Metazoa > Arthropoda > Insecta > Hemiptera > Cicadellidae > Allygus > Allygus modestus. Next base: position 356,079,737 of record OY776111.1, on the reverse strand, counting down.
TTCTTTCCTCCTGACAGCAATGAAATGCAAACACCTAACAGAACAGATAGGTGTCAAAAACACAACATGGACTCTGCGCAGGGATCGAAGTATCTACCGTCTTTCTTCAGAAAGCAAAGTGATGGCCGCAACTCGTCCGGATCAACAACATCGATGACAACCAACAACGGGGAACTATTGTAAACATGAATTATTGTAAACATAACTTATTGTAAATAAAATAAAGTAATATTTGTAATTGTACTACCTCGCACTCGTATCATTCGATTGCTTCATTCGATTGTTTCATTCGATATTTATTATCGATTAACTATCGAATCACAATCGTTTTACGAGTGCGAGGTAGATTTTTTTAAAAAAACTTCACCGTGACCTTGAACTTTGAACTTTTACTCATTTCGTCACAAAACCGCCTACGTCACTGGCTCAGCCTCAGATGACGTCTTTCATGACGCAGCGCTTCCGGTCACGTGACCGGAAGCCATCAATCAAGTGAGCCAGAAGTCCCCTTTCCCTACTACTAATATAACAAATTCTTACATATCCTGTGATCTTTCTCAGAGGGACTCTAGTTGGCTCATTAACTGCAGTTTGTTGTGCATAAGTAGTCGCAGTGTAAAATACTTATAACGTTCTCTTATCTAACACGCACTCTATATGATGTCTTAAATGTTCATTTCGGGTTAGGAACACATATATAATGTTAACTATCTAAAAATGACTACACACATTGGAAAAGAGAACGTGTTAACCCGTGATTATTAACCTCAGAGTTTGTTTTTATTATTAATCTACGTATAACTTTGTAACAAGACACGCACAGGGGTTTTAAATTTAAAAGTACCAATTTCATACATTCTTACGTTTACACAGAAAAAAACCTTGCGCTAATTGGTCCCTCGCTGATTTTATTCGCTTGGAAGTAACAAAGGTAATCTTTGTGTTTAAAAATGTTGGCAAAGCTTGCCTCACAGTTGAATATATAAACATATCAACACATAATCCCAGAAAAGGGCAAGTAACAATGCAGAAGGCTTGTTGTAGCCAAACGACCAAAGCCTTACCAATTGACAATTAAGACTGGCAACACAATTCTTGCCGCGGACTTAGTGTTAATGTGTCAATGAGGCATTTCGAGCCGCGACCGTCCCATTAACTTTATTGCGTTGACGCTTTGCCAGCTTCGGTGTGTTTCGTATAAATTTAACTGTACCTTAATTTAATTATTAATGAATGCAATAGTGATGTAGATTTCGTAATGCGACCCATGTGACCTATAGTCTCACAACACTAGAAAATATATTACACTTATTTAGGCTGCACCATCCTTTATTTATATTTACCGTCTTGTATGTAAATACAGTATAAGTGTTAATATTTTGTTGGTTGTGAAACCTAGTTTACTATCACGTTTAGAGTCATCTGAAAACATAACCGGACGGTTAGTAAGGTAACGTGGCTCCATGAAAAGCCGAGGAAAACGCATACAACCTATTAATCTAGTTAATTTGTTTACGTAAAAGAATGATGGATCAATTAATTAAACTAGTTCGCACGCAGCACGCTGACGTGAGGGAAGTGAATTTCCACATAGAAAACTTTTAAAACTCAAAACCAGTGTAAAAACATACCAATTTTATTGAAATCTGAAAACATTGATTTTTGGCTGTTCTGTGAAGCTCCTGGTTTCATTTACCTGTAATGCTGGGAATACAATTTTGCGCATTATAAGGTTAGGAGAAGGCCCAGTCAGGCTTTAAAGTAGGCGCGAGGTTGCTGAGAATGATAAAAGTGCACCAAAAATTCAAGAACAAACAGGCTTTTCTGATGTAAAACCCCCATAAGACTACGTATTGTGTTTAGTCGATACACATATTCTTTAATAACTCGGTAAATGTTTATGCTAGAATGACGAGAGATGGCTTAACACGTTCGCCTCAGTAATTCCCATCTTTTTACATGCATTAATGTTACATGTGGGGCTTTTCTTACCATTTTAGAGCCCGAAAACTCTAAATTTTAAAGATTAATCCCCTAAAGAGGGGTTTAGAGTTTTCCGATTGTTTTGCGCAACGAACTTGTCCAACTGATTATAGAAAGGAACGTCCCTACCATATTTGAAGTAAATTGGACAAAACATGCGACCGCTAGAGTGCATATATATGTATATATATATCAATAATAATCAAATGAAATATTATTTAAACTAAGTACCCTTATAAGAAGGAATTTATTTATTTAGAACGACCCGCCAAAACGTGTTCAGGGGGTCACGTTAGGAACTTCTATGGTGGTCCCGGGCTTAAGTTTCACCGTGCGAGTCATGCTTATAGTTCACTGTCCATAGGAAATTCACTAATAAGGAAGAAATTTTACTAAGTGTGTTTTACTAGAAGTATAGCAAAACTCGCCTGTGGAATATAAACCGTTCATTCAATATAAGACACGAATTCTTCAATATTTGAATAGTGACAGAATGTCTAACAGAGAGTTAACTATAGTTGTATAGATATTGTTGTTTTATATAAATAAAGCTATTTTTTAGAATATATTTTAAAAATACATAATTTATACAAATAATTTTATTATTAATACTTTATGTCTGTGTATTTTGTGAGTGTTTTGTTACTTTATATATGAAATGTCTGATTCAAGATTCTTTATCACAGGAAGCTGCCGGATGTTGTCTTGAAGTTTGTTCATAAGAGCAGTATGAACTTGGTGACTCCATTACCTGATTGACACTTATTAAAAATTCAAATTAAAGGAGTTGAGTGCGGTTGTCTATTGACTTGTATTTTAGAATTTTGATTTTATCATTCCATTAATAAAATAATATTCAGTAATAAATATTTAAAATGTATAGTTAAAGTTTGAGTTTTAAAATTAGCGGTTTGATTGAGTAGTAACGCGTGCTGAAAGTTACCACTGCTCTTAAGGGACTAAAATCCAAGATTATTAATTTATTGTCGTCTCTGCTGATGAATGCCTCTTAATACCAATTGGTGCTATATCAGTTTCGGTTTTTTTTTTAACAATAGCAGTATACTGTAGTTTATCGCAATCGATTTTGGTACCAGGTTGCGATTGGACCCACGAAACGCCTCGGATATGACACCCATAGACAGACATGTTTGTGTAATTTAACAGAACATGTAACATTTTTGTAAAATGACACATGTCATTTGACAGAGTTTGTGTTAATTGGAACACTAAAACTAAAATAAATTTGTACATCGTGATAATTGAAAAAATCTTTCTGACAAATAACATGGGTGGTTTTACGGATATTTTACACAAATTTTACAGGTTATGTCGAATTAAACACATGTTTGTCAGTGGGTGTCATATCCAAGACGTTTGGTGGGTCAAAAAAATTGGTCGCGATAAACTATACAACTAACAATGAATGTGATGTCCTTGAAGAGGGGGAAAAATTATATAAAACGAAAAATAATATAATAAGATACAATGAATTGGATTAGATGTTTATAAATCATGTAAATATGACAAACACTGTGCTCTTTAATGCTAAAGTTTCTCTCGATTTAAGAAATTGTCTACACTGTATATATATGTATATGTATATCTATATGTATATTGCAAGTAGCCTCATAAACAGCTTCCTTTTTCAAGATCTCCTAACAAAACCCTTAATAGTATGAGGAAGGAGATTTTAAAAAAATATACCCAGAATATGTTGGTTACCCTCATAATACTCTTGCTTGTAAGCGGTAAATTAAAATGTGTTGCATCTCTCATGTACTAATAATGAACATTTTGATTCAGAGCAAGCTCAACAATATAGACCAGGAGGCTTCATCTTAAAATGTAAACAGAAACAACTGTAGTAGACAAGTTGTATTAGATCTCGAAGATCCATAACACGTCGTTAATCAATACAAACAATCCAACTGTCACGAAAATTATAAATAATTAATTCTTTTATTTTTGGAGTTTTGGTATTAAAACTGTTATTATGACTGCTGCTGCATAAAGCCTATGGGGGTATTATTTTTTTTAATAATAGGCCTCCAAATATTATTCAAACGCTTGGAAAAAATTAAAACCGTACCCTGACTTTCTAATATAGCCTTCATAAAACACTTTTGAATTGTCTAAGGGTTTACACCACCATACTACTAAGCATTTTGATGACTAGAAGGCTCCGTTAACAAGTATTACAATAAAAGTGATTATTTCTTGGGTGGGAATCCCAACATGCAAAAATACCCAAAACCCACAAACAAATCTAAAAAATTAAAAGATTTTTGATTTTTTAAAGTGGTTAAAATTCGGTGATAAAAACTGGGCTTCTGATACATTTGAAGTGTGGTGTATACTGATGTTGTCCCAAATATTAGGCCTCATCAGAGGGCTATAACTTTTGTGTTAAAAGCCACGGAAAAATTGTAAACATCTAAGAAATCTAATGGGACCTATGAATTAAGGGGTCCGAGATAAAAATACTAGGGCCAAAGTTGTAGATCGTCTCAAATCCGTGGCACGTGGTGGTGTTCCATTTTTAGATAGTACTATTCGATAGAGCTGAAATAAACAGGCACTATTTTTTGTAGGTCCAAAAATGACACCGTTTTGAGTTTGTTTGGGTAACAAATTTAAATTGTTGGTATTTACTATTTGATTTGAAGTTTCTATGTACAAAATAACGTTTATGTCAAATTTAAAGTTTCTGGCTTTTCTAGAAGTGGTCTAGACTTTAGTAGGTGAGTGAGTTTCACATCGGGCTGTATAGTATATTAGATATTTGTAATTGTCAGCACTTCCAAAGCTATAAAGAAGCTTCAACTTTTTTGTGTGCCTTTGTTGTATTGCCAAATTTCATATTCAACATATGAAAATTAAAATGTTTACGATGTTGTTTATAACCTTTATCATTCAAGAAAATAAGTCATATGTTTTACTTTTATTTTTGTTTATCGTTTAGTTTTTTAAATTTTGTACTCCTTAAGCCGAAAATTTGAGTTTCATTCTAAAAAAAAGAATGTGTATCAAGGTTGTTTTTGTTAATTATATTACCTTTTGGTAATGTTTATAATGTTTTAGTATAATTTTGTCTGTGAGTTTGGTGTCAAAGTTATATATATAAATAATCATGTTATATTATAAATCATACTAAGCATGTGTGTGCTCTTTTACTTATCAGGATTGGTTAAAGATAAAATAATGAAACTTGGTATGCATATTTGTCTCAAATGTTCACAAATTATTGTAACATTTAATTTTTGTAAAGATTTTTTTTTTAATGGCGGTGAGTTAAAATATTCAATGTTAAATATCTAGGAAACTGAAAGAGATACAACAATATGTTAAGGCACTAAATATTCATAAAATTTAAAGCAAAATTAAACGACGAGTAATAATTAAAGATTAACTAATGAATAAACGAGGAATCTTCAATTTGGTGCTCAAAAGTGGGCCATTTTTGCTGCGTAATTCATATGACATTTTATTTTTTGCGCTATATTTTATTATTTTTTTATGTTTGAGCAGTACCCCCTTGAGTTTTCCGTTATCCATTTGATTTGGCTTTAAATTGTCTAAATATTTGTTTCCAACACTTTTTGTATATATCTTTCAGTTGTTGAGATGGTTAAATATAAAGAGTTTAGACCACCGCCATTTTGAAAAAGAATTTTACACAGAAATCAAACGTTATAGGAATTTTTAAACTGTTTAGATATGATTTTAGATATTTACAGTAGATTAGATTTAGATATTTATAACTGATTAGATTCATACCAAGTTTCATTATTGTATTTTAACCGTTTCTGTTGGATTCAGATTTTTGTAAAATAAATATAAAAACACACTTAGAAAGAAAACTAATCTAAATGAGAAACACGTTGTATTGCATTATTTATTTGTTTTGACTTGCCAAATAAGCCAGTAAAGTTTGGGGTAGCGGAATTGGGGCACCTTGCAGACTTGAATTCATTGATTCATGTTTCTTTCAGGAAGATTTCAAAGTCATCAAAACATCTCTGAAAACATTATTGTTTGTCTACTGAAGAGATGGTATTCTATTGAGAATTTCTTGGGTTGTAGCTGAGATCAGTATCTTTTTATAATTTAAAAACTTAATTTTTTAATCATTTACACACTTTGTTGTTAACCATACTTTGTTTTGACTTATCGTTCCTTTATGTAAAATTATGTGATTGTCTGTATGTGTGTGTGTTCTTTGTAGTTTGTTTATGTAGTTTAGTTTATTGTAAATTATATCGTCTAAATATTTAGTTAAAGTGATATTCTATTATTTTTCATTGCTATGTACATATTTCAGATAACTGTTTAAGGAGCCAGATGTAGTATGCGAATTTAAATGTAGAATGATTAGATGGGATGGGCACATTTTGAGAAGAGACGATGAAAAACGTCTAAAACATGTAGTTGTCCTAAAGGATCGAGAGGAAGGCCACAGCAAAAATGGTGGAACAAAGTGCAGGCAGAATAGGAGAATAGGAGCAACTGAAGAAGACGCGGAGTATGGAGAAGGATGGAGGGGCTTTGTTGGTGCGGCCAAATATCCACGCCGATATGCATGACCCTGGGAGTAAGACTATATAGATATTTCAAAGAAATATGTGTAATATACAAATAGGACGAATAATAATTTCCTCTTTATCATATTTACAACTTCGATATAACAAATGTTTTGTTAGTCGGTAATAATTGTTAGGACTCGCGATTTTTGCGATGTATATTGTTTGATAATTTCTTTAGTTTCATCATAGCTTTGTGTTTTAATCGTGAATCGTAAAAAACGACAAATTTGTTTTTATAGATTATAATCGAACTGTTTTGCATAATGGATTTACCTCTACATTTGTTCAACTTAAAAACATTTATATTTCATCTCCCTAGATCAATATTATGCAATATTTATTTAATATTGTAAAATATGTACATCTTACTATATTTAGTTTAAAAAATGTATTTCTGTGACATTTGCAATGCAGTTGTATACTGTTTTACTGCAATACGGAAATTTATTTATTCGTAATTTATTGCAAAACAGCTCGGTTTATCAAACTAGTTTTTATTAGAAATAAATAATTATAAAAACAATCTTTGAAAACTTTAAAACTTTGAAGAAAAACGTTATAAAGTTTTAATATTTGTCTAAAAAGTATTAGACAAATATTAAAATAATGAAACTGCTGTAAAACACAAACATAACTATTTTCTTTTTAACATGTCAGAAAAAGGTTAAAAAAAGGTTTATAGGCTATATAATGTGAAAATAACGCAACGTTTACTTAACATGTAGTACTTACCAAATCCTACTACTTTCGTCCTCCAGTTTCCAATAAAATATTTCTTCGGAATGAACTGTCCATTAATTTTGAGGTTCGACTGATAATGAGGAATTTTCAACCAATTTAGTCCTGTTACAGTCTATATCCATGTTTGATTTTTGAGAGCCATTGAGAGAAGTACATTGTTGTCGAAATTTAGAAAATTTGCCTCATTGTTCGTTTTTGTTTATTTTATGGGTTATTCTACTGAAGTGACGTTCTGTATAAAGATATATATATATATATATTTATATATATATATATATATATATATATATATATATATATATATTCTCAATAAGAAGCTTTTAAAAGAGATTTAAACAGTTTTATCAATATCTTATTGAATTTCAAAGAATTAAAATCTTTGTGGCAGTACATTTCACAAATATATCCTTAGTCAAATAAATGATTCTATGATATTACATAAAATAAAATAAATGGTTGTAATACCAAACAAATCGGGTGGTAGAACATTTATCCGATTTTTGAATAAAGTCAATTTATCAACTCTTTTCTCAAGTATTCTTCTAGACATCTCATCTTTTTATCGATGAAACACATTCTAGGATGCTTTCCGTGGAGTTGGCTGTTTTGGATGGATTCAGGTGATCGATCGGCTGTGTTTGCAAGTCCTCTTCCAAGTGCATGTGTAGCCGCTACTCGTCTGCCGTCCCAAAGATTCAGGTGATCGATCGGCTGTGTTTGCAAGTCCTCTTCCAAGTGCATGTGTAGCCGCTACTCGTCTGCCGTCCCAAAGATTCAGGTGATCGATCGGCTGTGTTTGCAAGTCCTCTTCCAAGTGCATGTGTAGCCGCTACTCGTCTGCCGTCCCAAAGATTCAGGTGATCGATCGGCTGTGTTTGCAAGTCCTCTTCCAAGTGCATGTGTAGCCGCTACTCGTCTGCCGTCCCAAAGATTCAGGTGATCGATCGGCTGTGTTTGCAAGTCCTCTTCCAAGTGCATGTGTAGCCGCTACTCGTCTGCCGTCCCAAAGATTCAGGTGATCGATCGGCTGTGTTTGCAAGTCCTCTTCCAAGTGCATGTGTAGCCGCTTCTCGTCTGCCGTCCCAAAGATTCAGGTGATCGATCGGCTGTGTTTGCAAGTCCTCTTCCAAGTGCATGTGTAGCCGCTACTCGTCTGCCGTCCCAAAGATTCAGGTGATCGATCGGCTGTGTTTGCAAGTCCTCTTCCAAGTGCATGTGTAGCCGCTACTCGTCTGCCGTCCCAAAGATTCAGGTGATCGATCGGCTGTGTTTGCAAGTCCTCTTCCAAGTGCATGTGTAGCCGCTACTCGTCTGCCGTCCCAAAGATTCAGGTGATCGATCGGCTGTGTTTGCAAGTCCTCTTCCAAGTGCATGTGTAGCCGCTACTCGTCTGCCGTCCCAAAGATTCAGGTGATCGATCGGCTGTGTTTGCAAGTCCTCTTCCAAGTGCATGTGTAGCCGCTACTCGTCTGCCGTCCCAAAGATTCAGGTGATCGATCGGCTGTGTTTGCAAGTCCTCTTCCAAGTGCATGTGTAGCCGCTACTCGTCTGCCGTCCCAAAGATTCAGGTGATCGATCGGCTGTGTTTGCAAGTCCTCTTCCAAGTGCATGTGTAGCCGCTACTCGTCTGCCGTCCCAAAGATTCAGGTGATCGATCGGCTGTGTTTGCAAGTCCTCTTCCAAGTGCATGTGTAGCCGCTACTCGTCTGCCGTCCCAAAGATTCAGGTGATCGATCGGCTGTGTTTGCAAGTCCTCTTCCAAGTGCATGTGTAGCCGCTACTCGTCTGCCGTCCCAAAGATTCAACGCAGATTCAACATCCTCTCCGGTCGAGTCCCCGTTACTCCTCTCTAACAACCCTTTCTACGTGACGTACCAGCTTTGTTGACCCTGTCGCTGGTATTATAATATTTTAATTAAATTCTGCGTGCACGGCGACACTGTTCAGGTCGTAAATCAAGCGTTATATGGGTGGCATTAAAGTCCTGGTATATCACGGTTGCATTTCGTAGGCGCATTGTAATGCTCGGGCTCGCAGTAAACCTATTTTATAGTTTATTGCAGCCCATCAACGTCGACTGCAGTGCTGCGCAGATGGCCGCCATTGCAATCCATTGTTTCTCTTTATTCTGTTTGCACTTTTGAATAGTCTTGGTTAAAATCCATCGTGTCCACTCGAATTTCTTTTAAATATCAACATTTCGCAGAAGTAAACTATTGATAAATTAAAAAAGTGAACAAATGTTGCAAAACAAATAATAAAAGATCTGGATTCAGTTTGTTTGGATTTAACCTGAAAAGCATTCCATACAGAGTGTCTTCCATGTAGCTATCATTAGCATCCTTGTTCATCGATATTTTTAATATGGTCTCACTTATATCGATAAGGAGGCTGGTAGAAACAAAACTGTCCCCGTGTAAGCGAGGCACTGAATTTGATCAATAAATTAATATAACAATACGATGATATTTGGTTTAGATTTATTCGGAACATATGTTATGGTATTGCAAGTTTATATTTATTAACTATCAGGATTTTGCAAAAAGTGCAACTAAATCCAATGTTACCTTCGCAGCTACTCCTTACCAAGTTTTATTTACTTCAGACAATTCACATGGGGATATTTAGCAGTTATCTGTTTAGCAGCCCCAGCTCAGTAAATCCTCTGAAATAGAATGCTGAATTATTCCTGTAGATCCGTGCATCTGCAAGTGCAACGAGGCTGCACCGTGCACTCCGCAGATGCACTTACGGCGCGTCGCTCGTTAAAGTTTAATACTCGCTGTGTATCGCGGTTTATAGGCCTGCATCTAACATCGGTTCTGTTTACTATTTAGCCATTTTATTGTGCAGGCGACATTTACCCGGCCGTTTACGACCTCGATATAAAGATCTGAACGATTTACAGCAGAACGTTCTTTGGACGCGATTTATCCATTCTCCAGGTGGGATTGATTAATGCATTGTCGTTGTTGCTATGTGTACTTAATTGTTATGATATATTCAACTGTTATGATCAGCAAGGGTTTGTATTTTCACGTAAAAAATCCACTTTATTATTAACAGTATTAACACGGTTAACACGGTTAACAGTATTAAATTTATTGATGAGAAATAAACATTGCAACTTGTTAACCGTTGTAAACGATATGTAACCGTAACAGATTGCCACAAATGAAAAATAACCATTAAATGTATTTATACTGCAATACAAGTTGATGAAATTATTATTTTATGATTTCTAAATCATGGTACTTATTACATCCGATGTGCGAGTAATACAACACTTTAACCTTAACGAAGTACAGTTCGGACGCCATGGCGCCGTTATGTAGAACAAGTAAGTGTTGTAGTTTTAAAGATGATAACCATTTTATAATTAAACTATTACATAAAATGTTAAGTTAAAACAAAAGAAATTGTTTTTTAAAGTGAGTTTAGACTCACTACATTAAGTTACATTTAGATGTAACTTAATTTATGACAAAAATCCAGCTAATAGTTGACAAAAAACCTGAGGCATAGTTTTTTATTCAAAATTCAACTCTTGTCAAAATGTCTGTAGTACAGGCTCTTGCGTCTTCTTTCAACTTTTATCCAAGTCATATTCTTGAAATGTACTCTTGATATTTAAAACAATTGTACTTGAATTAATTGTGAAACAATTGCATAATTTCTTTGTATCTAGTTTTCTAAAGTATTCTGAACTAAATCTCTTGTAGACACTAGAAATTTTATAAACATTTATTAGATTTATATATGTTATATTCAAATTATATGTCATGATGATCTTGTTCAGTTATAGTGATCCTGCAATCCAATTTTCATTTCCGATTAGTAGGGCTGTTACAGCAACAATCAAATGCAACACAGGCTGTTACAATAACTCATTATTTTCTTCCCTTCTTCTTTTCATTTTGCATGTGCTATACTCAATTCAGAATGTTGGTTGTTTGTTGAGTTCAGCTGAGTTTTGTTGTGATATAAAAAATGCGTCCTCAAAGTTATTAATTACAATAAATTCTTCTCTAGATGAAAACAAATCTTTATAACTTTTAGGATTATTCTAGGACTGTATAAATATGTTAGGTCCTGTACCATTATCATACAAGAAAATTTAGACAAATTTTAAATCACAGAAGAGAATTACTTTTTTACTTTAATTATTGGTTTTCAAACCACTAATTTATAAATATTTTGAACCAAAATTGAAATCAACCAATAAATTTGTATGCAAGAAAATAACTATATACAGTAAATTAACTTTATAATAAATTTAGAGTCTCCATGTGTTATTTTGTAAAGAATATCTTACGGTTATTTATGGTAATTTTTCTATAAAAAGAACAAATCCTATATGTATTTTCAAAATATCAAATCTTGCTCTAAGACTTCATTCCGTAGGATAAAAGTGTATCTTTTATTATTACACTATTTTATCGTTAATTCAAAAAGATCATTTTATACACTTTTCCGTGATGATGATTTGAGATCGATGACTGATTGATGATCATAACAAGATGCATAACTTGATGCATTCCGATTCCAACCACTTTTTTCGTGAGTACGTGATATGCACGTTTCTTTGTTATAGTAATACGGTTATTCTAATAAACTATGTGCACCAATGAGCCTATCATAAAACAAAAGAACTGTGAAATTTAATTTCAGTTAAAAAAACAGGGTCGGAATCCATTTGTAAGAGTTCTTCTTATTCTTGAAAAGCTCATTGCAATTTAAAAAATGATTACTGAAAATGAATATATCTCTTTGTCGAATTAATAAATGACAGATTGTAAAAAATGCTAGAATTTTTAAGTTTAGTTAAAGAAAATCATTTTCAAAATACTGATAAAAAATACATTTTTGACCTTTTTCAACATCAAAAAAGCTTTTTATAGTACATGTTTTATGCTGACTAGAAATGTTCATTTTTTAATTCAAATGGTGCTTTCAGTGTGAGTCCTAAGTCTTGAAGATCACTGTAAGGTGTCTGATGAACGAAGTGATCAATCCATGAATCTTCGTCTTCTTTTTGACTCCTCTAGAGGTTTTCCAGTTATTTCTTCTATCTGAGGATCCATATATTTTGCTAAAAAGTATAATGAGAATCTACAGTTCCTTTTTTTCTTGATATTATTAATATACTGTATCTGAATTATTTTTCACTCCTTTATTTATTCAATCGAATCTTCATCTTGTCTCTAACTGATGTCCTCATATCTTCCAGTGATGTTTTGTATTTGTAGTATCCAGCTTTAGCAGGTTACGTTATAAAATAAAATGTTATCTATTTCGATAATAAATGCATTTTCAAATATGGCAAATAAAATAAAGTAAGACACATTAGAAATAGTTTAGCATTTGAACTGAATCATTATAATAATATGTTACGTTGCTGAAATGAAAAAGATCCTCAGATAAAATATAATAAAAATACTTTCAAAAATATTTGAAATTTTGAAGAGTCGATAAGAAATCCCTAGAACAAAAGAAATTGGCTTTTAGAAATATTTTATAAAAATTGTAATAGCAAAACATGAACAGTATAAAATACTAATAAAATTAGAAATATTGAACCACAAAAGATACCAAAAAGGTTTATATCACCTGGTGATACTGCCGATTGATTCTACGTTATGGTACAACTACCACTGGTTTCATACATCAGGGGTTCATTCTCAATTTGACATCAAGCTAGCCTATTCCTCTGCAGGGGAGAATAAACCCCTGAGGTTTGAAACCAGTGGTAGTTGTACCATAACGTAGAATCACTCGGCAGTATCACCAGGTAATTTAAACCTTTTTGCTAATATAAAGTGATTCAGTGGCTATTTCATCATGACAAAAATATAATTCATATTGAAACCTTTTTATGAAACAATAAAGTTGAACTATTTTGACCAAGTTATAACCATAGTTATGTTAGTTTTAAAATGTATAATTGGATAAGAAATGTCTGGTTATGCCTTGACTCAGCCGTACCTATACGTTACGATTACAATATTCATTACACCAGCAGAAAATGGTCCTGATCAAATATTAGTGGCAAATATTTACTATTCTGATTGAAGCCAAAGGTACTCACCCTCCTTGAAACGCTCAAAGACGTCACTCGCGTTGGGAGTAACTTCTGACAGAATTATGTGCAGCAACGGCGTGGTGTTGACGGGCAGACCGCACCAATCCAGCAGCAGTAGGATCGAGTCCCACATCTCCGCAGCTGCAACAGGGAGGGTAAGCGTAAGTACATCGGGTACTGATATTACTGGGACTATATGGTGTACAACAGTGGTGCGGCGTGGACAAGCTGGCAGCACTTGGTCCCACATCTGAACAAGAGGGAGAGAAAATTATTCACTGAGATCCATGAAAATACATCATGGAACATGGAATACAGTAACATGGAATTCCAAGGGAAGTTAATATTCCGTGGGATAATATATGATCTAGAATAATATAAGCTCTAGGATAAATAAGCTCTATCCGTGCGATAAAATAAGCTCTAGAAGGCTTATTTTATAACACAGGTTATTTTATAAGCCTATGTTTTATAAGCCAAGGTATTTTCAGAATAATCTGAGTATAGTACTCCCTCCTTTTCGGATAGTGAACATCCTGAATATTATGGTTCAGTGTATAGTAGTGATGTTTTAGGAGTTGGCAGAAAATTAAACGTTGAACCAAGAGCCAGTATTGCTAAACGTATTTCCTACTACACGCGTCCTTTCATTTCAAAACTGTGCTCATGAATTCATAAGCATGTAACTGATCTATTTATCCATTTTCCGAGATTAAAAAATACAAATATTTGCAACCACTATTTGTTTGAAATTAATATAAAGTTAATTTTCCTGTACCAATAAAAGAATAATGTTCTTGTTTTGATGGTTTTTCAAAAGAACAGTGAACATATGAATTTATTTACAATCTATATAAAGAGTGTTTTGATAATATTTGCAGACAAATGATTAAACTGTTAAGTAAGTTCTAGAAAATAATAAAATTTAAATTAATTAATTAAATTTAAATTTGAAAGGCATTTTGAAATTTAATCATTCGACATTTTGAAAATTCAACGACTTAATTTTTTTCTTGTATAGTTTCATAAAGTATATTACTAAAAAAATCGAGTGACGATTCTAAAATAACTTGGCTGAGACTTCGAGATTAAGGCAATTCAAATTTTCTGCAAACTGGCACATTAACAAAATCCATGTAATTGAGTAGCCAACTTGGAAGCCGTCCTAAATTCATTTGTATTTAGGCAAAATTAGAACTTTGCCATTAAATTATCACTCAGACAAATTCTACTCACTGTTAAACAATGTTAACAGATCCTTTCGACCCTTAAAAATTACAAATAATAATTTATATATTTTTACAATTATATTTTTTATTTCGGTGCTTAAAAATGCGACATTATAAACACCGTGAGCTTATTAACACCGTTTGGAGAATAGTTAATGTACTGTGAACGTTATTTGATTTTGGTTGTAGTTTGTGTTATTTTAATTAACAGAGACGCTTTACATTGTGGAGCAAAGCAAAATTATTATATAAGTAAGAAAATTGCCGTGCATGTAAATAGCTTACAATCAATATTAACTTTTGAAATCAATAAAATTAAAAATATTAAATAAAATCGTTTTTTTTATTAAAAAATATACGAGCCAAAACGCTGGTGGTAGATGTGTTTCAAACCCCCAAGTAGCACAACTATAGAAACAGAGCTTTTGAGTGATACAAAATATACGAGCCAGAACGCTGGCGGTGGATGTGTTTCAAACCCCCAAGTAGCACAACTATAGAAACAGAGCTTTTGAGTGATACAAAATATACGAGCCAGAACGCTGGAGGTGGATGTGTTTCAAACCCCAAGTACCACAACTATAGAAACAGAGCTTTTGAGTGATACAAAATATACGAGCCAGAACGCTGGCGGTGGATGTGTTTCAAATCCCCAAGTAGCACAACTATAGAAACAGAGTTTTTGAGTGATACAAAATATACGAGCCAGAACGCTGGCGGTGGATGTGTTTCAAACCCCCAAGTAGCACAACTATAGAAACAGAGCTTTTGAGTGATACAAAATATACGAGCCAGAACGCTGGAGGTGGATGTGTTTCTAACCCCAAGTACCACAACTATAGAAACAGAGTTTTTGAGTGATACAAAATATACGAGCCAGAACGCTGGCGGTGGATGTGTTTCAAACCCTCAAGTAGCACAACTGTAGAAACAGAGCTTTTGAGTGATACAAAATATACGAGCCAGAACGCTGGCGGTGGATGTGTTTCAAACCCCAAGTACCACAACTATAGAAACAGAGCTTTTGAGTGATACAAAATATACGAGCCAGAACGCTGGCGGTGGATGTGTTTCAAATCCCCAAGTAGCACAACTATAGAAACAGAGTTTTTGAGTGATACAAAATATACGAGCCAGAACGCTGGCGGTGGATGTGTTTCAAACCCTCAAGTAGCACAACTGTAGAAACAGAGCTTTTGAGTGATACAAATATACGAGCCAGAACGCTGGCGGTGGATGTGTTTCAAATCCCCAAGTAGCACAACTATAGAAACAGAGTTTTTGAGTGATACAAAATATACGAGCCAGAACGCTGGCGGTGGATGTGTTTCAAACCCCCAAGTAGCACAACTATAGAAACAGAGCTTTTGAGTGATACAAAATATACGAGCCAAAACGCTGGCGGTGGATGTGTTTCAAACCCCAAGTACCACAACTTTAGAAACAGAGTTTTTGAGTGATACAAAATATACGAGCCAGAACGCTGGCGGTGGATGTGTTTCAAACCCTCAAGTAGCACAACTGTAGAAACAGAGCTTTTGAGTGATACAAAATATACGAGCCAGAACGCTGGCAGTGGATGTGTTTCAAACCCCAAGTACCACAACTATAGAAACAGAGCTTTTGAGTGATACAAAATGTACGAGCCAGAACGCTGGCGGTGGATGTGTTTCAAATCCCCAAGTAGCACAACTATAGAAACAGAGTTTTTGAGTGATACAAAATATACGAGCCAGAACGCTGGCGGTGGATGTGTTTCAAACCCCCAAGTAGCACAACTATAGAAACAGAGCTTTTGAGTGTTACAAAATATACGAGCCAGAACGCTGGAGGTGGATGTGTTTCTAACCCCAAGTACCACAACTGTAGAAACAGAGCTTTTGAGTGATACAAAATATACGAGCCAGAACGCTGGCGGTGGATGTGTTTCAAACCCCAAGTACCACAACTATAGAAACAGAGCTTTTGAGTGATACAAAATATACGAGCCAGAACGCTGGCGGTGGATGTGTTTCAAATCCCCAAGTAGCACAACTATAGAAACAGAGTTTTTGAGTGATACAAAATATAAAAAAATCGTATATTTAGAGGTCTAAAAGTTCCAAGCAAAAATAATAAATAATAAAATATTTTTGTAAAACGATTAGTAATTCATAATATTAAAATTATGAATTACTAATCGTTTTACAAAAATATTTTGTTTACATCCCATATCTGTAGCACAAAATAGGAATAATTTGTATGATATTACAAGATTTTGTACAATAGGTTCAATTTAGGTAAATACCATTATTTATATTTTAATAAACATAATATTTCGTTTATTTAAATAGAAGAAGTATTTTTTAAGAAGATTTTCATCTGTTGGAATGAATTGTAAATCAATTCTTATCAAAACAACAGTAATTTAACCAAACATGGAGAAGTTAATCAAGACATTTTCAGTTATTTCAAA
The DNA here is from genome assembly GCA_963675035.1 of Allygus modestus. Taxonomy (NCBI): domain Eukaryota; kingdom Metazoa; phylum Arthropoda; class Insecta; order Hemiptera; family Cicadellidae; genus Allygus; species Allygus modestus. The sequence goes on along the minus strand of OY776111.1, from coordinate 356,062,661 downwards.
TGAATTTGCACTCCTCTTCAAGAGGGTTTCTAAACCGGATTAGCTTGGTTTTAAGGGATATTTTATCCAACTACAGTTTTCCCAAAATAAACTTGCAGGTTTAATAGTAAAGCGCCTTCCAAATAGAGTAGGCAATTTAATTGAAGCACCCATATTGCCTACCTCACCCCTACCGACTACTGAACACCAAGTTTTCAAAACTGAAACAAAATTACTTTTATATTTTAATATAATAAACTCTTTTTTATGTTTAAAGAATTCATTGCAAAGTCTAACAAAATTGTTAACTGGTTGACTATTAATTGTTGCTAGTTAAGGTGTCCCCTCTAGCTACGGTAAGTTGAACAGGGCAAACAAAATATTAAAAATATCTGATCATTTAAGAAGGAAAACTCAAACGGTCTGAACTTCAAAGATAAATTATCGGAACATTAAACGTAATGAAAAATGAACATAGTTTTATTGTCTTAATACTTTTACTTTGTCAGTAGAACTTGAATATAATATCTACAGACATGACACAAAAATCACAAAAAATACACTTTTTACATTCATTATTAATAGGATTGTTAAAATTGGAATGATCTAATTATTTTCATAATCCAGCAGCATTTTAACCCTACATAAGTATCACACTAAATAACTGAATTATATATAATAACACGTCAGGGCTTGAGTATTGCAAATAACTAAATGTCTCAGTGCTTAAGTAAACATACAATTGAATTTAAAGAATTCTAAAAATTAATTTAAAAAGCAAAGATTACAATGAATTTAGTCGGGGAAATACTAGATGTGAAATTTTTTGTAAACTGATTCTTTAGGTCGAAGATTAAGGGTTTTGATTTTGATTATACAATAGAGCTCCGCCCCACGGGTGGTAAAAGTTTTAATTTGGTTCTAATGGACATTTATTTTATTTGTACAGATAACATAAACAACAGGTCATGATAGAAAATAGTTTAAAACGTTCAGTACATTCAACTGTTTATTCCCCGCGTAAAACCGGATACTTTTTACAAGAGATTCGATTGTTAAAGTGTTATTTTAATTTCAATTGTTACAATAAGTTTGCAAATCACACCAAAATAAATTTCAGAACCATACAATTCAAGATTAAAGATTTTTTTAACTTTTTGTTATATTTTTACAAATTAAATTGGTTTCGTCACGGCACAACTATTACTAAAAATACATTACTCTAAAGAGTTATACAATACACAAGATTTTTGTGAAAATAAATTTGTTCCGCCAAGCCATCAAATTTACCAACTTAAAATGACAAATTTCGAAAACACCTTTTAAATACACGGAATAAATTAAAGGATAATAAATACAATATACATTATAAAACCCCAAACTAACATTATAACTCCGACCAACTACCAAATTATTGATTTTCAAATAAGCTTATTTAATCGAGAAATTCCCTATAATAAATACCACGTACTGCGTATTACATTTTGTGGTTTAAATATATGGCTATAAATAATAATTAAAGGTACTGGCATCAAACCTAATTTTTACAATTTGTTATTATTTTTCTAGAATTTATTTTATTAAAAACTGTAAAAATCTTGTAATAAAAACAGTTTTGCTTAATCACGGCGAACTATCCAACCACATCAGAATTATAGTGGTTGGTCTTTTCAGCTAAACTCAACATATTATTGACTTTAAATGTCCGATATTTCCTTCAACCATAAATAAAACAGCCTATAGCGGTCCACCAAAGGAAGATATTTGTAAGCAGTGTACATAACGACCAGATCATCTCTCAAACGTTAAAAGTGCCCTAGAGCTTCTCTGGAGTGTAACTGACTATGTTACACTAATTGCAATGTCTTATAACTAAGACACAATTGAGCTAAAAAACACTACATTTATCATCCATGGATCCTAAATAACTGATATCCAACTATGATTCTTTTAAAAGTAAGTGGGAAAACACTGAAGTAAGAACACTGCTTGAAAGAACGAGTAAAAAATTATTTGGGATTTTAGCTTATAGGACTTAACTTTAATGTCGTCAGTGTGAGCATGATGATCAGACTTTGCAGTTTTCCCTACATTTGTTTGTAGAATCACAAAAAATACACTTTTTACATTCATAATTAATAGGATTGTTAAAATTGGAATGATCTAATAATTTTCATAATCCAGCAGCATTTTAACCCTACATAAGTATCACACTAAATAACTGAATTATATAGAATAACACGTCAGGGCTTGAGTATTGCAAATAACTAAATGTCTCAGTGCATAAGTAAACATACAATAGAATTTAAAGAATTCTAAAAATTAATTTAAAAAAGCAAAGATTACTTTTTGATTTTTGTAGAATCGATTCGACAGAAAACGTAACATTTGAACTTGACTTAAACTTTAACTTGAATTTGACATGAGCTTTGGAGGAAGGCTTCCCGCATATAGTACAAGAAAATATTTCTCCAAGTACAAAAAAAGTGTGTAATGAGTTAAAAATTAAATAAAAGACTTTTTACACTAGCTGATTGCAAGCTTCCACAGTTAACACCCTTCCAATATTTATCCCTTAATTTATACTAGTTAATACTACTTACATTTTTTATCTATAAATATTGTTAAGAGTGATATTTTAAAACAGGTTTGTACGCTGAGATAAAACTTGCACTAAAAAGAGCATATTTATTTCGTATGTTTTTTAGTGAGTATTGATTCTCAGTCATGCATACATTTGAAATTTATTTTATTAATAAAAAAGTGCTTAAAAGTGTTTTAAAAAGTGTTATTGCACCATATCTAATCTCTATGTAAAGATTTAAACATAGGAGTAAATTGTTAATGTATTTAATCCGAGAATATATAATCGGGTAACGCTAGCTGAACCCGAATCGAATGCTCTTTTAATCCGTTTAAGGTTTATAATTTCAATTTTGGTTAGTATAATATCCTGTTAATTAATTAGCCGTGCACTTAAATCGCATTGAACGCACGACAGTTGAGTGCAGTAGAAGTAATTGATTACCAACAACTGATAATCGCAAGCTCACTATCTGCGGGGAGTTTATTGCAGTCATAAAGATTTATGGCGGTACCTGCCTGCTGCAACCAGTTCCGCCGCCATTGGCCGTCCTGTCAGCTCGACCAATCAGAGAGCTCCTCCACTCCCGGGGCCTTCCCATTGGTCCACACAACTAATTATACACTCATTTCCCAGAACATTCGCTAACAATTATCATCGTAAAAATAATGTTACCTTCCGACTTATTGTTGTTTTAATAACTTTGAAACGAACCCTTTTACGAGCCTCTGTTAATGACACAAAGCTTTCCCTCCGCTCACGCTCTCACAATGAAGCCTATGGACGCGATTGCAATTGTGTACTCATTTTGATCCGCCTTTACTGCGAGTCCATTATAATTTATACTAGAAATAAAACATATTTATTGAGAGTTTTATGTGGCTCGTAACTATTGCTTGGACAGGCGACAGATAAATTAAGTATGTGATCATTATTTCTACTGTATCTTAATTGCCTGGAAAGCTGTGTCAATGTGGCAATATCTGTTTTGGGCACCAACTGTAACTCAAAACAATACTTTCTCCATATACGATGTAAAGGGGAAAAAATGTAAAATGTCTAAATTATTCCTAATCGTTTAATCTGTTAAGATGTTATGACTTGGAAGACAAAGTGTTCAAAATTTCGACTTCCCCATACGTATAAAAATAAATATTTTAGTGCTTCGACCCTTTGGTCTTTGGTCTTTAAAGTGTGAATGTTTATCTGTAGATTGATCAGTGAGACTTTTCAATACAACTCGCACGTCTTTTTCCATAATTCAAACCAATAATTGTACTTAATGGTATTGCGTTTATAAAAAAAACTCAACTTTTTCAAATATAGGGCTACCATCTTACACGGCAACAATTAATTGCAGACAAGTAAATTCTAGACTAAAAAAATAAGTGCACCAAGGGTGCTAACGATGCACTGCGGAGGGTAAAACAAGTACTGTGGGTTGCAAAAGTGGGGCAGGTATATGAGTGCAGTGAGAGCTGAAAACGTTGAATTTAGTATTTAATATCCTAAGTAAACAAGATAACCAGGCTTTGCTGAAAGAGCCTGCTTGAGTAAATCTCGAGTAAGTCATTTTATGAGGAATCTCGTAAAAACCTAATTAATTATTTGATGCAGAAAGAGCATGAAAGATTGCGGTTTCCCGCAACCTTTGCTCAGATATTTTTAGAAACTTAGGATTCCAGTTTCGCCTATCACTTGAACTAATACAAAGGTATTAATCTATAGATAAACATTCACACTTTAAAGACCCAAGGGCCGAAGCACTAAAATATTTAGAATATTTTATGATTCTTTAAACACGTAGGAATTTTAACGAATATTTGTATGTACTATAGAATTGTGTTTGTCCTAATAACACCTCAAAATTCGGCACGGCGAATTTCCCATTTGATTAAACGTTTTCCAAAACTAGCGTTTTCGTAGAAAGTCTGAACCAGGATTAAAGTTTGAAATCAAATCTCGGTCAATAAAACCACGAAAGTAAAGATTTTGGAATTAAACAACTCAATAAACAATTAAAAAATAAAATAAAACTTTTGTTAGAGCCAACCCCAACCAAATTATATGCCAACGCAAAACGGTTCCAACAACTGTAATAAGTCGACATAACCCCTGTCAGAAAACATAAAGACTTTTCCAGATTTTAAGTCCCAATGCATTTATAAACAGCATAATACCGTATTTATTTGCCGTCTGATTTTTTAATAATACTGACAATAAGTGCCACAAGCAATCTCCGGTGGCAAGGTAAGGAAAAATACCTCGTGGACGTCACGAGAAACGGCTGCGAACGGTAAGATAAGGAACGCCGACTTGGTTTGAACCATTATCATTCTAAGTACCATTATCTTATAAGTAGCTTTACGCATGGTTCACTATTCGGGGTAGGCCTAGTATATTCATTTTGGAAAATCACACACAACTCGTGTACTTAGTTTTTCAACTAACTCGGTTGAAAGTTAATTTGAAATCAATCAGAAGAAAATAGTAGTTCCAGCTCTATCTTGTCAAATATGTTGACAGTCTTTTCCAGAAAACCGTGAGACCAACTCTTCGAACCCGGATATATATTTTCAGGAAATCGTTTTCTCCCAAATTGTACGTTTTTGACACGGTGATACCGCAGTATAGTCCCGTATTATTTGTCCCGAAGTTTTCATCTAAACACAGATAATAACAGAGCAAGTGAGCCGTTCCCAATCAGCTCGTGTCGTAAAAAAGGTAATTCCGAGGCGGCTTTTCAAACCCGGGGCCGACCGTAAAACCCGCTAGTCGCCTGCGTCGTTAAAATGTGTTCGTTTATTTGCTCAGAACTGGGGTTTCGCTCGGACTGCAAGAGGAATACATGAACACATGCCGTAACTGCTGAGCTTGGCAAGACGCTGTAGACGATCTCTGAGTTTGCGGCCAGGTATAGCAATAATCACACATCGCTACACTGTCAAATACGCTTCAAAAGCAATGGATTCCATTGAGATCTTCGGAATGATAATGATCGGCCTAGTTATGACTCATGGATGGACTGTTACTTTGGAGGTTGAAGTATTTGGCAATTCCTAACCATAAATTAGGTATTGTTCCGAACGGAGATTTAAGTAGGGTTTGTTTGTTGTCCTTTTAAAGTTATCGGCCAAAGAAATATTGTAATAGCTGATTTGATTCACACGTGGTTTCTATAACGGCACACTAAACGTCAGCTCAGAAACTGCAGCACAAAAATAGAAGATAATTGTTTTTAGATTGTAAATTTCAAAACTCGTTTGCGGTAAACTGCTCACTCACCCAAACACATTGGGGTTGGTCCTATTGATGTGACATATATTACGGACTTAAAATCCAACCATGTCGAGCAACTAAATGTGTATGAAGAATCGCAAGGTTTTTATGGTTTCTCATCGAAATTGACCAAAAATCGCGGTTGTTTCGTAGTAGCCTATCTTTCGATCTCCCCGTAAGTCATTGGAATGAGGTTATACATTTCTAAGCTATACATATTATCTTAAAAATATATCTATATAGAATATAGTAAAGTTTAGCTTGGTCTACTCCCTACTTATTCATCTTGTATACTGAGTTTTCTTCAGAACGTAAACAGCATGTTCATTTTTTTTATTTCCGATCGAGAACTACACGGGCTCATGGGCGATTTCAAGCACCAGAGCATATTTTACGTTTTCAAGAGTCCGCAGTCAAAATACAGAGTCAACAACACTTGGCGACAAATTTACGCAGCTGCCCGTTGGTGTTGTGTGCGATATACATACACCAATCACCGGTCAAGAGCCATTGAGAGTTGAGACGTAAATATGCGGCGACCACTCCACCAGTTGATCAACAAGCGAGCTTGTCGCCGCACAAAGGACCGGACCGCCTGCGCCGCGCCGCTGATCTTGCATTACCTCATTGTTAGCAGTGAACCCCACTTGATGACTAACTTTATACTGATCTCAATATCCCGACTTCGCACTGACCTCACTGCTACGATATCCTACAAAAGCAAGGAGCCGCGTGATGGCTTCCACCATGCATGCATGTTACTTACTGGGGAACATGTAGTGTAACAAAATAGTTTGAAAAATAGCCGCTAGTTTTATAATATGTAACGATTTTTAATTCAATGGAAAAATATAGCTGCCTAGATAAAATAAACAGTGGAACATTTTCTTTTTATGCCTCGGGAAGTATGTTTTTAAGGTTGTGACACTTATGACATTATTTTTTGCTTATGTTAGGTTTACTTATATTACTAACTTCTTATTCACATGTCGCTGACCAAAAAATCCTAGGCCAGACGATCCCAGTCACGACGGAAAAAAATCACGGAGAGCGAAGAACGTTTTTTTGCCGCATTCAGTGGGAAAACTGATGCATTTTTACGACTAACGGACACATATTACACTATACTATACACATATTACATTATTCTATAATCACCATATGACCAAATAAAATCATCGTCTGGCATAAATCATTATTGAAACTTTTAAGGCTAATGGGGCAACGATCTGGGGGAATTTCCAGCATTCTCTTGAATTTTGACACATGTAGGATTTCTAACGAAGATTTTGATATGAAATATTTTAGGCTGTAGTCACGATAACGCTTTCGAATTTAGTTCTGCAGATTTTCCATTTGTTTTTATGTTATTAATAATTACCGTTTTAAATATGATGCTGTTTTTAGATTTAAAAACTTAATTACATGACATGGTAACTGACATTTCAACAGTTTTATCAGAAAAAATATAGTCAATGTGGAAATAAATACGGTATGTTGCAGGTAAATTAACTATTAGCGGATGAAAACAGTAAATAGCTTGTCATATTTAAATGGCGCGTAACAAACTTGTACTGATTGTACATATTATTGACATTACATTTTCATTTATTACTTTTGAGGAATTGTTTTAGGCAATAATTTGTTAAGCAAAGAAGTATTTACATTGTGATTTAAAAATTCTACAAACATATTTCCCTACGAGATTTTACGCGGTGATGCGAATTGTTATGTTTGAAATTACTGGGAAAACCTGCACATCCGTAGGTGAAACGTTTGCTTTATAAAAATAAATATTCAACCAATTTCTACGGATTTCTGCCTAAAATAATAAGAGGTTTTGTCACGGTTTCAACGTAAGTTAGTTTCTCAAACTCGGAAAGTTGTCAAACAAGTATCTGAAGCATTGTAGCCTAGAGTGATCAAACAATCGCATTAAAGATACAGCTTACAGCAACATTCCTTTAACGAATACTGTATAATTGCTTAATTAAACAGAAAGAAAATTAGTTTAATGTGCAACAAGACACTTGCCGCATCGACGAAGGGAACGAAATTTCATATTTGATGTACGATATATTATTGTTTGTATAATATATGTTTTTACAATGGTTAAAACATGTATTCAAATCTTTAACTTTACTTGCATGAAGTTCGTACTTTAAAGTCTGTTTTCAAATTTCATGTGATTATACGGATATTAAAAACTTAACTGCACAAATTAACATGCAGTGCAACAACTTGTTCCTTTGACTTTCAACCCTAAATCCTCTTATGTCTCGTTGGCTAACATCATTATTAATTGACCGCCACGCCGTATAATTTAAACCGACATAATTCACAAGCAGTTGCAACGCAACCTTGAAAACCATCAAAACTGATTGTGGTCGAATACACACGTTGCCTACATGCAAAGTCCTAATGCTCACTACATACTTAGAGAAGCATAGTTGTGGTTAACGTTGGAGTTGTTGACAACTTAATAATTTCTTATTTTATTTACTTAACAATGTCAATACAAGTTACACACTATTTGGTGTAACAATTTGTAAACTATTTATTCTATAATATTCATGCATATGTTACAAACAATTTATATAATTCACAGTATCAGTTAACAGTGGAAATTACGAGGGCAAAACTTTATAATTTATATTTAAAATATGATTTGTACTCAATGTAAAATGTTAACTAGTTTGTACATAAAGCTTGCAGCTACGTAAAAACCGCGATTTAGTTAAGGGGGGGCGCGATTTAGTTAGGGGGGGGGGTTGAAAATGAAAAACTCAATGAGGTATCTAAAAAAGTGTTGTTTTCACATTTAACAAATAGGTTTTTAAATATAATTCAAATCTTAAATGTATTTATATCGTGGATTTGTAATTTGTTTTAATGTTATGCATGAATTTATTAAAAACGACGTATTGGATTAAATAACTTTACGGGGATAAAACAAAGTAAATTAGGCAGCAATCATATAGGCAGTAAATAGGCAACCTCTGTGTCAATTAACGGCCTGATCTAAACCAACTTCCAACTTTTCTAAAACTGATCAAAAAACATTACTCATCTTAAAATCGATTACAATTCCAACATGAACTGTTATTTCCTGAAATAATTCAATCAACACATATATCAATGGTCTTAAATAGCAGTTTCCTAGTAATCTACTAACCAAAATACTACGAAATGCTACGAATAGTACAAGGGAAAGAACAATAGTTTGGGAAAGAACATAAAGCGCCCGGTACGAGGGGCGATTAATTTAGATATCATTCTGATGCGAAGGTGGCTTTGAACAAGCCGTAAAGAATATTAGAGCTATCAACATTAGGGGTCCTAACATAAACCCGTGATAGCCGTAAACGATGCCACCGCGCCGCGCCTCCGCTACTGTGTACGAGGCGATTGTTAATATTGTTGCTTTATTTCCAACAGTAAATTTAATGTTGAACATAATAATTTATTGTAAGATTTTATTTGTTAGGGAAAATATAAAAGATTATTGCTTCTGAGGATATTACCACAAATTTGTTGCAAATATTATGTATTTATGATTATGCATTCATTTCATTATTACAACAGAAACAAAAATAAAATATTTAAAATTTAGTTTTCCAATGTGTCTATTCTATACAACGAAAGGCAATTCGAGGGAGATATGACTATTTCTAAGTGTAGGAACCACAAAATATTGAGTGCTATAAATGAAGGATTTTTTTCGGCGACATCTTAATTTATCTCGCTGGTGTATTATAAAGTTGAGAAAAATACTCGTAAAAAAGTAAAAACAAGTAAAAATACTTGTAAAAATGTATATGGCTGTTATCATAATTTAAAGCATCTTAAAATTTGTTTGTAACTTTAAAAATTACAATGTATATAAGCATATATATATCCTTTTTGAATTATAGGAAATCACTTTGACTTAGGTAATTCGTTAAGTTCTGCCTGCCTTTATTACGCATATGGATATTTATTACCTTATTAAAGAGCTTTGTATTTGATAAAACTTGTTCTACTGTCATATATGACGCTATTAAAAGTTGTTTAGCTATTTCTAATCGTCGTGTCATTAAGCCTCTGGTTTATAGTCCTTCACAGTTTCAATGATAATTTTATGAACTTTCGGTTAGCTCTTATTCATAATGCAGTCAATTATAGATTTTTTACAAAGTGTCTGAGCAAAGCAATAGACAACCATTCACTTGATATATTTAGGTGAATTTTTCACAGTCAAGACCCTATGTCCGATGAATATACTGGATCCATCTGCCTTTGGTCATTGGGCTATTAATTAATGATCCTTGCTAAAGAATCAGTCGGTCTTAGTCAGTAACAAGGCTACACAAGGAATCTCACCTATTCTACGCTCATCATTCACTCTTATCCGCTTAAAATACGCTCTAGTTGCGTCGGCGTCTTACAGAGAGATGTTGAAAGGTAACATTTAAACTCGAGACTATGGCATAACTCCGCACCAGACCGGGCACTACCAGTTGCAGTCGCAGATGCAGTTTACGACCTGGAGTCGCCTGCAATAAACTGATCGCCTTCTCAGCGTCGTTAAACTCTTCTCCTTTACTGCTATCTGCTATCATCTTATCTGCTGACTCCACGCCATTGCTGAAGATATTACATTATAAAACATTTCATTGTCGGTACTCACTGTCCTGTACCTTGAGTTTTGAGATTGGTATTGAAATGAGTTTCGATACAAATACAACTACTGGAGGGCCGGACTGTCACAGTGCCGCAGTGCCGGACTATCGCAGTGCCGGGCTGCAGAAGGTGCAGTGTATTACGCGATTATATTTAATTTGCAAAAAGTTAAAAGCAATAAAATTAAGAGCGGAAAACGCGATTAAATCAGCATATTTAAAAAATTAATATTCAAATCCGTGATATGATTGTTTGTGTATGCATCTTTCATAAAATAAAGTGACACACAAAAAGTAAACAAGATATCCAATTTGTAAAGACAGTTTTAAATAAATACTTCAAACGAAATAAATATAACACAAGGATCTTTGACATAATTTATGCGAAGAGTGTTAAAAGACGTTGAGATATGTGGAGGTGTAAAATTTATATAAAACCAAGGTAATGAAGCCCTGGGCTTGTGTGACACGCTGATGTGCAGTAAAGTCTAGCGCCGCGGCGTCAGACTGCAGTATATCAAAACTTCAGAAGTGTGTTCACGTATGTGATCTGACGACTACTACTGGTTTTAATACGTGCCCACTAATTAACTAAAAGTGAACAAATTTTGTACTAAAACATGTCAAATTTTAAAACCCCCTCTAGAACATTTTAAAGACTATAAATGAAATACCTCTGTAATGGAATAATTTTATTCAGACGATCCTAAAATGTTATTTATGTTCCTCGTTACCTGTAATATTTCAAGTATGAATTGATTGTTTCTTTCTAGGCCTTTATAATTCAAGGTATTCAAGGTAATTCAAGGTCGTATGATGAATTGCAAATCTTGTTAATAAATATGAGCGACCCAACCTAATCTCTTGAATATAGATATACTTTTATTTGCATTCCATTTTTTACTAAATCCAATGGTGAATTGGTTTACCATGTGTAAATAGAGTTTATTTTACCATTAATTTTATCCTTGATAACAGCGTAATTGTTTTATTTGTAAAACAGAGCACATCAAAGAAGTGTTATAAATTGTTAGGTTTTTAATTGCTAATTTTAGAAGCTATATTTAATTAGTGTTACGGTGTGTTCTCATGCGTCGAATTATAGTTCATAAACATTTGCAGCTAAAGAAGGTATAACAAGGAGTTTAGTGGATTATTTATACTAGACAAACAGTAAAAATTAACTGGACTGAACTTTCTATACGGAGAAACTAGTTTAAATTTATTATTCATTTAAGCTGTAAAAAATAAAGTACTGAAGCAAAATTGATTAATATAATTAAATTTTTTGACACTGAGAAAATGTTATCAAGTGAAACAACAGGAATTAATTTAAAATAATGATAATTTGACAACAACATGATGTAACACAGTGTTAATAATGTGACTAGAGTCAGTTTAAAAGTGTTTGTGTGTGTGTGTGTCTGTTTAAATGTGATATCGGCCAGAAAATTATTAAAATTGCTTATGTAGCCTATATTAGCAAATATCACCTATTTAGGGAAGTACCTATTATCGTAGGTGGCGTAGTTGTTGTGATTTTAATAGGTTAAAACATGCTCTTTTGCCATTTCTGGGCTGAAAAATCATGTTTTAACTTATACAAATTACAAAATCTCAGTTGTTTACCATCCGATACTCAAAATATTTATATCAATTAGTGATGTGGTTATTGTGAAAATAAGTATATTTGTGTTAATTTGACTTAATACTTGTGTAAATTAACACATCTATATATATACATTTTTCCCCAATAACCACATAACCCACACATATTATCACCATTATTTTTGGGACAAAAAGACAAACAATTTAGGATTATTACGGGTTTCTGCTGATGATTAAGGTTTTTAAGATATTTAGCTTTGATAAACAAAAATGGTTTAAACGGAGAAAGATAGTAACTTTAAATTCAATACCAAAACATCCACTTTAAATTCAATACCAAAACATCATTAAGTACAGGAATGAAGTATGCTAAGTTTCAAAACATGACCTTTAACGGTCAAAATATATACTAAATTTAGTAAAAAACACAAACAGACCAACTGACGATAAACGGAGCGGAATTTCGAATAATGTCACTTTACATTTTTTGCCTATTTTTGAGTGTAGAATATACAGCCAGTGCACCTTTTTTGTAACACCCTGTACATATATTTTGATGAAACTAAGTAATCTGATTAATGTGTTTTAAGGTATAAATATATTTACATTGGAAATTCGCTGAGTAACGCAGGTTTTCTGTGATGGGGGTTATTTTAAGATTTATTTCTTCAGTTAGTTACTGGAACATTTTCCTAGCCTACATAGGTTTTCATATAATTTACCAACAGCGATATTTGGAACGCCAACACTCCAAGGCTGTGTAATTACATAAGCCACTCTCTTGTCTTGAGGCATTCGCTCTTTTCTAAATATAGGGCCTACACTAAAATCTCTATCATAACTCCGTTAGTATCCCGTAATGCGGTTTATTGTAGAAGAAATGTATTAAGACTCGTACACTTACACCACGTTATCATTTATATCACGTATTTTCATACCAATTACTTCCTAAAAAGCGCTAAAATCTGGCATCGCAAGGTATTAAAATTCATCTCAGACCTCTCCCTTAAAGTTTACACCAAAGAAAATAAGTGCGAACTCCTTTTTATTTTCCACGTTAAATTAAAAAGGCCAGTTGGAGAACGGTCATAAAGTTGCAGTTCCTGATAAATCAGTTGCTGCCGGACGGTAAAGTAGTGTTTATGTGTTTTCTATGACCCGGCGCGACGTGACGCGCCCTTGGGCCGCGGGATTGTGGCCACTTGTGCCCCCCCCCCCCCCGACACGAGTCACACTCGCTGGGGGTAACGACTCTACTTATATCAATGACCAACAACACTCGACCCTTAATGCGTGAAACAATCGTTGATCACGCCAGAAAAGACGTCATAGAAAGGTGTTAAAATCACAAATTATATGCCGAATTACACAGAAGGCAGAGAGGCGATTATTTATCAATTTTTAGAAATGCCTGATAAAATTATTTAGCCGTTTAGTTTGAACCGATAGATCTCTGACTAAATCCAGGTAAATGTATACTCTATTTTAAGGTGTTTAACTCTTTTGTTGTCTTGTGTCTCCTCAACAAATTTCACTCTATTTGATTTATATCATATCGAGATGTTTTAATTGCTCTTGTCTGCCTCTTGGTGGTTGTTCCTAGAACTGTTGGCCGTTTTTATTCATGTTCAATTTCTTGTTGAACGGCTTATTGTGAACAGATTTTTGGTGAAGATTCAAATGACAAATTGTTTTAAGAATAACTGCAAATTTTAATCCAGCAATCTACTGTTTACCATCCAAATTTCCTCTAAAGGCTAGGTTTTAATAAAGACTTAATCAATTTTAATCATCTGTAAACGTCATACGAATTTAGAACACATGGACTACAAGCGATCCTCTGTTGACCGTTTAATTTTTGACTTAGAGGATCCCCTTACGATAAGTATGAGGAACATTTTTTTAATGCATCTTCTATTATCTAATTATTTAAAAAATTCTACTTTTATATTTTTATAATTTGTACTTACTCTGAGCTAAATTCACAGCTACACTTTCATTTAAATTGTGTTTAATAATTCCTTTCAAATTTAAGTCTGACATTAGTTATAACAATAACGCGAGTAGGGGGATGTGACGATCGGAGTGATACTTGATAGCTTACTAAAATTAAAATGTTTTGTAGCGTAAGCCTTTATGAGAAAAAACCTATTAAAGTTGGAGGGGAAGTTTCTTTAAAATCTTCTCTTTTTCATTTTGGTTGATTTACAATCCAATATTAAAAAGTGCCACGTTTGAGATGGGGAAAACGTTTAAATGCCATAAACCTAAAGTCAAGAACTACATCTAAAGGATGATTTACTTATACGCGTAAAGCATTCACTAAGGCGGCGACAGAAATGTCCGAGTGATATACAGCCGCTGAGGGGCATTGTGGCCCTACAATGTGCGGCCTCGGCCACGTCTCGTCTGTGAGGCCCTACACCGCGGTCGCCGGCTCATAACCGAGGCCGCGGTCACGGCCCAACTGAATTATTATGTGGATGCTTTGACATCCAGTTTGAATTACAACCAGCACGCCTATTGAGAAACAGAGACCGCCCGAGTTTTATAGCTGATTTCCAAAAGTAATATTGTGTCTTTTATAGTCGCTATTACAAGTATATACACGGCGGCCGTAAAACCGGTGGTTAGCCGCCCTAAAAGCGTCGCACCCTTGCACTAAATACCGCCGGCCTTTACTGCGCGCCTCGGAGTGGAACGCATAAACCGCTAAAAATGGGCGACTAGCAGTAAAACGGGGCGAGTCGTAAATGATCGGACACCACGGAGACGAACAGAGACGACTTTGTTTTGTCGGATAAATAGAGGTGGTGACTATGAGTACTAAAACCACTTTAGAACTGTAGGGTGAATCAGTTGTGATGATAATATTCACCTCTGGAAACCAAAACTGAGCTCTCTCAGTCAATTACTACTGTACTGCCGTGTTGTAGGCCTCTGTCTCACTAACAGTTAACTACCGTCGTACGCTATTCTATTCACCACTTGTATAGCGGCGGGGGTACACTACCTCTACCGGAACTTTATATAGGTTCTTGAGTGGTGGAGTACTTTCACGGAATCCCATAAATTGTACGTTAAAAAACTTAAAAACACTGAATGAGATTCATGGTTTAAAATTCAATGTTGGCAATGTTAGGTTTATGTTATTTACAAATTACTGTGAGCATTTGCCATCACTGTGAGAAAAACAAGTTTCGCGACGATTCGGGATTTGAAATCTAGTCCCGTCATAGCAGTACGTAAAACAGTACGTACGTAGAACAATATGTAGTACATAAAAAAATTAGAGGCAAAATCTGGATTTGCCTGCGAAAAATTGCAAAACTCACAAATAAGCACACGACAGAGAATTGTAACAATCAGTCAAAATCAAAATAAAATGTCTGGCTTTTGTGTTTGCTTTGATTTTATTTTACGTATGTTGGCTGATTTTACAGTTCTCTGTTTTAGCTGTATTGTGTTTTTTCAGCTTTGTCTGGATTAAGTGCAAATAATTAATGTTGTTATGTTCCAGATATTCTTATCACCTAAAGCGAGGATAAAATTCCAGATCACGAAATATCGTCAAACTTGTTTTTTTCTTTTTTAGCGAATTTCCCCTATAGGGAAGAAGCTATTACCGTAGTCGGCATGGTAAGACCTAAGCCCGGGACCATGATAACTTTTCGTTTTGAGGTCCCCAGACCCCAAAAACACCATTCGTTCGAAACTGTATATATATATATATATATATATATATATATATATATATATATGTATGCATATATATGTATGTATATATATACATAGATGTATATATATATATATATATATAGAGAGAGAGAGAGAGAGAGATATGTGTGTGTGTCCGTGAGCACGATAACTCTCATAAAAATTATCCGATTTTGATGAAATTTGGTATAAACGTGCAAAGTTCGAAAACCAGCCAGATCGCTCCATCCGAAGGGGTATTTTTGGGGGTTTTATACCCCAAAAATGGGTTTTTTGAATTTTGTACACGTATTTTTTGAAAAAATCTAATTTTAGTTGTTATCATTGGATTCAACTTAAAAAAACACACAATTTGGTATTTTGTTAATTTCTCTACGTCAATTGGTTACCGATATATTGAATGTGCTAACACAGTACGTTGTCTAATGTTATTCTTATGGAGGAAAAGACAATTTTTATATCTCGCTTATTTATGAATGTATACTGACGAAACTTGGTATATGGCTTCATCTGGTTGTGGTCTATTGATATTTGCTCAAAAAAATTATTTTTTGCCAAAGACACCCGTAGTAGCAAACCTGCTTACTCCGCCCCATGTTATTCTTATGGATAATAATTAAATGCTATGTCTCCCTTAATTATGAACATAAATTAATAAAAACTGGTACATGACTTCACCTAGTTGAGTTATATATTATAATAGTTATATCCCATTTATTGTGTTTGTTGATGCAGCAAACCTGCGTACTCAGCCCACAATGTTATTCTTATGGAGAATAATTAAAATTGTATATATCGCTTATTTGTGAATATATTTTTATGAAACTTGGTAAGTGGCTTTATGTAGTATTAAGGCATTTATATATCCATTGGAAATTCGCTGAGTACGCAGGTTTGCTGCTACGGGGGTATTTAATTTTCATTTAGTGATGACAAATTAAAATTGGCTGAATTTCGTGTTAATTGTTTATAACAGCAAAGTAAATTATTTTAGGAGTTATGATGTTATGTCAGCTCACAAATCAAAAAATGAATAAATGAATAAGCCAGAGTATACCCAAAACGTTTTGTTTTGACAGGTTGCATTGATTTTCTTGTAATTGTAATAGAAAACAAAACTCAACAAGTAGTAAATTAGAATGTCTTGCAAATATTGCAGGAGATAAACCGGAGGAAGAGACAGACTGTCGGGACGGTCGTCTGGGAGACTTTGTCTGGTCGTAAACATTTCTGGGACTTGGTTACAAAAACGGCCACAAAACCGCGAACACGGCGTTCCATCGGGCCGACAGTTGTCCTAATGTACTCGAGATGCTGGGCTACAACGGCGGTGATGGCGTATAATGAACAATCACGCACAAATTAAATGTGTGTAGGGTTTTTGGTTGAGTGAGTAATAAAGTTTTTTTTTGTATTTGATGATTTCACTCTCGGCGTTTCAGATCATAATTTAAAGTACGAATAAATGAAATACCTGCATGGTTATATTTGGAGTTTTTCTATATTTTATATCAAATCCGTAGTTGTCTTGTATAGTGAGGGTTTAATAAATTAAAATGTGTTATAATTATTATTAACCTGTTTTTACGATCAGCTTGACACTACACTCCAATATTACATACAATATGTCCAAAAGAGTGTATTACTTGTATCGGGTTTTCAATTTATAAAATATTAAAAGTTAATCTACAACCACTATTTAATTAGTGAGCAAACACTGCATAACTATTCAAATACTTGATTTCTGACGTTGGGAGGAACAGTGTTTTAAACAAGATTATGGAGTTTACAAGTAGGTTTACGCGCGAGGCGAATGACGATGTCGTATGTATAACAAGGGATGTCCCAAATAGAAGTTGAGCGAGTTAAGTTTATCTGCTCGGTTTATATGTGATACTACACCAATCCGTCTCTGTTTGTGAGTTCATGTCGTAGTCGGGTACGTCTAGATCTTATCCCGGGCATTCACTAACAATAACTCCGCAAGAGGAGGTAACATCAGGCCACCGTTATAAGGGATGATGATAGTTCAATGGTGTTTTGCCCGCGCCCACCAATACTTGAAGTAACCCCCAAAATCAAAACTATCACCAAATATGTATAACACTCTATGTTGATTGTTAGGTGGTTCCGTAATCTTTATTGACAAACAAATATATTCATCTTACTAATATTATTAATGTGAACGTTTGGATGTATGTTTGGATGGATATTTAGAGTTCCATCACGCAAAATCAACTGGACCTATTAAGCTAAAATTGTGATATGAACATCGTTTACATATCACATTAACATGTTTACCTGAAAATATCCACATAAGGCTTAAGGCTAACCCCTCGGGTCGTGTAAGTTCTAATACAAATATTATGGGAGAATATAATTTATAAAATTACCAGCTGTAGTTAAGATGTTTGTTTATTACAAGAGAAATCATATGGTAAAACGTAATAAAAGATTCTATAGTGCTAGTTAGGATAATATTTTATATGAGTTTTAATTTTTCGCGAGCAAAGCCGCGGGGAACAGCCAGTTTCAAAATCAATTGTAATTAACTATACAAGTTAAAACCAGCAATTCAGTAATTTAAGAAACTTATAAATTTTACTAGTCCGCACTAACTAAATTAACTTTTAGTAATTTATCAGTAGTAACAATTTTGTAAAATAGCTATACAATAATAATATAATAATAACTAGTAGCCCGTCGCGGCTTCGCCCACGATCACAGTAAAATATTATGTTTGAGAAGTTAGATCCATTTGTTAAAGCACCTGGGGAACCGAGATTTGCTCGAAAAGCCAGTCAGTTTGTTAAAAATGCCAAGAGTACTTATGTTCACGATTCCTCTCCAAGGCGACCATTTGCTTTGCTTACTGCGTATTGCTCGTTTAGTTTCATTTTGGGCATGTCCGTTTTATATTCAATCTTCAGTTTGAATTGTTCTCACAATTTATACATAACCTAATCATGTATATTTAAAGTTATGTACACATTGGTTCTACTCCCTATTCTCACAAAAATCACATAATACTTTATCAAGTGAGTATTATTTTTAAAATTGAATGGTTGCTTTTGAACAGCTGTTACGATTATTTTGTTTTTATTTATAAATTTTAACCATATCCCCAATGTTAGTTTTAGCGAATTTTCCCTATAGGGAAGAAGTTATTACCGTGGTCGGCATAGTAAGACCTAGGCCCGGGACCATGATAACTTTTCGTTTTGAGGTCCCTAGATGCAAAAAACACCATTCGTTCAAAACTATATATATAAAACTATATATATAAAACTATATATATATATATATATATATATATATATAGAGAGAGAGAGAGAGAGAGATGTGTGTGTCCGTGGGTGCGATAACTATCGTAAAAATGATCCGATTTTGATGAAATTTGGTACAAAAATGTAAAGCAACATTTATGACTTTAAGTTCGAAAACCAGCCAGATCGCTCTATCCAAAGGGGTATTTTTGGGGGTTTTGTACCAATAAATTTTTTTTGAGTTTTGTACATATATTATTGTAGTAAATCCAATTTTAATTTTCACTATTGAATTCAGCTTGAAAAACAATTTGGTGTTTTGATAATTTCTCTACGACAATTGGTTACAGAGATATTGAAAGTGGTAAACGCAGTACGTTGTCCAGTGTTATTCGTAGGGAGAATAAGAAAAATTGTATATCTCGCTTATTTATCAACTTATACTGAAGAAACTTGGTATATTGTTTCATATCGTTGAGGTCTATTGATATTTGCACACAAAACAATTGTTTGGCTGATAGTTCCCGTAGCAGCAAACCTACGTACTCAGCCCCATGTTATTCTTATGGAGAATAAGTAACATGTTATCTCCATTAATTATAAACATAAATTAATAAAACCTGGTATGTGGCTTTAGCTAGTTGAGTTATATTGATATTTGTATAAAATCCCATTTTTTGTGTTCCTTGTTTCATCAAACC
Organism: Allygus modestus; assembly: GCA_963675035.1. Taxonomy (NCBI): domain Eukaryota; kingdom Metazoa; phylum Arthropoda; class Insecta; order Hemiptera; family Cicadellidae; genus Allygus; species Allygus modestus. The sequence continues at coordinate 356,042,866 of OY776111.1, read as the reverse complement.
TGCATCCTCAGCCGCCATGTTATACTTATAGAGAATCATTAAAATGTAATACATCTTTTATTCATGAATGTATATTGATGAAACTTAGTATGTGGTTTATGTGGTATTAAGATACATATATATGCATTCGAAATTCGCTGAGTACGCAAGTTTGTCGCTACGGGGATATTTAAAAATATATATATATATATATATTTCCATGCAATACTATATTTTTCTATGGATGAGGTCTGATTAGAACACATTTATTTACCCATAAATTCGATAGTTCCAACATTTGGCAAATCTTTTTGGAGTAGGAGGAGGCAAAGGTTTTATATATTAACTATTATCTAACAAATGTATGATCATCGGTTCAGTTAACTATTAACATCAGTCATGAATAAATTAAAATTGTAAAGGACGACGGAGCAGACGGACCAAATATATGCTCAATCGGTCTAGTAAGTATATAATTAACATGGAAATGTTGGAGGGCGCTAGAGCCTAGACTCATTGGAACAGAAAAAAGCTCATAACTGTTTTATTTTTGTTTTTTTCAGGATGGACCCATCTTCTTCCAAATATCTGCTCAATAACTCTTGTAGTTTGTTAGAATTTTTAAAGGTGAACTCAAAACATATAAAATATTCGGTATTACAATTACAATGGCGACCTAGACAATATGTTCTGTGTAACCAATGATTTATTACAGTGCCGTTATTTAAAATGGTTTTGTATACCTTTGTAGAGTAGTAAAACAGTACGTGTTTCCTCCGTTCTGTGATAAAATACAATTAGCTGACTACAAAAGCTCATTAGAACAAATATGGTGCATGTCGTAGTGAAATATTGAGTATCCTCTGTACCAATGACTACATAAACTACAATTTGTAGTTGTAATTTGTAATTGTAATTGTACAATTTGATTGTAATTTATGTAGTCATTGCCTGTGTACCCTTAAGATCGACTTTGTAGCAGTGCTGGACAACCTTAAATGCAGGGGCATAACCTTAAATGACGTACTATGATTTAAAACAGCCAAAAGGATTCCTCCTCAAAACGAAAATAGGAAAAATATTTAATTTCATTCAGTATAGTCTTTTTTTGTGAAGCGCAGAATAACTCTAGCTTATAAACAGACAGACGGATAAACAGATTTTTACAAAAATTTAAATATCTCCGTTGCATACACATTTCACTGCTCAAAGCGATGTAGAAAAATAACTTATTTAATTTATATAGATAAATAGATTTCCTACCTGTAAAATCTGATATTGCCATTAATCTGTCCATAGTGTATTAACAGCTGCAATTAAAATAAAATTATTCCCCATGTTAATCTTATGAGCTAAAAACGAACTTAGAGAGCTCGTGGGGCAAAGCCCCGTGGTCGAGAGTGTATGGAAACCCCAAAAGGCACATCTAGAGAGTAAGAGCTTTCGATTGATTTCATATGTATATAAAATAATATTTGTATGGGTCGAAAATCACCGAACAAAAATTAAGAAATTCTTTTAATAATGTAGTTAATAACTAGCTGTGTACCCGTCCTTCGTACGGGTTGTATGTCTAAATAATAGATTAATTTTAAAAGATTAACAACCGAATTAATTTTACAATATTTAAATCACATTTTACATTTTTTAAGTACACTTAAATAAAAATTAACCAAAGATACAGGCAGATGATTCAGGTACCGTTACTGAGTTCAGGAAAACTGTCGGGTAGTGAATGTCGTGGTCCTGGTTAAAAGAACTGTGTTGGGACCGCGTCTAGTCGCCACCCCATCAGATCGCCACCCCGACAGACCTTTTCAAATTATTTTGGAGGTGGCGATCTGTCGTGTATCGTACACGACAGATCGCCACCTTTGTAAAGAAGGTGGCGATCTGTCGGGGTGGCTACTTGTCGCACCCGACAGATCGCCAACTCGGAGTAAAGAAGGTGGCGATCTGTCGGGGTGGCAACTTGACGTAGTCGTGCGAGGTGGCGATCTGTCGGGTACGCTAACGACAGATCGCCACCTTTGTAAAGAAGGTGGTGATCTGTCGGGGTGGCAACTTGACGTAGTCGCTGTTACGACACATACTATGAAAATAAATAAATATTTAGTATTCTATGATGCGCTATACTCGGAGACCGCGACGGTGTCAGGACAAATGCGCGGAAGGACATTTGAGCGCGCGTGACCCTTTTAATCTACGGCTTTTGGCTCATTCAGGACATGTATTATGATCCACGGGCAAACCAGGTAGAAAACGGAGCTGATAAAACGTTACACTTCCTCTCCCCAAATTCCCTCCTTCGCTATTGTCGTACAACGTACAACATTGTCGCATTACTGTCGCTATGTGTGAAGTGTGTAGATAACAACAATATAATCTGCCCCAACCCACTTATATGAATTTATTAAAATGTAGTATTCACAGCTTTTGCGTTAATTTCTTCTGCAAATACTGCTTTGCGGATTTAGCACACTGTGATCGCTGTTGACTTTCATAAAGTTCTGGACGATTACTTCTATGAAGGTCATTTAATAACGTTGCAACGATGGAAACACTGTGTCATGTGGGAGCGTTTCAGTCAGTACCACAAATCATGTTTCTTGCTCTCTGTAATTATGCGTTTATATTTAAAAATTATGTTTTTTATTACGATCAGTTAAGGTAGAAGTTACAAACTAAACAACTAAACTAAATATTAATGAAAAACTAGTGAGAGATGGAAGACTTTGACGATTTATGTTTCAATTTCTTTATAAACTACAATAAATTGTAACTTGTTGATGACAGTTTACAATTAGACAGTTTACAATATCAGTATCTAAATAAAATTTTATATTTTAATTATTTATTTTAAATATCAATTTATAACTTGACAATGTATTTTGCTATACAAATTTGTCTAGGCTACCAGAAAAATATACCACAAGTAACTGGAATCACAACTTTGGGCCAACACTTTGAAAGGAAAAGGTTTTTTTCTGACACGAAGTTTTCCTCGACGTAATCTACAAGTTTCCTTGCTTTCCGAGATGCGGGAATTTCGGTCATCACGTTAATATATACAATGACTACATAAATGTAGTCATTGGTATATATGAATAAGACGACAACTCTCATACCAGAGGATATGAATATGTGGGTTAGTTACGTTGTCGTGACGTTCCAGCGGGTGGGCATACCCTGGCCCACTGTAGCTGCTGTAGAGCGCTTGGGCCCTTTTCAGGGGTTGCTCATAATTCCCGAACCGCATTCTTTAATGACAGTAAAGCTTAAGGACGACCGTGTTCCACGGAAGAGTTAACTTCCCCCTTACTCGGGGAATATGATTACAGACATTATTCTGTTACATGTAAAACCTTTGCGATACGTCCATTTTACATTAGAATGTGGGGAAAGGGGAATTTGTATAAGATTTTAAAGTATAATAGATTAATACATGTGTATTCATTGTAATAGTACGATCTGACAGTTGTCCCACCTAACAAGAAACAACACCCGTAGAGCCGTTTTTTATGTGCATTGACTCTGCCGTTGATAATAAATAAAATAAAATAAATAAGAGTTACACTAATTTTACTGCATAAAGTTTGTGTAATTCATCAAATAACTCTTATCTGCTAAAATTACAACATGATACATGAACAACTCTTAACATTCGCCATACTATTAAAAAAGGGCACATAAAAATTAATTTATTGTAAAACGAAATATTTATCTTCTAAAATCAAGCCGTTAGAGCCCGACCTCACGTAAAATCGCGCGATTTATTCACAGCTCATATGGCGTCTAAAAACTATTTAGGAATTTTTGGAGCTAGTTTGAAACAATCAAGAATAATCAAAACCTGATTTTCAAACAAACCGGAGCCCGGAAATATATAGTCCCCAAAAATCAATTATGTAATAATATTTATTTGGCAGCCTAGGGATTCAAATAAATGTTTATAAATCATAACATTTTAAACTGAAATCAGTGGTGGATAGACGTGTATTGTCCCCGACTACTCGCTATTTCTATGAAGGAGGTGGCGATCTGTCGGGGTGGCGATCTGTCGGGGTGGCGACATGACGCGGCTGTGCGAGGTGGCGATCTGTCCGTAGCGTACCCAACAGATCGCCACCTCCGAGAAGGGAAGGTGGCGATCTGTCGGGGTGGCGACTTGTCGGGCCGTGCGAGGTGGCGATCTGTCGGTAGCGTACCCGACAGATCGCCACCTCCGAGAAGGGAAGGTGGCGATCTGTCGGGGTGGCGACTTGACGCGGCCGTGCGAGGTGGGTGAACTGTCGGTAGCGTACCCGACAGATCGCCACCTCCGAGAAGGGAAGGTGGCGATCTGTCGGGGTGGCGACTTGTCGCGGCCGTGCAAGGTGGCGATCTGTCGGTAGCGTACCCGACAGATCGCCACCTCCGAGAAAAAAGGTGGCGATCTGTCGGGGGGGGGGCGACTACACGGCAATGATATTTCTATAAGTAAGACATTTTAAATTTTACGAGGTGGCGATCTATCGCCCATGACCAAAATGCCGAGGTGGCGATCTGTCGGAGTGGCGATCTGTCGGGTGGCGACTAGACGGCGACCCACTGTGTTAACAAATTGATCCTCCCGTTCCTCACTTTGGAAGAGATACATCAACTTTATGTTGATCTCTGTTGCTTATTCATTGGTGGACGTGAGGATAACACAAGTCACTTTCAAAGTTAATGTATTTCAGTTAATTATATTATACACGTGTAATTGTTGTTCGATGCCAAGCAAAGTGGTTTAATCTTGAAGTTATTAAATATTAAATATTCGTTGGCACTGTACATATTGTGTTGAGATTTCAATTAAGTTTGTGTTTTATATTTGGCATAACAACATAACATATTCTATATAAATAAAATTAGATTTTTGTCTGTACATTGCTATGAATTATGACATTTTTGCATATTTTCAAGTTTTACACCCTAGGGAAGCCAAAACACGTCTTACCTCAATTTCTGTCTGTCTGTCTGTCGGTAACGCTCAAAGACGGGGTTTTGTTCGCTTTTCACGGGAAAACGGGTGCACTGACTTTAATGAAACTTTGTTTATTTGTTCTATACATGGTGAGAAGGTTTTAGGCGACTTAAAAATGGTATCCACCCTTTGGAAAAAGATTGCGGCCGCTCGCAAACTTAATTTCGTGTGGTTTTGGTCGTGTTTTGTTCGCTTTTAACAGGGAAACGGGTGCACTGATTTCGATGAAACTTGTTTTCTATGTTCTATTTGTGCGTTAGAAGGCTAGTTGGATTTGTTGGTCCTTGTTGAATCTGCCCCAAGGGGTTTTAAAGATCCTATATTATTCTTATGGACAAATCATTTATTTATATTGAACTAGATGATGACGTAAGAATATTTATTCTACAAACAGATGTTATAGTGCTTATTTAAAACATTGATTGAAAATTGGTAATAAATAGCATAAGTATACATAGTGGATATGACTTAAGAATATTTTTTCCATAAACAGCTGTTGCAGTTCTTATTTGAAACGTTGAGTGAGGAATGGTAATAAATAACAAAATTATACAGAGTAGATATATGATCTAAATCTATAATTATCAGACGCATGCACTCACTGACATAGTGTTCACTTTATCTAAAAAATACAATGACTATGAAGAGAAATTTTGCATGGCGGTTCACCTTATGCTGCAGATGTACAATAAGAATACGTTTAAAAAAACCTGTAGGGCTCTGCTCTAATTTATTTTTATGGCAATCGTTTGAGTATTAGTATTTAATGGACCTTGTAAGTTTAAATTTGGTAGGGACATAACTAATACATCAGAACAAAACGCAACCCTATTCCCGTTTCGAAAATGTTCGCGGCTTCGCTTCCGGATTTTTAAAATACAATTTTTTAACAATTCTGCACCTACTACTGGACTGATGGACCTTAAATTCGGTAGGAATATAGCTGATAGCACAATGCAGACATCTACCTACTCCAGATACAAATATACTCAAGGGCTCTGGCCCACTGATGGAAAGTAGTTAAAAAAATAAGTATTGTGACACACCTTATTGTGTAAAACTAATACCTTGATGGCCATTGTAACTTTTAACCTTTGCATTTAGCCATTGTAAGTATGTTGTTTAGCAGTTTTTATACTCACAACATAATTACAGTAGATTCCAGGGCTTTACATGGAAGGACATGGGACTGAGAAACACGCCGAGTGCCATCTGCGGGAAAAAGGTTCTGCAGTATCTAGGACCCACGCTCTAATGGTGTTACATCAGAAACATGGTTCACACTTTCCAGAAAGTCAGGGAATTTGAAAAAGGCCAGGGAAAGTCAGGGAAAAAGTTGTAAAAGTACCGAAAGTCAGGGGAAATGATTACTATTTTATACAAGTCAGAGGAAATTGTTGATTTAATTGAAAACGCAAAGCACTACTGTACGAAAATCAAAACTCATAAAAAAAAAAAACTCATTCCGAGTCGCGAGTTAGGGAAAATTAACTTATTTGGTAAGAGAAAGTCAGGGAAAATTAACTTTCTTGGTCAGGGAAATTATTAAAAAAATAAAGTGTGAACAATGAGAAACTTTGACTCTTTATGTAAACCCAGTTAAGGAAGTAATCTAACCAGGAACTTGAACTAAGTGTATTGGTGAGTAAACAAAAATATTGCCAATGGTTACTGACTACTAATTTATGTCCTCAATTATTAAATTATATCTAATATTTATTAATGAATTGAATATGTTTGTAATGATATCTGAACAGTTATGTTGCTGTAAAACCTCTCCAGAACGTAATAACCATTATTACACACAAGACCGTCCACGAATTTGTATTTTCAATGCAGTATTTTATCGGCACAGTCAAATTCCGTAAACACATCTCTAAGTTCTTCCTCTGGCGATTATAGTCTCGCTAAAGTTAGCGATTCCGCACGCGATGATACAAAGCAGCGAGTGTGATGTGAAGCACTGACACGTAGCGGCGGCGCGGCGCCCAACAAGGCGGTGCAGGCGGTGTGCAGTGTGAAGTTACCGTGCACGCCGCCGCCGCACCGTGCACCATTGCACCGTTGCACCGTTGCGTCTTGTGAACTTTTCCTAGTTCAACGCCTCACCGTTAACCTAAAACTGGGTGGATAGTTCCAGTCAAGGAAGTCGTGTACTAAGTACAGGCAGCAGCTTGCACTGTAACCGAGGAGAAAACGTAGTGACAATTAAGGAAGAAATTAACCTGGGTCTTTAAAAGGTGTGCATGTAGAAGAGGTTTTATTGATTGACGTTCCGCTCCGTTTATTGTCAGTCTGTCTGTGTGTTCTTTACTGAATAAATTATATCTCAACAACCGAGAAATATATTTATTTAAAATTTGGCATACTTTACACCAACACTGAATGCTGTTTTGTATTTGAGGTTTCTAGCTTTTACCGTTTCAAAATGGCGGCCTTTTTAAAGCTAACCCAGTTTTAACTTAAAAATCGTAAATTTAAGAAAAACTGTACAAAAGACCACAGTTGAATTGCATTTTTTTAAATAACAAAATGGTATAAATATTTTTGGTTTCGTAAATAGTTTTCCTTAAATTAACGGTTTTGATGTTATTTAGATTTGAAAAACAAAAATGGCTGTCATTTTGAACCGGTGAAGGCAATAAACATAAAATTTAATTCCAAAGCATAATTTAATGTTCCAGTAGCGTAACATATGTCAAATTTCAAATAAATATAGTTTTGGTTGTGACTATCTTTTATGAGGTAACTCTTGTCATGTAACTAATATTTTAGTACTGCTGAATAAGGCCATCAGGGCTATCACTGGATCTTCTTATAGGGGTATTATAGTATTGTAAGCTTTTATTTTAACACCTCAAAATACTTACTGTAATTTATATTTATATTTACTCGTTATGTATTATTTTACACCAAAAACCAGAGTTACATTGTAGAAATAATATTCACTCTCACAATACAAGATTCAGTTATAATATTTTCACTCCTTACCACCGTTTATCTAAATCCTTTAATAGTTACGAAATGATTGGACAAAAACATTTTAATAAATTACCATAATCTATTCAAAGTCTTCCAGTAAATAATTTTAAGAAAAGAACCTAGTGTCTGCTGGCTAGCTTGACATTACATCTGTAAGATAGTTATTTAACTTGTAATACTATCGAAAATTAGGCTAATTGTGTTGATTAAAATTGTTTTGACTCTCCCGGTGTATGTTGTAAATTTTGTGTTTTCTGTGGTATAATTGTCTCAATCAAGTCAGTTCACCTAGAATAATATGTGTAACTATACTTATTTGCTATAGTAAACACACACACACACACACACACACACACACACACAAACATATATATATATATATATATGGAAATCAATGATAAAATAAACGGGAATCAAGAAAGACCACGTGAACGACACCTCGGGTTCCAGCATTGTTGTACAATTCATTATAATCTTGCTGGATTGTTAGATTTAAAACAATGTGTTTCCGTGTGTATTAGTATTTATATTCTAGTAAAACATGTTTCTTATCCACATTTATTGGCAATTTAGATTTTTCACACGATATGGGCTGTCGAGTGTCGACATTAAAAGTTTATGATAAAACTTCCTTCATTAACATACCTTAAAAAATGGCGATACTACCTTCGGGAGTCTACATAATGGATGACGTCATAAGACCGAAACTAAGTCACTTTCGCACGCAAATTATAATTAGTTGCATTTTAATTTGTTAAATCTAATTATTATCACAGTTTTATTCATGACCTATAATCTAGATTGATTTTGTCAGAAGTGATTTCTAACTATTAGGTCTATTTAGTAATAGAAAAAAACAAAGTTGTTTCATAACACCGATTTTTTATTTTTTCTTAAGTCTCTAAAAATCAACTGAATATTTAAAAATTCATGACTCCGTCCAAATTATTCAAATGTCACTAGTCCACGCCAAAAGTTAGACGGTGGCGGCATGGTGGGCGCAAATATTTTCTCGACTACTCTTCAACGCGGTCTCAGTGTTCCTAACTACAGTATAAAGCATAACAACATATGATGTGAAAAATATAAAAGTACATTTAGTACAAATCACAACTAATGTACAATTTAATAACGCGTAATTTAAAACTCGTAAAACAACGGAAGTATTTATGAAACCTAGGAGTTTATGACATTTTAAATATTAAGTTAATTTTTAAAGATTAGTAAATTTGTATTCATCACGGGCTCCCCAGGTGGGTTCTGACATATTGTGGGGTGACAAATGCCCTTAATAAATTACTGAATTTCCATATTACAGTTTTTTTATACAAATATTTAAGGATGTTTTTCTTACAACGTAAAAAAGAGCTAGCAGAGCAATAGTAAACGTTCCTACACAAAAAGAGCCAAACAACTTCAAACCATTACAAAGACACTACAGCTGAAAGGAAAAGTACATTATTTATTTCATCAGTTTGTCAAATAATAACCATATTTTATCCACCTGACCAATTTTATAACAAAACCTCTTGGCTAGTTTCCATTGATAAGCTTGTGGAGTTTCCGGAACAGTGACCGAAATAAGTGAGTTGGACCGCAGCGATGCCTCCTCATGTCCTCATTAATCCGAGTTCTATAACCAACTGGCTTGGCTACCTAGCATGACATTTCCTGCAAAGCGTTAAATACTCACCCATCGCCAGAATCCTTAGTGTGTATGCCAGTAGCATTTTCAACGTTTTGAAAGGGAATTTGAAATAAAATGAACTGGAAATTATGTACGAATCTGCCTGTGAGTATTAGGAGTGCAGTGGCAGAGATGGGCGAGTTAGAACGCAGCGGTGCTCCCTCATTCATCCGAACAATCGAACAGCATGCTGCATGTCTGTCGGATGCCTAGCATGACTTTGCTTGAAAAGTGTCAAGAGAAATTACGGAGACGCGTAAGTTGGACCCCACCAAGACTTCTACATCCATCATTACAATTGAGAAAAATATGTCTCGGTGAGTATTCCTGTAAACATCAGGAGCAGTGACCGAGATAGGTTAGTTTGGACGAAACCGATGCTTCTTCATCAGTCTACTAGTTGTATACAACCTACCGTGGCTAATTTGCCTGCAACGTGTTCTGAGTAGTAAGCTGGGACGCAGGGACGCCTACTCATCCATCCTACCAGTTGTTCAACCTACCGCAGCTACCTGCATGTATTTGCCTGCAAAGGGTCCAGATCCTCATCCATACTACCAGTTGATCAACCTACCTGCATGCATTTGCCTGCAAAATGTACATAGCAGTGACTTGGGACGCAGCGACGCCTCCTCATCCATCCTACCAGTTGTTCAACCTACCTGCATGCATTTGCCTGCAAAATGTACAGAGCAGTGACTTGGGACGCAGCGACGCCTCCTTATCCATCCTACCAGTTGTTCAACCTACCGCAGCTACCTTCATGTATTTGCCTGCAAAGGGTCCAGATCCTCATCCATAATACCAGTTGATCAACCTACCTGCATGCATTTGCCTGCAAAATGTACATAGCAGTGACTTGGGACGCAGCGACGCCTCCTCATCCATCCTACCAGTTGTTCAACCTACCTGCATGCATTTGCCTGCTAAATGTTCAGAGCACTGACTTGGGACGCAGCGACGCCTCCCTCATCCATCCGACCGTCCAAGTTGTTTATCAAACTGGCTTGGCTACTTTGTATGCCTCTGTCTCGCTCTCTATTGCAACAAAGTAATTCCGCTACTACGTGTTGCAAAAACATAGCCTGACTGAGTTTTAAGCGGAATGCGACCTTGTGCGACTGGTTGTTAGATAGTGGCACTGGCTTTTTTCTCTCTAAAGTTACTTTTCCATTCTGACCAGGATCCATTTTCTAAATAGGCCTAGTAGGCCGCTGCCTAGAGCGGCAAATCTTTTGGAGGCGGCAGATTTCTGGAAGCATATTTTTAAAATATAAATTTGTCTACAGATTAGATGGATTTAAAATATTTTAAGCCTTCTTGCAATAATAGTTTTACTTTTTTAAACTTTGTAAATCATCTTTAATATAGAGTAAAAATAACTAGTTGATATAATATACTGAAGGCAGGAAGGGTACGAAGATCAAAGTATTTAATTTGTTTATGCGTCTTTGCCGGCCATGAAGGACGGCGCCGGCGCGGCGTCACCATGCTGTTGCTTGCTTACACGGCCGATGTTCACCGGCGAGTTCGCGGCGAGTATTTCTCGCACGAAGTAGCAGACAAAATAAAAAAATGGTGCATTGTTTCTCACCCAAAAGGACCAAATAAAAAGTACGTTAACGAGGTATAAGGTTATTTGGTATATGCTATGTGATTTGAAGGGTAGGCCTATTTGGAATTAGTTGTGTAAGTAAAAGAATAGACTAACTAAAGTCACAAACATGAACATTTCTCACTTTTTAGATTTGCATAATAACTGTTGGTAGTATACTTTCCAAACTTTAAGAAAATCAGTAAATCACCATCCCCTTTGGTCAATTTACCCCAAAGTTTTTGAGTTGCAGATAAAAAAAACTAAAATGCCTCTGATTCTACGGTTACATATTTTGAAAAATATAATTAGTGTAAGGGTATCTTTGTACAACCTAATCTTGAGTAACATCTGACGGATTTTTATATTCAACCCCTCACTGGAAACCCTTAATTATGTAGACTGTAAAAAAACTATGAAAGTCTGAATTATTTTAAAATTTATGGAGGATAAACATAACTTATTACATTATAAGATATATTACATTAGAAATTTATTAACAAATTAATCATTTTGTACAGTCAACCTTTGCCTTTGTTTGATCAGTTACTGGCTGCTAATCCCGTGCTTCGCAACGGGGAACAAATTCAGAGTAGAAAAACTAAGCAGTTATGTGTGCTGCAATCTATGGTTAGCCCGTGGAACTACTACAAATCAAGATCAGCTGTTTGTATTTTCATCAGCTCAAACAAAAATGAATGTCCATAAGGAATACATGGGAACTTTTTACTCCCGTGGGTGTAATATTTTGGTATTGTATGCTATTTCATGTAGTTTTGTAACGATAATAGCTTCAATTTCGGTACAGCAGATATCCCATTCTATTAAATGCACTCCAAAATCAGCGTTTTAAATTTAGATACGATATGTGCTCCGTTCACTCTGACAACCAAAGGATATTCAGATATTAAACCTCAACCTGCCCTGGTAAATAGCGGCCTAGAGCTACGTACCAAATTAGTATTACAACTCAAATATTCCAAAGTGTTTATAGTGACTAAAGAGAAGCCGAACCCTCAAAAAATTTGAAAAAATCTTTAAAATTTAATTTTCAGACAGGTTTTTTCTCGTTAGAGTACATATGGCGGCGCACTCTTATGCAATGTTATTAAAAGCGCGGCCACCGCATAATATAGAGACGTTTCTATATCTAGCGCGGAGGGAGAGGGGTTCTTGGCAAGTCCTAGTTTATAAATCGTACACGCGCCTGCCAACTTGTGTACACAAAGTGCAAACAGATTGCGCGCGGTGTGCAATGATGCACTCGCCACGAGGAGCCGATTGCGTAACCAGACTGACCTTGCGGTGAAGGCGGTGCAATTCACTAACTACTTTGTCGCTCGCTATCTTGGGATCTTTATCGTATCCACCTGTCTAATTTGAGATGCACTTTCTACCTCTGCTTTGCACATAAGAGTACTAGTCACGTGTAACTCCAGAGTTAGGGGGGTAAACAGTGAGCCTTTGGTTAGATATGTATGTCGGTCGTAGATAGCTTAGGTGGTATTCGATGATATTATACAAATTTACCTTGAGAAAATAAATATTTCTGATACGGCACTCACAATATTCTCTCTAATAGCATTGACTTTAAATATATATATATATATATATATATATATATATATATATATATATATATATACTCGATCACGCAAGAGCTACTACAGTAGTCCGATTTATTTTTTAAATATCCTTGCACATTTTACACATTACTTCAAGTAGTTTCTTTAGTTTCAAAAAAGCTAAACTGGTAGAGAGTCGGAAGCAAAATAATGACCTAATTGCTGACCTAATTGGTCACGAGCAAATTTATCATGACCTAAATTATTTTAAAAAGGGAAAGACGAATCCGTGTGGAGAGAAACTGCAAGAGGTTTTGTTCTACTGAGGGCCGCACTATTTCGATCCAAATCTGCAACAGCCTTGTGAAGCGGCCGGCAGCTTCGATTTCCTCCTCGTACCTGCTAAACGTATATTGACCCTCGACACCACGCCAACTACCCGGCGCGGCGAATGTTCTTCCGTCATTTTTTAACTTAATATTTAAAAAAATTTAAAATTTTTTATCAATGTTTCGTAGTAAACAAAAGCTCTAGTATATTATGATCTTGTTGAATATATTTATTGAAGTAAAACTATGTAACAATGTGAGGTATTTTTAATCATAATTAAGTTGCTGAATGTGATAATAAATTTAACCCGCATAATGTCCTGACTTTTAACAATTCAAACGTTAAATAAAGCTGACTAAAACGTTTTCTTGGCCTGCCCTCGGATTACCTTTATCCGAAGCCCAAGGAGATTAGATTTACTTCATGCACTTAGTAGCGAAGGAAAATCGTCACTAATGGAAATTTACAATCGTGTTGTAGAGCCAAGTTGTAAATGCTGCTTCGCCTTTGGATGCCCCGCACCGTGGCCTATGCATCTCGAGATGAGTACAGTATGCTAATGAGTTTATTTTGTAATTGTTTTCTCAGATCAACAACGCTTGATCAATTAAAATGTTGGGTTTGTTTACGGTAGCAAAAGTCGAATACATGTCGGCATTATTATTCAACTAATTAATTTAGTGAATCTCGGTTTATGTAAGAGGTTTGATTAATTAATATAGTATATGCTATGGTACTTATACCATTGAGTCGAATATTTGAAGTTTGCGTTGAGTAGCATTGAATACCGACTCCAAATTCCAAATGGTAATTTCTTATCATATAGTAAGGTTAAATGGAGGCTCGTGATTTTATTGGTAGTTTGATAGTATTCGACGAATAGTCTGAACACCCTAGCTGTAATTGGAAGAAACGTCATCTCACCATGACCACTGACTAATGGAGGATTGGAATCAGACGCTCCAGCAAGCTCTGCGCTATCGCGTCGACTGGAAGTGGCCCCGCTCTAGATCGTCGCGACAGAGTTGCGGACCGCTTGTGCGTTGCTTTTCCTGTGCTGTAATTAGCCCACGTCCCCCGTCAGAGATGGCGACCACGCCAACCTGACCAGCCGTAACCTTCCACTTGGCTCTGTCACAGCACTTGTGACTTCATTGTTCTCCGAGGTACAATCGTTTTGATAATCGGTCAGTTCCCTCTCTATACGAGCTGTGAACGAGTTACTATCAGTAGAGCATTGACTACAAACCACCGTTAATTCGACATAAATTAGACTACACATAACTAAAGGTTAATTTAAAATACTCATTTGAATATTTACTTTGTATGTTAATAGTTTTTATGTAGTAAGAGCGTAAAATAGGTGTTTATCGCTTAGAGAAAATTGTTTTGCGTAAGCGTTAAAGACACTTAACACTCGAATTACATACAAAAATTTTCCTACAACTCTAATTTTGGATATTCACACAACATAGATAAATTCACTTTTATAAAGATTTTGTCTGAATTCACGATATTGAGGTTAAAACCACTGAGTCCATTAGCAACAATCAATCAGCTGTTGAACACTTCAGCGATCAGTAAGTGAGCAGCGAGTGTGACAACTTTTTCACTCGCTAAACAGGAAACAGCCGTTTTACTTTGTGTTTCTATATCGTAAAGAAATTTTAAGCGCGAGTGTGGGAAAAATCATTTTATTCACTAGCTGTTTGAAAATTTACCCGACAAAATGTTACTATTGACCTCGGTTACTGCTTGCGAGTTCCAGACATTATACTGCCTACCCATAGTAGTGAGTATTTCCAATTTTCTATTCCTGGTGTGAACATATTTCTACAAAGTAAGTTTGAAATTCTACAAAATAATTTACAAACTGAATATGATTAAACATTTTCATGAACATTGAAGTAGTATGTATAAGTAATTTTCTTTAGTTACCAGTAATTCAATTTGAACTAAAATTACTCTTCGACTATTACTGCTATTACTATCACTGATATGAACGTGTACTGAAATATAACATGTTATGTATAACCTCTAATTTTCCCCATGTTACTGTTTAGTTTATTCCAACTACTAGATGCACTGTCCGGCTGACTGTTTCAGAACTCCTCAGTGTTTTGCTATTATCCAAGTTGTATAATAGTAAAATAAAAAATACCTGGTTATAGGAAAACCCCTTTTTCATAATACGCATAATACGCGTATTATGCATAATACGCTATTTCAACATTTTATAGCTAATACAAATACTATCGACGCGGGAAGAGATTTCCCTACAACCAGCTGACCAGTGCATGAGAGTTTAACATGACTAATATCCCAGGAGCAGGTGTTCTTTCCAGATTACACAGTAAGATGAGCGGTGGCGATGATGATAGAGTAATACTAGCGGTTTCTCTCTCGTATCGCGACAACCTGAGGTGCGCGGACCTCAACCGCCTAGGCTTGATAGCTTATCGTTGAGAAATCAGCGTGGATCCCTAACAAAGGAAAAACCTCACAGTTGAACCGATACCTTATTCTTCATTATGTGGTTTGCGTGTGAGAATTGGTTTAACATTATTATCTCCACAATTTATGGTAACACGAAAAAACCGGACACACAAGATTTTGGCCTTAAACCTGTCGGGCCATTCACATATTACGTTACGCACTTAAGGGGGGAGGGGTTATGGCGTAGCGTTATGTGGGGGAGGGGGTTGGATTAACGTTACGTAACTCACACATATTAACCCTAAGAGCTGACACACTTCCGTATCTATTGATACTGTTATAAATCTTTCAAAATTAAAAAATAATCATATTGATATCTAAATCAAAGTTACAGTTAATTCTTTAAAAAATACCTCCGTCATACTATTTTAATGGCAGTTAAACTAAGAATAAATACATAACGTTTTTTCAGTAAGTTCCGTACACCTATGTTTTGTGTTGTATTAGAGTGTAAAATTATGACTTAATACAGTATTGAGCAATGCCACCCACATATTTAGTTTTAGAAAATTTCCCCTATAGGGAAGAAGGTATTACCGTAGTCGGCATGATAAGGACTAGGCCCGGGACCATGATAACTTTTCATTTTGAGGCCCCCAGATGCTAAAAACACCATTCGTTCATTTCATATATATGTATACAGAGTGCGGCAAAAGTCAGTTAACCGCTGCAGACAAGGTGAGTTGTATTTTTTATCTCTTGCTTATCTTATCTGGCATTTCAGGTAGCAGTAATCTATTCTCGAGTTGGCAAGTATTGTGTATCTCGAATGCCCTGCTAGGTTATTAATAAATTGTTTAATTTATTAATAATAAAAAATATTAATAATAATGTGGATAGTGTGTTTTATGTGAAACCTTGAAGTTTGGATGGATCATTTGAGAGAACTAATATTAGATGAGTCAACCCTTTATTTTCACCAAAGTTGTGTAACAAAATGTGTAAACCAGTAACAAAATGCATTATAGAAATATAAGAGTGTATGAAAACAGATTACAGGTAAATTACAATTATACTGTTACAGTTTACATGTGTGTGTGTGTGTGTGTGTGTGTGTGTGTGTGTGTGTGTGTGTGTGTGTGTGTGTGTGTGTGTGTGTGTGTGTGTGTGTCCGCAGCCACGATAACATTGTAAAAATGGTCCGACCTTGATGAAATTTGGTATAGATGTGTTAGGCAGCATATATTTTCATGAGTTAGAAAACCAGACAGATCGCACCATTATAAAAGAGTTTTGTACCCCAAAAATGGGTTTTTTGAAATTGCTACGTATCATTATTTTTAAAGCCAAACTATAGATTTCACCATTGAATTCAGCTTAAAACAAGCAAAAAATTTGGTATTTTTATCATCACTCCAAGTCAATTGGTTACCGAGATACTGAAAGAGCTAAACACAGTACGTTGTCCAATTGTAATCTTATGGAGAATAAGTAACATTTTATATATCGCTCATTAATGAACATATATTAATGAAACTTGGTATGTGGCTGTATATGGTTGGAGTTTACTGATATTTGCATACAAATCCCATTTCTTGTAGTCCCCATGGCAGCAAACCTGCATACTCAGCAGCTATAATGTTATTCTTATGAAGGTTAAGAAACGTGTAATCTCGCATGTTTATAACACAAATTGATAAAACTTGGTATGTTGCTTCATCTGATGGTGATCAATTGGTATTTGCATAAAACCCGATTGTTGTGGTCCTTGATGCAGCAACCTGCATAATCAGTCCTAATGTACATTCTTATGGGGAATAAATAAAATGTCATATCTCGCTTATTTATGAATATGCTTTGATGAAAGTTGGTAAGTGGCTTCATGATGTAGTGACGTATAATTTGAAATTCGCTCAGTGTGCAGGTTTGCTGCAACGGGGATATTATTTTAACTTGTTTTGTATTTGTATTAGTTATAAATTAAATTTGTTGCGATTTGAAATAAGTTATTAACAAATGATGTTGATGGAAAGTCATTGGAAGTTTAATTTAATTTACAGTAATTTAAATCCATATTTCAAATTTCTAATAAAACTACGTTTAAAAGGTTTAAGCTGTTTTAAAGCCTCCTACGATTGAGTTTCGTAACACATTGGGGGGGTATAATGGTCAAGCGTTATGGTGCGTTACATGGGGGAGGAGGGGTCTAAAATGACGAAAAATGCGTAACGTAATATGTATAGCCAATAAGATCTATCAAACAGATTAACAACTTCATGTAGAAAATGTTGCACAGGGATATCGGAGATAATAGTGAAACAACGAAATTATTTCGAAAATCAATGGTGCTTTCATTAGGTTTATAAACCCTTGTACATTTGTTTAAATTTCGGGTTTATTACAAGATAGCTGTTATTCAAGCTTTTCGTTTGGATTGAAGTCAACCTTTTCGTTGCGAAAAATCCAGATCTGGATACGCGGCATGTTTTGTTAATAAAGTAAGGCGAAAAACCTGAACCACAGGAGAGTTTACAATACATGGAATTCAATACGATTGTGGTATATATAAAATTAGGGCGTTCAATTTAACTTATTGGGAGGATGTACGATAGAAAACCGTAGATGGAACATGGGATATTTTAATTTGCAAATAAGTGTACATTGGCTTAAAAAACTAATTGACGATAAGTAACAGTTATGATATTGACTAGACACGATTGTTTTATCTAAAAAAGATAAGATTAATTTACCAATATGTAATAAATCAAAGCTAGCTACAATGTAAAACTTGTTTTAATAACACAAGCACATGTTACACAATACTTGTAAGTTCTCCGCTTGGCGATTCACAAAAACAGGTTTTTTTATTGAAGTCAATGCCTTTAAAAGTTCGCATATGATAAAAAAATCAGCTCAGAATCAAACTCCGTCATGTCGCGAAGTCTCGTTTGGAAGTTAATTTCAGCACAATAATTATGCCCCTAGATAAATCAGTTTACATTCACGTATATTCTCAATATTTTAGGCCTATAAAGGGTATACTTATACAAAGATAAATGTTAAACATAATCTTTTTTACACTGTTGCCTGTGAATTACATCGAAGTATTACTGCAACAAAATATGATAGTGCTGTGTCATTAGTGACTTTCCTTTGGAAAGTGAACTATTAGCATGACCCGCACGGTGAAACTTAAGCCCGGGGCCACCATAGAAGTTCCTAACGTGACCCTCTGAACACGTTTTGGGGGGTCGTTCAAAATTTTATATATATATATATATATATATATATATATATATATATGTTTGCACTCTAGCGGTCGCATTTTTTGTCCGATTAACTTCAAATTTGGTAGGGACGTTCCTTTCTGAAATAACTTTGACAAGTTCGTTGGGCAAAATAATGGAACACTCCAAACCTTTTTTGGGGGATTAATCTTCCAAATTTCGAGTTTTTGGGCCCCAAAAGAGTCATAAAAGCCCCGGATGTAAAGTTAACGCATGTAAAAAGATGGGAATTGGTGAGACAAAAGTTGTAAGCCCTCTTTCGTCATTCTAGCATAAATATTTACCGAGTTATTAAAGAAAATGTGTTTCGACTAAACACAACACGTTGTCTTATGGGGGTTTTACACTAGAAAAGCCTGCTACTCCTTTGTTAGAGTATTTTTATCATCCCCAGCAACCTCACGCCTACTTTCAAGCCTGACTGGGCCTTCTCCTAACCTTATAATGCGCAAAATTGTATTCCCAGCTTTGCAAGTAAATGAAACCATGAGTATCAGAACAGCCAAAAAATCAATGTTTTCAGATTTCAATAAAAATTGGACAAATGTATGTTTTTACACTGATTTTGAGTTTTAAAAGTTTTTATGTGGAAATTCACTTCCCTCACGTCAGCGTGCTGCGTGCGAACTCGTTTTTAACTCGGCTCGTTTCATAAAATCATCTCAAAAAGGAGCAGAGGGACTGTAACTCAATCAATGTCAGATATGCCTTTATAGTTAAACTTAATGTTAGGCTTTTACTTTGATTTATGAGGCCTTGGGCAAAAGTGTCTCCTCTATTGAAGTTGGAGTACCTATTGGCTACATTTTAGTACCGAGTATTTCTCAGTGAAGGCCTTTTAGCACGACGGTATTGTCTGCAGCACACAAGCGCTGTATGCAAATGCATTGATAAAGTTTCCCCAATAAAGTGAACGAGTTGTGGCTTTAATTTAAGTCAGATCACAATAATAAATAAATAGTCTAAATTTTTTCCATAGCATCGAGCTTTGAAACTGCAAACCGGTTGTTTGAACTGGAACTAAAGACATTTCACACAATGTAGTGACATTCACTGAAGATTTACATGTATGGCTGTATGGCTGTGCGGGGGAAATTACAGTAGTGAGTTATTTACATGACTTTTATTGTTCGTTTTAAAAGATAACGCATTGTATTTAGATAGGTTATAAAAATAATTAACTTTTTGTATTGGTAATCTGTATTCTTTATCCTATAATCCGACCCCAATTTCGAATTACAAGGTGCGTTTAACTTAACTTTTCTGTTCCTGCAAATAAAAATAAAACCCTTAAAATAATATAACCGTAAACGCGCAACAAAATCGTTATATATATATAGGTTAAAATCGTTAAGACTTCTGAGTGACTCGAATTATCCGTTTACATAACTTAGAATCTGTGGTTTATGTTATTTATATAAACATTTATGTTCCTTCGATCCTTTTAGATAAGAGATAAATATTTGTAATCCAGATCATTTGCTGACTTCCCACCCTTTTAATATTTGTAGAAATTAAAACAAGGTATTATAAACAGTATTGTTATCATGGTGCGTTTTCTAAGCATTTCCATGTACATAAACTAACATATTATAAACACAAATAAGATAAAGACGAATTACGGAAACACACCGAATTACGTTTAGTTACTGAATTAGATTAAAGTTGTCTGTCTAACCTTTTAAAGCCGCCTCTAGTGTAGATGGTCATGTCGATCACCCTTATCGTAATCAGCCTTTCGTAAGTTTTTAATAATTTAATTAATAACTGAGGTAAAATCTTTTTAAACAGCAGTTTATAACTCTGGAATAAATGGTATCCTAACGAAAGTAATAAAACGCTTGAGTTATTGCACACATGATCGGAAGTCAAAGACGGGGTCTAGAGTTATGATTTGACACTTGCGACCCTCCAAATGGTTCCCAGAAGCAGTCCAGTCGGGAATACAGCACTCTTTGTCTAGACTGACCTCATTAATGAGTTACAGAAATGACCAGCTAGTTAATTAAAATACTGGCTTGGCTACTGGAAACCCGACTTACGTTATGGTTATGTTATGAGCACTACTCGATTTAGCATTGAGTAGCTAAGAAAGGTTCCTAAAACTCAAGCGCACAACCAAGTTAAAACGCGAATTGTGATGTAATTTCAATGATAAAGATAATTAAAACGTAAAGAAATGTAACGCGTTGATATCCTAATGTAACGATAATGTAACGCAAAGAAATTAAAAAAAAGTCCGCCTGATTGTTTTATTTCAGAGTATGGCGTCTTTTGGAGATTTTATTTTGTAGTTATTATATTATATAATTTAAATTAACTACGTATTACTTAACATATAAAGATATGGAAGAGGGGGGGTGCTTTGATTGAATAAAATGTCTTTAAGTGGTTTTATCACAACAAAAAAAACATATATAGAGATTGCTTGATCTGTATCGAAAAAGTTAATTTAGCTATCGGACGAGTTAATAAAGCTGCTTATAATGAGTGCACCTTGTTCATGACCACACAGGGTTTTCAGAAAGGGTATTTACAAACTACGGGGGCTGTTAGTACTTATCAATTTGAACAACAAATTTGATATTTTGTATTTTTAACAAAAAAACTAATATCTCGAGAACTATTTAAGCAACAGAAACTAAAATTTTCATGTACCTTAAATAACCACAGAAGCAAATAATACAAATTATTATTAAGTTGGCTTAAGTATTTTCAAAATGGCGCCCGTTTTAATATTTTAAAGTCAAATAACAAAGAAACCATTAATGTTATAAATATTTTACAGCATATAAAAAAGATAAAATTCTTATCACAAATCTAAAGACACTTTTTCAACGCAATCTGTCAACGCATAAGCGAGAAAATACACTTTTAAAGTTTGCTTGCACAAATTGGGGACAAGAAGCAATAATTTGTTTGACATTTTAAGGCAGTTAGAATTAAATTTTATACTTCATGGCAATTCTTATGACAATGAATTGAAGTAACTCAAAGGTAGGTAGAAGTTTTTCTTGTTTAAGGCTCCGTTTCCGCTAGTAACACTATTGTTAGAAGTTATTTTATCCTTTGTTAAAAATTGCTTTAAAACTACCTACGTTTTAAATAACGATTACTTAAGTGTGTTATTACGAAAACCTTCACACCAGAACCTATTCGTACGGCCTTTTCTTTTACACCAAACCCGTAATGAATTTCCATTTAATGATGGAAACCATATTGTGTGTTAGGAGAGGAAATTATGTATCATCGCAATAGTCTACAATAACGGAATGTTTTTGAACAATCTGCAGTATTTTTTTTATAATAATATGTATGTCTAGTTTCGAGAGATCGTGTTAATCAAGAGCTATTGCAATTAATTCGAAAGGTCGTATGTAATAAAATAGCTAAGTTTTCCTGATATGTGTTAACAATTCGCACCATGACGCCCCCGTCGCGTCACTGTCGTAGCGCGAGCAGGAAACGAATTTGCAATTACAAATCTGCAAGTTGCAAAACGCGACCTTAACTGTTCATTGTTGGGATTTGACTGAAATAGACTCCATCACTCAGGGATTTTATTGCGGAAACGTGTTATACATACTTGGGGCTTGCATGACTACGACGCAGTGCAATAGTGGCTGACACCGCCTGTTATTAAATATTGCATTTCAACGTGAACACATTGGTAGTAAAGTAACAAACAGTTATTGTGGTTAGTGTTTTATGAGCACGCAAGAATAATAAGTATAATATGGAAGTAACGACAGTAATGGTTGTTGTGTAATCGATTTATATGGTTAAAATCATGTTGTATACAAAAAATTGATATCATTAGTAAAATCAAATTATTTTACTTTACAAACCAAAATCACGATTGAGTTGAACCAACCACAATATTTATTTATGTTAAAAAAACTGTTCTATAAGATTAAAAATATTCTTTAGTAAAACCATTAAAACGTTTTGTAAACCCAAATGATCCAAAATGTGTAATAAATTTGGATGTAAAGGTGTTCACAGTTAAAAATGTGTCAGTACGTGGAACAAGTGGATGAATACCGACAGTTAATTTAATTAAGTTCAATTTAATTTCAAAAGATTCTTTATTCACACAGAATTCAATGGTTACAGAAAGAAATGGAAATAAAACAAAATATTTTCTATCATGTTCCATATTTATGCTTAATTTAACTAGTTTAATTTATTCTGCATTACAGTAACTAAAATAATTTCCTAATTATATCAATGACCAATATATTTTAAAAAGCATAAAAATGTTATTATCTATAAACTACAACAGCGAACAAACAAATAAAACGCATAAAGCATATATCTCTGAATACAACAAAGACAAAGGAAAATTTCCCGCCCAATGTAGTGCTGTTTGTCATCAGTACTAAATCAAATTGGCGTATAATGTCACTATTCCAAGGTCGGAGGAACAGAAATACATAATGTTACAATCGGGTCTCGGGTCACCACCATAAACATTCTGAAATCAAAATTCTGCTATCTGAAATCTTTAGGTATTTTGTTCTCGAAAAATGAGCCGTAAATCGACAATTTTGGATTATCCGAGTATGAGGAATATAATTTGAAAGTTTCAATAGTCTTAAAGTGGTTGGAGCCCACTCTAAAATGAAATATTCCTTTTTAATTACGAACAAATTTGACTTAGTGTAGTGAAATCAAGACTAGGAGGTAACTGCACAGCCCTGTGATGAGAGTAACAAGTTCGCACGCTGACGTGAGGGAAGTGAATTTACACATACGAAACTTTTAAAACTCAAAACCAGTGTAAAAACATACATTTATTCCATTTTTATTGAAATCTGAAAACATTGATTTTTTGGCTGTTCTGATGCTCCTGGTTTCATCTACCTGCAAAGCTGGGAATACAATTTTGCGCATTATAAGGTTAGGAGAAGGTCCAGTCAGGCTTTAAAGTAGGCGCGAGGTTGCTGGGGATGATACAAATGAATAACATGCTTTTCTAATGTAAAAACCCCATAAGAAAACGTACTGTGTTTAGCCGATATACATTTTCTTTAATAACTCGGTAAATATTTATGCTAGAATGACGAGAGAGGGCTTAAAACTTTCGCTTTACTAATTCCCATCTTTATACAAGCATTAATTTTACGTCCGGGGCTTTTCTGTCCCTTTTTGGGCCCGAAAACTCGAATTTGAAAGAATAATGCCCAAAAAAGGAGGTTAGAGTTTTCCGATTGTTTTGCGCAACGAATTTGTCCCACTGATTATAGAAAGGAACGTCCCTACCAGATTTGAAGTAAATCGGACCAAAAATGCGACCGCTAGAGTGCATACACCTATATATATATATAATTTTGAACGACCCCCCAAAACGTGTTCAGGGGGTCACGTTAGGAACTTCTATGGTGGTCCCGGGCTTAAGTTTCACCGTACGGGTCATGCTAATAGTTCACTTTTCCTTAGGAAATTCACCAACAAGGCTAAAAGGAAGAACCGGTATAATTTCGAGTGATGTATTTGTTTTGCATACGCCTCTAGATAGTCATATTGCCCCTATATAGCTTAACATGCCTCCCAGCTAAGATACCATGCATAAGATATCTTCGGTACATAAATTGGAACGTAAACCTCTTTGGCAAATCATCACGGGCAAACACTATCAAGCCTTAGCTCGCGGAAGACCCTTTAGTCAAAGGAATAGTTTAATAGAAAAACCGTAATTGATAGTAAGTTTCAATTCTTAATACATTTCTAAATGCATTTATTTTAGGTATGGCCTAATAATCTAACTTATATGAGCCTACACGTAAGACCGTAATTGTATGTTGTGGATTCTGCACCTGATTGAACACCACTTCACTCACTAGACTCACAAAATAAATCAATGGGATCCCAAAACTGACACATATTCGCCTTGACTTCAATTTAAACTTCTTTTATTTAATTCATTCTTATTTTAATTATTATTATTCTTATTTTAAGTTCCTTGATATTCATTAATTATACGGTAAGTATACAGAGTGTTGAAAAAAAACGTTCAGAACTTTGGGATATGATTCCTTATACAAAAATAAATAATCAAGTTCATATGAATGGTATGTCCTAAAACGCTTAGTTTTCCGTCTATCTGTATACTATATGTGTTTTTTACTTAATACGTTATATCTTAGGGACATCTAAAGATATCATCAAACTAGAATCAAACTTGATAGTGTACATATATACTCATATATATAATACATATATATAGTGTCTAATACTCATTTTGGTATGGAATATAAAGTTTCTAGTTTGTATCATTTAAAAATGAATTTTTATTTTTTAAAGCTAGATATCTTAAAAACGTAATATTTAGCTAAGAATTTTAAAAATCAAAAACGTTGTGTCATTTTGTCCTAAAACTAATTATATAAATTGTTTTTCCATTTGATTTTTTGCTTTTAATTATTAATTAGTAACTTATTTTTTGCCATTTCTAGCCTAAAACATCATGTTTTAACTAATCAAAATTCCGATTTCTCAGTTATTAATAGTCTCAGTCTATTGTTAAAACCTTCATATAATCTTTTTACGGCAAAATTACACAACTTTTTTGATTTTACAATTTTTCCTAAAAACAAAAACGGCCGCCATTTCGAAATGGTACATATTAGAAACTTGATATTCCATACCAAAATGAGTCTTATTAGATATACTACATGTACCAAGTTTGAAGTTGATACCTTCAGAGGTTCCTAAAATATAACGTATTAAGTAGAAAACACATACAGACAAATAGACGGAAAACTAAGCGTTTTAGGACATAACCCCATATGAACTTTTTTCTTTATTTTTGTATGAAAAGTCATAACCCAAAGTTCTGAAAGGTTTTATTAAACACCCTATAGTAAGTACGGTAGCATATATAGAAAATCTAGTAAACTATCATTTTCAGAAATGGCCACTACAATTTCTTTTATTAGGGTACTAGTGAGGCATGTGCTTCACATGCACAGTAGGGGAAATCCACCCTTTATAGACATATTCCTAATGTCCTATATTGGTCAATGGTAGCTTAAACTAACTACTAAGATTTAATGTAATTGGTCAGAAATAAGAAAAAAAGGGTAATGTTTGTATTCCTCTTAAGAATAACACTGAACAACGTTTTGCGTTTACCGTTAAATGAACAATTAGATTTCCTCCGCAACGATCAGTCGTAAAATAATAATTCAAAATACTAATTTATTCAGTTTGTTATCATTATATAATGGTGATAATTCAATTTGATTTAAAGCTTATCATTTTATGAAAATAACCAAAACTGAATTTTGGAACCAATAACTTTGGAACTTTTGGAACCCTATAATTTTTTAACACGATTTTTTCCAGAAATTCGGGCGGTATCACTTTACAGTCACTTAAAGCACTTTAAACCACCAAATTTTAATGAAACTCTAGAGCTGTTTTGAGAAATTTGGATTTGACATGTTTTCTAGCGGTTTCGGGGGAAAATTAGGTTAGGTCAAGATGAAAAATTAAAAAAACCTGGAGTACCTACATGCAAAATGTTATAATAATCGGGCCCTGGGATGGTCCCTGGGTCTGTTCACATCTGGATCTGGTCTCAGACATCGTTAAACAAATAACTCAACAACTGGGAATTTTCATGTGTTTAGCGGTTTTGGGGGATAATTAGCTTAATAACTAAAAAAAAGTAAAGCAACACCTATATATACCGTGGATTAGTACCTGAATCCCAAATGTTATGAACATTGGACCATTGGTGAGACATACATATAGGCAGACATCGCCTCAAAAACGATTATTTTGTGTGTGCCGGCCGATAACTCAAATGCGAAAATGTTAACGAGAACAATACTTTCTCCATAGGCTATCATTGGTAGAGGGGAGAAAGTTGACAAGTTTTGTAATTTATTATCAAGTAGTTTAAGGATCCCTAAAATCATAAACCCTAATAGTTTTACAAGTTAATTAAGTAATTTCACTCGACACTCGTATAATATTTGCAGTTGTTTAATGCGTTATTAATATCGGTGTTTTTTAAATGCACTCTAGCCTAATAGTAAATAAAAATAAATAAATGTGATATAATAACTGATAGACATATATTGTTACCCACCTTGGATATACGTTTAAAGGCTAATTAATGTCTCACTGCCTAACACAGCACATATCTGTCTGCATTCTACCAATACATATATATACACTGATGGGTGGATACAGAGTACGCTATATATTCAATGATTCTATACACACTATTCACTACACTCACTGTACAAAACTACATAGGCTCGGAAAAAAGTTCAAGAAATTGTAAGGAACTGAAAACCAACGAGGTAATCAGAGCGTTATCTACAGCCCTCTGAAGGGATCTGGAAATAAGAAATAAACTTTATAACATGTTCATCATTAAGATGTTATTCACTTCACCTTTCACTTCTAGTGATTAAAACTACACTACGTTTCGAGAGGCAAGGAAACTTGGTAACTGAGTGATTCCTACTTAATTACATTTTAAATTCAAAATTTAAGACCAACTAGTCAAATTGTTTTGCATGATTAAAAAAACCAATAAGAGAACCCGAAAACATACTAAGCAGCAAATTAAAAAAACGAGTTCGCACGCAGCACGCTGACGTGAGGGAAGTGAATTTCCACATACGAAACTTTTAAAACTCAAAACCAGTTTAAAACATACATTTATTCCAATGTTATTGAAATCTGAAAACATTGATTTTTTGGCTGTTCTGATGCTCCTGGTTTCAATCACCTGCAATGCTAAGAATACAATTTTGCGCATTATAAGGTTAGGAGAAGGTCCAATCAGGCTTTAAAGTAGGCGCCAGGTTGCTGGGGATGATAAAAATACACCAACAAATGAATAACATGCTTTCTAATGTAAAAAAACCCATAAGATAACGTACTGTGTTTAGTCGATATACATTTTCTTTAATAACTCGGTAAATATTTATGCTAGAATGACGAGAGAGGGCTTAAAACTTTTGCTTCACTAATTCCCATCTTAATACATGCATTGCTTTTACGTCCGGGGCATATCTGACCCTTTTTTGGCCCAAGAACTCGAAATTTGAAAGAATAATCCCCAAAAAAGAGGTTTAGAGTTTTCCGATTGTTTTGCCCAACGAACCTGTCCAACTTATTATAGAAAGGAACGTCTCTACCAAATTTGAAGCAAATCGGATAAAAAATGCGACCGCTGGAGTGCATACACACATATATATATAATTTTGAACGACCCCCCCAAAACGTGTTCAGGGGGTCACGTTAGGAACTTCTATGGTGGTCCCGGGCTTAAGTTTCACCGTGCGGGTCATGCTAATAGTTCACTTTTCCATAGGAAATTCACTAACAAACAAAAGCATTTATTTGGAAATACATTACCTTTACAGAGTCGATACCTCTAAGCTGGACAATAGACCGTACTGTAGTTCTAAACACTAGAAGCGATAGGTAAAGTCCAAACAAATCTTAATAAGAAATAAGAAATTCCTCGTATAATGAGTTTCAAAAATACAGTTAATTGCCTGGCATTAAACTGTTTAATTATCCTTATTATTGAAATACTATAAATATTTATATTAATCGAGACGCTCTGCCTATATTTCCTGTTGGTGGGATCTGACTGCTAAACTGCATATATATTCATAAATAGCGAGGAACAATTGCTTTTGGAAAATATTACGAATAAGTTTTATATTTGAGAAGTTGCCTTGATGTAAAATATTGAAGGCCTTATGGGACATCTTTATATTTTATGTCTAAAAGATAAAATACCATGCTAGGTTTCAGGTTTTGGTATTTTCAAATTGTTTCATTGCAGTTTTGAATTGATTTTATATTAAAGTCCAAAAGTGGTTATTTGGTGTTGCAACGCTCGCTGTTGTTAGTTCCCTGTACAGAGCTAGCCAATAAATACTCAGTTGCTAACACCTCCTGCCTAGAATATTACATAACATGTTTATCATTTACAGTGCCTTTCACGACCAAAGTAGTGTGTATAGTGCTTTTAGCTACAAGTTAAATTAATCAGTCAAATCAAATGATATCAGTCAATCAACTGCCAAACGTAAACTAAGAATGCCTACAGTGTAACGGACTGGAATAGCAGAACCAAGGTTTATTTAATCTTGTCCAATCTGTAAAATAGAGATTTCATTGCTAATTTACTTCGCTCACAGTACACCGTTAAAAAATACGGCTTAAAGCAACAAAAACTATTATAAATTTACTTGATAAATATTACCCCTATATTAATTAATATGGTGGGACACGAGGGATTAGAATTTGTCACGGCAGTGTGGGATTGTGGGATTGTGGGATTGCGCAGAATCGCAAAAAAATAAATTTACAAAGTTTTGGTTGTTTAAACAAATTAATATTTTAGTTCAGTATTAATTTGTTATTTGGCTTTGCTAAATAAATTGCTTTGTTTTCCCAAGCAAACTTAAATGTTCGAATTATTTTACAATAAAACCAAGTAGTTAAAGATAATACAATGTTGTTGAATCAATATAGCCTACATATTTTATATTTTAAATCAACACAAACTATTGTCGTATTGGTTTTAATACCCTCTTAAAACGTTTTCTTGCTTTTCTAATCACATTACATTTTACAAAATGTAAGACAAGTTCATTGATGTGTTTTCACGATTTTGCATTCCATCAAATGAGCTACTCTATTCTACCGAACCGTTTTACGGCAGACATAAAGTGGCTTAGACAATTACAACATTTAAGATACATCGCTATTAATAACGAATGTGTCAGAAAATAAAAGGAGAACATCAAATAAATAAATACGTTAATATTTGAATTAAAATGAAATTGTAACTAAAGTGTTATTTATTTTACTAATAAATTACTCCTACTAAATATTTAGAACACTGCAATCAAAATATGAACAGCCATGAAATTTACATTGTTATTCATTATTCTTTCAAATTGCAATAAAACAATATTGAAGACCAAATGAACTTAGGACAAATAAGTATCCCAGCTTAAAATCTACAAGATTTATAGTTCCTGTGTATTTGATAGTATTTAACAGTTACTGTGTATATCTGAAATTTACTCTTAAAATAGATCATAAATTTACCAAGTGAAATATCATGGACAATTAACAATAAAGCAGATTTAATATCGTATATTATTATAAGTAGTAAGTTTCATAAATTATGTTGCAAACATATTTTATTCGAACTCTTCCAGATGAAGAGTTGTTTACAATTTATATAAAACATAAATGTAACATATTACGAGCTATGTTATTTTTATAGGTTATTAAATCAATCCAGAATAACACAATTTGCTCGGAAACCAAAATTATAAAATCTGATATTATTTTTAACCAGTGCAAGAACAAAAACTGTGGAAACGAATACAACACGCGAATATTATTCTAACGGTCGAGATAGCGATAAGGTGTATATGGAATCGTAATAATGAATTGTTTGATAAGTTTGCAATCTGTACAGTAATTAATATCTTATCTGAAGTCATGACGTGCCCGGCTCAAGTATACGCTTACTAATGCAACAAATTAACAATTCTGAGTCTAATATCTACTGTTGCCAGTTCATTCCCCTGCAGGCTATACTTGGCCGCAGAGAAACAGGAAAACTATCAGAAACTCTTGTTTGGCTTTATTTAAACAATAATGTTGTTTTATATCGATATAAAGTTTCTTCCGGGACCGGAAACAATATTATTTTATAAATGGCCGTTTGAATACCGTACATCATTCTTTATATATAATTCTGTAAGCGAAATTTTTAAGTCAATATTGTGGGAGTTTGGCAAATCGTTGGATGATGAGGGACGGCTCAAATTTAAGGTCTCGATCCCAGGGACTCGGGAAAATTAGCAGTATTTCTAAAAAGTTACCAGAAAACAAGAAATAACGTAAAATATCCCCCATAGTAAAAGTATGGGGATTTTAAAAAGTCTGCTTTGTTTACATTAAATCATGTGATCAAAATGTCGACTTTGTTTACGAACTGACGCAGACAGTAAAAATTAAGGCAGAGTATTGGAGCAAGGTTAGGGGCTATGGCCCCTTCAAGCCACTAGTATATTTAAAACTTTTTATAAACGTGAGATAATTTAACTCTTAAACAGTAGTTTTTTCTAGGATATCTAAAGTTTTTCTTTAAAATAAACTTTTATTCCGATAAAATAAATAGCTTTTGATTAAGTTAACTTTTTTTAAATATATCGTGAAAAAAGCAAAGACAATTTAACTGGAGACGTAGGGAAAATCATATTTACAACAATTAATTGAACATGCTTAGACAATGTATAATCGAAACGTATGATTTTGGCAGCAACTATGGAGGTTTTGTTCTGTTCACTCACGTGGTTCTACTTGCTTACTGCTGATTTCTGAAGCTAGTTTTTAGCGAATTTCCCCTATAGGGAAGAAGCTATTACCGTAGGTCTCATGGTAAGACTTAAGCCTCAGACCATGATAAATTTTTGTTTTGAGGTCCCCAGATGCCAAAAACACTATTCGTTCAAATTTATATATATATATATATATATATATATATATATATATATATATATATGTGTGTGTGTGTGTGTGTGTGTGTGTGTCCGTTACCGCGATAACTTTTGAAAGAAACACCCGATTTTGATTAAATTTGGCACAAATGTGGAGAGTAGCATTTATGACTTTAAGTTCGAAACCAGATCGATCACACTATGGGAAGGGGGTTTTATGGGGGTTTACAATTTTCCAAAAATCGGTTTTTTGCAAATTTGACCCTAAAATGTTAAAAACACTCAATTTTGGTTAAAACCATTTTATATAGCTTACAAAAACAAATAATTTAGTATTTTGAATCATTAACCTAGGTTAAGTGGTTGCGGAGAAAATCCAAAAAAAGTGTCCCATGTTAATCTTATGGGAAAAAGGTTTTTAGATTTGTCTCAGATAATTTTACTAAAAACTTCACATTTATGTTTATTAATGTGTTTAGCTCAACAAAACAATCATTTTGGTGTTTTAATTCTTGTTCTACGTACAACCGTTGCAGAGATATTCAAAGTGCTAAACACAGTACGTTGTCCAATGTTATCCTTATGGAGAATAAATAAAATTCTATATCTCAATTATTTTTGAATGTATATTGATGAAACTTGGTATGTGGCTTCAACTAGTTGTGGTATATTGATATTAGCACAAAAAACAAGTTTTTTGTTGATAGTCCCCGTAGCAGCAAACCTGCATACTCGGCCCCCATGTTATTCATATGGAGAATAAGTAAAGTTGTATATCTCCCTTAATTATGAACCTAAATTAATAAAACTTGGTATATAGCTTCACCTTATTCAGTTATATTGATAATTGCAAAAAAATATTACTTATCTTCCTCGTTGCAGCAAACCTGCGTCCTCAACCCTAATGTTATTCTTATGGAGAATAAATAAAATGATATATATCACTTATTTATGGATGTAGTTTAGTGAAACTTGGTAAGTAGCTCTATGTAGTAGTGAGTCACATATATATATATATATATATATATATATATATATATATATATATATATATATATATATATTGTAAATTCGCTGAGTACGCAGGTTTGCTGCGACGGGGGTATTATTGATTGTTTTTAAAGTGGGTTCTCTATTTAGGTTGATTTATTTGAATATTTTACGAACCAATTTTATTTGTTATAACCGTAATTGGGATAATTTTTTTTATTCATAAATCCTCAGTAAAATTGTATGTTATAAACAACATACAATATTTACCAAGAATATGAATAACTAGGTGGGAACAATGGTTTTAGGTGAGTTTTTACTTGTTTCACTCAAAGTTGATTGAGTTGTATCAATGCATTAAACTACCTGCCCGACAGGCCAAGTTGTGGCGCGGGTGTCAAATATCGCCCCCCCCTACACGCCGAACGGTGCGCGATGCATTAACTAAGATGATCGGTCGAGATTTTACTAAAAAGGCCAGGAGTGGAACTCATGGAAATCATGATGACCAAACCTTGAATCCAGGGACTTCTAGCAAAGGAGTCTCTTACAGGGACATTTCCGCAATCAAAATGGCCATTGTCTTGGAGGGCTATCCTGAGGCTAAGCTTTCAGCTGAGCAAGGTGAAGCTATTGAAGACGCCATCATGGATGAGCTCGAACCCCTAGAGGACGGCTCTGCTCCATCGTTTGCAGGCACCTACATGGAAAAAAGGTGCCTTAATAACATCCTGCATCAACGAAGCAACTAAGCTTTGGCTGGAGACACTCATCCTCAGACTTAAACCACTTGGGGAGAAGAAACTTACTGTTGGACTAAGGAGAGACATCTTGAGGTCAACGAGGGTATTCTTTAGAGCTCACCCGAAGCTCCTGAAGAAAACTCCAGAAAAGGTCCTTGAGATGCTCGACAAGCAAAACCCCACCCTGAAGGTGAAGGAATGGAAGGTCCTGCCAGCTAAGCCAGACCCAAAAGGTTACGGATTCGTCTGTTTCCTGGATGATGCTTCAATGCTGTTAGGTCAGCCAACTCTAGAGCCAATCTAGGACTCTGGCAAGTCTCAATTGTCTCAACGACAGTCAAGGACAATGCCCAGGGTCCTCCAGATCAATCTTCACCACAGTAAAGCGGCCTCGGCCGCTTTCTGCCAGTTCTTCCTCAGAGAGGGATTTGACCTGGCACTGATTCAAGAACCATGGCTTCACCAAGGAAGGGTTGCAGGCCTGGGCGATACCAAGGGTAGGTTGATTTACTGTACCTCTCTCAAAAATGTCAGAACATGCATACTTGTGAAGAAAGGTATGGACTGCCTAACCCTCACTGAATTCTGTTCTAGAGATCTCACTGCGGTGTCTATAACCTGGAGTTATGAAGGCAAGGAATGGAGCACAATTGCAGGCTCGGTTTACTTGCCCTACGACTCCGGGGAACTTCCTCCATCGAGAGAGCTCGAACTTTTGGTGGAGTCATCCTGCGCTGGCGGACGACAACTCCTTTTAGGTTGTGACGCCAACGCTCATCACACAATCGGATGGGGAAGCTCTGACACGAATCCAAGAGGTGAGGCTCTTCTTCAGTTTCTCATATCTAAGAATCTTTATGTCTGTAATGTTGGAAACCGTCCGACGTTCGTTACACGAAATCGAAGTGAGGTTATTGACATTACTTTTTGTTCAGAAGCAGTCCTTAGAGTCATTGACAATTGGCACGTAAGCCACGAGGCCTCCTTGTCTGACCACAGGTACATCTGTTTTAACCTGCAAGGTGAGGGTGACTCGCCCTGCTATCGAGATCCCAGGAAAACAGATTGGTCACTCTATAAGTCTGACCTCCTGTCTCAACTGGGATCATTAGGTGGGAGGGTCAGCTGCTTTGCGGACATGGACCAGATTGCTTCTGATCTTCAGAACGCAATTGTAAGCTGCTTCCAGGACAATTGTCCATTGCGGCGGGGAAAGAGTCGTACTAATACTAAGTGGTGGACTGCTGACCTTGAACGTAAAAGGACGGTTGTCAGGAAGCTTCATAACCATTGCAAACGGAGCCGTATCTGGGAGCCATACCATAAGGCACTCACAGAATATAGCCTTGCAATCAAAAAAGCCAAAGAGAACTCTTGGAGACGGTTTACACAGCAAGACTGCAGCGTGTTTTAGCTTCAAGCCCTATTGGCCTCCTGGGATCCCTGAGGTCACCAGGGGGACAATATACCACTGGAATTGAAGGAAGTCTCAAACTTCTCCTTGAGACTCACTTTCCGGATTGCATTTTTGAGAGTGACTGTTTAGGCATGTCCGGCAACAGCGAAAGGGGCTCATGGCCAAGAGCTGATCGCGGAAGCTGGACTTTAGCCAGACGGATTGTCACACTTTCCAAAGTTAAATGGGCCATCAGCAAGTTTGGCCCTTTCAAATCTCCTGGGGGGGACGGTATCATACCGGCAATGCTACAGCAAGGACCGGAAGCTCTCTTGGTCCTCCTGTGCGAACTCTTCAGAGCGAGTCTGGCTTATGGGTACATTCCTCAAGCCTGGCGCCTCAGTAGGGTGGTCTTCATTCCCAAGAGAGGAAGAGCAGACTACTCAACTGCAAAATCATTTCGGCCTATCAGTCTCTCATCGTTTCTCTTGAAGACGCTGAAGAGACTGGTAGAAAGACATCTAAGAAAGGGAGTGCTTTCAGGTACTCCTCTCCATCGAAACCAGCATGCCTATCAGTCTGGTAAGTCCTGCGAAACTGCCCTGCATCAACTTGTTAGCAGGGTGGAGGACAGCCTTGCTGCTAAGGAAATCGCTCTATGCACCTTCATGGACATTGAAGGTGCATTTGACAATGTCACTTACACGGCCATGGTCCGGGCGGTGCGTGGGCGTGGTCTTGAGTCTGCTGTATGTAGGTGGATTGAGACCGTGCTCTGCTCCAGGCGGATTAGAGCCGATCTTCAAGGTGAATCGATAGTGATCGCACCCACGAGGGGTTGTCCGCAGGGAGGTGTACTTTCGCCTCTTCTGTGGGACCTGGTGGTGGACGGTCTCCTTCGTGAGCTCACTAGCAGAGGCGTCTTTTTCCAGGGCTATGCAGACGACATAGTCCTAATGGTACAGGGAAGGTTCACGAATATTGTTGCTGATGTCATGAATGTCAATCTTCAATATGTCAATGTCTGGTGTCTTGGAGAGGGTCTAAGCATAAACCCCTCAAAGACAGTAGTTGTTCCGTTCACAAGGAAAAAGAACCTGGAGTCTCTTTCCAGGCTGAGACTTGGACCAACACGGCTTGAAGTATCAGGTACAGTCAAATACCTAGGGCTGACAATTGATTCTAAGCTGACTTGGAATGATCATTTGAATAATACACTGCATAAGGCGAAATGGGCGCTCATGACGTCCAGGAGATTTGTAGGCTCCACGTGGGGGATCAAGCCTCACATAGCACTGTGGCTGTACAAGGCAGTAATAAGGCCTCAAGTCACATATGGATCACTAGTCTGGTGGACAAAGGTGAACCAGACTACAGCCATAGCCAAACTCACAAGTTTACAAAGGTTGGGCACACTTCTAGTCACTGGAGCTTTCAGGAGTAGCCCGTCAGCAGCTCTCGAAGTTGCTCTTGGATTACTGCCTTTGGATATCTTCATCAAGGCAGAAGCACGGAAATCAGCCTATCGATTAAAAGTCGCAGGCCAATGGAGGGAAGGCCTGTCTGGAACAGGCCATTGCACCATCACCAAAGCTGTTGCTCAAAACCCTGTGCTTGATATGACATCAGATGTCATGAGTACGGAGATGGTTTTCACTAAACCTTTTTCTGTTGGATTCTGCTCCAGAGAAGAGTGGACATCTGAGGAAGGGCCCTATTCCAGGAAGGGCAGCCTTGTCTGGTACACGGACGGCTCTCTCATTGAAGGAAAATCTGGCTACGGGGTGTACAGTGAATCACCTAGAACAGAACTCTGTGCAAGTCTGGGACAACACTGTACTATTTTTCAAGCAGAAATTTGTGGCATCATGGTTTGTGCCAATCTCGGCATTGCCAGACGCTATTGTGACAGGCATATAGTAATCTTGTCAGATTGTCAGGCTGCCCTCAAGGCTCTTGAATCCAACGAAATCAAGTCAAAATTGGTGTGGGAATGTTACAACACTCTCTGCAAACTCGCGACACGCAACTCGGTGCATCTTGGTTGGGTACCTGGCCATGTAGGCATAGGTGGCAATGAGTGTGCAGATAAGCTTGCTAAAAGAGGTTCCGGTATGCCATTCTTTGGTCCAGAGCCAAGCTGTGGCATAAGCAAAACAACTGCTTTTCACACAATAAACAAATGGTCCAGGGACTTACATCGCCAGCAATGGCAAGGTCATACTGGTCAAGCACTTGGAAAAAGGCTGCTAGCAGATACTAGCTCTTACTTCACTAACTGGTTGGTGAGGTTGGGCAGAGGTCGGGTTAAGCAGTTGATTGCTCTGATAACTGGACATGGCCATTTCAGGAAACATCTCCACACTCTCGGACTCAGAAATGAAAGTCAGGTGTGTAGGCTCTGCAATCAGTCTGAAGAGACTGCCAAGCATATCATACTGGACTGCGAGAGACTCGGGGCAAGGAGAAGGGCTCTGTTTGGTTGTAAGCAACCAGGTGATGAAAGGGACGCTAGTATTGGTAAAAAACTCCTGGATCTCGTAAAGGGTACGGGCATTGGTTTGCCATACTAACGTACAAGGGACACACAATAAGCTTCGGTTGACGTGTGAGGATCTTTGAATCTTTGGATCTCTGAATCCGTCCCTTTAACAACACATAAACATAAACATGGGGATTTTAAAAAGTCTGCTTTGTTTACATTAAATCATGTGATCAAAATGTCTACTTTGTTTACGAACTGACGCAGACAGTAAAAATTAAGGCAGAGTATTGGAGCAAGGTTAGGGGCTATGGCCCCTTCAAGCCACTAGTATATTTAAAACTTTTTATAAACGTGAGATAATTTAACTCTTAAACAGTAGTTTTTTCTAGGATATCTAAAGTTTTTCTTTAAAATAAACTTTTATTCCGATAAAATAAATAGCTTTTGATTAAGTTAACTTTTTTTAAATATATCGTGAAAAAAGCAAAGACAATTTAACTGGAGACGTAGGGAAAATCATATTTACAACAATTAATTGAACATGCTTAGACAATGTATAATCGAAACGTATGATTTTGGCAGCAACTATGGAGGTTTTGTTCTGTTCACTCACGTGGTTCTACTTGCTTACTGCTGATTTCTGAAGCTAGTTTTTAGCGAATTTCCCCTATAGGGAAGAAGCTATTACCGTAGGTCTCATGGTAAGACTTAAGCCTCAGACCATGATAAATTTTTGTTTTGAGGTCCCCAGATGCCAAAAACACTATTCGTTCAAATTTATATAAATATATATATATATATATATATATATATATATATATATATATGTGTGTGTGTGTGTGTGTGTCCGTTACCGCGATAACTTTTGAAAGAAACACCCGATTTTGATTAAATTTGGCACAAATGTGGAGAGTAGCATTTATGACTTTAAGTTCGAAAACCAGATCGATCACACTATGGGAAGGGGGTTTTATGGGGGTTTACAATTTTCCAAAAATCGGTTTTTTGCAAATTTGACCCTAAAATGTTAAAAACACTCAATTTTGTTTAAAACCATTTTATAGAGCTTACAAAAACAAATAATTTAGTATTTTGAATCATTAACCTAGGTTAAGTGGTTGCGGAGAAAATCCAAAAAAAGTGTCCCATGTTAATCTTATGGGAAAAAGGTTTTTAGATTTGTCTCAGATAATTTTACTAAAAACTTCACATTTATGTTTATTAATGTGTTTAGCTCAACAAAACAATCATTTTGGTGTTTTAATTCTTGTTCTACGTACAACCGTTGCAGAGATATTCAAAGTGCTAAACACAGTACGTTGTCCAATGTTATCCTTATGGAGAATAAATAAAATTCTATATCTCAATTATTTTTGAATGTATATTGATGAAACTTGGTATGTGGCTTCAACTAGTTGTGGTATATTGATATTAGCACAAAAAGCAAGTTTTTTGTTGATAGTCCCCGTAGCAGCAAACCTGCATACTCGGCCCCCATGTTATTCATATGGAGAATAAGTAAAGTTGTATATCTCCCTTAATTATGAACCTAAATTAATAAAACTTGGTATATAGCTTCACCTTATTCAGTTATATTGATAATTGCAAAAAAATATTACTTATCTTCCTCGTTGCAGCAAACCTGCGTCCTCAACCCTAATGTTATTCTTATGGAGAATAAATAAAATGATATATATCACTTATTTATGGATGTAGTTTAGTGAAACTTGGTAAGTAGCTCTATGTAGTAGTGAGTCACATATATATATATATATATATATATATATATATATATATATATATATATATATGTATTGGAAATTCGCTGAGTACGCAGGTTTGCTGCGACGGGGGTATTATTGATTGTTTTTAAAGTGGGTTCTCTATTTAGGTTGATTTATTTGAATATTTTACGAACCAATTTTATTTGTTATAACCGTAATTGGGATAATTTTTTTTATTCATAAATCCTCAGTAAAATTGTATGTTATAAACAACATACAATATTTACCAAGAATATGAATAACTAGGTGGGAACAATGGTTTTAGGTGAGTTTTTACTTGTTTCACTCAAAGTTGATTGAGTTGTATCAATGCATTAAACTACCTGCCCGACAGGCCAAGTTGTGGCGCGGGTGTCAAATATCGCCCCCCCCTACACGCCGAACGGTGCGCGATGCATTAACTAAGATGATCGGTCGAGATTTTCTCCTCGCAGTGGCGGCTCGGATTCCGCGAGGCTAATTTATTCAAATTGGCAAATGAAACGCCTGGCAAGACGGGGTTATAGGGGGGATTAGCGGTCAGGCATTGGCCTTCAGACCTAATCACTTTCACGACAAGTCCAGGACCTTTCCCAACATCGTGTGGGTCCTACGGTTTTGTTTAAATTGTTCTCGTGGCTGCTGCATTTTTAGGGCAGTTTCCCAGTTTGAATACATGGCAATACATTTAGTTTAAAGTAAAGGGTGTGGAGCACACGTTTTCAACGTCTTCAATTCTTGTGGCTTCAACGATAAAAGGCGATAAAAAGATGGTAAAGTGTTCCTACTGGGGAATCTTTCACTTTATCCAGGATCTTAATGCACTTTTTGTAGAACACTTGAACTATATAAAAACGGCACTAATAAGACAAAAATGAGTGTCACCTCTTTCCAGGGTATCCAACATGAGATTTCCAATAAATGTTATTTATGGAATAAGGATATAATGGTTAAAAAAGGTAATAATTAATTAAGGTATTCAATACTGTACCAATTGCAATATAATGCATTACTGACGCTTATAAATAAAAACCAACATTTATTGTGTAATATTAAACATCTTTCATGCCGTAAGTGTGAAGGCAAATTTAGAGATTACAACTAATAAGTAAACATGTTATAATAATAAAGTATGAAAACGTTAAAAATATTTCAATTCTTAAACTTAAAATAAAATCAAAAAGTGCATTGAAATGTAGATAAAATCAAATACTCCCTTTTATTTTTTTGGCCATTTTTCATGAAACTTCTTAACTATAGGATGGATTTGTTATGTTACCCTTATCTGAATTTTGATAATGAGACAGGGGACCTCGCGGAAACCAAAAAAAAACTATGCTGGAACAACCAAGTAAATAACCAGTATCAGAAAGTGTCTCATACTTTGTTCCTTTTAATTATCTGTTAACCAATAACAGCGCCTCACTAGCCTGACGGTTAATAAAGAATTCATTAATAGAGACAGAAGTAAATATCGCTTGCTGTAGGTGAGTTCAAAACCACCACAGCAGGTATCGTGGTAGCCGTGGGAGTAAGTACCGTATTTAAATTTCCCGAAGCGTTACTGTTCAGACAGACCAGCTCTTGTACTGGTTATGTATTGTTCTTAGACTGCGCTGTTCAACAACGCGACGCTTGCGGCGACCTCCGTCTACTTGGTTACAACAAATACTAATAAAACCAGAGGCTTGAGACGTTTGCAAATTAATACATCATAAAAGCAAAGCAGCTCCTATTGATAAGCACTTCTGCATTGATTATTGCTCATTAGTAACGTGATAAATCATACCCGTTACTTTCATAACTGATTACTTTGATACTAGTTATAAAGTTTACATTTTACGACAGAAAATATTCCGCAGCAAACACACGACTTTCGCTGCAAATATTTAGCATATAAATCGTATAAATTATGGTGAATCGATACTACAGTAACGTTTGATGTTGATTTTAACGGACTAAACCATTATACGTAGTTGCTAACAGAAAATAATATGAAGGCCTATTTTAAATGTGTCCTTTAGCGGCATGGTTATGTACCCTCATGCTGCAATTACATCTCCATTACTCTAAATAATCCACTTGCCAGGGGAGTTCCCGTGTGCATTTTATGTTTAGAAAAACACCCTAGGGGATCATTTAGATACTATACCCATTATCATTTTTCGCGAGGGTGCCAGCCTGGCAGTGTGGACATAACCTCAGAATCCACCATTTTAAAAATGGTGGTGGAGTGGATTACATGAAACTCTTAGGGAGCTTATTTCTCTAAAACGGTGATATATAGTGAGGTACACTTCATTACAATAAATGAACAACTTTTGTATTTACTAAAATGCCCTAAATCTAACTGTTTAGGAGTTTCTGAGCAATTTGTATTAATTTAACAAATCAATTTTGACTCTGTTTGACACATAAGTGCGTATAGTCCTGGATCTGACAATACATGCTGTGTGCATGTTGCGTATAGAGAATTTTACTTTTGCAAATTAATAT
This sequence comes from Allygus modestus, assembly GCA_963675035.1. Classification (NCBI taxonomy): domain Eukaryota; kingdom Metazoa; phylum Arthropoda; class Insecta; order Hemiptera; family Cicadellidae; genus Allygus; species Allygus modestus. The sequence continues at coordinate 356,001,619 of OY776111.1, read as the reverse complement.
GGGTGTATTAGGAAGTGGTTTCCACTCGGGTGTCAAGTTCACATCCGGTATGTTTTCCAGCTATGTCGTCATCAATATAGCGGAAAGTGTTATTATTAACTGAGTATATTTTGAAACTTATTAATCGGATTTGAATCACTTTAGCGAATTTCCCCTATAGGGAAGAAGCTATTACCGTAGTCGGCATGGTAAGACCTAGGGCCGGGACCATGAAAACTTTTAGTTTTGAGGTCCCCAGATGCCAAAAACACCATTCCTTCAAAACTACACATATATATATGTGTGTGTGTGTGTGTGTGTGTGTGTGTGTGTGTGTGTGTGTGTGTGTGTGTATGTCCGTGGGTGCGATAACTCTCGTAAAAATGATCCGATTTTGATGAAATTTGGTAAAAACATCGAAAGCAACATTTATGACTATAAGTTCGAAAACCAGCCAGATCGCTATATTCAAAGGGGTATTTTGGGGGGGTTTCTTACCTCAAAATATGACTTTTGAGTTTTTTACATTTAATATTTAAAAAAATCAAATTTTACTTTTCACCAATGAACTCGACTTAAAACAACTAAAAATTTGGAGTTTTTTTTTTCATTTCTCTACGTCAATTGGTTACATAGATATTGTAAGTGCTAAACACAGTACGCTCTATCCAAAGGGGTATTTTGGGGGGGGTTTGTACCCCAAAAATGGGTTTTTTGAGTTTTTTACATATAATATCTTAGTAAATCCAATTTTAATTTTCACCATTAAATTCAGCTTAAAAAAACAATTTAGTGTTTTGATCATTTATCTACGTCAATTGGTTACCGAGATATTTAAAGTGCTAAACGCAGTATGTTGTCCAATGTTATCCTTATGGAGGATAAGAAAAATTGTATATTTCGCTTATTTATCAACTTATCCTGACGAAGCTTGGTATATTGCTTCATACTGTTGTGGTTGCAAACCTTACACTTGTTTCACAATTTTTAATAATATTATTTTTTTAATAACTATTTTACATTTTTGTGTGTAACTTTTCAACCAGTCAGAAATCTGCAGTTCAATTCCTTACAAGACGTGCTCAACATTGTACTAGCTTTTCTATGATACCAAACATGCTGGACTAAACTATATGAATAAAGCAGAAAACTATGAAAAACCGCACACGAACGCTAAATATAGGTTTTGCGCCTACCAAAGAAAATAGGTAATGTTTCATTGTTATTGGTTTTCCTTTCTTGTAATTTTCTGTTAAAGTTTTGCTAATTAATAGGGGCAAAAATTAAAATGTCGAAGTTTGTTATTTCAACTTTGTTACCGTACATTATTTGTTTCCAAAAACACGTTAGTGATTTGGGCGAATTTTAAAGTTTTTCTACATGTAACAATCAACTGACTGTGTGAGGTCGTGTTTGAGGGATTTTGCTCTACTAACGGATAAACTGTATATTGACGTATTTTGAGTAATCAGTTTAGGAGGGACGTAACTTGAAACTGAATGTTGGCCTTACTTGAGACGCAGATAGAAATATGAAATGTTACGTGACCGGAGCCCCCTCTTAGTCATGGTTTTATTGTCTTTATACGCACTAATAAAAAGGATTGTTTCTTAGTTAATGAACAGGATTCTATATTTTCCTATTACACTTCTAAGCATAACTAAGCAAAACAAGCCCAAAATTAAATAAATGTTTATGAAAATGAGTAAGGAGATTTTAGAATGATTTTGCTTTGTAAACACGATGCACAAAAGGAATGAATGAAGTGATAGTAGTAAGTGTTAGTAGATAATAAAGGTAATGTTGTTCCTCTAGATTATTGTGGACCAACATCAATCTTTCGTCACTTTATCTCCATTAGTAGAGCGAAATACCTCAATCACGACACCACCACTACATTGAAGTAAACAATTATGGACAATTAATTTTTACATTGACAATCAATTAGTAAATCTTTGAAATCCTTCTACATGAAAAACGTGTGCTCTAGAGGTCGGGTTTTCTGCTACGTGCATGTTTAATCAAGGCCTTTAAAACTAAGTATACTAGGTAAAATGGAAAAGTGTGTGTTTTAGGTGGAATATTGGAATCTCAAATTTGTTTTCCGTTCTGAATTATAGTATTTAATATATGAATTGTAACTGCACTATTTGGACATCCTGTATGTATATTACACAGTAACAAGGTATAAATAAGCAATATAGATATTTTAGATTTTGCATTCATCAATTAGCATAACTTTAACTCAAAATTATACGAAAGGAAAATCAATAACAATGAAACTGTACCTATTTACTTTGGCAGGCGCAAAACATGCATTTAGCGTTCGTGTGCGGTTTTTCATCGTTTTCTGCTTTATTCATATAGTTTAGCCCAGCATGTTTGGTATCATAGAAAAGCTAGTACAATGTTGAGCACTTCTTGCAAGGACTTAAACTGTAGATTTTTACTGGTTGAAAAGTTACACACAACAATGTAAAATAGTGAATTTTAAAAATAATATCAATAACATTTTTTAAACAAGTATAAGGTTTGCAAAACATGTGTAAATACAAACACATACTATACATCTTAAAAATAGCTTTCAATCAAAAAAAAGATTTAGATCCGATTAATAAGTTTCAAAATATACTCAGTTAATAATAACACTTTCCGCCATATAGATGACATCATAGCTGTAAAAGTACCGGATGTGGACTTGACACCCGAGTGAAAAACACTTCCTAATACACCCATATTAATTTTCAAAAGTAAAAATATCCATACGCAACATGCACACAGAATGTGTTGTCAGATCCAGGACTATACGCACTTATGTGTCAAACAGAGTCAAAATTGATTTGTTAAATTAATACAAATTGCTCAAAAACTCCTAAACAGTTAGATTTAGGGCATTTTAGTAAATACCAAAGTTGTTCATTTATTGTAATGAAGTGTACCTCGCTATATATCACCGTTTTCGAGATATAAGCTCCCTAAGAGTTTCATGTAATCCACTCCACCGCCATTTTTAAAATGGCGGATTCTGAGGTTATGCCCACACTGCCAGGCTGGCACCCTTACGAAAAATGATAATGGGTATAGTATCTAAATGATCCCCTAGGGTGTTTTATATACAATGCACACCGAAACCTCTCTTTAGCAACTGGATTATAAAGATTCTTTGATTAAATTTATTAGTAACAAAATGTTTGGGTATCGTCTCTCTAATGTTTGGTGCTCTGTTCGATGTCCGAGGTTCGCCAGATCGATCCTGATGAAAATCGCAAACTTTTGAGAAGGTTAGAAACTGGACCCAGCCGCCATTTGTCATTGGGCTATTAATTAATAATGCTTTCTAAGAACAAGTCAACCTTAGATAGTAACAAGACCAGGGTTTGGACCGTTTCCTATCAAAAGGTTAAAAATGTAATTGACGTAGATACAGAAAAAAACTGTTCCTAAGCGTATTAACCAAATTCTTTGGTAGAAGGTTAAGCATCAATTGTGATGAGATGTTTCATTGCTTTGAACTATGCAGAGTCTTAGAAAGGTCACCTGTGGGTTGTGTTTTAAACTCTGCCTTTTCGATTCTTAAATATTGTAGTTTCATTTTATGTATTTCCGAGAGAAGTTAATTCATCTTTCTAAACAGAAACATAGTTTGTAAAATCTTTTATCCATGCAACACTTGAGCTTTGGGGCACAGTAAAATTCGTGTGTTCGCTCCTAGTTACAATTTACTCTTGGCAAAATTTACGGTCAAGAGGGAGAAGCTATTTTAAAATTATATATAAATTATTACTTTTCCTTGTTTCAAACCAAAGTCAAAACATAACAAACTTGTTTAGTAACAATAATAATAACAAGTTTGGTAGACATTTATCAAAAGATTAAAAAATGTGCTATCCACATTACAACCAATTAGTTACCAAAATTATCATTAAATAAAATCTGGCCCAATATCCAACAGAGATAAGTTAAAATACTTTGACCTTGTAATGAAGGAACAGAATACATTTTTCTACAACTTATACACAGGTATACGAATACAGGTTATTACTATAATGCTATAAACCCTAGTTGAGATTTATGTTAACACATGTTAAGTATATTTAACGAATAAAGGCATATTTTCAAATTATTTTCGAAGAACGTTCAGTTGTGTACGTACACGACGATTTCTTTAAACAAATTGCATTAAATGTTCATTTAATTTCTTACAAATTATAAACAAGTCGCAATTGTTAATATTTGTAGGTCTACGTATAAAACTGTTTTATGAGCATTGTGCTCGTTACCTAAAATCATATACGGGATGAAATTAAAAGAAGTATTACAACATATTCCATATTTTATGTATATTTACAGTTGTTCGTCTTTGCCCATTTTTTAGCGTGGATTTTGACAGTTTTTGGTTTAGTGTAAATTTGAATCTCCTTTGCCTTTCTTTAAATGTAGAAGGACTTGCCTTAGTTACAAGTAATATTCAATGAGTTTTGGAAATAATATAAATATAATTTATAAATTACCTTAACTTTACCATTTAATGATAAGTACAGTAGGCTACTGAAAACAAAGACAATTTCATTTTCAAGCAAACGAATATTACTAACTTTCTCGAGGATTTTTGTTGTATATTTATTTATACAAAGAGGTGATTTTCGGGCAGATGCTGATGCTGAACTAGTAGCATTTTATACATGTATCGTGAATTGTTTGAAACTGGCGTGCAGTAGTGTTCTATAATGTTGAAAGGGTCCTAAAATTAACAGTAACCTCTTAAAAAACAAATATTCGTTCTATATAAATAGCACTGATAAGGTAACTTAATTCTTGTTTATTCGGTATATCTACCATCCAGTGTTAAAAAACGAAAGAAAAATTTCTTTGCGCTAACAAAATTTGTTTGTTGTTTAAATTAAACCGTTCCCTTGATGAATTACATTAATATATGTTAGAAGGGATATTGAATTGATTTTATTTTTTATATTTAATTTTATAGCAATGGAAAATAAGTTAATTGTAATTAATTCTCCCAATTTTTTAGTTATTACTGGCGAATTATTTCCTAAACTAATTCGAGGTTATAAACTATTTAAGAGTTTTAAATCACTAATTTACTCATACAAATTTCATATAATGCATTTTTGAACAAAGTGGTGGTTACATTAAAACACAGTCACCAAAACGTTCATTATTTTACCAACCCTTTTTAAAATTTGTGAAATGCACAATGATAGTGAAAAACATTAGGAGTATGAAGCATTTATATATTTTAAAATGCGATACCGAGGAAATTCTTCAAGTTTCGTTAACGCAATCATTCGTTGGTAGTTTCCTTTTAACAAAACGGGACGGTTTTGACAAAATGGTTATAAACTTTATCTCCGTCTCCAGCTTTAAAATAATCCTTTTGGAAATGGTTATGTTTTAGGATGTTTGAACGTCTTAAACAAATTAAAACTCTAGACTCGTATATATGGCACAAACCTAGTGAATTGACGAGATTACGTCTGCCAATGGCGTGGCGTGGCGCCTCAGATCACCCGTCACCCGTCAACCGTCAGCCGGTGTGCCACATCGTATCGTATTCTACCACAGGTCGGGTACTCACCGTTGCTGTTGTGTTGTCGCCGTGGTGCCGGTGAGGGCGGGCGTCGCGGCGTGGCGGGGGCGGGGGCGGCGACGACGTCGGGGGCGGGCGAGATGGAGCGCCGGCCGCGCGAGTCACCTTGGTCGTGGACGTGGACGGCGTCCGGGGTGCCCGGTGGCGGCGTGACCCCTCGCCCCGGCACCGGCAGCCCTTTCTTGATCCTCAGGCGGTCCTGCTCCTGGGCCCTTCGGACGGCGGTCTGCCTGGCCATAACCTACAACGACATCATTGTAACTAAGGGATAGTTCTTTAACCCTTTCGGGACCAGCGTATCAAAAAGGCTACACCAAGTTTGGAGAAATTTTAAAACTAAAGTATCAATGCTGCCCAAAAGAGACCAATGTAGCATGAAAGCCAAACGTTTAAAAACCCGCCATTAGATGTCAGATATGTCAACACACAACTAACCTCCACATTTTCGTTTCGTCTGTGGCACAGGTATTGCGCAATCCCGAAATTTTCAATTTTCAACCTTTGTTTTCAAGGCTTTTTATTAATATTTCACTCTTACAAAAATATTTCTGTATTCTCTATCTAATGAAGTTTGTTTTTATATATAGTGAAAATTAATTCAGTTTTATTTATTTTGTATAGTGACGAAAATAAGCGTGTGCCTTTTTTGATACATTGGGCTGATGTAACTTAGGGTTTTGCAGTTTGAATGGCATTGAGTTTAAATGTCGCTTATCTACTATATATTTGTCAAATCCACTGACTCACTCACTCACGTATCATCGCACAGCCTAAACTACTTGACCTAGAACCTTGAAATTTTGCATGGACGTTCCTTTTAGGGTGTAGGCAACCACTAAGAACGCGTTTTACAAAATTCAAAATTTTAGGGTGGTTTTCGGGGGGTTGAAGTTTTAGGAAAAATAGGACTGTACTTACTGTACACTATCGCCTCTAGCACCTAAACAAGTGAACCTACCTTCAATCTGATTGAAAAACGTTAGTGTGGAAATAAATTTTAAACATTTTTTGTTCTATAAATTTGTTGTCTATCTCTTATGGTTTCCGAGTTATTTAGCAAAACGTGCCAACGTGAGCGTGCGGCGGCGGCCGGAATTGAAAACAGTGTCGATAATGTAGTCTATATAAGTTTAATCGCTGTCCACATTGCAGTGTGCAGACTATTAGCTATTAAAATTAAATTAATTGCTAATTTTGATATTATTTGCTGACAAAAAATCTCTGTGTTTGGTCATAATTTGACTCATAACTAAAAATATACTTGTAGTGTACAGAGAAGTTCTTAGCACCTAAGAGCTTTTTCTGTCGAGCATAAGCCCTGTACAGTACTGAAAGATAGTTTTGATTGAATGTAAATACAGTGTGAATAATCTGTAAATATATGCTAAAATTTGTTAAGTTAATGAGGCAAGGGTGCCTGAAAAAAAAAATTCTATGGGAAACGAGCATCGTTACCAGCCCACCAGTTTCTTGGGAATTTCGTTTCCTGAAGTAAATATATTGATAATGAAAAATTAAAGTGCTATGTAAGTACCACAAATCGTCCGTTGCGAAGCACTGGTACACAACTAGTCTAGTATAAGGCATTTAAACTTTAATACTGTAACATAAATATCAACCCCTTTTTATGTTCAGGCATTGTTTTTCAGTGTGGTGTGAGGTTTTAAAATATCAAAGGACAAATATAAGTACCGAGATTTTGAATGTAGATGATTTTATACCTGGCCCATTTAAGAAATTTATATTAAGAGTACAATTAAATCAACTTTCAAAAGTTAGTGATTGGTCATTAAAAATATGTCAACAATTTAATTTAATAATAAGTAAAAATAATACATAATATACATATATGCTGGTTCATATGTAGGATTACAAAATTATATAAATCAAATAAAATTTGTTATTAACTTTCAAACAAAGATAATAATTAATTATTTTTGTATCCATGCAACTATGTGTGCATTTGATAAATCCAAAATGCTGATCGAACTTATCATTATGAGAAACACGTAAATGGTTATATATTTATGAAGTGTGTAATACAAATTTGAATTAAGACAAACCTTTTTTATTCTACAACTAACCGGTGTGGTATAAAAGCAACATTATGATGTTTCTGGAATTTAACCCAAATCTGCCAAAAGAACCTACCAAAAGAGCCAAAATCTACCAACATCTCGATATGTTGCTTTTATTTCATTACCATGTAATGCTCTTACCATTGTATTTTAATCTTTTTAACAACCTGTTAAAAGCGTACAGTAACTTGATGCAAGGAAACTTTCAGCCTTGCATAAACACGCCTTGCACGAACAATAGCGCAAATGTTCGCAATGTGTGGTGGGCTTTACTGATGCAATCGATATAAAATTGTATTTTGATCGGTATAAGCATCTATTTGAAGTTAAGGTGATTATACCTAATTTTTCTTCATACAATCTTCGTTAATGCAACAGCTAATGCTTTTTTTACTCGCAATGTCATGGAAAGTTATCGTAAGAGTGATCTCCTCGAACATGCTTGTGTCTGAGGCATGGCGTAAGGGAATATGTTAAATGGTCTAGAGTCTTAGGGTATTTAGAGCAATTTCGATTTCAAAGATGACTGCGGCTGTCGAATATTAAGATGTAAACATACAGAAAGTGGAGCTGTGAGATAAAAATAACAAAACGTGCTGTAACAGCGCTCGCCCTGAATATAAGGAGGTACTCCCTCGAGTGTGTCCCGGGACCAGGCTGTGTGATATTGTACCTGGAGTCGAAAATGTCCGACAACGCTCAAATATTATGTTTATGGATAATTATTCAACATTGAAAATCAAGGATTGTATCTTTATTCTAGCTACCGAATCTATGATATATTTTCTGAGAGTGGCATATTTCGCTATGGGACTCGTGGATGAAATGTTGAACATTTTAAATGCAAAACAAGATCGAGGTATACTTTATTTAATGGTACTTTTAGCAAATTTCCCCTATAGGGAAGAAGCTATCACCGAAGTCGGCATGGTAAGACCTAGGCCCGGTACCATGATAACTTTTCGTTTTGAGGTACCTAGACCCCGGAAACACAATTCGTTCAAAACTGTTTATATATATATATATATATAATGTGTGTGTGTGTGTGTGTGTGTGTGTGTGTGTGTGTGTGTGTGTGTGTGTGTGTGTGTGTGTGTGTTTGTCCGTGAGCACGATAACTCTCGTAAAAATTGTCCGATTTTGATGAAATTTGGTACACACATGTAAAGCAACATTTATGACTTTAAGTTCGAAAACCAGACGGATCGATCTATCCGAAGGGGTATTTGGGGGGGGGGGTTGTACCCTAAAAATGGGGTTTTTGAACTTTTTACATATAATCTTTAAAAAAGATAAATTTTATTTTTCACCATTGGATTCAGCTTACAAAAAAACACACAATTTGATGTTTTCATCATTGCTCTACTTCAATTGGTTACGGAGATATTAAAAGTGCTAAACACAGTACGTTGTCCAATGTTATTCTTATGGAGAATAAGAATAATTTTATATCTCGCTTATTTATGAACGTATACCGACGAAATTTGGTATATGGCTTCATCATGTTGTGGTCTATTGTCATTAGCACAACAAAAAGTTTTACCGATGGTTCCCGTAGCAGCAAACCTGCGTACTCAGCCCCATGTTATTTTTATGTAGAATAAGTCAAATGTTATCTCCGTTAATTATGAACATAAATTAATAAAACTTGGTATGTGGCTTTACCTAGTTGAGTTATATTAATATTTGTATTAAAACCAATTTTATGTGTTCCTTGCTTCAGCAAACCTGCATACTGAGCTACCATGTTATTCTTATGGAGAATAATTAAAATGTCATAAATCGTTTATTTATGATTTTATATTGATGAAACTTGGTGTGTGGCTTTGTGTGGTATTAAGATACATATATATGCATTGGGAATTCGCTTGTTACGCAGGTTTGCTGCTACGGGGGTATTTAGTTTAACACATTGCTGTAATCCCTGCCAGTCTGTGGGGTTTAGTGCCTCTCGAATAATCTAATTTAACAGTACGATCGTGTTATGGTAGGTACTGCTCATTGTGAATCAAAGAAAATATTTTGCATAAGTTATAAAATGCCACAAGCCGGACCTGCAAAAAACAGTTGTATCGGAAAAAGGCATTCTAAAATGTTGCTAATACTGTAATAATAGCACTTACATTATTAAACTGTACTGTATTATACTGTAATAAACAGTTCGACTGGCAGTAACTTCCAAATCAGCTCCCCATTTGAGGTCGGTTTGTAAGCACTATGTACTAAAAAGACATAATATGTTTAAAATGTCCTGTAGCGAAATATGTCTCGTAAATAGTTGGTAGTTATAATATACAGGGTGATTTTATTATGCCCCCTTATTTTGTTAAAATATAATTCCCGGACAGTCACCGATTATAGTTGGGTAGTAAGTACTTTATTTTAACTAAGTCGGCCGCAATCTTGTATACAAATATTTGTTTACAAACTTAAAGGTGGTGTTGTGTGACCCATAATTATTTTTCACGCTAAAAAAATTCTGGAATCCGTTGTTAAAATATGAATTCGTTCTTAAGATACTGATAGTTATTTAATTATGTTTAAGTTATTAATTATTAATGGTCCCAACCCGTAAAACAAGCCCCTGTTCTTGACATTACATCAGATAATGGCCATAAATATCAAAAGATCATTGTAGAGTTTATCTACTTAATTTTGACTAATTTAAAACTTTCGGCTGCCATCTTAAAATGTGATAATTTTATTTTATTCGAAGGTGGTATTGAGACCTTTCATTTTGAACCATTTTTCTCGCTGACAATACTGCCGCAATCCGTGTTCACTCTTTTCTTTTAACCAGAGAAGGTATTTTTTAAATCTAAAAACGTTTCCAAAGTTGGTTGAAAACTAATCAGCCTAATAAGCTTAAAAATCGCAGAAGACTATAGTCATAGATGATGTAAAATGGATTTAGAAAAGGTCATGATGTTTAATTTAATGCCAGGATTATTTTGAAATTCTAATTATTGAAATTTTAAAAACTACTAGGCCTAATTCACTCAGTTACACTGATAAAATTAATAAAGACAGTTGTTTTGTGTTGCACTCTCTAGGGAGCCTACAGAACTTTCTCAGACAATGAGAATATAATTATATTGCCATATGATGAAATAAAACCCTCGCCAATGCAAACTAAACATTACAAATCTAAAGCCCATAATAAGTCGGAGTCTAAATCAATTTTATAATAATTTCTGAATTGTTATGATGGTAGGAATTATATAAAATAAATTAAAATGTCACGCTAACACATTTACATTCTCTATCGCGGATTTCCCTTTAGATTACATGTATCCCAAAAATAACGTTTTAAAACGTATAAAACGTGTATAAAACATAAAATAACATACACAACTAGACTAAAATAATAACTAATATTTAATGCATGAAAATTATGGAACTTATTAGGCCACTGCTAGGGTTAAAATGAAGAGCATATTGGTTTAATGCGTGAAAATGAAGGTTTAATAGTATATTATATTTCCATTGCTTTAAACACATCAAAAGATTTTCTTTTATAGTTTTGGTGTGAGAAACTGCAATATGTTTGCAATATTTAAATACCTCCGTAGCAGCAAACCTACGTACTCAGCGAATTTTAAATGCAACTATCAGCACATTAAGACTTCAGAGTTTGATAAAAATAGTTTAATCAATAAGCAAGATGGAACATTTTACCAGAACTATATACAAATAAAATTAGGCTCACTACGCAGGTTTGTGCGTACGGGGACTGAAATATTCTTATAGGAAAGCGAGATAAAAATTTGTATTTAATCTCTCTAAGAATATTATTAGACAACGTACGGTGTTTTCATTTTGAATATATCTGCAACGGATAGATGTAGAGCTACAATTTAATAAACCAAATTATTGGGTTTTCCAGCTAAAATCTTTGTTAAAACAATAGTCGCGTTTTAAATAAAATTAACAAAGAACTAAAAACTTGTTCCCGTAAAATTAACATGGAAAATGTTTTGAATTAAGTTTTTCATTTTCTTTACAATAACGTAACTCAGGGTAATGATTTAAAATAATAAATTATTTGTTTTAAACGGAACTGATTTTTGAACAATTTAAACCTCTATAAAACCCCTTTACCACCTTCAGATCTTTTTGGTTTTCTAACTTGAAGTTATCAATATCATTTAACATATTTACGCTAAATTCATAGAAATCTGTGGATTATGAGATTAATAGTCGACACTAAATTGCCGATAATATCAATTATATCACATTAAAAATAATAGTAGTGGACTAAATTATTTACTTCCAGTTTAAATTGATTAAGTTCAGGACATAGTGAACGAAGCAATGAAACTGGCAAACATAAATTTTTATAGATATAATGTTCGATTTTTTTCAAACAAATATAATATATAAACCTTTTTTCAAAAAAATAATATTTTTGACTCAAGAATTGAACACTCGTCGGACTCTTGTTTTATAAACAACGAGCGATCAATTTGACAAGCAAAACAATTAATCGCGTACATATTTTGCTATCTCATGCGACCTTTTACTTTATACTTTGTCTTTGTTATTTCTTATTCGCTAGGAAACCATCTTGACAAAATTGATTATTACAATATCTCAACAAAGTAATATTCGGGGCAAGATAGCATTTTACGCGCGAGGCGAAAAGAATAGTAGTTTTCTAAAACATTGATTTCAGATTGTTCTTGTATTTTTCAAATTGATTTTATAATAACTGGTTGAAACTATAATTGCGAATGATAAAAATATATAAAGAGACAAATTATATATTTGTAATTAAAATAAAAGGACGAAGGAGTTTTTTGTTTCTTATCCAGATTTACGTAAATTTAATTATATTAGTCACTAAAACCAAATTAATACACTGAACCAAATAAACAAATTAATTCACCCACTGTATCTTATGATTAACATAATGTTATTTAATGGAAATCAAATCTCTCGTTATAACTTTTTTATAAATACACCAATTTAGGTAATCAAAAACGAAATATAAGTTTTACAACTAGTAATACAATTCTATCATTTCAAATAATCATTTTAATTGGAAAAGTATTTTGATAATTTTAATACAGAAGCTTATGTGAATATGAAAATAGTAAACGGATAATTACTGGCAGTATGCAGTGTTACTGTATAGAATGTTTAACACGGAAGTGAGCCGTAAATATAATCAAGTGTTACAATAGGTTAGTAAACACAGACTTAAGTTTCGGCTGTTTGTGTTAGCGCTGACCTGCGCACTCAGCCCTGCCCGGCGCAATATTCAAACTCATTTTCTTTATAACACGTTTAGTTTTAGTATTATATAGTTATCGATACGAAATGTTTTTTTTAACTGACTCGTGGGCTCTAGGCTAGACGTTAAATGGGATTTTCATTCTGTAAACTGTAATCTGTTTGCTATCAAGTTTTTCACTTACGGACGGAAATGTTTGATGCGAATTAAAATGTGTGTTAGTACTTTGCACTGATTATCGCTTACCTTCTGTCGCTCGGCGGTCAACAGGCACTTCTCGCACTTGCACTCCATGTACCGGCAGTAGCGCTTGTGCCCCTTGAGCGGTAGAATGACGTCGTGGTTTCTGCACCTGGCGCAGTTGGGCGGCGTGCGGGAGTTCTGTCCGTGGCCGCGGTCGCCCATCAGGTGGCCGTGGGGCGACGAGAGGTCCATGTCGGAGTAGCTGCTCGCCTCCATGGGCTCAGATGGACATCGTGCACAGTGGAGTCTACTGAGGTGCTCGGCCGCGTTGTGATAACAGACTGCCAGCTAAGAAGCGGGGAGTCTCAGAGATTGCCGACTGCAGCGAGCGATCCGTTAGGCGCATTAGTGCAGCGAGTGCAGCGGCGGCGGCGGTGGCGCGGTGAGTGGTCGGAGCGCGAACTGGGACTCCGTTTTACGACCTCCCCCGGCGAGACTGGTCGTAAACATCAAACTGTCACTCCGATAGACTTTAAAAATCGCAAAACCCTCCTCCTCCAGTCACGTGACCCTCAGTGCACGGCCCACCGTGACGTCACGTTGCAATAAACGCTGCACCGCCGCCGCCGCGCCGCGCAGCCGTCGTCGCGCCGCTTCTCTAGTGGTAACTTCACCCACGTTGGCTCCTACACCTCCATCCTTGTTATGTTCATTTTTGCTATCATTATTTATTACAAATATGCCCCACTATACAATCGAGTCAAAATATTTGTACAAAAGGCTTTTCCCCAACGGTGACAGGCGCGTAAGTGGTAGTGTACTCTTTCGCAGATATTGTATAGTTTATGTTTTTCTGCAACCAAACAAAAAACATAAAATCATATTATATAAAATTATTATATAGTGTTGTATTTCGTTAATATACTATCAATATTAATTTTCAATGAATATTTTAATTTACACAATTCATTGAGTAATTTGTCAATAACTTAATTTTGATTAACATCTTTGCAGAAATATTATAATAAATTACAATATTAAGTACATTTTATTTTACTTGTTAAAATATTTCCTGTCCCTACGTGATTATACTTGTGAATACATGCTATACTTTTTAGATTGATTATTTCCTAACACATTTTACACGATTATGAATATTTATAATTAAATACAAGTACGCCCCTAGTGTTGTGATGCTTTTTATATCGCTAAGTTTTACTAAATCAGAGTAAGCTAATAATTCCTTATAATATTATTATTTGTATTAATAAAATACTATTTAAGTATATTGCATCGTGTACTTCTGAACACAAACAGAGGGTGTAACTCAGGGCAAGATAGCTACTCCTGGGAAATTGTTTTCTCTAAAGGGTGTATCTCAGGAAATCCCAAATTTCCGCTAAATTATCCACAAAAAGTTGAAAATGATGATTGGAAATCCGTGAGACGCTCTTTAGCTACAAAACCTACCAAAAACCTATAAATTAGTGTGTTATGCTTTCATCATAGCGTAATGGAGGTGTAATATCCTTTTTAAAATTGCTCTCCTACAAATTTAGTAAAATTGAGATGTGCCAAGGCCGACTCTACTACAGGCTGGAGCGCTGAATTCGTGACGTCACGGTTAGAGTGGTACCCATCCGGCGACTCCCGTAAGAAACATACGGCGCACCCTGACATACTCTGCTATAAACTGGTCTACTGTCCACTTAATAAACCACTTGATACTAAAGTATGTTTATAAGTAGCGTAATATTTTTTATCTATATAAAACAACTTAAGTTTCGATGTTACAAAGATTGCAGTTGGTTTTTATACTATATCTGGGTTTTATAAAAGTAACAGAAACCAATTATAATATAATAATTAGAGCGCAAACATTATTGGATAATCGAACGAAGTGAATTGGATAATCGAACGAAGTGAAGTTTATCCTTACACATAACTTTACAGCTTAGACTGGTAAGAGAATCAACTCAACTGGCGTGTCTGTGACCAAAATAACTCGAGAATGCCTCCACAATTAAACTTCAAATTTTCCAGATAAACTTACAGTACAAAATCCCGGACGAGTTCGTTATTCAGATAATTTCGTTCAGTATTAATAAAATTGTCTTAAAACCAAATTGATTTTTTTCTACATAAGAATAACATTGGAAGCCATTTTAGTGGTACTTGAATCTTTAAAATTTAGCCGACGTTTATGTTTCAACAACAGAGTAACAACAGTTAGTTTACTAGAGTATACTTGGTTATACTTGGTATACTTGGAGTATCAAATGTGTAAAGTGACATTCATAAGCTCGAAAACCAGAAAGATCGGATCATGGGAAGGGGGGTTTTAAATTTTCCAGAAATCAGTTTTTTGCATTTTTTATCCTAAAATTAAAAAAAAAACTTAATTTTGGTTTTTACCATGTTATAGAGCTTTAAAAAACAAATAATATCTTTTTTAGCGAATTTCCCCTATAGGGGATGAAGCTATTACCGTAGGTGGCATGGTAAGACTTAAGCCCGAGACCATGATAACTTTTTGTGATGAGGTCCCCAGATGCCAAAAACACTATTCGTTCACATATATATATGTGTGTGTCCGTTACCGTGATAACTTTTGAAAGAAGCACCCGATTTTTATGAAATTTGGCACAAATGTGGAGAGTAACATTTATGACTTTAAGTTCGAAAACCAGATCGATCGGTCTATGGGAAGGGGGTTTTATGGGGGTTTAAATTTGTCCAAAAATCAGTTTTTTGAACTTTTTACCCTAAAATTTTGAAAACACTAGATTTTGGTTATACCCATTTTGTAGAGCTTTTAAAAAAACAATTTAGTATTTTGAATCATTAAGCTAGGTTTAGTGGTTGTGGAGAAAAGTCAAAAAATGTGTCCATAAAATTTCCCATGTTAATCTTATGGGAATACGGTTTTTAGATTTTCCTCAGATAATTTCACTAAAAACTCCACATTTATTTCAACCAATCAGTTTAGCTCTACAAAACAATCATTTTAGCGTTTTAATTGTTGTTTTACGTCCAACCGTTGCAGTGATATTCAAAGTGCTAAACACAGTACGTTGTCCAATGTTATCCTTATGGAAAATAAATAAAATGTTATATTTCGATTATTTATGTATGTATATTGATGAAACTTGGTATGTGGCTTCAACTAGTTGTGGTATATTGATAATAGTACAAAAAAGTTCTTTGTTGATTTTTCCCGGTAGCAGCAAACCTGCATACTCGGCCCCCATATTATTCAAATGGAGAATAAGTAAAGTTTTATATCTCCCTTAGTTATGAACCTAAATTAATAAAACTTGGTATGTAGTTTCACCTGGTTGAGTTATATTGATAATTGCAAAAAACACCCTAACTTATCTTCCTTGTTGCAGCAAACCTGCGTACTCATTTATAATGTTATTCTTATAGAGAATAAATAAAATGCTATATAACTTATTAATGAATGTATTTTTGTGAAACTTGGTAAGTGGCTCTAGGTAGTAGTGAGACACATATATTTGCATTGGAAATTCGCTGAGTACGCAGGTTTGCTGCTGGGGGGTATTTTTAATTATTAACCTACAAAACAAAATTACCCCCGGATTTAAAATTATTATTAAAATAATAATAATAATAATTATTATTATTATTATTTAAAATTACTGTGGATTTTAAATTATTGAGTGGTAGCGGAGAAAATCCAAAAAACCTACTCATAAAATCTCCCATGTTAATCTTATGGGAAAAAGGTTTTTGGTTTTTTCCTCAGTTCATTTCAATGTAAACTTCACATTTGCTTTTACCAATCAGTTCAGTTCCAGAAAACAATCATTTTGGTGTTTAAATTGTGATTTTACGTCCAACCGTTGTAGAGATATTCAAAGTATTAAACACAGTACGTTGTCCAATGTTATCCTTATGGAGAATAAATAAAATTTGATATCTCGATTACTTATGAATGTATATTGATGAAACTTGGTATGTGGCTTGACGTAGTTCTGGTATATTGATATTTGCACAAAAAAAGATATTTTGTTGATTATCCCCGTAGCAGCAAACCTGCCTACTCAGCCCCCATGTTTTACTTATGGAGATTAAGTAAAATGTAATCACTCCCTTAATTATGAACATAAATTGGTATGTGGCTTCACCTTGTTGAGTTATACTGATATATGCATACAAACCCATTTTTTGTTCCTTGTTGCAGCAAACCTGCTTACTCAGCCCCATGTTTTTCTTATGGAGAATAATTAAAATGTTATATAGCGCTTATTTATGATTGAATATTGATGAAACTTGGTTGTGGCTTCGCCTAGTTAAATTCTATTTATATTTGCATAAAAACCAATTGTTTGTGTTCCTTGTTTCACCAAACCTACGTACTCATCACCAATGTTATTC
Organism: Allygus modestus; assembly: GCA_963675035.1. NCBI lineage: Eukaryota > Metazoa > Arthropoda > Insecta > Hemiptera > Cicadellidae > Allygus > Allygus modestus. The sequence continues at coordinate 355,984,134 of OY776111.1, read as the reverse complement.
TTATGGAGAATAATTAAAATTGTATATATCGCTTATATGTGAATATATTTTTATGAAACTTGGTATGTGGCTTTATGAAGTATTAAGAAAAATATTATGCATTGGAAATTCGTTGAGTACGCAGGTTTGCTGCGACGGGGGTATTATAATAGTATTTTTGTTAGTCGTGTATATGTTCTTAATGTGTGTAAATATTCGTTTTTTTAACAACATGACGCAGTTTGCTACTAGACCTACGCAACGCAGATCTCATGAATAATCTAGTGTATAGTGTATGGATGCTGATGATGGCCTAGCGCCGAAACGGGTTTATCACAAACAAACTTGGATTGACGACGTAAGTAAAATAACGACTAATTTGTCATTATCAATCCGTGCTACAAACCGCACATAATCAGCTAGTTTAGTTTAAATATAAAATAAGAGCAAATAATAAAGGTCTTACTGTACAAACTAGCATTGGAATAAAATATGGCCGAATCATCAGGGTAAATAACCATCAAAATTTTAACTAGATCGGTAAAAGTAAAATAACAAGTCCGCCAAGAACAGCAAGCAAAGATCGAGCAATCGTCATTGCCCTCGACGGCTCTCCGACTGGTTTATACTAGTACATTGGGTACAGCAAAATGAAGCTGTCACAGTATTGGTAAGTCTTTTGGCTATTCAGCGTGACCAACTTCCCTTCCTTGGTTCCTCCTTGTCTCTTCTGGGGCCTTGACTCCCAGCTGAGCCTGGATACCCAGTCTAGTCCAAGTCCTTGGAGGGAGTAGTGGATCTTCCTTGCAACCTGGAACGGGTGCCTGGGAGGAGGGGCCCTTACCCGACGGTCTCCGATCTGCCGGGCTGGGGGACGAACCGTCCTGAAGCCACCCGACTCTTGTGAGGTTGGAGGCTCTGCGCGATGGCGGTCCCTGTCTGGTGGACTTAGGGGGGACGTCGTGTTAGAGGGTGAATCGTCCTGGGGTTATGTCACCCACAGTGCCCGGGAGCTAGGTAAGGTTCTCTCTCCCTTTCTGGCGCGAGGCAGACTTACCCCGTCCTACCACCTTTCCCATCCCTCTTTTTCCTCTTTCTGGTGGCTGCATCCCAAGGGGAGACGTGCCTAGCCGGCTATGCCGGGCCTCCTAACCCCTCCCCCCCAAAAAAAAAACAATCGTCATTGCATGTTTTTTATGTTCACACCGCTTGAATGGTTGTGAGTTTTATCATTGATGTTCTAGATTGATTGAGAGGGAAATTTGTATAACATGTTAGTTTAAATGTAAAAATAGAGAAAAATAATTAAGGTCTTACAGTACAAACTAATACAGCATTGGAATGTGAATAAAGAATTGGACGTTAAATTTGTATATATTTTCTTACTGGACAAGCAGGTAATGCTTACATGAGCTTATCCCCCCACCAAACGCTCTGTCACTTCCAGGCTCAGATCCGATCTGGATTTAAAATGGTTGTACTGATTTGCATGACAAAAGGGGTGTCAAGGATGCAAATCTGTAGCTACAGAAAACCTTTTCAACGAGTTGATGAAGCAGTTAGAGAAAACTGTAGGTTCGCCCTTAGTGGTTTATCCACGCAATTTCCTGAAATTACAAGGCCATCTCTATACGCTTCGTTACTGAAAATTTAGGCTACAAACAATTGTCTCCTCGCTGAGTCCCGAAAATGTTGTCAAAAGGGCACAAAATTCGCTGAATGGCCGCTGCTTTGACGTTCCTTGACCCCTTTCGTCATTCACATCAGTACGGCCATCTTTAAATTTTCAACACCATTCACGCACAATATCATCACTCAACATGTTTTCTCCGTAAACTCGGCTCATTTGTCGATGAATTTCTGTTGCATTTCTGTTGTCCCTTCTACTTGCAGTAAACGAATAACGCTTCGCAATTCACACTTGGCGGGAGAATCGATTGAGGCGGTCTTGTTTGTTCGTCCGCAACTCAACTTAGAGTCGTCATCCAAATCTGAACCCGAAAGTGACAGAGCGTTTGGTGGGGGGATGTGCTGTTCCATCATGTAAACATCACCCGTCTACTGCTTGTCCAGCGTTTACGCTGAGCGATCATACATATAACGTCATGACATACTTAAATACATTGGCGGCGACATTCTTTGACTTGGGTTTTGAAAAGCTGGCACACAGGTACGATAAATGCTTCATTCGTTACGGTGGGTCGAAAAGTAAGCATAAGTGTACTTATATTTTGGTAATAAAACAATTCTGTTACACTTGCCTTTTGTTTATGACCTATCGGAGGTTGATGAAAATCGACCCTCGTATATTATTTCAGACCACTTTCCTGTAAAAATTTATTTTTCTGTAATTTGTAAAGGATGTTTAAGAAATTAAAAACAATAGTTTCATTAAACGTTGGAATATTAACCATATCGAATATAAACCATATCGAATATAAACCATATCGAATATAAACATAAACCAAATCAAACATATGCTGGGCAAAATGTGAGATTAACACCTAACTACATCCAAGGCAGCTGAATTGATTCCATTCCAATCCGACAATCTAGACAACTAAATAAATAGACCAAAAATAAGCCAATAAATACCAAGGATCGAAGTTTCTTTATGTCCACAACTCAATTAATTCACTTTCTTTCCTTATCAATCAGTTGTTTTAAATCTTGTTTTCTTTTTTAATTGTCAATCAAGGATATTTTACAATACATATGATTTGAATCAGAATCATCAAAATGATGATAGTGCCATATGAACTTAAAATCTAAATAAATGTTATTGAATATCCCGTCTTTTCTAAGCATGGTGTTCCTTCCAGTATAAGGATTCTGGTAGATCGGCCGGTCTCAAGCCATGTTTTCAGTCATTGAGTGAACTGTCGGTTCTTGTTGGTTCTTTTCAGGTCTTCTTGCAAGATGTTCCACATTTTTGCTCGCATGTAGTGTGATCTCTTTTCGGTTGCACTAGTGCTGCGAACACGAAGACAGTGGTTGGTTGGATTCGATGTGTTGTAGTTGTGTTTCTGTACAGTTGTAAGTCCTCAATTCTTCTAGTGCATTGACGTGGATGTAAGTGATGACCTCCAAAATTTATAAGTTTATTACTACGAAGATTTTTAGTTGTCTGTAGGAGTCGATGTATGTTTGTCTGGGATGGGGATTGATAAATTGGTTAATTGTACACGCAAAAACACAAAATTAATTATTCTACATAAAGAAATAGTTGTGACATCGTTTTTAATTTTAATTATAACCATTTACCGATCGTATACTAAGTGCGAAGTGGGCGACCCTCTGTAATTACTGAAGATTTGTTGCATAAATTTGATCCAAATGTGAGAGATAACCGATGGTTTACGATTTCGTCTTTATATTTTGAGTTTCCTATAGTGTAAAGAAGGGTTATTTAGGTAGGATTGTGACCGAACTAATAAGTTATCAAAAATTGTGTTCACGTTTCAAAAATGTTGACTGAGATTCTCAAAACCAAGCTTTTGGAAAGTACGTTGACTCTCTTGAGCAGTACAGGGTGGAAGATGATGATTTTTTAAGCCAATTATTACAAGCGTCGACACACTTCTTGAAACTAGAGGTATCGAATATTTCGCTAATCTGCCGATCATTTCCATCCGTTTTCACACGGTTTAACACATTTAGAAATTAATCACAGCGCGTACCTCATAAATGGCGGTATTCTCAATCTTTGGCGCCATTTTGAATGCACACAAACAAACGAAAACATGGTCGATTTTTGTCGTAATGGCGTCCCAGGCTCGCCAATAGATGCAAGAACACAACGCAGGATGCAGGAATGCCAACCGCAGCGCTGCAACGTCGAAATTTAAAAACGGTACTTACTTTACAGACATGCCTCGTATTTTGTAGGACAGGAATTAACACATTTAATCAGCTTATTTTGCACTTTCAATTGACAGCTTCCTATAAGGCCTATGTTACTGCGGCAGATTACAACAGATAAAAAATGTATTAAGTTTTTTGTTACAAAATAAATTGTTAGGTCATGTTCACCTTTTATTGAATTAAAAATCCTAACCATAGTAAATTAATTTGTTTTAATGATTTTGCGTGATTTAAGCGTGATATAAATGTTCTCATTTTCCATTAGAACAACATTGGGCGACGTAGGCTACTGTGTTTAGCACTTTCAATTTCTCTGTAACCTATGATCGTAGAGCAAACACCAAATTGTTTGGTTTTTAAACTAAATCCAATGATGAAAACAAAAATTAATTTTTTTGTTATTGTAGTACAAGAAAACCATTTGTGGGGTACAAACCCCCCCCCAAACAAAAAATCCCCTTATGATAGGTCGATCCGTCAGTTTTCGAACTTAAATTTACGAACTTTGACAGGATTGTAACAAATTTTAACAAAATCGGGTCTTTTAAGAGGATTATCGCAATCTTGAGCACATCTATATACAGTTTTTAGTCAATGGTGTTTTGTGGCATCTGGGGACCTTACACGGTAAGTTATCATGGTCCTGGGCCTAGGTATTACCATGCCGACATTGTTGACGTTAATCATGAGAATGGTAAGAATGAGAATGGTTGACTACACGACTGGTTCGTAGTCAAGTGTGAATATTACCCAGAACATGACAAAATTAGCACAAAATGCCAGGAAAAGCTGAGTAAAAACCATTGAAAGATTGAAAAAAACAGTCAACAGACACTGAAAAAGCCATAACTCACAAAACATAAAAGCCAAACACACCCCCATAACCTTGGCAGTAGGGAATCCAATCCCGGACGATATTTTCAATCCCGGGATTGGCCGTAATTAACAAAAAGCCTGGAAAATATGCCTTAGGTGTGCTTTTATATATGTTGACGATTATTATAGTAAATTAATACTATTTAAAGTTTATTAAAAATACAAAACAATTATTTAAATAGCACAAATGATAAACGGAGAAAGATAAACATCTGTATTACACTATTAGTAATATTAAGTTTGGTCTCTCATTGGGTAGGTCTTCGGGTATGCAATAAACTAATAAAGCAACTCAAGGTTGTTTTTAGCGAATTTCCCCTATAGGGAAAAAGCTATTACCGTAGGTCTCATGGTAAGACTTAAGCCCGAGACCATGATAACTTTTCATTTTGAGGTCCCCAGATGCCAAAAACACCATTCGTTAAAATTTTTATATATGTATATATATATATATATATATATATATATATGTGTGTGTGTGTGTGTGTGTGTGTGTGTCCGTAAGCACGATAACTCTCGTAAAAAAGGTCCGATCTTAATGAAATTTGGTACAAATGTGTAAAGTACCATTTATTTGAACAAGTTCGAAAACCAGATGAATCGCACCATCCGAAGGGGGGTTTTTGGGGGGTTTTGTACCCCAAAAATGTGTTTTTTGGGGTTTTCACATGTAATTTTAATTTAAATCAAATTTTAATTTATAACATTGAATTCAGCTTAAAAAAACAAACAATTTGGTATTTTGATCATTGCTCTACGTCAATTGGTTACCGATATATTGAAAGTGCTAAACACAGTACGTTGTCTAATGTTATTCTTATGGAGAAAAAGAAAAATTGTATATCTCGCTTATTTATGAACATAAACTGGCAAAATTTGGTATATGGCTTGATCTGGTTATGGTTTATTGTTGTTTGCACAAAAAAACAATTTTTCGCCTATGGTTCCTGTAGCAGCAAACCTAGGTACTTGGTCCCCATGTTATTCTTATGGAAAATACTTAAAATGTTATATATCGCTTATTTATGAATTTATATGGATGAAACTTGGTATGTGACTTCACTAAGATGATTTCTATTGATATTTGCATAAAAACCCATTATTTTGCGTGCCTTGTTGCAGCAAACCTGCGTACTCATCCCCAATGTTATTCTTATGGAGAATAATTAATATTTTAAATATCGCTTGTTTGTGAATACATTTCTTATGAATCCTGTTAAGTGTTATGTTATATATTCATTGGAAATTCGCTGAGTATGCAGGTTTGCTGCGACGGTTGTATTAACTAACACTATGTATTTTAACACTATGTATTTGAATTGACAGACAAACTCTTTCAAAAAATATCTATGAAAATATATTTCCACTTAAAATGTAGAGGTAGAAGTACTTTTTTTAGTGTAGCTCCAGCTGCAGATGAATGAAATTATTAACTTATTACTAAGACAAGTTATGAATAAATCGTACTTGGTAAAGAAAAACTAGAAACAAAACTATTATTTCAATAAACACAGTACTTTCATAGCAAAATCTTGTAGAAATTAGTAAACGATCAAATATTAATCGAGTAAATATTACTTTAAAAAATTCCAATGTTTTATTTTAATGAATTTACTCATTATTACACTGGGATCAAAACAAACTAAATTTGTTCTTAAGAAAAAGAAGGAATACCAATTATCATAAAATAGGCATAATTATCTGACAAACATCACTTACCCTATCCAGGTAAACTCTGATTGTTTCAAGTAACTGTAAGAAATTGGATTAAAATATAAACCGATAGTTAATATATAAGAAAGAAATACCCCCGTCACAGCAAACCTGCGTACTCAGCGAATTTCCAATGAATATATATGTCTTAATATTACATTAAGCCTCTTACCAGAATTCATAAGAAATATATTCATAAATAAGCGATATTTAAAACATTCATTATTCTCCATAAGAATAACATTAGGGATGAGTACGCAGGTTTGCTGCAAAAAGGAACAAGAAATAATGGATTTTTATACAAATATCAATAGAATTCATCTAAGTCAAGTCACATACCAAGTTTCATCCATATACATTCATAAATAAGCGATATATAACATTTTTATTATTCTCCATAAGAATAACATGGGGACCGAGTACCTAGGTTTGCTGCTTCGGGAACCATAGGCGAAAAATTGGTTTTTTGTTCAAACATCAACAAACCACAACCAGATGAAGCGATATACCAAGTTTCGTCAGTTTATGTTCATAAATAACCGAGATATAAAATTTGTCTTTTTCTCCATAAGAATAACATTGGACAACGTACTGTGTTTAGCACTTGTAATATCTCAGTAACCAATTGACGTAGAGCAATGATCAAAATACCAAATTGTTTTTTTTTTAAGCTGAGTCAATGGTATAAATTAATACCCCCGTAGCAGCAAACCTGCATACTCAGCGAATTTCCAATGTACATTAATTTATCTTAATACCACATAAAGCCACATACCAAGTTTCATCAATATACATTCATAAATAAACGATTTATGACAAAGAATAACATGGCGGCTGAGTATGCAGGTTTGCTGAAATAAGGAACACTAAAAATGGGCTTTTATACAAATATCATTATAACTCAACTAGGTAAAGCCACACACCAAGTTCAATTAATTTATGTTTATAATTAAAGGAGATAACACGTTAATTATTCTCCATAAGAATACCATGGGGCTGAGTATGCAGGTTTGCTGCTATGGGAACTATCGGGCAAAAAATGGATTTTTGTGCAAATATCAATAGACCACAATGAAATGAAGCAATATACCAAGTTTCGTCAGGATAAGTTGATAAATAAGCGAGATATACAATTTTTCTTATCCTCCATAAGAATAACATTGGACAACGTACTGTGTTTAGCACTTTCAATATCTCAGTAACCAATTGACGTAGAGCAATGATTAAAACATCAAATTGTGCGTCTTTTTAAGCTGATTCCAATGGGGAAAAATAAAATTGTACTTTTCCAAAAATTGTATGTAAAAAACTCAAAAAACCCATTTTTGGGGTACAAAACCCCCCCAAAATACCCCTTCGGATAGGTCGATCCGTCTGGTTTTCGAACTTAAAGTCATAAATGCTGCTTTACACGTTTGTAACAAATTTCATCAAAATCGGACCTTTTTTACGAGAGTTATTGCACCCACGGACACACATATATATATATATATAGATATATATATATATATACAATTTCGAACGAATGGTGTTTTTGGGGTCTGGGGACCTCAAAACGAAAAGTTATCATGGTCCCGGGCCTAGGTCTTACCATGCCGACTACGGTAATAGCTTCTTCCCTATAGGGGAAATTCGCTAAAATTAGATTTAAATCAAAATTACATGTGAAAACCCCCAAAAAAAACATTTTTGGGGTACAAAACCCCCCAAAAACCCCCCTTCGGATGGAGCGATTTGTCTGGTTTTCGAACTCGTTCAAATAAATGGTACTTTACATATTTGTACCAAATTTTATTAAGATCGGACTTTTTTTACGAGAGTTATCGTGCTTACGGACACACACATATATATATATATATAAATTTGAACGAATGGTGTTTTTGGCATCTAGGGACCTCAAAACGAAAAGTTATCATGGTCTCGGGCTTAAGCCTTACCATGAGACCTACGGTAATAGCTTCTTCCCTATAGGGGAAATTCGCTAAAACATGATCAAATCAATAAGTTTTGATTTATAACTTTATTAAAGTGGTTTTATAGTGATTTATTGCGGTTACATCAGTTAGAAACATCACCTGTATTGCTAACTTGATACAATTTAGTTTTCCCGAAAATCCCAGGATTCGGCGTTTGAATCCCGGGATGGAAGAAACCGTAAAATTTGGCGGGATCCCGGGATTGGATTCCCTACTTGGCAGACGCGATGCGTCGTTGCGTCAGTCTCACTCAAGTCTTCACGCTGTGCGGTCGTGTTTGCATATTGCAAAGGTTAAGGTCTAAGAAAAATTGTTTTAAACTATTATAAATCCGTCATTATTGGTTAAACTTGTCAAATTGAGAATCGGAGCGCGGTACTGATGCGCTTAGACATTGACGTGAGGGGGGATTACGGACTGTGATGTTATATTATGATCAAAGATTTCGTTGGTTTTTAAACCTACGAATGCCAATCTACTGGGAGTTTATGAATGATTTAAGCCAAATGCCAAATGCACTTTACTGTTTACAAGTCAATTAATGTGGAATACGATTTTTCGTGCATTTGATTTACGTTCAACTTAGAGTAACTATTAGATACACTTATAACAATTCGTAATATTTATTCTAAGTTACGCTATGTGATTTACGTGTATTTAAACCCAAATCAATACCGTATGTGTTACAGCGGAGCCGGGCCGTGCAATATATAATAACTGCTAAGATATCGGGATTAAACTAAGAGAGGGACGGTAGAAGGCGAGATACAGATGAGAGCGTGGGTGGCGGGCCGTGCATGACCTGCTCAACTCAAAACCGCGAGTGCGTCTCCCTCTCAAGGCCGGGCCACAGACCTCCGCTGTTACGTAACGCGTCATGATCATGATCATGATCGCCGCCGTTCCGCCTCGCCTCGCCTGGCAGAGTACAGCGGCTACATTGTTGAGGTAGTCATCACTCCTCTGGGAACAAATACTTAGATGTATTTACCTGTGTATTGATAACTAATTAGATGTCCGTGAATTAATATCAGCATATCAATGGTTGAAGTATATTTTACTTTCTCCCTACTATACATAGTATTTGGAGAAAATATTGTTTTAAAATTTTCGAATTTGAGTTGTTAGTGGAAATATTCGTTTTGGTGCTCCATGAATCCAAAAAAAGTGATTTTTACGTGATGTCTGTGTGCATGTCTGTCTGTCTGACTCTCTGTCTGTATAGATGTGTACAGAGCTAGAGACGACACCAAAGTGGACCGATTTTGAAGAAATTTTGTATGTATGTACTAATCCACGATATCTCCAGGCATTTTTTTTTATTTTTGATTTGTAAGGATAATTATCTCCCCAAAACAGCTAAATAAACATGAAAAATCCAAATTTCTCAAAAACTACTCTAACGATTTTAATTACACTTGAGTAGTTTGTAGAACTTTAGGTTTCCAACAAAATGACACCATCCCAATTTTTGAAAAAAATCTGGTTCAGAAATTAAGGGACTTAGAATATCAAAAATTCTGTGTTTTTTATTTTTCATAACAAACCATAAATTTAAAAAAGATTACTTATCACCATTCAAAGGAGCTTAAAAAACTAAATAATTCAGTACTTTGAATTATTATTCTACGATTACTGGTTGCGGGGATAATTGAAATTTACATTTAGCGGTAAACTCAGTACGTTTACAATGTTATTCTTATGGGGAACACAACAATTACCATTTATCTCTTATTTACTGATCAATTTCGTTAAAAGCTTATATCCAGGTCAAGTTAGCACTGACCAACAGAGGATATTTGAAATACGTTGCCCTTAACCCTGGTGGGAGGAGGGGGCATTTCCCCTCTTAAAACCACTGTATGTAGCAGAGGATTTTGTAGTGCCTCCAAAAATGGGATTTGGGCGGACATTTCGGAAAACAATTTTTTTAGACGATTTTCTGTACATTCTACCGTACTTTATATTCTATATACAGTAAATAAATAATAATTTATTCATTAAAATGGGCTAAAAGGGAGAAAGTATGTGTCAGTTTCCTGATACCGTTTATTACAATTAAGATGGGGCTCCGGTCATTGGCTTCTTCTTGCTTCTCACATATGGCCAATGTTCGTGTTCCTCCTCAACGGGTTATACGAAATCATTGATTTAAGGTAATTTTAAAGAACAACAAAATAACAAGCGATTTCAGTGATCAGAATTTAAATATCAGAAATAGTTCACCCATGAACAAATTGTTTGAACATTTTAAAATTGTATAGATCGATTATTATGATATCGACATTTTGCTAAATTAAATCGCTAGGTAATTTTGCTCAATGATTTGTGCTCTTTGAAATGCGCCATCAATGAGCGTTATCGGACGACCCGCCGAGGTGGGACCATGGTGGGACGGGCTTTGAAATGCGCCATCAATCAGCGTTATCGGACGACCCGCCGAGGTGGGACCATGGTGGGACGGGCTTTGAAATGCGCCATCAATCAGCGTTATCGGACGACCCGCCGAGGTGGGACCATGGTGGGACGGGCTTTGAAATGCGCCATCAATCAGCGTTATCGGACGACCCACCGAGGTGGGACCATGGTGGGACGGGCTTTGAAATGCGCCATCAATCAGCGTTATCGGACGACCCGCCGAGGTGGGACCATGGTGGGACGGGCTTTGAAATGCGCCATCAATCAGCGTTATCGGACGACCCGCCGAGGTGAGACCATGGTGGGACGGGCTTTGAAATGCGCCATCAATCAGCGTTATCGGACGACCCGCCGAGGTGGGACTATGGTGGGACGGGCTTTGAAATGCGCCATCAATCAGCGTTATCGGACGACCCGCCGAGGTGGGACCATGGTGGGACGGGCTTTGAAATGCGCCATCAATCAGCGCTATCGGACGACCCGCCGAGGTGGGACCATGGTGGGACGGGCTTTGAAATGCGCCATCAATCAGCGTTATCGGACGACCCGCCGAGGTGGGACCATGGCGGGACGGGCTTTGAAATGCGCCATCAATCAGCGTTATCGGACGACCCGCCGAGGTGGGACCATGGTGGGACGGGCTTTGTAATGCGCCATCAATCAGCGTTATCGGACGACCCGCCGAGGTGGGACCATGGTGGGACGGGCTTTGAAATGCGCCATCAATCAGCGTTATCGGACGACCCGCCGAGGTGGGACCATGGTGGGACGGGATTTGAAATGCGCCATCAATCAGCGTTATCGGACGACCCGCCGAGGTGGGACCATGGTGAGACGGGCTTTGAAATGCGCCATCAATCAGCGTTATCGGACGACCCGCCGAGGTGGGACCATGGTGGGACGGGCTTTGAAATGCGCCATCAATCAGCGTTATCGGACGACCCGCCGAGGTCGGACCATGGTGGGACGGGCTTTGAAATGCGCCATCAATCAGCGTTATCGGACGACCCGCCGAGGTGGGACCGTGGTGGGACGGGCTTTGAAATGCGCCATCAATCAGCGTTATCGGACGACCCACCGAGGTGGGACCATGGTGGGACGGGCTTTGAAATGCGCCATCAATCAGCGTTATCGGACGACCCGCCGAGGTGGGACCATGGTGGGACGGGCTTTGAAATGCGCCATCAATCAGCGTTATCGGACGACCCACCGAGGTGGGACCATGGTGGGACGGGCTTTGAAATGCGCCATCAATCAGCGTTATCGGACGACCCACCGAGGTGGGACCATGGTGGGACGGGCTTTGAAATGCGCCATCAATCAGCGTTATCGGACGACCCACCGAGGTGGGACCATGGTGGGACGGGCTTTGAAATGCGCCATCAATCAGCGTTATCGGACGACCCACCGAGGTGGGACCATGGTGGGACGGGCAATGAAATGCGCCATCAATCAGCGTTATCGGACGACCCGCCGAGGTGGGACCATGGTGGGACGGGCTTTGGAAGTTATCCTTGTGGGGGAAACAGGTAAAAACTCCAAGTCTCGTGACTAGAGACCCCTCCGAAAGTAATTTAAATGGAACCTCCTCGGTTTTAAACTGTGCCTGGGCTGGGAAGTGATGATACCTTAAATTTTCGCATTTTAAGTAATTTTTAATACTGCACCTTTTCTTTCGAATCCAACTAAAGTAGTTTTCTCTAGTATTAGAATTCTCAGTAGTATTCTCTACATTTAGGTAAGAAGGTATTTTTAAAATCCATTTCACCGTACATTTCAGTATTCACGAAATAAACTAAAATACCCCCGTTGCAGCAAACCTGCATACTCAGCGAATTTCAAATGTTACTTCACTACGTCATGAAACCACTTACCAAGTTTCATCAAAGCATAAATATAAGCAAGATATGACATTTAATTTATTCCTCATAAGAAAAACAGTAGGACTGAGTATACAGGTTTGCTTTATCAAGGACTAAAAAAATCGGGTTTTTATGCAATTACTAATGGATTACCACCAGATGACATTTCTGTAACCACCATCACCACCAGGTGGCATAACATTTCTGTAACAGCCATAGTAAAATTGCATCCTTTTCCGTATCTTGTTTGAGTAGTGTGATGCTAACAAAATTCCATCTGTCTCCTTAATTTTCCTACCGTTCACATGACTCCTCCGTTTCCACTTAAATGCCTTTAACTCAACCATAAAGTTGTAAAGCAATATTAGAAATGTGCAGATATTAAAACCCTATCGTAATACTCATCGTTAAAGATTCTCGTGTCAGCATTCTCTTAGTGCCAAAACGTTTACATGTTCTAAAAGCTCAGGTTAGTGTTAAAACTTTACAACTACAATTTTACAGTGTTACATTCGTTCTGAATGACAATCCACCTCCAGAACTAGAATTGCTCTAACACTCAGCTGTCAGTCATAATTACCAGTGATCCACTTGAGGGACGGACACATGATATTGACTCGTTCCAAGATATAGTAAGGAGTAAGAAAGAGGCGAATGAGGCATTGAGGCAAGATTTGGTTGGTGCTTCGGTATCAGGAAACTGACACATAATTTCTCCCTTTTATCCAAATTTTAATGAAAAAATTATTTTTTATTTACTAAATATAGAATATGAAGTACAGATAAATGTACAGAAAATTGTCTAAAATAGTTGTTTTCAGAAATATCCACCCAAATCCCTTTTTGGGAGGCACGATAAGTCCATTGCTACACACAGTGGTTTCGAGAGGGGAAATGCCCCCTCCTCCCCCCCAGGGTTAAGATGCAACGTAGTTCAAATAACCTCTGTTGGTCAATGCTAACTTGACCTGGATATAAGTTTTTAACGAAATTTATCAGTAAATAAGAGATAAATGGTAATTGTTGTATTCCCCATAAGAATAACATTGGACTACGTACTGCGTTTACTGCTAATGAAAATTTCAATTTTCTCCGCAACCAGCAATCGTAGAATAGTAATTCAAGATACTAAATTATATAGTTTTTTGAGTTCTTTTTAATGGTGAATAGTAATATTTTTATATTTGTGTTTTTTAATGGAAAATAAAAAAAAACTGAATTTTTGATATTTTAAGTCTTGTAATTTCTGAATCCGAATTTTCACAGAAATTCGGGTGGTGTCATTTTGTTGGAAAACGAAACTTCTACAAATGACTAAAGTTTAATCAAAATCGTTAGAGCCGTTTTTGATAAATCTTGATTTTTCATGTTTTTTGGCGGTTTTTGGGGGATAAATACTCTTAAAAATAAAAAACTCAAAAAATAAAAACCTAAAGATATCGTGGATTAGTACCTACATACCAAATTTCATAAAAATCGGACCATTGGTTAGGGCTCTAGCTCTGTACACATCAATACAGACAGACAGACAGACACACAGACATCACGTAAAAATCACTTTTTTGGGTTCAGGGAGCACCAAAACGAATATTTCCACTAACAACTCAAATTCGAAATTTTGACGAAAACAATACTTTCTCCATATACCATGTATAAGGGGGAGAAAGTAAAAATCGAGGAGGCTCAATGCATTGTGTGAATTCACTCATACAGCCACAGCTTACTGAATACTGTGGCCGTCCGCTTTTGCATCGATTATCACAATTGAGCTATGCAATTTGATATATTATTGAATTATTTTGCGCATTAAAATCTTTCCAGGTGAATGCATAACTTTCAAACTTTCAGGTTACTGTATGAGTCAACCCTAAAACTGCAGGAAGGGATTCGAGTTTTTAAAGGTGCTAGCCAATGGTCGGACCCCAAAATAAATGTGATTTCTTAAGTTTCTAATTTTACCTATGGCTGTTCATATATTTATTTATAGTTTCGTTGACTCATTTCACTGTAATATTAAACTATAGAATAGAAACACAACTCAACTGACTACGTTTTTGGAGTGACGGGATTGGTATTTTGTAAGAAGAAAGATTTCATATAAGCAGTGGAATGGATACTGAATGGCAACAGATTTATTAGTGGAGTGGGCAGTGGCGGATTTAGGGGGCTATAGGGGCTGTAGCCCAGGGCGGCAAGTTTTGAGGGGCGGCAAATTTACAGAAAATTAATAACTTTTTTACAAAAGAAATGTTGAATCGAGGAATATTTTGACGAAAACGGATGACAATGACGGTGTCCCGCCTTTTAAAGGTAAAAGTAGTAACCAGAGACTAATGTATAACGCTTGCAGTCCCTCAAAGCAGTCATAATGCATTTGTCATTCATCCGTACTAGCGACAAGACGATTACGCTACAGAGAAAGGGCGGCAAGCCACGAACTATATCAGGCACTGCGCCACTATGACTACGTCCAACCATATAGATTAAACATACTCCTTGTGGTATTCTTATCTATAGTCCAACTCATAGACTTCCAAGTTTACCCATACATTCGCATAGCATTACAATTCTTTGTTACACAATATCGATAATGACCAAGGCACACGGATGAGGAATGTTGCAACAATCGAATTTGAGATGACAATAATAAAATTTAGATTACAATGATATTGTCGTTTCATTTTCAAACTCAAGGTAACAAAGAAAGTTATTTCAGCCATCTTATACTTACTATCAAAGGCTACCACACATAATCGTTCATTCTGGAGGATATTTTTTTAAACAAAACATCTGACCAAAGACAAATAAAGACTAACATAATTTGTGAAGATAGGATTTGATTGGTTGTTGCCATGGGAGCATAGTTGACAGAATGGTGTCAAAATGGTCAAAATGGTGGTCAGCATGTAGGCTGCAGTTTTTTACTCCAGACGAGACCTCTCTATATATTTTTTGGGTGGGACGGTGTCAAAATCTCCCATTTCATTAAATGAAAAACTGTAATATTTGAAGTCTTTAAATTAATGTCTTGTCGCATTTTAGGCGAATCATGATGGTAAACTTAACTTTATAACCTTAAGACATATTTTAAATGTAATTTTATTGTTTATCTCGAAGCAAAGTTATGATTTGAGTTAAATGAAAACACCCTTTTAATATAGCTTTCGAAATAGTGTTGAAAACGAGCCGCCTTGTACATTGAATGACACCGTCCCACCAACAAGTTGACACCACAACAGGACAAAATACCAAATATGACGGCATGCTTTTTGAAGGTTATTTGACAGAGAGTAGTGACTCCTGTAGGTATTATATTTTAATGCATTGGATTTACAACATCATGGAGGTGAAACTAGAAGAAGTGTTTGAAAATGTGTAGAGTTTTGTAAAGATTAGGCCTACATCAATTAATTTTATACTAGTAGCCTGTCGCGGCTTCGCTCGCGATCACAACGTAATATTATACTGACATTCCCGTATAAATATTATGTTACCGTTCCAAAGCCAACAAAGCCTGCTGATTAACTGTGTTTACTCTATCCAGCTGATTGCTTAAAACTTATAGTTATTTCCCAATGTTAAGCTTATGGGAAAAACTCAACTTTAAGGGGCCCCAGGGCCTCACTCACAAAATATTTCTCTATAAAAAAATGTTTCCTGCACAACTTCACGTTAGGCTCTTCCCAATGACACCAAAAACATGAAACTCGGTCCAGTAGTTTAGGAGGAGTGATTGTCACAAAAAACTGCTCGCCTATTAAATAAGTATAGATTTTGATCGTTTAAAACATATAAACATGCAGTTATATGTATAAAGTATAAATTACAAAATGACTTAAAAACTGTATTGAAAAGCGCTAATTCAGGATTAAAATAGTCAGAATTTTGAGGCTAATGGTCCGAATTACGATTTTTAAGGCTACAGTGTCATCATATCTTATTTATTGATTATTTATTATAATTTTCAGAAGTCAATGCGTTCGTGTAAAAATTAATGTTTTGATGAAGTATAAGAAGGGATTTTTAGGCCTTTGTTGAAGGATGTTCTTGTTATTAAAAGTATCACTAGCACTGCTTTACTGCTTTTAACACCAACATTTGTCTCTAGGGCTGATTGCCATTGGAGTAGGCTATATTGAATATTAAACTGTGTTAATGTGAATCAAGTCAATTATACATTACTTACTGAATTTTTCAACTTTAGGAAATAACAGAAATGTCTTAAACTTATTCATTCAATTAATTCGTAACTTCTGTACATCACAAAATAACCAAACAAGATATATAACATGGGGGTAAACCTGGGCGGCGAAAAGGACAAAGATTATATATAGTGGGGAAGTGGGGGGAGGGCGGCAAATTTCCTAATAGCCCTTTGGCGGCAATTGCTTAAATCCGCCACTGGGAGTGGGAGTGAGGATAGAGCTTGATTCTGTCATAATGACTGCGGCTGTATCTCACCCTTAGTACCAACTGAATAATGAGTGGGTTTGAATGGTTTTCTATATTCAAATTCATGTCACTATTACAGTACTACAGACACGTTCCCTAGTCTACGTTCAATGGCTCAGAAAACCTTTAAAATGCTTAAACTGAGGATCATAGAACTGCAGGTCGATAGATTTGAATGGTTCTTGAGCCAGGGCTATGGCTATACTGTATCCTGCAGGAGTCGGAACGTCTCAGACAGTTTAGTTTGAGACTTACAAGCTTCTTACACTATAAAGCTTGATGTCTGAGCAACGACAACAAAGGCGATGTTATTGCCGGCGGCGTGTCTAACCAAACAGACGCTTGTGGAGGCACAGAGAAACGATAATGTCACAGAGTAACAATAATCTTTACAATGCATGTGAACAATACTCACAGCAATGCGAATAACGAACTTGAAAGCTGTAACCTCAATATGTTTCACTAGATGGCAAACAAAACATTTCTTGACCTCTCTTAAGTGAGGAAAAAATGTTTTAAAATCAATAACTGTTAATTGAATGATCTTTTATATATATATATTTTAATTATGACGTAACATTTTTAATGGTATCTTGGAGTACATTAATAAAATAAAATAAAAATAGGCTTCTTACTTCTGGTGGGGGATATCCAGGTGCCTATACTTTGTGTACTGCTAAGTGAACCCAAATGAATGATAACAAGCATTGTTTAAATAATCATCAGATATAATCAAACATTACAACTTAAAATGCAGATGGGGCAAAGCCCTCTGGAATTTAAGATTTTCGTAGTTTATATACATTTAGCAATCGTAACTTAAGGTCTGTAAAATTCATTCTTCTCATAGACCTTGGTCACTCCTGATTAAACCTATCACTCTAGCAATATGATCAATTTTCCATTTTCATTACGATAATTCCTTTAAAGTTGGTATCGTAGGTTTGCTATTTGATTAGGCATGCATGCTAAATATTGAGTTTTAAAACAGATAATATGAGAGTGGAGTGTGTGATGTGCCTCATCGGGAATAAGCGTAATTTCTATATTTTTATTGGGGGGGGGGGGCAAAATGATCGTGATCGTGACCATTGTGACTTTTCATATATTACAATAATATATTATCTCCAAATTATTGGGGGGCAACTGCCCCCCCCCCCACTTGCCACCCCCGAATTACGCATGTGGCCTCGGGTTGTATTTTTAATCACCAAAGAATTGCCTGCTACTTTAAAGTCAGGACCATTTGTTAGTCTAATCTATATATATATATATATATCACAATTTTATATAAAAACCGCCATCAGCATTGTGTGATGCTTTTATATATATATTATTAAAAGAATTTCTCAATTTTTCTTCGCAGCATATCAACCCCTAGAAATTGATTTTTCTATACATATTTGGTTTCAAGTTAAAGCTATTTCTTTCTAGATATGCCTTTTTTGGATTTGGAAAATATCCCATGAAAAGCCTTCGTCCAGGAGGTTTTTGAAATTTCAGCGAATGTGCTACTATCTTTTTTTAAACCTGTGAACTTTTTCCAATTCACATTTGTTTATAACAAAACATATGGTGATGATTTGATCGAGTTCTTAAGTTTGACCACAGAATACAGCACTTGCATTTATTTATTTGATAAAACTGGTGTATTCTTTAAAGTTATAAGTTGATTTTCAAATTCATTTAATTTCTTGAAATATAGATTTTTGGAGGAAAAAAATTCAATTTTGACCACGAAGAAAAGTACCACTCATGTAAATCTGGGACATAGCCAGTTTGATTTCAACTAATTTACTGTCTCTAATATGGTAGATGATGAAAGCTGTTATTTTATAATCAGATGGAAGATGTTTTCCCCAAATACATAGGTTACAGATTTTACAATAAAATGTAAAGTAAAAAGTTGTAATTTTATTTTTTCATTGTTTATCTAGAAAATGTTAATATGTTTTTAAACTTGAAACTAAAATAGAATATGTTTAAGTCTGTGGCGCTTAGCGCCACGACTAGGGGCTTTTGCTTCAAACCGGGACGGGTGAGCTCCATATCCGTAGTCCAGTGCTTGCCTCTTAAGTCCAAATCGGCCGTTACGTCACGCGAACAGCTGTGTCGCTTTTGCTGCCCGCAGCCCTCTCTTCCCTCTCCCCCGTCTTGTCCCGAACGCCGAACTGTACACACATCTATCCTCCTAGACCATCCAGCATAGTTTTCTCCTAATGGATAAGTTGTAGATTTAAGTTGTAGGAGCCTTTGAAATGGAAGGCTAAACACCATATTAAGGCTGTGCAGTCAAAAAAATTTTAATTTTTTTTCTCACTGTTTTTTGTTTATTACGATTATACAAACCGTAAACACACATTTTTTTGGAAAAATATTTCCGTTATGTTGGTTTTTTCACCCTTTGAAGTGCCGTTTTAGAGGTATTTTGAATTATACACCAGTTGAAAACGGCCAATCACAAATGTTTCAAAATTGGTTTATGTATTTACAAAAAATATACTTAAGGGTCACCTAAATGGATTTTAGTAAAATTTGTATTATTTCAGGAAATAAAGTTTGTATCTCCGTTGTTTTTTATTCGAGTGGTTTTAAAACTTCAGCTAACCCAAGCCAAGGGTGTACAAAGACAGTTTTACACAAGAAAATGTAAAAATTAGGTTTCATAAAAAAGTTGTGTACAATAAACTTTTTAATTTTAGCCTGCGCCAGACACCTATCTACCCCTGAGCCGCCCATATCGCCCCGACTCGCACGTGCAGGTACCCGCGCACCATATTTCTCTCTCACTCGCACATCCCTTTACTCTCTCACACATCTCTCTCTCTCAATCTCTCTCTCCCTCTCACTACCCCGCATCGGCCCGCCGCGCCGACTGCCGGCACCGTCACCCCGTGACAGAGGAGGTATCTTCCTTGCAAATAAAACAAAGGTCTAAAAGCCAGGTTGTGTTAAGTTGTATGTAGGCCTGAAGTCAGATTTCTTTATGCCCATCAAAGATGTTTAATATATTTTTACAATTGTTAATTAGGCCCTACAAATTTATTCTTAAGACAAAAACGCCACATTTTATTTCTGTTAGTGAAAAGGGTTTTTCTTAGCTAATAATCAAGTTGTTTATACACAGTTTTCTTTGCTGTTTTCTATGTAAGTCAAACATAATTTATGACTCTTCAATTTCACATTAAATAGTTGCCAACCATATTTTAAAATACAAACGCTCTTATAAAGAGCACGTTTGATTATAAAGAGCAATGAATTACAATTTGTTCAGCTGTGTGATTTGATTTGACTATAAAACATAACTCAGATGAACAATAGAAGCTGTTGGGCAAAACTAGCCTTATATCAGGGCCGTAAGGGCGCACGGGGCGAGCGCCCAGGGCCCCGGGCCCGAGGGGGGCCCCCAGGCCACGAAAGTGGGACCCTTCAGACCACTAAGGAGGCAGTTTTTAAAATTTGTTCTGAAAAAGTTGATTATTTCTTAACTGAAAACAATACAAATAATTTTAAGATTTAAAAGGTTCAAACTAATTATCAAATACAAAGTCATTCAATAATTTGTATTATTTTAATACCATGTGCGGACTTGATAAAATTGCCCAAATCCAGTAACTAAAATTGGCCAGGTAATATTTGAAACATAACTACTGATGGCATTGTAGAGCACTTATTTTGCTGAGCATAGATTGTATGTATTGTATTGTTTAATATAAATTATAACAGCCATGCTCTGCCGTACTTGGAAGTTGCATATTCCGTTCAAGCCGATTTAAGTTTGTTGTTATTGTTGCACAAAACTAATTTTGATATATTATAAATTATTAGGAACAAACAGCCAAATATAAAGTAATTAAATAATAGTATCAAAACTATAATTGGTTACGAAAGTCAGTTAACGTAGGACACTGAGTAGTCATAAGTGTTTGAGGTTATCCTAAATATGATGATACAATTAATAATAAAGATGATAATAATAATGGTACGGTAGCTTTTAGCCTATTTCTTGTTGTTGTTATTTTGTTCGTATCGTCTTTATATATAATTCTGTAAGCGAAATTTTTAAGTCAGAATTGTGAGAGTTTGGCTAATTACAGGATAATGGGAGAGGTCTTGATCCCAGGGACTCGGGAGAAATAACAGTATTTCTAAATATTGACCAGCAAACGAACAACAACGTAAAACATCCCCCATAAGAAAAGCATGGGGATTTAAAAACGTCTGCTTTGTTTACTTTAATTATTACTCAATACGATCAGCACTGCCCCGGTATCGGTGAGTGTTACGGGATGTATGCTTATCATTGTTGCCAATACTGAATCCTGCGATTACCCCCCACATCAAGTTTAACGTAGGAAGAAACAAGACCCAATGATAAAGATAATATTTCATTGTATCAAAATCACGTAAACTTATCTCGAAAATAATGTACAAACGTCTACAATATAACTGACTTTTAACTACATTTCCAAATATTTAAATCTCTTTAAGAATATTTTTATGTGCCATAATATCAAATGCATCCGGTATAAGAACATGTTTTAAAGTTTAAACTTGTAAAAAGTTACCTTTGAATTAGCATTAAACCAGAGTTTAGAAAATTATATTTTGCGTTGGCGTTGCCTATGTTACTTGAACATATAATTTATGATTTTTCAGCCAAGAAATGCCGAGAAAGGAGTTATTACCGTCTATACTACATGAAATACTATTTAATAAAGTCTATCCAGCAGTATGTTGATCTACGACCTTTTAAAGAGTTCCAAATCAAAGTGTATTGAATTCAAACATATAATAGAACATTTATTATAACAATACGTAACATAACAAAACATTTCATATGTGCTATATTTTGATTGTTTTCATGTTAGTACGATGATTTTTGTGGTAAAGCAATTACACGAGATATTTCTTTTTATAAATTTATAAGTTGTTGGTTTAACTAGTCATAATGTTTTTTATTGTATATTAACTTAATATATTAGTAGCTTGTTGGATATAGGCTTGAGGGCTAAAACCAGACTAAATCCTGTAAAGAAAATTAAATACAACATTATTATTTTGAAAATTTTTAAAGTTTTCACAACAAATTAAAATTTGTTAATTATTTGTATATTTGGTGTATTTATTACAGACTAGACAATTAAAATTAATAATCTTATATTACGGAATACAGAAATATCTATTCTATTAATTAAATTAATTCTATCTATTAAATATACTACATACATGCTTGTATTTATGTTAGGGGGGCCCCAGAGGTCCTAAATACGGCCCAGTCTTACATATTAAATCGCTAAGGAATTTCGTTTTTGGCCCGCTACGTCGTTATTTCTCAACCGATTTGGACAATCGATGTGTCATTTTAAAGTTTTTACACTTGCACATTAACAGAAAAAAATACTCTTACTCTCACAGCCTGTTTTTGGGTAAAGACAGCCAGTCCTACTCTTAAACCTGGGGTATTGTGGTTTCTACGGACTGTCTCGGACCGTGTCTATTGGTTTTATGTTAACTGTCCGCATGAGTCCCTAAAGGGGGACAGCTCACTTACTCTACAGATCATTGGCACAACGGCCCTATTTAATAATATTTAATTTAATATGAGGTCCATTTACACTACAGCTCGTTGATACTATGACCCTCCGTTATATTTAATTTTAAAAAAGAAGGTCCATTTACTCTACAGATCGTTGATACAACGGCCCTAATATTATTATTATATTTTTAAAGAGGGTCATAGAGCCAATGAACCCATTTCCAACTCTGCTGTCATATTTTTTGAGACCCAGGATTTATCAAAGGAAAATCATCTACTTCTAGTTCCATTATCAAAACTCTATTCTGTCCTTGGGCTAAGGGACATTTTTTGACACAACCCTGGCCTCTTTACGTTGAATAGTTTGCTCTGAATACTATACACTTCGCCACTACACGCTATTATTTTATAAGATACATGGTTACTTAATACTAGTATCCCGTCGCGGCTTCGCTCGCGATCACTGTACAATGGTATGTTTGAGAAAATCGTTACATTTTTTAAAGCATCTGGGGGACCGAGCTTTGTTCGAAAAGCCAGTTAGTTTTTTAAAAAATGCCTAGAGACGACTTATATTCACGGTTCCACTCCAAGGCGAGCGTATTTGCTTTGCTTATTTCCTCGATTACTTGGGCATGCCTGTTTTATGTTCAATCTTTAGTTTGAATGGTTCTCGCTATTTATACATAACCTTATCATGTACATTTAAAGTTATGTACGCATAGGTAATAATCACAATTCTCAAGAAAATCACATGATACTTTACCAGGTGAGTGTTATTTTTACAATTGAATGGTTGCTTTTGAACAGCTGTTAGTTTTTTTATTTTGTTATTTACAAACCTTAACCCCGATGATAGTATTTTCGAATATCTTTCTATACAATACGATATTTTTCCACAGATGAGGCCTGATTAGAACACATTTATTAACCCATATATGTCATTCCATCATTTTGTAAATCATTTTTGGACCATGAGTAGGCAAAGGTTATTTTATGATGTATTTACTATTCTCCTAACAAATGTATGCTCAATCGGTTCAGTTAACTACTAACGTCATTGATGGATAAATTTAAAGTGTAAGGCCGACGGAGCAGAGGGCATACAGGATGGAAAGTATAGGCCTGTTTCTTACTATAGTTCATTGCCTGCTGTCTTTCTACCAATATTTGCTCAATCGGTCTAGTATAATTAACATGGAAATGTTGAAGGCCTTTAAGGCTGAGCCTTATTGGAACAGGAATAAACCCATAACTGTTTTTTTACCCATCTTCTTTCAAATATCTGATCAATAACTCCAGTAGTTTGTTGGACTTATTAAAGGTGGATTTAAATACATAAAATATTCGGTATTATAATCACAATGGTACCTAGACAAACTGAGCTTTACATACCATGTTGCAAGGGATTACGTGTTCTGTAGCCAATGATTCATTGTCTTGCCGTTATTGGATTGGTTTAGTATACCTTTGTAGAGTAGTAAATCATATTTCCTCCGTTCTCTGATAAAATGTAATAAGCTGACTAAATGCTCAATAGCACAAATATGGTGCATTCTGCAGTGAAAATTTGAGTGACCTGTACCCTTAAGATCGATTTTGTTGCGGTGCCGGACAAAGGGGCATCACCCTAATGCTTTAAAATAGTCAAAAGAATTCCTCCTCCTCACGAAAATAGGCAAAACATTTTGTTTCATTCAATATTGTCGTTGTTTGTGAAACGCTAAATAAATCTGGCTTATAAACAGACAAACGGATAAACAAATTTTAAGAACAATTTAAATATCTCCGTTGCATACAACATAAATAAATAAATAAATTCTTACCTGTAAAATCTGGTGTTGATAATAACCTGTCCATAATGTATTAACAGCTGCAATTCAAATCAAATTATTCCCTATGTTAATCTTAAGGGCAAAAAACTAATTTTGAGGGTGGCCCATGCCCTTCAGGTTAATAATACCGAAAAATGAAATCCGCTAAAAATAACCGACACTGAAGACAATTGCATAGAACTCATTATATACTCACTATAAAATATATGAAATGGCTCGTTGTGCCAACGGCCCTAAAGTTAAAATAACAAATATGTTAAACTAAACGGTTCGTTGTATCAACGACCTAATTTCATATTTATTTAAAATATTACATTTTAAGGCCGTTGACTCAACGATCTGTAGTGTAAATGGACCTTGAATTATTATTTTATTATTTAGATAGGGTCATAGTGCCAACGAGCTGTAGAGCAAATGAACCTTTATTTTTGTTTAGTTATTTTAGAAGGGTCATTGTGTCAACGATCTGTAGAGTAAATGAACCCATGATATATTTTATTAAATATTTAGGAGGGTCGTTGTGTCAACGATCTGTAGCGTAAATGAACCCTAACCCTCTAAAGTTGCTGTAAAGGAATTCAAGCAATACAAAATTCGGGACCTGACTGACATGGTTTACCAGAATATCTCTTGGTGGCAATGTATATTTTTGGAAACCATTTGCCTCCCTCCCTATCTAGGTACTACCAAACTGACACCCGTTTTTTGGGCACATCTGAAGTTTACAAACTTCACTATAGTAGAAAAATATTTAACCATTGCTCTACTAGGCCAATCATATATATAGTACATTAAAATCGCAAACAAACGGTTAGTTCTGATATTTTAATATGTTGTTAGGATTACTACTACTATTTTATATGTTGTTAGGTTTACTGATGCCTTAGACTTTGTTTCAAAGTTAATGTGTTTAATTGTTATCAGATATTTTATCCGTGATTCAATCGTATTTTATACTGGATCTTGTTAAAAACCGTTATCATATGAACTGTATTAATTCGATTTTTGTAAATAAATATTTGATTAAAATTATCTGTTGTTTAATTCAAATAAAAAATACTCTTTCCAGTTTCTTTAAAGTGATCATATTTTAGCGAAACTTTGGTATGTGAATTGACCTAGTTCTGGCCTATTTATATGCTTTGCATAAAAAACAATTTTTAATTTTCCCCGAAGCAGCAAACCTTCATACTCAGCCCTAGTGTTATTCTTATGAAGAATAGTTAATGTTTGATATGGCCTACCTCCCATAGCTATGAACCTAAATTAAATAAATAAAGGTATGAAGCTTCACCTTCTTGAGTTATTTTGATAATTGTATAAAAAAAGTTTCTTATCTTCCTTGTTTCAGCGAAAACCTGCGTACTCAGCCCTAAAATAAAATGTTATACTGTATTTTTGAAACTCATAATAGCGATTGATTTGAATTTTATAATTGATTTATTTGGGCTTTACCTATCGCTTCTAGGGTTTAAAAACTATTGTTTCTAGTGTTTTAAACACTAGAAGTGATAGGTAAAGTCCAAATAAATCGATAATAAAAATAGTATATATCACTTATTTACGTATGTATTGTTATGTAACTTGGTAAGTGGCTTTATGTGGTAGCGAGGCACATATTTATGCATTGGAAATTCGCTGAGCACGCAGGTTTGCTGTGACGGGGTTATCTGTATGTTAGTAGAGCGTTTTCAACTTGTTAAAATACGTTTTATAATTAATTTTATCTACGATATCATAGATTTGAGAGACTTGACTGAATTAATTAAATATGACATTTTTAAATGGTATATTAACCGCTGAAAATTGTATAACAAATAAATATGTTTATAACACATGCGGAGAGGCTGGTTGAGTTGAGTTGCCGCTGTGCTGCTTGCTATTTGCCATTTCAGAATCTGCAGACCTTTTAGGTTTGCGCCCCAACGCTGGAGGAATGTAGGAAAATTATTTATTGCAAGTGACGCCCTGTCGTTGCATTCCATATCATGTATATTTCAACCACGTTGCCTTAAGCATCAGTTTATCCTGAAAATGCATTAGAATCAATTTATAGTATACTTAGTAGCATTCTCCGTTTAAGACAAACATTTTAGTTGTTTCTGAGCATTTTAGTCTGGTTTAAATTCAGTCAATGTTTGGAAGGTTTACAGTAGTTTATTCTCCTGTTAATATATAAAATCAAAGCTGGCTTAGCGAGGCTCATTCTGGTTCTGGGTAAAAGATCTCCGCCCTTCTGGTCGCCCATCACCGTTTCAAATCAATCATTTAATTTGTAACACGGGTTTGGGATTAGACAGCAGCAGCTATTCCCAGTAACCTACCCAACAACTAAATCTGTCAACCAATCATAGTTAGTAGCAGAGTTAGCACACTTGTGTAATAATATACTCCTGTTTAGTTATCCCCAGTAGCAGTTCAGATTCACGCCCTTCTGGCCAGGTAATATTCCCTTTTTACCCCCCCCCCCCCGCTGCAAGTCTTATTTCATAATCTTTGAAACTACAGTCATTTTTATTTTTTTAATAATTTGTATGCGTTTTACCATGTATTAAACACCTTAACATCAGTGATTTGCGTCATTTATCAGTTTATTATGCAAAATTTAGACATTTCATATAAGACAATGAAGTGAAGTGAATGAGTGAAGTGTTCAACAATTTGTGTGTTCTAACTTTTCAAATATTTTATCATGAATTATATACTTCGACATCAGTGTTTTTCTGGTTTCACACCAATATATAATAATCATTTTGTATCTAATATGTATTGAACTATATTCAGAGCGTTTTCGTGCTATTTTTGGGACACATGATTGATTTACTACTTTTAGGTTCAACCAAATATGGTTTCCAGAAGTTCAAAAAGATATTGTCTTGCTTTAGGTTTTGTTTTTTGATAGTGTGTTTCATTTGTATTTATTTGTTTTCTAAGATGCCTAGAAGAGACCGCTTCCGCAATTTAAATGCTAGGGCTAGAGACAGAGCTAATAGTTTTCGCCCCTATCCACTACCCTTGGCCATCGACAATTCAGTCAATCGCACTGGTTTTTATATTGGACCAATGAATGAAGTATGTAGATTTTGTCATGGTCGTTACTTCCGATATGAAAAAACAACTACAGGAACATTTACAATATGTTGCCATAATGGCAAGGCACAACTAATGGTTCCAGAAGTGTCTAATACAGTTCTCTCACTTTTGACTGAACAAGACCAAATATCTAAAAACTACAGATCAAACATAAGGTCTTATAACGCAGCCATGGCCATGGTTAAGTGCTAAGGCCTCCACTAATGAACAGCGAGGAGGTGGAGGACCTTACCATTTTAAAATGCATGGTTCTTTTTATCATGGACATGGACCTATAATACCTTCAAATGAAGAGGCAACGTATGCACAGTTATATTTTTATAACTCTTAAGAAGCAAATAGACTCAGACTAATCCGACCAGAAAATGTGAGCTGCTTAGATGTTGTGATGACAACGCTTTCAAACCATTTCAACGAGGTAAAACCTTATGTACAGAGTTAACGCCAAATGTAAGAAATCGTCCGGTCAGGGCAGTTTGACGATCCAAAAGACTTAAAAATGGTTATAGTCACCAATCCTACCACAGACCTTCCCCGTTATAACGCTCCAATATCCACAGATGTAGCTGCAATCTTCACTTCACCAGATGGCACACCCCCGGTGAAAGAGACTTAGTGGTATACCCTTTAAACGGACAATCTGTTACTGAACGTATATCAATATTAAGTCTCCATCTTGATCCATTAGCATATCCATTGCTTTTCCTAAAGGGGATCAAGGATAGAATTCTTCCCTAGAGTGGACAATGATTCAGCATGTTCAACATAGAATATCAATTCGTGAAACTCCAAGTATTATTCACTTAAGTGAAAAACTATACCTCCAGTGGTTACTTGATGCTTATGTAAGAATAGAAGGTACAAGGCTTCAATGAATACACCAAAATCAAAGAATACTAAGAGTTGAGAGTTATAAGGGCCTTTCTCACTACCTACTAACTAGAGCAGAAAATGAAAATTTAAGGAGTGGAAAATGTGTGGTTTTGCCATCCACGTTTATTAACAGCCTAAGAAACATGCTAGCGAAGTATAATGATGCTATGGCAATAGTGAGAAAATATGGGAAACCAGATTTGTTTGTGATTGTTACCGCAAATCCAAATTGGTCTGAAATAGTGAACAATTTCCATCAAGGACAAGCAGCATGGATGCGTCCAGAACTTATAGTGAGAGTTTTTCACCAAAGGCTAAAGAAACTCAACCACGACATGACGGGAAAACATATATTTGGAGCTGTTTCAGCCATTATATAGACTATTGAATTCCAGAAACGTGGCCTTCCACACAGTCATCTACTTATCTCCATCAAAGAAGATGACAAAATAACAGAACTAGATCAAGTTGACAGGGTGGTTTCATCTGAACTACTTGATGTACAGACAGATTTTGATCTATTCAATTTAGTGAAGACCCATATGATTCATGTCCCTTGTGGTGAACTCAATCCACAGTCCCCATGCATAGACAAAGGATCTTGCAAAGAGAACTATCCAAAATAATTCAACGAGAGGACTGCACAAAACCCTTCTGGTTTTCCAATCTATCGTCGCAGACAAAACAACAAGACAGCAGAAGTCCGTGGGCGATGGATTGACAATCGTTGGGTTGTTCCATTTAACAGATACCTACTGATGAAGTACCAAACTCATATAAACTAGCAGCCAGCATCACTTTATGACTTCAAAATAAGTACGGTAATGATATTTATTGTTTAATTTATGTTCGTCTTTGACTAAAAATGTTTACACAATATTCGTAAGACTCTAATTGACTTTGAAATTTTTTAAATAATCTCTGATTTTAGTTAACCATAGTTCTATTAAATACCCCCGTAGCAGCAAACCTGCGTACTCAGCGAATTGCCAATGCATATATATGTATCTTAATACCACATAAAGCCACATACCAAGTTTCATCAATATACATTCATAAATAAACTATTTATGACATTTTAATTATTCTCCATAAAAATAACATGGCGGCTGAGTATGCAGGTTTGCTGAAGCAAGGAACACAATAAATGGGGTTTTATACAAAAATCAATATAACTCATGTAGGTAAAGCCATATACCAAATTTCATTAATTTATTTTCATAATGAAGGGAGATAACACGTTACTTATTCTCCATAAGAATAACATGGGGCTGAGTACGCAGGTTTGCTGCTACCGGAGCCTTTGGTAAAAAATTGTTTTTTTTAGCAAAATATCAATGGTCCACAACCAGATGAAGCCGTATACCAAGTTTCGTCAGTATACGTTCATAAATAAGCGAGATATAAAATTTTTATTTTCCTCCATAAGAATAACATTAGACAACGTACTGTGTTTAGCACTTTCAATATCTCGGGAACCAATTGACGTAGAGAAATGATCAAAATACCAAATTGTGTGTTTTTTTAAGCTGAATCCAATGGGAAAAACTAAAATTTGACTATTTCCAAAATTATATGTAAAAAATTTGAAAAACCCATTTTTGGGGTAAATACCCCTTCGGATAGAGCGATCTGGCTGGTTTTCGAACTTAAAGTCATAAATGGTGCTTTACACGTTTATACCAAATTTTATCAAAATCGGATGATTTTTACGAGAGTTATCGTGCTCACGGACACATATATATATATATATATATATATATATATATAATAATAATAATAATAATAATAATAATAATTTATTGCATATAACATTACAAAAATGTGTGCAAAATTTCAAAAAAATAACAGGAATGATAGAGATCAGTTTGTTGTCTTTGTCTTCTGTATTTCGTTGAATTCATGATCGAGTACATATAAAGGATTTTCTAAATAATAAAGTTTTACTTTTTTGATGTCTCTGCTTGAATTAATTGAAATATTGTGATTTTCTTTTAATTTGTTTAATAATTTGCCAATTGCATAATAAATAGTTTTTTCATATATTGTTGTTCGATGTATTGGATGTTGGATATAATCTCTTTTTCTTGTGTCATATTGGCTGTGGCATTGTGTGCTAGTAAATTTGTTTTTGTTTTTTAAGTAGTATTTTAGTAATTCTACAACATATAATCCAAATATAGTCAATATTTTGTCTTCTTTGAAATGTTCAAAGCATGATTCGTCATAAGACAGATTGTTTATTATTCTAATGGCCCGTTTTTGTATCCGAAAAATCTTTTTTTTATTTTCCATTGATGTCGCAAACCAAATTGGGAGACAATAAGTTAAAATACTTTGAAAAAAGGAAAAGTATGCAACTTTTAAGGTGGGTTTGTCCACACATTGGGCTAAAACTCTTAAACAAAAACAACAGGAATTAAGTTTTTTTGAAATCTTCTCAATATGATTAGTCCATGTTAATTTGTTGTCAATAATGAGGCCTAGGATTCTAGTGTCGTGAACCGTGTTAATTATATGGTTATCAAATTTGCAGGTAGGTGAATTTTCTTGTTGTTTCTTTTTGAAATGGAAATTTAAAATATTTGTCTTAGAACAGTTTAACACCATTCCGTTAACCGAAAACCAGTAATTGAGCTCTAAAAGTGAGTGGTTTAACGAGTATTGTAAATTTTCAAATGAGCTTCCAGACACAACAACACTAGTGTCATCTGCAAATTGAATTAGTTTATTCGATTGTGCATTACATGCAATGTCCGAAACATAAATAATAAACAATAGAGGTCCCAGTATTGACCCTTGAGGTACTCCCATTTTTACAGTTTCCCAACTAGACTCCTGTTCATAATTTTTTAATTTTATTTTAACCTTTTGTTTTCTATTGTATAAATATGAACTCATTATTTCTCCTGCTACACCTCTTACTCCAAGTGCTTCTAATTTATCAATCAAGATTTCATGATCAATGCTGTCAAAAGCTTTTGAAAGATCACATTGGATTGATGCCACAAATTTACTGTCTTCAATATTTTTAATCAACAAATCTATGTACTCAGCTAAGGCATCAAGTGTTGACAAGTCTCTTCGAAATCCATATTGTTCAATATTGATTAAATTGTGTTTTTCCAGGAAAGATACAAGTCTGTCATATATGATTTTTTCAATTATTTTTGAGAAAGAAGGAAGAATTGAAATGGGCCTAAAGTTTTCCAATGTATTGATACCGTCTTTCTTTTTTATAGGTGTCACAACTGATAATTTTAGTTTTTCTGGGAATATTCCATGGTATAAACAGAGATTAAAAATATAAGTCAAATGGGGTACAATTATAAATATACAGTTTTTTATGAGGTTGACAGAAATATCGTCCCATCCAGTTGTGTATTTTCCTTTTAACTGATTGACTATTTTTAATATTTCCTTGTCACTGGTAGGATTTATATATACGGACGTTTGAACCTTGTTTGGGTAGTTTTTAAACAGTTCTTTCGCTTTCTCCCTTTTAGGCTTTAGATTTAATACATCTGTTATACTCATAAAAAAAATATTAAGTTCATTTGCAAAATCTTTGTTTATATTAGATTTTTCTAGGTTATCAGATTTGTTAATAACAAATTGTTATTATTATTTGTTATTATTATATATATATATATATACAGTTTCGAACAAATGGTGTTTTTGGGGTCTGGGGACCTCAACACGAAAAGTTATCATGGTCCCGGGCCTAGGTCTTACCATGCCGACTACGGTAATAGCTTCTTCCCTATAGGGGAAATTCGCTAAAAATGAAATATGCATAAAAACAAAAGTCAGAAAAATTAAAAATTAAATTAAATTAGAACAATCCATTGTAATATAAGTACGAAATTGGTCTTTATTATAATACAAATGGTGTAATAGATACGAATTTACAGAACTTCGGTCTAGACAATATTGTCTGTTACAATTTCTTGGCTAGAAGTAACATATTCTCCTTTTGAAGCCTTAATGAAAACCTTCGCTATATTAAATGATCGGGCACAGCTTAAAGCGACATAGAGTTGTCCGTGGGAAAAGACGGGTTTTGGTAGGTATACTGCGACTTGACCAAGAGACTGACCTTATGCTTTGTTTATTGTAAATGCAAATGCTTAAGTAAGCGGGAATTGGGAACGCTCCATACTAAAAGGAAGCAATGCTTCGGAAGGAGACAGTTTGAAGTTAGGAATTACGACTTTCACTCCTTGGCTTGTTCCTGTTAAAACTTCGCAATCAACCGTTATTTAACATCTTGACAACTCTGAGCCTGGTACCATTAATCAAACCCTTGGCTGTGTTGATATTCCTCAACAGCATTACAATTGCTCCGACTTTTAATACTAAATTGTGTCTTAGAAGGTCTGAAATTTCAATGTTGTTGAGGAACTCTGTAGGGAGTTTAAGCTGTTCATCAGCATCATCTGATTATACTGAGTCAAAACTGTAATATTCTCGTTCTTCACATTGCAGATTAGAAAGAATTGCCAAATTTATCTCGACACAGTGCTCATTTGTAGGGCACAAGATAGCCTTGTCTATGATGGAGTCTGCCATAAGGTCTTGGTTGTCGTATATAAAATCTATAGGTGACCCCATACCTAAGAGACGGCTTGTCAATATACATGAAAATTTACCTGATTCAACAGGTTTGTGGAACGTTCAATTCCCAACTTTTAGGAGGAAAGCCGCAAATTCTACTTCATCCTCATCAACTCTCATGTTTTCAAGGCGTTTGATCACCTTAACATACCTCCGAATAGGGTTTATGTGTATTGAATGTTCAACGGTTGTTGCACGCAATCCATGTGGAATCACTGGTAAGCATTGGCGGAAATCACCAGAAAATAAAACAACTTTCCCACCAAAAGGCCTATTTCTGTTATCAATGTCTGCTATGCCACGGTAAAGTTGATCAAGCAGTCATTATTTCTGAAGGAGCTGCACTCACCTCATCAACTATTAAAAGCTTAGATGACTTGATATATTGCCCAGTTGCTGAATTCGGGATAACTCCAGATACAGAATCATGGGTTACATTAATCGGTAGTTTAAACTGACTGTGAATTGTACGACCGCCTTCTAATAAACTGGCAGATATTCCTGTCGTTGCAACGGGAATACAGTAATACACTCGGCTTTTGATCAGACACATGATTGTTCTTTGAACATATGTTTTCCCACAACCAACAGGGACGTCAATAAAAAAATAAATTGGAAAACTGAGGATTTTCTATAGCTGATGAGATGGCATCAACTGTTTGGCGCTGCAAATTGTTAGCACTTGTGTACATCGTATTAAACATTTGATATTGTTCATTAACATGGATTTCATGTTGAGGAGTAAAACCACGTGTTGGCGTAGGCAGTCCAAGATCTTTCACAAGAAGTGTGTTGTGTGTTAAGAGAATTACCTCTATTTCAAGAAGAGCACGATTGCTACCTTGGGCTTCTGTCATTGTTGTGAGGAAATCTTCACTCATACTTCCTTTGTAAATATTCCAAAGCTCGCAACAGTTGGATAGCACATTAATTGCACAGATGATTGCAAAAAAGCTGATGGATTTGATGAGGCATTTGATGTTGAATGGTCTCATCCTTTGTTTCCCTTCATTGGTTATCACTTGTAGCAATGCCCCTGTATATTGCGGCTTCCTGAAAACTTTCACACACAATGTTTTCTCCTGTGCCTTGATCTACAACTGTTCGTAGGTCTTCAAATGATTGGGCACCTTTTACATGAAGTAGTAAAAGTCTGAGAAAAAAACATTCCGCCTGTTTTGGATCAACAGTGTATAGACGGCTGACAACTTTTGCGCGATTTCTTCTCGGCTTCCACTAGTTCTCTTCCCATTTATAATGTTCAGGTATCTCCACACACAAAAAATCATGAGCCTCAAACAAAAAATCATGTTTAGCTCAAACCAAGCAAGACGTTTTTTTTGTCGGTACATCGACGGCTCGCTGTTCCTCTCCCTCTCTGTAATACACTGTACCGAGATAAATTTGGCTGTTCTTTCTAATCTGCAATGTGAAAAACGAGAATATTACAGTTTTGACTCAGTATAATCAGATAATGCTGATGAACAGCTTAAATTCCCTACAGAGTTCCTCAACAACATTGAAATTTCAGGCCTTCTAAGACACAGTTTAGTATTAAAAGTCGGAGCAATTGTAATGCTGTTGAGGAATATCAACACAGCCAAGGGTTTGATTAATGGTACCAGGCTCAGAGTTGTCAAGATGTTAAATAACACGGTTGACTGCGAAGTTTTAACAGGAACAAGCCAAGGAGTGAAAGTCGTAATTCCTAACTTCGAACTGTCTCCTTCCGAAGCATTGCTTCCTTTTAGTATGGAGCGTTCCCAATTCCCGCTTACTTAAGCATTTGCATTTACAATAAACAAAGCACAAGGTCAGTCTCTTGGTCAAGTCGCAGTATACCTACCAAAACCCGTCTTTTCCCACGGACAACTCTATGTCGCTTTGAGCCGTGCCCGATCATTTAATGTAGTGAAGGTTTTCATTAAAGCTTCAAAAGGACAATATGTTAATTCTAGCCGAGAAATTGTAACAGACAATGTTGTCTGGACAGAAGTTCTGTAAATTCGTATCTATTACACTATATGAATTATAATAATGAAATCAAGCAATTTCGTACTTATATTAAAATGCATTTTTTTTATTAAATTTAATTTTTACTTTTCTGACTTTTGTTTTTATGCATATTTCATTTTTTAATAAAGAAAGTGAAATAGGGAATTATAGAACTATGGTTAACTAAAATCAAAGTTTGTTTAAACAATTTCAAAGACAATTAGAGTCTTACGAATATTGTGTAAACATTTTTAGTCAAAAAAGAACATAAACAATAAATATCATTACCGTACTTATTTTGAAGTCACGAAGTGACGCTGGCTGCTAGTTACTATTAATTATGGTTTTGCACAACGAGGTAAATATACCTAGAAGTCTCGTTTCGTGTTAAAAAAGTGACGCCTCACTGGAGGATATTTTTATAAACAAAACATCTGGTCAAAGACGAATATAACTTACGAACAGAAGATTTGATTGGTTACCATGTTGGTTTCCATGGGTGCAGAATTGTCATAGAGTCAAAATGGCGGTCAGCATGTAGGCTGCAGTTTTTACTCCAGACGAGACCTCTAGTTATATTTAATTCATTGGTTTTGTAGCTACAGCTACAGTCGATGATTGAAGATGGTTAATAGACCACCAACGTATTAAACGCTTTAAAAAAAATAATAAGGCTATAAATTAAATAATCAAGAGATGATGTTTTTCACAGTATGTTTAATCCAGTAACACACTAGTAAATACAAACATTCAGCCGACCGATACAACTCAAAGTATCACCTTGCAGGACCACCTACAAGTCCATCCAGCAATTAGGATGCTCCACCCACAACATCCAGCTGCCACAAGTTAAGGTGGGAACCGATTGGTTCTAGGAACTCGTGCCTGTTTGCAATGCAGCGGGGATGTCGATACCAATAGAGCCGCGGAAACGCAAAAGACTTTGGCTGCGATTGGGTGCCTTGACTTCGTATGCAATTGCACCCGCATCCTGAGCTCAAGGTTAGCTGACCCGTAACGCATGCCATTTGAATTCACTCAATTCAATATTATTTGTAATAATTTTCGTTAAGTGTCAAGTATAATGAGTGAGCTTGAGAGACTAATGCGGGTTGGGTTTTCGTGTCATTGGCAGAATTTTTTCTTTCTACAGTACCAACATGACAAAACGAAAGACTTCTGACAATCCTGAAAGATTTTCTGACAAAAAGCGTGCCCTGTTTTTTTTGTTATGTTGGTGCTAAAGAGGGGAGATATTGTACTTCCGGTTGCATTTCAAATACGGCACGTTTTTTGTCAGAAACTGCAAGGCAGTAGTGTCTCCCGATTGTTTAGAGCTCACTGCGTATAAAGACCAACTTAACCAGGCAATCCATAAGTCTGAACGAGACTTAAATGCACCAGATATTTAAAGAAAGGTCTCGGTGAGAAAATCGGAGGTAAAATATTATTTGTTTGATACATTTTCTCCTGAGTAAATAAATTAATCAAATTAAAGTGACAAATTAAGACACATTTTAAAATATTACTAGCAGGTGTCCCGTTCTCCGCTCGGGAACCTCGCAGGCACAGGGTCAGATGTTTTAAACTGTTTAAGCCTACATTATAATCAGCTATTGACTAAATCAAATATAACTCCATAAGATTAACATTGGAACTTTAAGAGCCAATGAGTGGAGCTCTGAGGAAGAATGTTTTTCAAAAATCCAAAAGGCACATCTTAAGAGTAATTGCTATCGATTCACACCAATTATGTATATAAAATAATAGTTTTAGAGGTCAAAAATAGCCGAACAAAGCTCAAGAAATTATTTTATTAATATATATAATTTGATCAGCTGCTAAGAAAAGCTATTTTAAAATAATATTTATTATGTAATGCCATTGATTATGAAATCAGAATCAAGAAGAAAACCCATGGGCCTTGAAAAATATAGCATAATTGCTGTACTCTGGTGATTTTTAGTGAATATCCTTTGGAAAGTGAACTATTAGCATGACCCACACGGTGAAACTTAAGCCCGGGACCACCATAGAAGTTCCTAACGTGACCCCCTGAACACGTTTTGGGGGGTCATTCAAAATTGTAAATATATATATGTCTATATATATATACATATATATGTCTATATATATATATACAAAACAAATATATATGTGTGTGCGTTTGCACTCTAGTGGTCGCATTTTTTGTCCGATTAACTTAAAATTTTGTAGGAATGTTCCTTTCTGTGATCAGTTGGACAAGTTCGTTGGGCAAACAAATCGGAAAACTCCAAACCCCTTTTTTGGGAATTAATCTTTCAAATTTCGAGTTTTTGGGCCCAAAAAGGGTCAGAAAAGCCCCGGTTGTAAAATTAATGCAAGTAAAAAATTGGGAATTAGTGGGGCGAAAGTTTTAAGCCCTCTCTCGTCATTCTAGTATAAATATTTACCAAGTTATTAAAGAAAACGTGTTTCGACTAAACACAGTAGGTTGTCTTATGGGGGTTTTACACTAGAAAAGCCTATTATTCCTTTGTTAGAGTACTTTTATCATCCCCAGCAACTCACGCCTACCTTCAAGCCTGCCTGGACCTTCTCCTAACATTATAATGCGCAAAATTGTATTCCCAGCTTTGCAGGTAAATGAAACCAGGAGCATCAGAACAGCCAAAAAATCAATGTTTTCAGATTTCAACAAAAATTGGAGTACATATATATTTTGACACAGATTTTGAGTTTTAAAAGTTTTTATGTGGAAATTCACTTCCCTCACGTCAGCGTGCTGTGTGCGAACTCGTTTATTCATAAGTGCGTCTATGTCCTAGATTCCTAAATCATTTGCTCAGTAGATCAGGTTTCTGGATGAATCTAAGATATAGACGCTTATTACCTGTTGCTAGGGAGTGTCATAAATATTACCGCCGGGGGAGGTCATGGACCATGGTGATTTGTGCGTCCATTTCCCCGCTAAACCAAACTGACCTCGGATAGGCTACAATCCCCACTTACTATCTGCCACTGGTTCGGTAAAATCTGGTGATAATAAAACTAGCATAGGGCATTTTCTTAGTTCTATGTAAACCAGTGGCCCTCGACGGCTCTCTGACTGGTCTATACTACAGAGTTCACCTGGTCTATACTACAGGTCTATAGTACAGAGGTCGACATTGGGTACAACAAAATGAAGCTGTCACAGTATTGGTAAGTCTTTTGGCCCAGTGTGGCCAACTTCCCTTCCTTGGTTCCTCCTCGTCTGGGGAGTCAAGCCCCCAGTTGAGCCTGGATACCCAGTCTAGTCCAAGTCCTTGGAGGGGTAGTGGATCTTCCTTGAAGCCTGGGATGGGTGCCTGGGAGGAAGGGCCCTTACCCGACGGTCTCCGGTCTGCCGAGCTGGGGGAAGAACCGTTCTGGGGCTACCCGACCCCTGAGAGGTTGGAGGCTCTGTGTGATGGCGGTCCCTGTTTGGTGGACATAGGGGGGCGTCGGGTTAGAGGGCGAATCGTCCTGGGGTTCTGTCACCCACAGAGCCCGGGAGCTAAGTAAGGTTCTCTCTCCCTTTCTGAAGCGATGCAGACTGGCCCCGTCCTACCACCTTTCTGTTTTCCCTCTTTCTGGTGGCTGCATATCCCAAAGTGAGACATGCCTAGGCGGCTATGCCGGGACCTCCTAATCTCCCCAAAACAAACAAGTAAATCAGTAATACAACACATAGTAGGAGAAGAAGCATGATAGTGTATCACATACAGGGTGTTACAAAAAAATATGCACTGGCTATATATTTTCGGATTCTCCACTCAATAATAAGCAAAAATTGCAGAATGACATTTTTCGAAATTCCGCTTGATTTAGCGTTAGTCGGTCTGTTTGTTTTTGTTTTTTTACTAAATTTAGTAGGCTATATCTATTGAACCGTTAAAGGTAACGGTAAGAATCCAAAAAGTGTTGTCTTTTTGTCCCAAAAATAATGGTATAATGATTGAAACAGTAGGGTTATAAATAACTGAGAAATTGTGATTTATATTAGTTACAAAATGATGTTTTAGTCCAGAAACGGCAAAAACAATCTTTAAACTTAACAAAACTCATAATTTCTCAGTTATTTATTATCCTATTGTTACATTCTTTATACCATTATTGTTGGGACAAAAAGACAACACTTTTGGATCCTTACAGGTTTTTGCTAATTATTAAGGTTTTTAAAATGTTTAGCTTTGAAAAACAAAAATGGCCGCATTTCAAAACGGTAGAAACTTTGAATCCAATGCCAAGTTTCAAAACAGTACCTTTAACGGTTCAAAAGATTTACGAAATTTAGTAAAAAACACAAACAGACCAACTGACGCTAAACGAAGTGGAATTTCAAAAAATGTCACTCCACATTTTTTGCTTATTTTTGAGTATAGAATCCGAAAATATATGGCCAGTGCACCTTTTTTGTAACACTCTGTATATTATCTAGCAGCCAAATGGGTATTCATTTTCGAACACTTGTTTTGAAATGTTCAGTTTGTTTGATTGTTATTACTTCACATATAGGGTTTGTAGATCCAAAAACTTGCGGGTACCTTTTTGGTACCCTTTTGGTGCTGGCGGGCCATCATGGAAAATGGCGAGAAAAAGTATAATAATGGATATGAAATTATTTGCAACGTAACTCTGCAATTTTTCCAATTTGGCGTGATAACAGACCCACCATTGTGCACGTTTGGCATACACTTTTTTGTATAGATATGCCCATTTAAATGACACTGGTTCGACCCCCTTAACCCCTATGTAAATTCAGCCTCTGCCATCATTTCACACAAGCCTACACTACAGTCGGAATGACCAAATATTCAGAACGGTCATGCACAGCTCGGTGGCAATCAGACCCGGTTTGATTTTGGAACGCCATGCTAAAATGCAAGTATGTAGGCATATTCCGCGCCACGTGCTTACCTTTAAGTATTCAAACCTCAAAACATTATGAATAGCTTGACAAGTTTCCGGAATAATGTGGCCAAGAGCTTAAGGTGAAATTATGACAGACAATTTGATGTCCTCTAGTAATTTCGTCCAGTTGCCAAAGACCTCATTGTAGCGACTAAAAAGATATAAATTTTCCTAGCTTAGTATGTTCTCTTTCAATACTAATAAGTGACAGAGCTTGATTCTGCACTAATGTTATAACTTTAACTAAAGTACAATCAAAACTTAAAATATGACATTATATCATTCATTGTTCCACTAGCACGCAAATTAAACTGAATCTATAGTGTGTAGGGAACAGAGTGCCGTGTGTTGCACAGCGTGCCAATATAAAAAATGTCACGTGTAGTGTATGGGCCGCATTAGGTTTTGAGGTGGGCATGGTTACTAATTCCAATCTTAAAATTCCTTATGAAGAAAATGCGTCATAACGTTCTACCACATTATTCCACATTAACATAACAGGACTTATTTGGACAACAAGTATATTCATTACTTAGTGAGTTGAGTTTATCGTATTACAGTCCCTTGTCAAATCCTCGTCGAAGTGAACGCAGATGGTGGATATGACAGCGCTTGAGATGAGGGGCTGCCGATTCCTGATTCGAGAAGATGACAGTTTTATGGTCTGTGCGAATCTGACCATTTGCCTTAATTCAGAGCTACATTCCCAAAACTTCCAAACGCATGTCCAGCGTCTGCTACTTTCCATGGATACAACTGTTACCTCCCTAAACCTTTTGACCCTTGTATGTCTAATTATTGTGTTGATATAAAACCAAGTTATGGTTGCAATTTAACCAGCTGGTAGGCCTACTTATTGTTATTTTGAACTGTCATGTAGAGAGATAATTGTGAATTCAAAGCAGTCTTTAGAGCATATTTTTACCAAAAAGGCCTAGAATATATGGCAATCAAAATTTATAATAAATTACCAGAAAAATTCAAGAAAATTAACAATCCGAACAAATTTAAGAACATTTTAAAAGAATAACTTCTTTCAAAGTGTTTAAACAAAATTTAGGACTTTTACGAAACTTCTGATTAAACTTAATTAGTTTATTAACATGTAATATAGAAAACATATTCATTTGCAATTGGGTTGTTTTGCAAATAAACAAAACAAAAATCTGAATGAGGAATCTATTATTGGCAGCCTATCCATATAATCAATGGTTTATCTAACTCTCATAGAAAAACTAGTACAGTACAAAATTAATTTTTACATTTGTATTTGTAACACGCTGTCACTTTTTTTAACCCCTTGTTACCGATATTTCAGTGACAGACAGATATCGGTGATCTTGTCACCAGTACAATATTATCAAACATCCCTAATGTTAATCTATAAGATTAGTTAAGAAATAAGAAATAATGGAGGAGTTCTGTTCACAAAAATCACCTTAGTGATCTATAAAATATATATACGTCCATAAGAATAACAATGGAACTTAGGCGTCCTGTGAGATGAAGCCCTAAAGTTAGGTCAGAATTAGAATCCTTTCTTTACTCATCCTATTTTAAACCGAAAAAATTTGTGTACAAATTTCACCTCTCCAGCATTCATACTG
This sequence comes from Allygus modestus, assembly GCA_963675035.1. Lineage (NCBI taxonomy): Eukaryota > Metazoa > Arthropoda > Insecta > Hemiptera > Cicadellidae > Allygus > Allygus modestus. The sequence goes on along the minus strand of OY776111.1, from coordinate 355,942,518 downwards.
GGAAGTTGGACAATTTTTAATGATGAGAACTATACCTCTGATTCTGTGCAATATTGCATGCAATGTTTTAGAATGCCACCAGAGCGACAAGTGAGTACTGCTGGTGTCGCTGTAGCCATTATCATTTTAAGTCGAAAAAAGAAGGAAGGGGCCTGATTTTTGGATTAGTAAATTACTTGGAATCACGATTAGTAGATGGTGGGGTAAGTTATGAGTGAAATTCGTGAACTTGATAGAAGTCGACTATTAACAAATTTCACCAGACTGATTTTAAAACTCTGCGGCCCTGCGGTCCTGTGGCCTTGCGGCTCGCAACATTGAATGGTAAGTAATTTTATCATTGAAACTGTACATAAGTGTATTTTTCATATTGAAACAGAAAAAAAGATGGTTAACAAACAATTTATACTTTAATGTTTCGTTCTTTCCTCCCTTTTTGCACCGTGCTCCATTTATAACCAATAAATCAATCTTTATTCACATATATATTTGTGGTAAACCTGTCCCAGTCAATTGTTAACAGCTGGTTATATTTCCATTGTATTTATTTTCCAATGTTTACAATGCATACATTGTTTAGCATACATTGAATACTGTGTTGCGTCAAAATGCTTAACATTTACGAGGCAGCAAAGGCAATGATTTCCAAAAATTAGGTGTCATTGTATTTGTAATAGAATTATGAAGAAAATTGTATCCTAAACCAAGCAAGCAGTCTTTATGGTATTTTTGAAGGTTTTAACCCTTTCAGTGCTATGGACCGATATATCATCTTTTGAATCTGTTATCAATAAACACTGTTACTGCTTCATAAGCGATTGTACCGTTAGGCGCTCAATCTGCAGTCTGAGTCTGACATGTGGTGAAACCTGGTAGACACGAACTGAACTACCTCGTCCAGCGCCTAGTCTCTATAATACCAACTGATCCACTGCAGCTGCTAGTCTGATCAGTGGCTGTGCGGTCTAAGGCGTTACCTTCCCGGCCGGGGGTAACACTTGGATCGAGGGTTCGAACCCATCACAGTCGGTGTTTTTATGTGCAACTCATGGAGAGTTCACCTGTCTGTGGCAGAGTTGAAGGGGAGGGTGGACCTTAAGCAAACGGTGGACGGCTCGGGTCCAAGCTGACGGTATGGGTGGATTCTTTGTGAGTTGCACATCTGATCAGGTGTTTTGCTACTTTTTACCTATCCTTTACAATGTGTGTCCAGCGGAAGCACGTTTTTATTAATTTTAACTGTTCAGGTGTTCAATATATTTTAAAAAATCAACAAAACATCACGGATTCAACTACTCCTTTCAGAAGCTTAGCACTCAAAGGGTTAAATGGCAACCATTATAAAACAGTAAAGGCTCAAATTAAGCTACATACCAATTTAGCAATAAAGCTCAAATCAAATATGGTCAAGTAATTATCTCAGTTTGTTCCAACGTTAAAATTTATTAGGTAAGAAAAATAAAACAGAATTCCTTGGACTACAAGTCACATCTGGTAGTCACCTGCTCCATTAGTAAAGCAATGTGAATTTGCCTGCTAAAAACTGCTGTCAACTAAGAGATACGTGTGTTGGTTTATATTTCTTCTTTTACCTTTGGTATACATCTTCAAGGCTGCAACAAGCAGCTAGTCTCAGAATAACAAAATCAAATCTAGCCAAACAATTAATGAAATGGGAACTTCATTAAGTAAAAGCACAGAAAACTGAAACACTACAAAAGGCTGACTGGAATATGAGAAGGGTCGCACTCCCTTGCCACGAAGGATACAAGTCAGGACACCATGAGGGGTGGCAGCGGGTGGAGTGGAGAATAAGTCAGGCCGCCGATAAGGATGACTCTGAGCAACATTGCGCCACTAGCGTTCAAAGCGGCCAGTGCCTGAACTACAGGTATACCAGACGGAAAAGAACTTGCGGAGAAACGTGATCTTGAGAGTGGCTAGCGCACGCTTGTAGAGGCGTTGGCGGTGGTGGGGATTAGTTGTTGGCACAACCTCGTACCGTTCTGGTGAACAAGTGTGTCCGTCACGCCGGCCGCCATGCCAGTCTGTACTGTACTAATGCGCCGTGTCCGACAACTTGCTGATCCGCTCATTTAAAAGTTGGGAAACTATTAAATGCTTGCTGTTATTAGTTGCATGCTATTTAGGGGGTTTTATTTTATCTGACATTATTACAACTAGCAATTATTTTTCATATTTCAAAATGAATAATATTTAAATTTTAGCGAATTTCCTCTATAGGGAAGAAGGTATTACCGTAGGTGGCATGGTAAGACTTAAGCCCGAGACCATAGCTTTTTGCTTTGAGGTCCCCAGATGCACAAAACACTATTCGTTCAAATTATTATTCATATATATATATATCTATATATATATATGTATGTATGTGTGTGTGTGTCTGTTACCTCGATAACTTTTGAAAGAAATGCCCAATTTTTATGAAATTTGGCAACATGTGGAGAGTAACATTTAAGACTTTAAGTTCAAACCAGATCGATCGGACTATGGGAAGGGGTTTTAAATTTTCCAAAAATCAGGTTTTTGGAATTTTTCACCTTAAAATTTTCCTAACATTAAATTTTGGTTGTAGCAATTTTACAGAGCTTAAAAAAAATAATTTAGTATTTTGAATCATTAACCTAGGTTAAGTGGTTGTAGAGAAAAGTAAAAGAGCGCATCCATAAAATATCCCATTTTAATCTTATGGGAAAAAGGTTTTTGGATTTTCCTCAGATAATTTTACTAAAAACTTCACATTTCTTTTTAACAATAATTTTAGCTCTACAAAACAATAATTTTGGAGTTTTAATTGTTGTTCTACGTCCAACTGTTGCAGAGATATTCAAAGTGCTAAACACAGTATGTTGTCCAATGTTATCCTTATGGAGAATAAATCAAATTTTAAATCTCGATTATTTATAATATGTATTGATGAAACTTGGTATATGGGTGGCTTCAACTAGTTGTGGTACATTGATATTTGCACAAAATCATGTTTTTTGTTGATTTTCCCCGAAGCAGCAAACCTGCACAATCGGACCCCATGTTATTCATTTGGAGAATAAGTCAAATTTTATATCTACCTTAGTTATGAACATAAATTAATAAAACTTGGTATGTAGCTTCACCTGGTTGAGTTATATTGATAGTTGCAAAAAAATATTTCTTATCTTCCTCGTTGCAGCAAACCTGCGTACTCAGCCCTGATGTTATTCTTATCGAAAATAAATTAAATGTATATATATGTATATATCACTTATTTATGAATTTATTTTTGTGAAACTTGGTAGTGGCTCTATGTAGTGAGACATATATATGCATTGGAAATTCGCTGAGTACACAGGTTTGCTGTGAGGGGGGTATTAAATTATATCTACGGAGTACCAAATAAAATAAATATAAATTTTCAAATATATTTTCAAAGACTCAAGGGCCGGTTTCCCGATTGTAATTTAACTTAAACTTGGGTTTAAACATACGTTTAAGAGAAATACCATGACCCAAGGCGCCGGCGTGGCAGAGACATCGACCCTCAGGACGTGGTGAAGTGAGGGGGAGGGATAGAGACCGGGATACTGGAAAGGGGGCTTCTCCCACCATTGACCTACCTGCGCGAAACATAACCGGCGTACGTTTTGTTTTTCTAAGCGGTACCCCTCTAACTGTTTTAAATGTAACTTCCGTTAACATTGTAGTCAGCCTTCTGCAGTGTTTTATAGTTTTCTGTGGTAAAAGGAACCTCCATAGCCATCAGCATTTTGTACAGGAAGATAACTATTGAACTTTCCAACAAGAACATGGATTTAACGATGAATAAATGTAGTCCTGAATGTTGGAAATAAATTTATCACAAACCGTTTACAAATAAAAAATAAACATTTATAAATTATAAAACTAAGTATACATGGTGTTTTAAAATCAACCATTATCACAGATAGTTCTGAAGTGGAATAATTCTTGATGGTTCAATTGTTTCTCTGCAAATAGGGCACTGGTTTTGTGTCTGCAGCCACTCAAGAATACAGAACCAACAAAACAAGTGTCCACAAGGAGTGGCACTGACACTTTTCCTATTTTCAAGGCAAAGAGGACATTTTCGCCCAGAAGTATATGATGGAGTAAGGTCTTTCTCTGGGGAAAGAGACGTACTCTGAGAGAGCATCCATTTCCAAACTATGTGTGTCGCTGCTGCGGTTAGATGCACTGAAGTGACAAAGCCCAGAAGCTTGAAGCCATACATGGACTGATAGTCTTTCAGCCATCTTCTGGTCAGGACCTAAAATCAAGTTTTATTGTTTAAAATGGTGGATTATTAGTGGCTAACCTTGCTCCAATACTCATCATCTGATTTTTTTCACTCTTAACATGCTGAATAAAATAAAACATAAGCAGGAACACATGTCAGTTCGTAAACAAAGTAGACTCTTAATCGCAAGTTTTAATATAAACAAAGCAGATGTTTTTAAATCCCCATGCTTTCCTTATGAGGGATGTTTTATATTATTTCTAGTTTGCTGGTAATGTTTTAAAAATACTGCTATTTCTCCCAAGCCTCTGGGATCAAGACTTTTAACAACAACTTTCAGGATTGGAAAAACAATACATAATAAATTAAGTAAAGAACAAAACTAAACAATTCAATGAAAAATGTGGTATATATAAAATAGCTTGTAGATGGGGTTACACTGGTCAGACGGTACAATCCTGACAACCGAGCCTGTTTACGGTACAATTAAAATAACACCTGAAAAATGTATAAAATAAAGTTAGAAAATCTGATTACTGTGTTTATGTCATTGACAATAAACATCAGTGATCAGGAGTGAGGAAGCGGATATATTTTATAAGGAAAGAAATTGGAAAAAACAATGTTTATTGGAATCCGCAGCTATGTCCGTGGAAAGGCAGCCTCTTTCTATCCCTAGCTTGCAGTTGAGCATGATTTAAGTTCCCATTTTGGGAAAGCATTTCAATCAGAAAAAGCAGGTATGGAGGGAGTCTTTGGAAATATAGTAAATAAGGAAATGCAGTAAAATATTCTGCTGGCTTATACCTCAGTCAAGCCCTGTTGTTCTAAACGGATAGCCGCAGCCTGAACATCTCAGAAACCACTAGGTCCTACAAAGCAAAGTGTTCAAGTTTCACCTTCAATTTTCGCCTATTTCATTATAGTGAAGGGCGATTTGCAAACAAATCTTTCAAATTAAACAAATCATCAAGAGAATCAAATGACTCGTCATGATTCAATTTTTGAAAGAATCGATTTGTGGGGCAAATTGATTCTAGGAAATGAAATATGCATTGTTGCTCAGTTTCATTCATCTTGGATTTTTTTTAAATCAATATAGACCATCGTAGGCGTAAGATCGGTTTGCAATTCAATTGAGTTTCCAATGTCAAAAAGAGGGGAGGGGGGTTGAAGTGATAGTCAATAATAGTAATTTACTGAGCCATCAAGTGTACAATTATACAATAGGCCATGTCATAGTATACAGTATTACATTATCATACAATAGTATACCGAAAAGAAAATACACAGACATCTTAAAATTAACATAACACATTTATCTCAGTAAATAAAATAAAACAAATCAATATATGGTATGAAAATCTAAGATGGCCACCAAATATTTAACTAAATTTAAAACTGGAAAAATAAAAATTCATAAATTCATTACTGGATTAAAATACATTATCATGTAAAAAATCATTAAGAGCCCTTTAGAATTTTATTAAATTGAATGCTGTCATAGGATCTGGAGGTTTATTACAAAAATTTATTCATTTATTTGAAAATAATGGCTTTTAATTGTTTAGCTAAGTCTGACCTGAGGGAAATTTAAACTATGCTTATTTCTGGTATTGTGGTGATGAACTGCTGTTCTGTCTTGAAAACAGTTTTCATGTTTTTTTACATATAATAAGTTTGTGTGTATAAAAAGGGAAGGTAATGTCATAATTTTCAATTCTTTAAAACTTTCCCTGAAACTTTGAAGAAAATTTAGATTATTACTTACTTACTCTTACAGCTTTTTTACCATATAAATGCGATGGATGATGATGAAGCCGTCCCACAGACGGACACTGTATGAAAGTAGAGAATGAAAATAATGCATAGTAAGGAGTAAGGAGAACAGAACGAGTTACACATTTTTTTAATTTTCTAAGCAAGTATAAAATTCTGGATAACTTTTTGCGAAGATTCTGAATGTGGACTTCCCATGTCATTTTATTTCTAAATGAATTCCAAGCAATTTTACGTTATGTGTATTACAAAATTTACCTGTTCGATTATTCAAAGGAAAATAGAGGTGGGCGAGTTCTCGAGTTTCGAGTACTAAACACTACTCGAAGGCCACGTCAAGTAGTAAAATACTCGAACCTATCGAGTCGAGTGGTTGACTACTCCCGCCATTTACCCCAGATAGTTGAAAATACCGTAGTTATCCCCGCCGTTTACCCACGTTAACGGCGTTAACCAATGTTTAACAAATAAGTGACTGAAATAAAGGAAAATAAGCTTAAAATCTATTTTTAGCTCATATGAAAGGAGACATTGACAGGTGGGTTATTTATGGATGGATACCTACGAGTTAAGATAATTAAGAGTGGGGCACAGGGAGTGTTTGGGTCGGGGTCAAAAATCACTTTCTAGTTGAAATGTTCTGGTTTTGATAAACCAACCCAAAAACCTGGTATAGATATATTTTGTAATACTTGTCTTTTGTTTGTTATGGTTGTTGAAAACCGTATAGCCTATATATATATATATATATATATTTAATTTAAATCATTATTCATTCATGGTAAAATAATATAAATAATAACATGAATAATTCAATAAAATGTTATGTTTATAATTAAAGTTAATATGTAAAAAACATTGTTGTCAATAAAAAAATACAATTAGTTTTTTTTACTGTTTAAAGAACTACTCGACTCGACTCGATACTCAAGTAATTTGGTTCAATACTCGACTCGTTTAAAAAAAACACTACTCGCCCACCCCTAAAGAAAAATATATTGTTTCTATCTTGGAGTCATTTCCACAGAGGTTATTTTCAAAGAACCATTTTTTAGCACAGATTAGTGATTCTTCTAGATGGAATTTGACTGTTTCCAGATCTCTGTGAGAGCTTAATAAACTTGTGTCGTCAGCATAAAGAATACATGTTGACTGAATATTATAATCTAGATCATTAATATATACACTAAAAAGAGAAAGGGACCCAGGACTGACCCCTGTGGAACCCCTGCTGAAACTAGTTTTGATTTGGAAGTTTTACCATTTATTTCCACTATTTGACGTCTGTGTTTTTTTTTCAGTCAGTCACATAACATCATGTTTATATGACAGGTAACGGTAAGTAAGTAATACATAAATTTGGTCTAAATATAAACAAATACAAAATAATAATTCAAATTAACATTATGACATGTAAAGTAAAGGTAAATTTAATTATAATACAATTTTTCCTACAGTTAATTACCATTTAAAAACTCTAACTTGGTACTTTTAAAAATTACAAATCAAATTTATAAACAGTTTAAATATTCTTCAATCGAATAAAAACAATTTGTTAATAAATATTCTTTTAATTTATTTTCAAAACTATTTAAAGACATTTCAATTTTTAATTCATTGGGTAATTTATTTATCAAGCGCATTCCAGTATAAAACGGTAATTTTTCAAATGAGGTTGTTTTGTGTTGAGGATATGCCAGGATATGTTTATATTTAGTGTCATAAGAATGTGAGCTAGAAAGAAAAGTCTGTTCTAGGTAGGATTTTAACACATCTAATTCCGTTCCTTTAAAACCATAATACTTTAATTTTTTTGCATAATACAGAGTGAAGAGTAGAAAGGGCAATTGAAGAGATTGGTATTCAAAGCAATCTCACGGGTTTGCGTATGCGCGGCAAACATTTGATAAGATCTTACGATTCTTTGCAAATTTATTCTGGTGTATGCCTCTTTATTAAAGGATTATGGTTACCGTAACTGATTTACCTTCAACTATCAGTTCGCGATTCAGTTGTTGGTGTTTTTACATTAGACCACAATACTTTACTCCTAATGCTGATTCGCAAAATGGTTGTTTGGTTGTTTATACTTTGTTAATTGGCTGCAATAATAGATTATGATGCTATATGATTTAACAGCTGAACTTATTACTCTTTATGTAGTTGTAATACGAAAATAATCCATTAAATCTTTAATCAAAACAAAATATAATGAAAATAGAAAAATCAAATGACGTTACAAAATGTTGTTTATCCTATCAAATCCACATTTGGACTCTTATGAATAATTTATTTCTCTCTTTCGCCTCTTTTTTTCAAAATTGTTTAATAAACAATGAATCAAACAAAGTACCTAATCAGAATACTATACTAAGCGTCATATCGCAAGCTTGGGTTTTACACCTATGTTGCCAAGGTGTGCCAATTCGTTACTTAGGTTTGAGAAACAAATCCCGTAAACAGCTGAACGTTAAATAAAGTAAACAAAATTAGGTGCTGCTGTTGTGGAGTCGTCTGCAAAAAAGTTTTTTTTCACCCTAAACAGCCACACACAAAGTAAAAGGGCTTTAATTGCTAGATATTAGTACGAAATTCTAGTTTAAACAAATAAATATCCTAAAACATTGGTAATTGTTTAGAACGATGAAGATGTGACTATTTCATATGTGTATCAATAAAAAACGTATTTAATAATGATATTGAGTTCATTATACATGACAAATACTTATTATTAAACCGCATATTACTGAACGATTTATACAATTTTTCCCCGCGAATTTCGCCCCTTTAATTCCCCTGTCACAGCAAACCTGGGTGTACTCAACAAATTTAAAATGCACATACCTCTCATTACTAAATGAAACCACTGAACAATTCATCAATATGTTCACAAATAAGCGAGATATAAAATTGTAATTGTTCTCTATAAGATTAACATTGGACAAAGTACTGTTATTAGTACTTTCAATAGGCTATCTCAGTTAGAAATTAATTGAGATAGAGCATTAATTAAACTACTACGTAAATTGTTTGTTTTTTTAGCTGAAATTAATGGTGCAGACTTAAGTTAAATTTTCAAAAAAGATTATATCCAAACAAATTTTAAAATAAATTACAAACCCCCGCCATTCCCCCCCCCAAAAAAAAGCCTAAGTCTTACCATGCCGACTACGGTAATAGATTCTTCCCTGTAGGAGCAATTCGCTAACAGTAAACATACTGTTTTCAAACTTTATACAGCATACAAACCAGAGACCACATAATAACAAATAAGTTGGCTTATGTTTTCGCTGATACAAACACTATCTATAGTTTACAAATTTGTCTGTTTTCGTTGTTGTGGTACATTCAATAAATCAATGTTAAAATCTGTTATATTTTAAAAGTACTATACTAGCTCAAATGTAGGATGAACATGATCAAAAACTATATAAATAAATAAAACAAATATTTTAATGCATTTAATTTTAATTTTTAAACCCTATTTTTGTGAGACGAGTGAAATAAATACGTAATTAATGAGTGGAAGGTAAACACATAACTAGGTGTACGCTCATTCCTCGCGTATAAGGATAATTGAAACACATGATCAAACTTAAATCGAGTCTCATAAAAAATTCAATATCTGATTTGAGTAACATCATCAGAATACATTCCGTTATCATTTAACTGCCGCCAGAATCCGGATTTTATGTCTAAATAGCTATAGTTTTAGTCACTTCTCTAAGAATCAATTATCGCGGTAGCTGAGAGGTATCGCACTGGCTCTTGGAGCGAAAGGTCGCAGGTTTGGATCCCGCCGCCAACCTAACATTTTATCCGTAGAAAAACATACATACATTTATCACTTGTTTTTATCAAAGTAAATGTTGTATAAATACGTAAATTTATTTATTTTTGAAATAAATTGAAGATTTCAGGCATGGATTGTTGTTAGGATTGGCATGGGTGCATTATCTTAGAACAAACAGAGCATTTTGGGCTAAGCAGTGACTTTAGCAGTGTGGTTAATTTAACTTTTAAGAGAACAGCGAGTTTCCTATATGAACTAATGTTAACAATTTCTATTGGCCAAGTCAAAATATCCTTAAGGATTAACAATAAATCGTCAGGCCCAGTTATTTAGATGAAAAAATGAGATTTCAATATATTGTTTCAATAGCCTAGGCTATCATGAAATAAAATGGGTTGGCCCAAGTCCGTACATGAAACTTCTAAAATGACAAGTAGCCTAAGTGTATATGCCTACATTTTATAGTCATAGGTCCAAGTTTATGATGAAAACAGCTCAATATAATCCAAACCTAGGAGATGTCAAATCTTTTCAGATAACCTGTACAAAAGGCTTAGTTTGGTTAGAATAGTTTAAAGCTTTTGTTTTGGTTCGCTACAACATTCCTGGTAATGTGTTTAAAGTATTTTATAACAGTTGTATTTTACAAAATTATATTTCAATATATTGTTTCAATAGCCTAGGCTATCATGAAATTAAATTCTATAAACATGGGTTGGTCCAAGACCGTACATGAAACTTCTAAAATGGCAAGTAACTTAAGTGTATAGGCCTACATGTTATAGCCATAGGTCCAAGTTTATGATGAAAACAGCTCACTGTAATCCAAACCTAGGATGTGTCAAATCATTCCAGATAACCTGTATAAAAGGCTTAGTTTGGTTAGAGTAGTTTAAAGCTTTTATTTTGGTTCGCTACAGCATTCCTGGTAATG